>JAOTQJ010000083.1:7373218-7414809 GCA_025642045.1 Solanum sejunctum
GGGCTAATATATCCTCAATTTAATACCAACACATATACACCCTCAACCCTCTTAAGCATTTAGACTCACATATTGCCGATTAAGACGAGATTCAAGCATTTTCAAGAATTGACGCTAATTTGACCAAACTATAACATGATTTATTTATATAGCATTAGTACATGAAAAATGTGGGGTGTTACAGGGGGAGGGGAAGCTTTTGTCTATATCTTTTGACTATTTTAAAATCTTTTTTGGACTTTTTCTTTCCCGTTTCCTTTTCCTTTTTTTAAATAACTTTTGTTTAGTATTATTTGATTTTTTTAATTTTTTTGGATCAAATTTTAGTTAGAAAAGGATTTCTTGTGTAGAAATTTAATCATCATAAGAAAAAAAATTTAATTAATTTTTTATTATATTTAATATTATTAAAATAATAATATAATAATTTAAAAAATAGTGAAAAGATGATTTCGTATAAAGCGGAGTCTTTTAATGACGGGCGAAAAGTTCAAACAATATTATTAAGGGCATTCACACTTTTAATATAGTACTAGTTATAGCGTACATGTTGTGCACGTTATGAATCACGTTAATTTAAAAATTATATATGAATAGTACTTATCATTAAATAAATATAATATTTCATGTAAATAAAAATTAAATAAATATTATTAGTTTGATGTAATAGTTAAGTTTATTGTGATAGAGTAAAGATGAAAAATATCAATCAAATTGATTATAATATAGATATGCTAATAGTCTTTTAATATATAAAGTAATAATTAGAGTTGAATATTTAGAAATTAAATAATTCATTGACTAAAATTTAATGTAAAAAAAGATTTCAAAATATAAATGGAGTAGTTTAATGTTTCCAACATAATATTACTAAATATTTTCTTTTTAAGTTTGTTATATTGCATACTTTTATTAACAAAATATTTGATAGCCAAAATTTTTATTAATTATTTTACCTAGAATGGTCCTAAATCAAAAGTAATTCTAAATATAAAGAAATTCTAATCCAAAAATAAATGTTGAAACTAAACAAAGAAAAGATCAAATCTACTTAAAATTGTAAATAAGTCAATTTCAAATTATTAATTATATATGAATCATTATAATTAAAAATTAAAAACATCTTCAATTAGTACTTTTTTATCAAAAAGATATGGCAATTTATTATTTAATTTCAAGGACATGCTAAAATTACAAAAGAAACATCCCAATTAGCAATTGTCTAACAAAATAGATGATAATTTATGTTTAAAAAAAAAATCTTAGAAAAGTTGCCTCAAATTAGAAGACATGTTTTTTCTTCAATATAGAAGCTATCATTTTAAAAAAAATACAATTAGCAATTGTCTATCAAGAGAAGACGGTAATTCATTGTAAACTTCAAGAGCATATTATAATTTTAGAAAATTTATCTCAAATCACAAATAATTTTTTTTCTTTAATCATAGTTCCTATCAAGATTGTAAAGTATTATAATTTTAGAAAATTTATCTCAAATTACAAATAATTTTTTTTCTTTAATCATAGTTCCTATCAAGATTGTAAAGATCAAAATCATATTAAAAATTTAGAAATATTACCTCAAATCACAAATAAATTTGTCTCTTCAATCATAACTCATAAGGCATCTCAAGATTTCACAAAAACTTTTCAATTAGCAATAGCCTACCAAAAGATACATGATACTTTATTTATTATAAACTTCAAAAATATACCAAAAAAAAAAAATTAAAAACTTACCTCAAATCACACAATCAAATTTATCAAAATTTTAAATCATGCCTAACTGTTTTTTCTCACATGTGGTAATTTCTCAAGAATAATTTATACTTAAATAGAGAGCAATAACTATCATTAATTAATTAGTTAGCTAATAGAATCCTAATTTTAAAGTGACTCAAAGCTAAACAAAATCAATTTTAAAACTAATAGACATATAGGTTTAAAAAAAGTTGACTATTTGATTCAATAGAAGGGTTTTTTAAAAAAAAAATACATATTTTAGGATATTTTTTTTTAGAACTTTCTGAAATTATTTTTATCCCTCAAAAAATTTAAACTTACATGATAATATTGTGGGGTCTTTTTTCTCGAGGGAAAAGTTGATTAGGGGACTTGAGGCAGTTTTTCTCAATGAATTAAAATTATATGTTTAATTTTTTTATATACTTTAAAACAACCTCTTTTTTGAATCTTGTTTAGACCAAGCCCTTTTTTTTGGAAAGGTTTTGTCTATTTCTTTTGACTATTTCAAAACCTTTTTTTGGATTTTTTTTCTTGCACGTTTCCTTTTTCCTTTTTTCTTGCTTTAAACTTTTGTTTATTATTATTTAATTTTCCTTTGCTTTTCTTTTTGGATCAAAATTTTAGTTGGAAAAGGATTTCTTGTGTAGAAATTTAACTATAATAAAAAAAATCTTCTTTAATTAATTTTAATATTATTAAAGTAATAATATAATAATTTTAAAAAATGATGAAAAGATAATTTTGTCTAAAACAAATTCTTTTAAAGAAGAGAAAAAAATTTAATCAATATTATTAAGGACATTCACATGTTTAATATAGTATAGAAGATAAATATAAATATAGATATATAAAGGGTGAGTGAGGAAGTTATTTGGTAGTGAGAGTGTGGGATGTGAAAGTTGAGGAAAATAAGGAGAGTTGAGAGATTTGTGTTATATTAAAAAATTTAATTAATTTTTTTAAAAACTTAAAAAAAAAAAAAACGTGCAGTGTGTGTGTTGTGTGTGCAGATTGTGAATGGGGGATTGGGGTGTCGTGTGTGTGTGTCTAGCTTCTTTTCTTCTTTTTTTTTTTAGTTTTTGTTTTGTTTTTATTTTTAAATACAAAAATATTTACCTAATATATATATCTGTAAATAAAATATTTATAGATAAAGCAATATATAAAGATGAAAATATTTTAAAATTTTAAAGTAATATCATATAGGAAAAGTTAAATAGTTAATATATAAATTGAAAATTCTAGTTTATTTATTAAAACCTCAACTATATATGTGTGTGTATATATAAATTCATCAATTTTTAAAATAAATTAAAATAAACTTATTTAAAATGTGACTCTATTTTTTTTTATAGTTTTCAAATTATTTTGATAAACTTACTATAAATAAGGTTAAAAAATAAAAATATCAATTTAGAAAATAAATTAATTAATTAATAAATAAATATTTAAGTACTAGAAAGATAGATAAATTAGGTTTGGTCAAAAATTAATACAGCAGTCATTGTTCTTTCCTCTATTTTGTATTGCTCCTATTTCATATTATTTTATTATGGTTATCACGAATCTCGTAAAATAGAATTTGAAATGGCTTAAGTATAGATAGACCTTACCACTACCTTATGGAGAGATAAGAGATATAGAGGATTTTCCTTTTTCAACTGCTTCAAAATATTTCATGGAGATATAGAGGATTTTCCTTTTTCAACTGCTTCAAAATATTTCATTTTAAGCCGATAGTTTATTGATACCACCTCTCTATCTCTATAGGATAGGAATAAAACCTATTGTATACGACTCTCCCCTCCCTAGCTCTCACTCATGGATTGTTGTTGTTAATGTGGAAGTAGTGACCTGTAGTGTGTTAAACTAGCTGGAAAAAGCATAATATTTGTATTTGAATCTATTTTTAGAATTAATTTTTGTGAAAGTACACAATTTTTCGATCTTGATCAATTTATTAACCGATCAAATATTTTTGTAAACTTATTTTCGCAGGATCTGGGGCTAAGTAAATGACCAAGACATTGTTTTAGGGAAAATAACTAAAATGCAATATAAAAACAACAATAACGTCAAACCTGTTGTATGGTTCTATACACGACTTAAAAAGACGAAAATAATGATGGATTGCACTAAAATACCTTTACATAGCTTCCATCCAAAATAAGGTTTTCACATACTCCCACATTTAGTTCAATTTCTATGTACATAAGGTTAAGTAGACCAAAACAAAAACAGAATAATAATAAGTTTTCCTTAGGCGATTCATCAACTACAGAATTCTCTACAACTTCCACATATCTTTCCGGACAATGACCTCAGTCCTTAGCTTCATTTCACCATTCTCATGGATAAATAGTGTTTTCCATACTTCTCCCTTGTACTTCCGTTGCAAACATTTCAGCTTCCATCTGCATCTATTCAGGATTTTGGGTAGCCTGAGTTTCTTGTCCAGATGGTCCAGCAAAATCTTGACCATGGTCTCGTACATCTCGAAATATAGAGAGAAAGGAGTTTAGACCTTCAGAAGAAGCACCCCCTAATATCCACAGCAACAAGGAGCTGAATGAATTCATAGACCCTTGGTTAGCTCCAGTATCAGACTGGCGGGTATCAGGTTGCCCTCCGAGTTGAAGAGAATTACCAAACTCATCTTGGTTTCCATTCCCTTGTCGATCTGGAACTCCCAGAAATTCAGTGGCGCCATTTCTTGGCACTGACGGATGAATTCTAGGCCCAGGACCAGGAGGCGTATCAACATTAGTTGGAGCAGGGCTCCGTGCATTTAATCTTGTGATGTGCAAAGTTGATGCAAGAATCGTAGAGGAGGTGATATGAAAATCAGGATGCTGTTGAAAATGTGACCGTCTGTTTTGCATAAATCTCTGCAAAGCTGGAACCTGAAGGACGGACATACATGGACAGATCCCAAAATATATTAGGTTGCAATGATAAGAAAACTATTTTCCTTTTAAAATATGTATTGACATAGATAAACTCCCATCAACTTTGAAACAAAGCCAGGAATTCAAACAGATCAAAGTTTAAGCAAAGATGCTCAGGATCAATCAGTAGTAAACCTAATTCAAGGAGTGTTAGATTTGCTGGGGTAGCCATCTAGTCAGTAAAAGATAGATCAAGCACTCAAAGAAAGACACAAATTTTAATTTGACATTCTCACTCCATAAGGAGAAAACCAAAGATGTGCTCAAAATGTTTGAGAGAGCATTGTTTATTTCCCTCTGTTTTCTAGCACGCCTGCAACACCTGGATACGACTGTACAGGATCAAAGGAGTATAACACACATCCCCAAGCATTCCAACAAGGTAACACATCTTTCAGATGAATTGTACTGTAAAGTCAGGGAAAATATATTCACACCCACCAAACAAATATAAAGTAATCATAAGGTTTTCGTGGGATTTCACTGGGTTGTTGCTGCTGTTGTTATTGCAACATAAGGTTTTCTAGCGTCTAAACTTGTTCAATTTTCCAAAGCCCCTAGAACAAAGAGAATCTCTAACTGCTAAAAATATCAAAAGTTGCATTCTACCTCAAAACGGTTCCAGAAGTATAAAATAAGATGTTGCATAAATGCAGCTGTTGTCGAGAGTGCTAGATAAGAAAAACCTGAGAAAATAGACCATATTGTCAGATAAGAAAGCCTGGAAAAGTAAGCGAAATCTGAACCTCGAGTAATTTGGACATACCATAACTATAAGAAAAGAAATAGATGTGGAAAACCAGAAAGTAAAGCAAAAAGAAGCGGGGAAAGTACTTCATTGATATTGGTGTGCGTACGCTGCAAAAGATAATTAACATGGTTAAAACAGAGAAACAAAGGTACATGAGAAATAAAATCCTTCAGAATAAGTCACTATTTTTAACTAAAGCTCTTCAATATAGCAAAATAAATGTACTCCTAATTGCACTGGGACAGATGAGGGGAGTAGGGTGGGGTATGCCTTCAGACACCTTCCTGGAGGTTGACACTTCCCAACCTTAATCAGTTTCTACCTTTCAAAGTAAAGACAGACTAGCTTGTTGAGATGGAAAACAACACAATTTATTTTGATGTGGGTTTTAAATCCTATGACATGATTAGCAGTGAATTGAGAGATGAGGCGTGGTGTGACCACACAGAACGAGGTTGAAATATGATCAGAAGAACAATGTTTAGCCAGAAAACAATGAAGGGGCTGTGTTATACTCTAAAGGAGGCATCAAGAGTGAAGAGGAAATATGTGAGAAGATGGAAGTTTGTGACTACTTCTTAGAGTTCTTTCATTCGACGAACTACAACAAACATGAATGTTATACAAGTATCCTGTACATGCAAGGAAAGAGGTAGTCAGTTATTATCATCCCCGAAATGGCATTAATATGGGGTGGATGGATATTGCAGTTAAAATAGAAAGCTTCATAATATCAAAGACCACAGAAGGCAGTCACAATTTCTCAAAGGAATACAGAGGAAGGCCTTCTTTACTCAAACACTGTCAGAAGAAAAAATTGATTGAAAAGAAATTGAATTAAGCTACGGTTCAGGAGAAAGGTGGTACCGGATGCATTTTTGGAAGAACTTAGCACATCCCAAAATAAGCACATCTCTAAGATTTGCCGTTGGGCGAGCAACACATGGAAACAACATTTATGAAATGGGTCAAAATTGATTTCTCTTCAAGTTTTCTTTGAAGACAACTGCAGAGCATATCATAAATGATGAATGCCAATCAAGTGTGGATTAGGTACGTAAGTCTTCCACTGCACTTATAGTCATAGAAGATAATAAAGAAGTTGGAGATCACTGTGATGAATGGATAGAACTGATGAGGCAACGGATCTTAGAAATCATCTATAATGGGCGAGGTTGAAGGTTAAGAGGAGATAGAGATTGATGCTGAAAGCGGTAAGGTGGAGTTTAAAGAAGCTTTTCTTCTCCGAGGTCACTTCAGGAAATTGCAGCGAGAAAGGGTCTCCTCTCAACTTCACCAGTTTAAGTGAATGCTTTCCTGAACACTGATCAAAATAGTTATTGCTTTAAAAGTAGCTTCAAATTAAGTTTTCAAATTTAATTTTAGCATTCAGGTTCACAATATTTATTATGTGAATTAATTGTTTTGCTTCTTTCATTTCATTATATTTACATATATAGTCCAGATTAGTCCTGTCTGACACCAGGGGGTTGTCAACAAAACTTACTGGTATCCTTCAGAGGTACTTAACCCATTTGGGCCTGTCACATTGTATGATAGATGTTGAGTGTGCAGGTGAGGAAGCACGTGGCTAGGGGCGGACATTTCTAAATTTATTGACAAACAGTTACATAAGGCATTTAGCTCTTACAGATCGGTAGGTAGTCAGTCCCATAAAAGTATCTTCTATTCTCTAATTCCATATGCTCCAACAAATAGCTGCTGGTATCATCTTCCAGTTTATCTTGATGGGGCTATCAACTTTCCATCTGCCCCAACTTTCAAATGCGTCTTTGATGTTTGGCATGACCCATCTGAGCCTGAAGGTGTCATAAACATGCTGCCTAGACCCAATGCCACAGGGCATTGTAGAAAAAGGTGGCTATGTATTTCTGTTTCCCTCAGGCACATATAGCATCTGTGGACCATCTGAAACTTCCTCTTTGTTAGGTTGTCTTGTGTCAAACATGCTTCACATATGGCAGTCCAACTAAAGCAACTTATCTAGGTGGGTGGGGGGAGGGGGGATTTTCTCTTCCAAATAATATTCCATGACCAACGCTCTGTGATTGTGCTCAGTGGACCTAGAAGTTTGTAGGCTGCCTTCACTGAGAATTTCTTTTTAGCTGTAACTACCCATTTGAATTGGTCTGGGCCTAGGGGGTTGAGGTTTTCAAAGTGAAGTGCTGCTAGTAGATTTAGAAGTTCATGTAGTACACAAGGTGGAGGTCGTGTATTATGGTAGAAAGTAGGAAGGGGTGAGTGTTGTCCTTCCATGCGTAGGTCTAGGCTTAGTAGTGAATGTCGTAGTACTAGTCGTACCCTTGTAGTCCTTGTCACATGTTGTGTATTGTATTTTGATTATCACACTATTTTGATGTTGTGATCGTTTCTTTCTCGCATACTTTACATTGCCTTTCTGATTAGTGGCTATGCTTTCTTCATTATTTTCTTCTTCTTTTACTTGGGACTGAAGCCCTTGAGCCAAGGGTCTTTCGGAAACAATCTCTCTACCTCCACAAGGTAGTGGTAAGGTTTGCATACACTCTACCTTCCCCAGACCCCACTTAGTGGAATTTCACTATGTATGTTGTAGTTGTTGTTGTTGTTGCTCCATTGATTTGTTCCTAGCAGTCGCAGACCGTTCCAAGAGTTTCATTTATTTAAGACACTGTTTCCTGGGAATGCCCCCATGGCTTCGTATATAGATTGTAGTCCTTAGAAGCAAATGATTGGTCAGCGGATTAGTTTTCAGACGTTTTGTGTTATGTTTGTATTTCCATTTTCAAACTACTGATTACAAACTAGCTTTTATTGTTATGATAAGTTTCTTAATAGCCATCAGACAGTTAGAACAGGGTTTACTCAACGGGTAATACAAGTTGGTGCCAACATGTGGCAAGCTAATTTGGGAACACAAGACTACAATGCTTCTTCTCCACCGAACGTCTTCTGTCTTGGCAAATAAACATTGGAAAAGAAAAAAAAGGGCAAAAAATGCAAAACTATGGTCACGAATAATGATAGATACAAGAACACATTTCTTCTGATCAATATATAATATTGGCAGAAAGAAGCTGCTGATCAAGAAACTAGCCATTAACCCCATCAGACTAACAAAGTGCTGATGGAGGTCTTCCAAAAGGGAAATGTGTGGCCGTTATCAAGGAGCACCAAATCATTTCACTTATTAGGCAAAATCTCAGGAAGTATGAATAGGAACATCAAACAGCTTTAAAGAGGTGATGAATTGTGTTCCTTCAATCAACTAGATACAGAGCCGACTATCATCACCCAAAAATATATAGGACCCATTAGGATGTACGCCACTATACATGTTTCTCCGGCTCCAACCTTCAATAATAGATACTAATATGAAAAAAAGATGGAAGACCAAAGCATGTGTTGATAGGAACAGTCGAACAGCATTAGTGCTTTAGATTATCAGGAAGTTAAATAACTTGGGTCTCTACCAAGTACAATCTGAATTTGTCGTGTTTTAACTAACAGAGAGTAGTTATCCATGTCTATGTGCATGAGAGCACATGACACATGCGCGTGCACACACACATAGAGAAAGGGGAGAGAGAGAGAGAGAGAGAGAGAGAGAGAGAGAGAGAGAAACCTGATTAATGTGAATAGTTCGCACAGCCAAACAAAAATTAACACCATGAAAGCCAGCAGCTGATCATCATAGAACTCGAACAAAAAAAATAGGATGCCTATCATGATCTGCATGTTGAACTCTAAGTTATATCTGAATGGCCTTTGAATATATAACCAGCATTCACTGACTACAAAACATACATGGAAGCAACTGGGAAACGAGCAGTCTGCTTACCGGTACAAAAACAAGGGACTCAATTACGTGCACAAAGATCAATTGAAATGTTGGAAGCCTATGCCGAGCATGATGCTGTAGCTGCACTGCACATATTTTTACAGTAGAAATATCTAAGGAAGGAAAGGAAGGCTACATCAAGCAAAATATAGACAGGAAGTAGTAGATGCTCAACGAATCAATAATTAAAAAAGCTTGTTTAGAATAGAAGATTAACAGGATATTTGTATATGAAAGTTGAGGTCTTCATACTTTGACAACAGCATGACCATACCTTTCTTCTTAGTTTTCATGTTTTGACATGCAATAAGCATTAAATATGATTGTGATGCAGATGTATAAGGTAATATAATTTCACGGTATAGTAATGCCACTGCAGTTTGTGGCATCAAATATACAAAAGAGAACCTACCCGTGAACTTCAGCATGCGCGTTTGGGTCTCTCGTAATGTAAATGAAACTGACATTGTCGTGGTAAAGAAAACAAAGAGTGACATCATGAGTACACCACACTTTGTGACAAGGTAGTCTGCAAGAAATATGAAGCAAATGTTCAAACAGGATCTAATGATATGTTGGAAAGTGCTCACAACAAGTATGTATTTGAGGTGCTCATCACAAAGCTTCATATGATCCATATACAGGCAAGTGCGAGTACCAGTATGTCAGGTGGAATTGACATAACAGTTGCACAAATTTAAATTCTGACAAAGAAAAGAAGCAACATCTAACTTTCAAGAAGTACAAATCTCTTCATTTGTAAATTAACTAGCTACAATCAGAACTTCAACACCCCTCCACTCAATTCAGTACTAGATAGAATGGAATTGTTACACTTCATCAGCTAACAAACTATAGAAAAACAAATTGTTCGAAGTCACTAGATGGAAGATGCCATACCCTGACGTGGTTCAGGGTGAAACAACCTTGAGACGAGTATAAGGAAAAGGAACTTCCACTTTTCACAATAAAGTTCAATCAAACTCAGGAAAGGATGCAGTAGCCTACAACATAAACACATAACATGAGATTTGGAAGAGAGTAGCAAAGAAGGATAAACCTCCAAATTTCGCAGAACTTTCAGGTTGCTCATGTGCATAAGTAAGATTATAGAATTCCTTTGTTTGGTGATTATAAAGATAACCTGCACAATATTCCATGAAGCATCAGTAAAATAGAAGGCAACAAAATAAAAGTAAGATTTGCTAAAGAGACTTGAATACTAGAACCTTCATAAATCAAGAGGTTATGGGGTTCTCCCAGCCCCAAAATAGAGACATTTTGAAAGAATGCAGAAGTGAAAACTAACAAATTCAGTTACATGCTTTAGGTCTGCTACACAGTTGGGTGGGAGTAACCAGCTGCAGAAGAGCACTAAGAAATATTTATCAGTTTATCAAATGAAGGTATCATGAGAAGATGCCGGAAGTCAACACAAATATTTGAAGTTACCAGGATAGAGGATGCTTTTTTGGACATTATAACTATTCAGAATTACATGAATTAACAGTAAACAAAACAGAAGCTGATGTTAAGTAAAATAACCATGCCTACAGTTTCTACAGATTTTTCCGTTATGTCAGGTGACATGTTTTTTAATTTTGGAAAACCATCTAGAATTTGGTTTTGGTTTTGGTTTTGGATTTCAGTATTTGAAACAGACAAAAATCTCACACATATTCACACAATGCTGTAGGTTTAATAAACTATACATTTCTACCTAACTCCACCTTTAGAATCTCCCCTGACCATGTGTACTACATACAACAATAACATACCTAGTGCAATTCAACTACGTGGGGTCTGGGGAGGATAGAGTGTACGCAGACCTTACCACTACCTCGAGGAGGTAGAGACTCTTTCCGGAAGACCCTCGGTTCAAGTGCATCAAACCCAAGTAAAAGAAGAAGAAAACAACGAGAAAGCACAACTGTTAATAAGAAAGGCAGTGTAAAGTCTACAAGAAACAAACAATAACAGTAGCAAAACACTGTGATAATCGAAACACAATACACAACATATGACAAGAACTACAAGGGTACGACTAGTACTACGACAGGCACTACAAAGCCTAAACCTACGCACAAGAAGACAACACTCACTGCTATTAACATTCTACCATGATATGCGGCCTCCACCCTATGTACTACATGAACTTCAAAATCATCATATTCTATGGAATTTTCTGTGTACTATATGAACTTATAAATCTGCTAGCAGCACTTAGATCTTTAAATATCAAACTTGATACTCTTGACATATCTGTTCACTTGATTTATTTATCAAGCTTCAATTGTGCTGCCCATGACTAGAGAAAAGTAACTGGAGAATCTAAAGGCTTCAAACTTGTACTTTTTACACCACTAAGCTTTATGGTTAGAAATAGTCGTTTCTATCATTGGAAATGTTTGAGGGGATACTTGAAGCTAGCCATTGGATATAAAGTGTTTGGGAGCTTTAAGGAAGAGCACATTTAAATATACGCATCCATATTATGTAGTAGTCTTCGGACATGTATATGATCCATGGGTTATACATTTATATGTAATTTTGAAGACTAGTTAGATCAAGACATTATGACTTGTAACTTATATTTGGTGACATCTTTTTGTTGTTTTGGGGTGTGTCAACCCAAGTCTTTTAATGTACTAAATATACTATTTGATTTAGAATATTCGTATGAACCATGAACTAGTTAAATTTCGTACTCGTAAGTTAGTAGTAGTTTATAATGTAAGTTGTAGTGGCATGGAATGATACATGAAAATTTTGTAAGGTATTTTCTTAAATTAATTTGAAAAGTTAATGTTATTCCGCCATAATTGGAATTTTTATTTGGTCAAATCGAGATCAAATGAATTTTTAAATGCCAAAATTTTATTTCTTCAACTATTTTGAATGGACCTAATGACACTACGGGTCTACTTGGAAAGTCACTTGATAATTGGAATTGGTGTAATTACTAAGGTGGCACCCTAGTAATTAGATAACCTAGTAATTACTATGTCCTGTCTATTTGTCACAGTGTAATTACACTATAATTACAAATGCATTGTTTGATTATACAAGTGTAATTACAAGGTTATATTAAATTTCAAAAATAAAAGTTAATAGTCTAAAATTAAAAATTTATGTTAGACAAATAAGGATATTTACAAATAATATTAAATTAAATATTTAATACACATATTGTCTTTTGAAAATATATTAATTAGTAAGCATATTTTCTTAACTAAAATTGTAAAAGAAAAATTAGTTTATATTTTAAAATTAGTATATTTTAATTAAATTGATCATAAAAACTAAACATACAAGTTTTATACGAACATATCAAAGGCAATGTTTAACAAAAATATAAATATTATAAATATAATGTCATAGCAAAATTACTAAAATATTTGCCAAAAATAATCCATCGAATCTAAACAAAAGATAAATGGCTTGTAATGTAAAATATCAAGTCATATATTACTTACACAAATGAAATAAAAAAATATAATGTAAGTTCTAAATTCAAAGTAAAAACTTTAACATAATATTTTATGTGAAATTTCAACATAACATACATAAATATGATTTAAAGAAAACATAAGTTTATAACTTCATTCAACAATGAATTCAACTTTAATTTAAAAACTAAAATACTAATAAAATAATACTAATGAAAAAAATAAACATAGAATAAATAAAAACGATAATGTAAAAACTGCATTGCACCACATGAAGTAAAGAGTGAGAATGAGAAAGAAATGAAAAATAAATGTTATACATAAAAGATATTTTAAAAATATTAAAATGATAAACACAAAAAGAAATTAGAAAAATTAGAAATAAAAATAAAAATTAAAATAAAAAATAAAAATAGAAATAGAAATAAAAGAAAGAAATTAAAAAATAAACAGTTTGTAATTACACAATGTAATTACTTGCAATTTGCAGCCTCCCCATGTGAATTGGAGAGTGTAATTGCACCCTGCCAATTACACCCAATTACCTGCTGAACATGTAATTAGCTGATCAACCAAACAGGTCAAACAATGTAATTACACACAATTACACCATATCCAATTACTAGGGCGACTTTCCAAACAGGCCGTACTAGAATATGATTAATGTCTTACGTTTAAGCTTCTTCCCCAGACCCCACTTGTAGGATTCCACTCGGTATGTTGTTGTTGTTGTTGTTTACTTTTAAGCTTCTTATAATTTTTGCAAGTATATATAAACCTTCTTTTTAAGAAGTGGCATCCTCCCAAGAGGAGTGCCACAGACGTTGTATCGAACTGAGTGTTTGCTAGCCAAGAAATCCTATGTCCAAAAGATGCATCTTGTGTAGACAAGTGTGTTGAGGTGGATGCGTGCTTATATTAGAAACGATAAGGGTAGAAATTAGGATATCCAAAATAAGGTGGGAGTAGCCTCCATGGTGGAGAAGATGAAGCGAGTCTGAGATAGGTTGGACATGTTAAGAGGAAATGCATAGACGCACCAATAAAGAGTTGCGAGAGGTGGGTTATAGAGGTAGGTTGAAGAAGTATTGGGGGGAGGTGAGAAGACTGGATATGATGCAGCTTTAAGTTACCAAGAACAGGACCCTAGAGAGGAGGGTGCGAAGAATACGTATTAGGGTAGAAGGTTAGTAGGCATTGTAGTGTTGTCTTGCTTAAGGTGGCTGGTGTTTGCGATGGTACTATTTGTATTATTATAGTTCTTGTTTTTTATTTTTATCTTTGTTTATTATTGTTTTTCATAATCTATCCTAATATGTTTTTTATGGTACTTCAATTATCACATGATTTTATTGTTGTCTTGGCTACTTTTGCATTGTTCCTTGTTATTTGCTATATTCTCTTCACAGTCTCCTTCTTTATACCAGAATTTGTTGCACTTGAGCGAGTGTCTTTCCAAATCGTCTCTCTAACTCCACAAGGTAGTGGTAAGGTCTACGTACATTCTACCTTCCCCACACCTCACTTGTGCAATTTCACTGGATATGTTGTTGTTGTTGTTGTTGCTGTTGCTGCTACTCCTGCTGTTGTAATATGGTCAATTTAATAGAATATAAAAATGGAACACAGAACCTCAGGATATGCTGTACTCAAGCGAGAACAGATACACAGACAAAAGGTTGCTGAGGTCTTGAATGCTTAATACCTTCACCAGGAGAATTCAACAAACTATTCATCAAAATAGTGTCATATCCCACAAGTCTGTTTATAAGAAGCTGCTGCCACCTGGATTAAAAAAAAAGAAGCAGCTTTCCATTTAAATATGAAGTTTTACCTAAAATAAATTATTAGAACTCAAGTGTATTAAAATCTTTAAACATAAACTGAATTCGTAAGGGTATTTAACTTTGACCAAAAAAGTCGTAATTACAAATAAAAGGGCATGCAAAAAAAAGGGGAAGTTTTGGGGTAAACGAATCTTTGCAGTTATAATTTGTTGATGAATGACTGGTGATACAGCAGAAGTAATCTCTCAGGAGTGAAAGATTTGCTAGTCAAGCAAGAAGTTGAAAGAGAAACAAGGGAAGGCAAGATAATTTACATCGTAATCCTATCCCATGTTTTTTCCACCAAGTCGGTGCCAAAAGAAAACAAAACAAGCTCAGAAACATTAAATGGGAAAAAAATAAAAAGATAAAACAAAGATGAGGATTCTTCGACATATGACAACCTTGATTCAAACTATTACACCACAGATTTTAGCATATGCATTCAAATGATCTTGTTTTTATTGTAAACGTTTTTATGACTTTTCTTGCAAATAAATTTTCAACTTTGTTTGATAAAACAAATGAGTAGAAAAAAGAATAAAAGGACTTGTTATATCCTATTGGCTCCTTCTGCCCATATAAGATAAGCCCTTTATTAGCAAAATCCCTTTCTACTCTTAAGGTACTTTCTTCTTCTTCTCCTTCAAAGCCTTCACTAGGAGAGCTCTAAATGCACAAAAGTGTCATTCTCCCACTACCATCGGGACAAATTTTTTTATTTCATAAAATTATTAGTCTCCATCTTTAGAATATAGGTTGGAATGTTGTCTTTAAGAATCAAGATGGGCCAAGCACGAAGTTTGTTTTCATACACTAGATTTTGAATATGGGAAGAAACTCTCTCAAACTTAAGTTCTTTTTCAACATATTTTGGTTAAATGACATTTTTGTTAGAGAATATGAGATCTTGCAAATAATGGATTTAATCTTAAGTTTTATTGGAAAAGTAGTTAGTATTCTTGAGTAGACTCTTTACCTAGAGCTCGGATGGAGGTGATTCAAAAGGCTGCAGAAAGCTAAGAGAAAGACCCACAACAACAATTAAAAAAACGACTTTCATGAGGAACAAAAAGTCTAACTTCACTGTTTACTGCCTCAAAAAATTTGCTGCAATGAAGTGCAGAGGTGCTGTCCAGATTTTCCTTTAAAAAATTTTGAATACTTCAAGCAAGTTGGACCCACGATACTCGCCATGATTTATTTTAGATACTGCAGAAACTATGGTATGTAAGTGCCATGTTGCTCAGACTCTTCAAAGAAACAACAGTTACATGTCGGATCCTTGAAAAGTAGTTCATTTTGAAGGATACGACATGGATGTGGCATCCTTTTTGGAGAGTCCAAGCAACATAATTTAAGTGAGTGTTTGATTATGTAGTTTAAGTGAGTGTTTGATTATGTGCTTAAGGTGCAACAGACATTTGTTCAAGTTAAGGAGAGTGCTTATGGAAAATTGCTCGGTTCTTAGATTAGACGATATTTACATCCTTGACATTTGAGTTTTAGAAAAACTAAAGCCCCGAGGTTGCACATAAGCTTGATTTTATATTGGCTAAAGGCATAAGCGGCCCCTGTAGTTGCACGCTTTTTCCGCTTAGACACCTCAACTTAGCCTTGTTCCTATTAGACACATTTACTATTCAGAACTTGAACCATTTAGACACTTCATGCTGATGTGGCAAAAAAGAATAAGAGAGTGTAATCCACTCGCTGATAATGTGACAAAAATAACAAATTAAATAAAAACATGTGGCATTTTAAATTAAAATAGTTATAAAATAAATTCTAAATATGAAATAATCTAAAACAAAAAAGAAAAATTTTAAAAAAACGCATTTATATTGCAAGCCTCACCTACCCCCACCGCCGCCGCACCCCATCACCCGCAGCCTACCCCAAAAGAAAAACATAGAATTTAAATAATGATCTCCATTTTTTTGGTGAAGAAGTTGTGAGTCGTCATTTTTTCCGGCTATCAAATGAAAAGAAAAGAAATAAAGATTATAATCTCAAAATCGAAAAAAATAGGAGTAGATGGGGTGATCTTCATTTTTTTCCGGCAAATAAGATGTGAATATAATCTCCATTTTTCCCGACAAAGAAAGTATGGGTGATGGTCTCCATTATTTCCGACAAAAGAGATGTAGATGGCGGTCTGCATTTTTTTTGAAAAAAAGGTGTTGAAAAAGAGTTCTATATCTAAAAAATCTAAAACAATGAAAAGAAGATTAAAAAACAAAACAAAAAAAAAGAGAGGAAATTTGTGAAAAAAACTTGATGGTCAATTGTGATAATGGTGGTCTGCACTTTTAGAAGAGGAAAGAGAAAAACATTTTATATTATTTTTTAATAATAAAAATAAGAGGGCCAACAAGAAATCATAAAGAAAAAGGAAAAAATATTAAAACTTCACTGTTCACGCGCCTCACAAGACGTTAATCACATGTTTTTGCCACATCAACACGAAGTGTCTAAATGGTTCAAGTTCTGAATACTAAAAGTGTCTAATTAGAAAAAGGTTAAGTTGAGGTGTCTAAGCGGAAAAAATGTGCAACTACAGGGGGCCGCTTATGCCTTTAGCCTTTTATATTCACCTTATTTTGTGAGAATAGCTTGAACCTTGGTAAAATTTGTCCTTTAATTTGTTGACTTGGTGAGTTGCTGCCAGTTAGTGACTTATTCGTTTATGTTTAATTGAGAATGAATGTTTTGAGTCACTTGAAATTTTTTGATACCATTGAGGTTAAAGTAATATACTTGAGTTAATAATATATTAAAATTGTATTGGTATCACATTAAACACTTTTGTAAGAAAAACTGCCATGGCCACATATAATGATTGCTTGAGCATTTTTGTGCACTTGTTGGGACTTTGTCCTCCCTGCGATGGTCACATTTTTACTTATATTGTCATGTCTCTTGATATTGTTTGGATCTTGCCCCATCTTGACTTCGGATTTTACATTGCATCTTATCTATGAACCTTATATGGAAAAATCACTTTCGACATGGTTCTCTCTTCTTTTGATTATTGGATTTTGATTCTACTTGATTATTTTCCATCAATCTCGGATGGAACCAAAGATTCACTATTTTTTGGCTTTGGGGTATGATGGAATAAAGAAAAATGGCTCTTTAAACTGTCTGCGCTTCTTTCAATTGTGAAGTAGCAGTTAGTCAATGCAACTTTCGACGCTCATCATGGGTCATACGGAAACAGTTGCGCTACGTTTTTAAACATAGGGGTCAGGCTACGTACATCGACCCCCCCGTACCCTGCAATGAGCGGGAGCCTTTGAGGCATTGAGATAATGTTGTTATTGTTGTTGATTCTACTTAATTAAGATACTTTTGTCCCTTCTTGTTAATCAATTACGCTTGATTGGATGGCATATATAATTGATGGACTTTCTTGAATTAATGTTGGGAAGCTTTTTTGACACTTGAGTTATGAATATTAATATCTTACACCAATTCTTGGTTTGATATTTATTTTCTTTAGACATCGTATGCTCATCATGTAAATGATGATGCTGTGAAAGCCAACTTAATGTTTTGCTTGAATTTTTAAGGGATTTTATGAGATTTTATTATGGTGAAAACATTGCCTTTTGAAACTGTTAGAATAGGAACGGAAATAGGAATAGGAAGTGTGTACAGAATCCTACTGGGAAAAAGATTGTAGTATAGTGTCTTTCCCGACGCTCGAGGTCTCTTCCAGCGATGATGATTGATACCTAGTATGTGTGTGGCCCCAATGGGTTTCAGTCTGATTATATCAGCAGATGTGTATCATAGGACAGACATGCATCATGATTACTTGACATAACATTGTGTCATTTGCACTTCATTTCATTTCATTTCAATGTGTTAATGTGGTTAGTTGTATGAAGTGTGATATGATGGTTAATTTCGTACTTGTAAATTGCTAAAAACAATCTATTGGTATACTATATACTTGTATTGTGGATATGGATAGTGTATGCTGGCTTTCTTGAGTGCAGACTGTGGTTTTGGAGGCTCAGTTGGAGTGGAAGGAGTACTCTGTGTTTGTTATTGTCTATTTATGTTTAGATCTTCTTGTTGGGTACCGCGTTATTTGGTACTCAACTTGCTTCTACACTCGTGTGTAAGTTATGAGCCCGGTTTCAATTGATGTTTCATTCTCCTTTCAGACCGAGCTTGAGAGAGTCTAAGAAGCAACAGCTTTTCCATTTCAGTAGACTCTTCAAGCTACTATTTATTTACATTGTTTTTGTTCTATTTGAGAAACAATGACATTTGAGACTTGTATACTCAGTTGTGGTAGAAGATTGTGTATGCGACACCAATCTTGGTTGGTTTTAGCTTGTGGATTCTCTCTTATGGTTTACCCGTATATATTTAGATTGTTCCTTTCGCTTTAATTTTTGTATTATTGTGTTATATCCTGTTTACGCGAACTTGTCTTGGGGGGTTAAAGGCAAGTGTCATTCTACCCAATTTTGGATCATGACATGCAACCACCTACTTTTGTTGCTCATGGGGAGTATAGAAGCCTTGTATGTCGACTGCATACGTCACTCTGTAGCCTAAAACAGTCTCCTTGAGTCTAGTTCGGAAATTCAGCATAGTAATTCAAGAGTTAGGCATGACTCTTAGCAAAGGTGATCACTCTGTGCTTAATCAGCATTCCGCACGAAATCTATCTATTTATTTAGTGGTTTACATTAACAATATCATTATCACTCCAATGATAAAGATGGAATCACTAAGTTGAAGCAACATCTTTCAGCATTTCCAAATTAAAGACCTCAATAGCCTGAAGTATTTTCTAGGTACTGAAGTTGCTCAATCTAGATCGGGTATTGTTATTTCTCAATGCAAGTTCGCCTTAGACATTCTTGAGGAGACAAAAATGATAGGATGTAGGCCCATTGACACCTCTACAAATCCGAATTTTAAACTCCTACAAGGAAAAGGGAGCCACTCAGTGATCTTAGAAGGTATAGGCGGCTGGTTGGAAAGTTGAATTATCTCACAGTGAGCACACCTGACATCTCTTGCCTTGTGAGTGTCACAAGTCATTTTATGATCCCCCTCCTGCCTCACTAGTCATTGGTATGCAGTTGTTTGTATTTTGCAACATGTAAAGCTAGTTCCAGGTAAAGGCCTACTCTTTAAGGATCGAGGCCATGAGCTATCATCGAATATATAAACATTGATTGAGCAGGATCACCCTTCGATAGACGTTCAACATATTAGTAGGAGGTAATTTGTTGTCCTAGAAAAGAAAAGCAGTGTGGTTGCTCAATCTAGCGCAAAAGTAAAATATAGAGCAACAGCTATGCTTTTGAGCTGGTTTGGATCAAACAATTGCTAAGAGGACTAAAATTTGGAGAAATCAATCAGATGGCAGTTGTGTATAATAATCAAGCAACCCTACATATTGCATCAAATCTAGTATTTCATGAGAGAACTAAGCACATTGAGATTGATTGTTACTTTGTCAGAGAAAGAGAATCTCTTGGGAGAAAATTGTTACAAAATTTAGAAGTCGAGTGATCAAACTTCAAATATCTTTACTAAGTCCCTAATTGGCCACCGTATCAATTACATCTACAACAAGCCCGGTACACATGACTTGTATGCACCCACTTGAAAGATATTGTCAGAATAGGAACATGAATAGTATATAGAATCCTACTAGGAAAAGGTATTATAATATAGTATCTATAAAATAGTCAACAACAACAACAACATACCCAGTGAAATCCCACAGATAGGGTCTGGGGAGGGTAGAATGTACGCAAACCTTACCACTACCTCATAGAAGTAGAGAGGCTATTTCCTGGGCACCCTCATCTCAAAATCCATAAGCAGAAAGAACTAGATATGACAAAAAGGAAAGGGAAGGGAACAAAAAAAGCGACTAATAATGAATAGCACATGGCAGTATATAAATATGATAAAACTAACACATATACGACAGATAATGAGAACACATGTTAAAAAAAACCAAGGCCATGCATCCACCTAACCCTACCAATTAGCCTGCAACTCTAATTCGCGACCTCCACTTCTTTCTATCTAAGGTCATGTCCTCAGTGAGATCAAGTTCCGCCATATCATGTCTGATCACCTCCCCCCAGTACTTCCTCGATCTACCTCTACCCCCAGTATCTATAAAATAGTATATCAGTGTAATAATGTGGACACACAATTCAATAATATTTTTCTCTTATATTTCTCACAGAACCCTGCTGACAAGGGCCTATTTACACTAATAAATAGTGTTGATAATGTGGAGATTAGTTTCTTAGATATTTGTTAGAACAGTTGAACTCTTTTTCAAATCTAATTAAGGGATTGTTAAATACTCCAAAGAAGAAAAGTAAGTTGGTCTATTTTACAATATAGGTTTTACAAAAGAAAAATGCATAACACATAAATGTGCCCTTTAATCTGACTTCAGCTAGCATCTATGGCCTCTAATTTAATCTGGCTTTAGCTGGCATCTACGCCCTCTAAATTTAGATTTGCACAAGTAGGCACTTCAACTTGTATAAAATTGAACAGGTAGACATAATCATCTTATGTGCCATCCTACATGGCAATTTTGTGCCTATGCCCATCTCACATGCACTATGCCATGTAGGGACACATGTCTACTTGTTCAGTTTTCAAGTTTAAGTGTCTACGTGTGCACATTCAGAATTAAAGGTCTAGATACAAGCTAAAACCAAGTTAAAGGGCATATTTATGTATTATGCCAAAGAAAAATGGTTTTCTTTTTTTCTTTTGATAAGGTAAAATGTTTTGCACTCTAAGTATTAGATTAGTTTTGCTTAGTGGAGTCCTCCCCTGGGAGGGTGGTTACACAAATGCTACAGACATCATAGTCATTTCCCGTATGATCGTAAGTTCATATCAAAGGGGCAGACTGGTGCATGAAGCATCCTGTGTTCATGCAAGATCCGCGGAAGAACCAAAGTGCACATCATGAATGAAAATTATAAAACACAAATTTATGTATTCCAGTGATACATTTAATGAAGGGGTATGAACTGACCTGTTACCAAAGCAGGAATGCCGAGCAGAGATGCTTACGTTTATTGTGCAAATGTTATGGCTCAATCTAGCTTCCTCGGGCAGTAACAAGTAACCCTAAAAATAAATGGTAGCACTCAATAATTTACTAACAAGGCAAACTTTAGCACTTCATCAACTTAGGAAAAGATGCATAAATGAACACAATAAGGACCAAAAAGCAATAGTAGTACCTTCTCTTTGGTGTATAAATAATTAGGTTCAAATGCCTTGCTTCTTGTCTCAAGCCACTGCACTACCAGGCAAAATAAAGATCATAACAGTGAGAAATATTGGGAGAAGAATATTATTGAATTGTTGTCTACATTATTACATTGAGACCCTATTTATAGATACTATATTAGACTCCTTTTCAAACTAGGATACTATAATACATCCTTTTCCAAGTAGGATTCCATATACTATAACTATTCCTAATCCTATTCTAAGTAGGATTGTAGATATTATTCTTATTCTTATTCCTATTCTAACACTCCCCCTCAAGTTGGTGCATACAAGCCATATGTACCTAGCTTGTTAATTAATACGATGACCGATGAAAAGCTTGGTAAGATATCTGCAAGTTGATCATCTGACTTCAAAAAATT
This sequence comes from Solanum sejunctum, assembly GCA_025642045.1. Classification (NCBI taxonomy): domain Eukaryota; kingdom Viridiplantae; phylum Streptophyta; class Magnoliopsida; order Solanales; family Solanaceae; genus Solanum; species Solanum sejunctum. The sequence continues at coordinate 7,395,459 of JAOTQJ010000083.1, forward strand.
GACAATCAATCTCAATGTGTTTAGTCTTCTCGTGAAATACTGAATTTGATGCATAATGCTAGTCAATTTCAATGTGCTTGGTCTTCTTATGAAATACTGAATTTGATACATAATGTCAATAAAACACAGAGTGATAAATTCCTAAAGTACAGTGTTGAACTTTCCAAACCAAGCTTGAGAAGACTGTTTTAGATCATAGAGTAACCTACACAATTGACATACAAGTCTACCCGACTCCCCTTGAGCAGCAAAACAAGGTGGTTGCTCTATATAAACTTCTTCCTTGAGACCATCATAAAAAAAACATTCTTAAAGTCCAATTGATGAAAAAACCATGCATTGGATTATTAGATATGATGGCTAAAAGTGGTCACAATTTAAGAAATAAAATTACATGGGTAGGGTCGGCATGATGACACAACCCTACTGAGAAAGAGAATTATATGGATAGGATCGTAATGATGGCACAACCCTACTGGAACACAAAAATTATATGGGTGGGATCATATTGACGGCATGACCCTACCGCAAAAGAGAAATTGTATGGATAGCGTCGGAATGATGGCATGACCCTACGCAAATTAGATTTGATGAGTCACCGAAAAGACGAATGGAACTACGTAAATCAAATCTTAGTCACAAAAAAGACACAGTGTCGTGCAACTCAGATATGAGAAAATAGTTTGAAAAATTCACGGTACTACACAAATTAAATATGAGAAGTAGTCTGAAGAGATGCACGGTGCTATACAAATCGAATTTGAGAAAGTAGTCACCGGAAAGATGGCCCGGTGCTACACATGATAAATATGAAAAAGTAGTCATCGGAAAGATAACACGGTGCTACAAAAATTAGATATAAAAAAGTAGTCACCAAAATGATGGCACGGTGCTACACAATCACAGACGGATGTGGGGTTGACACAAAACAACCCTAGAAAGTCACCGAAAATTGACGTACGGTGACCTAATCTTTTTTTCTTTTTTTTCGCTAACATAATGATTGGTTAGACGGGCGGCATATATGGACCATAGCAGCTTGCCGGCAGCGGAAGCTCTTTGATTTTCTACCAAGACTGTAAAAGCTCTAATACCATGTCAGAAATATTGGGAGAAGAATATTATTGAATTGTTGTGTCTACATTATTACATTGAGACCCTATTTATAGATACTATATTAGACTCTTTTTTCCAACTAGGATACTACAATATAATCCTTTTCCAAGTAGGATTCCATATACTATTACTATTCCTAATCCTATTCTAAGTAGGATTGTAGATATTATTCTTATTCCTATTCCTATTCTAAGAATAACCAACAGAAGATAATTCAAGAAAACCACCAAGAACGGTTAAACAACTAACTCATGAATTTGATCCCTCAATAACTACAGCAACTTCATTCAGCTCAGGCAACAAAAATAATCTTACAAGCATGCCATTTACTTACATAGTGATACATAAATATCAAGGAATCCAAAGCCGTATATAAAGATTGCAGGTACTTAACAATGGATCTCACAAGCAATATTCTTTAAAATGTAGGTCAGCCCGTGAAAACAATCCAATCAATATATGTCCTCTCCAAACAACAGCATACCCAATGGAATCTCACAAGTGGGGTTTGGGGAAGGTAGAATGTACGCAGACCTTACCACTACCTCATAAATGTCCTCTCCAAGTCTTTGCTTAATCCTCCCCCTCTTCTCCGACCAGCGTTCTTCTTTTCCCTTTTCCTACTCCTTTATATTCATGGTGGGAGTGAAAACTCTTCCTTCTAGTATTGTATTGAAGTGAACAGCATGAAGAAATAGGGATACAAGTATATCAACCAACAATAATATAACAATATACCTAGTGTGAGGTGGGGGGAATCACAAGTCTTTGATTGAACCTCTATTGCATCCTATGTACCTGAACATCTGATTGGACAGCCCAGTGTCATCGGATGAACTGCCAAGGGCATGTTTCTCTGACCAAACTGAATTTGATACTACATATCATGTTTTATTACTCTATACATCACTAACAAACCACTAGTACAGGAGCCAGCGGAAAAGAAGGGGTAGTAAGTGTAGAATCAGAAGGTGAAAATTTGTTTTATGCTAAAAATGTATGAAAAAAAGACATTCTAGAAACATTACCATGTCAAAACATTTTAATCTTGTACATGTATGTCAAAGTTAGGACCTATCAAAATGAAGTGCTTTTCCACCAAATAAGTACCCAAGTCTTTGAGACATAGTCGCCTCTGTATAGTTGCAGAATAAGCAACTTGTAAGTGAGTAGGAAATCTATAACAATAGCTACAATATCAAAACTACGAATGATAAAATGGAGGATAGCAGAACCGGAAAATAATGGTTCAGCACTTAGAAACAAACAAATTCAACCAACCACAGCAAGAAGGTTAAGAAAATAACTTATTTCCAACAAAATTATGTTCAAAAGAAAGGTTGTTACATTAATTTCAAAAATAGTTAATTTTAGTTTCAAAAAAGAAAAAAAGGGTTGTTACATTTGCTTCTCAAATTGAATAAATTAAAGCTTGGCATGTTCTATTTTTATCAAGGAGGAAAATCAAGCTTGCGAATGTAAGAATACCCTAAACAATATATTTACTACAAAAAAACTAAAATTCCTAATAAAATTGAAAAACAATACCAGCCACTATCCCAATCAGCTCTAGATGCTGGTTGTTCATAAACCTCAAAAGTTTTTCCTGGTCTAAGCCACGAAAGGTTACAGAGGCCCTTCAAAGCTGGGAAGAAGCTGAGATTCAAGCAAAGAGCAGAAGTAGGTGGAGAATCATACCAGTCATCATATGGTGGACAATTAGGAATGAGAGGAATGCTAGGTGTTTTGAGAAAGCAGAGAATGGTATAGGATAAAATCATAGATCAAGCTGATTGTATCTTGATCCCGTATTTTTGGTGTAACCAAATTTGGTCTAATGATCTTGAATTTATTATTGATCTGTTAGATTCATTATAGCCATAGGATCTAGTTTACTTGTAAATATGGCTCCTGTGTTTTAATGTTATTTTAAGACGGTAAAAATTCCAATGATGAAGATGGAGTACAATCATTTTCATTATACACAAACTACAGGGATATCAAATTGCTAAATTGAACTATGAAGGGTTTGGAGAGAGCGATGGAGAAGAGGGTGAGGAGAGTGGGGTCCAATTCTGAGAATCAATTTGGATTTATGTCAGGACGATCAACTAAAAACCCATCTATCTTGTGCGTAGACTGGTGGAGAAATATAGGGAAAGGAAGAGGGACCTACGTATAGTATTTGGAAGGCATATAACAAAGTCCGAGGAATGTCCTCTAGAGATGCTTGCAGGCTAGAAATGTCTTGATGGCTTATATTAGGGTGATAAAGGACATATATGATTGAGCCAAGACTCGTGTTAGCATGGTGAGAGGAGACTCGGAGCACTTTCCAGTTGAAATGGGGCTACACCAAGGATCAATTCTAAGCCCTTTCCTATATGCCTTAGTGTTGGATGAGTTGACACGATCTATTCAAGAGGAAGTTCCACGGTGTATTTTATTTGCGAATGACATAGTACTCGATTACTGAAACACCAAATGGAGTTAATACTAGGTTGGAGATTTGCATACAAATTTTGAAGTCCAAAGACTTCAAGTTGAACAAGATCAGAACAGAATATTTGAAATGCAAATTCAGTGTTGCCTTAGATGAAGCAGATCTGGAAGTGAGGCTTGCCACAGAGACTACTCCTAAGAGAGAGTTCAAGTATCTTGGGTCCGTAATCTAGGGAAGTGGAGACATCAATGATGATTTTACACATCGTATTGGAACAGAATGGATGAAACGACGACTTACCTCTGGAGTCTTGTGTGATTATAAGGTACTGGCTAAAAATTAAAGGTAAGTGGTGCTTAGGCCGTCCTTGTTGTATGAAATGGAGTGTTGGTTAGTCAAAAACTCACATGTTCAAAAGATATATGTCGAGGAGATGAGGATGTTGTGATGGAGTTACGAGCATACTAAGAGAGACAAGATTAAGAATAAGGTTACCTACGAGAAGGTTGGAATGGCCTTTGTGGCAGATAAGGTGAGAGAGCCGAGACTGAAATGGTCTAGGCATGTGAAGAGGAGGTCCGTGGACGCCCCAATGAGGTGCGAGAGGCTGATTGTAGGTAGTATGTAGAGAGGTAGAGGTAGGCTGAAAGAGTATTAGGGAGAGATTATTACACAGGGCATAGCACAATTTCATATTATCAAGGACACGACTCTAGATAGGAATGAGTGGAATCGTGTATTGTCTTGCCTTACTTTTGCTATCTATCATCATATGTTGTTTATTGTGTTTCGACTATCACACTGTTTTGGTGCTCGTATTGTTTCATCATAGTAGCCTCTACACTGCTTTTGTTAGCAACTATTATGCTTTCTCCATGCTTCCCTCCCCATTACTTGGATTTGATCCACTTGAGTTGAGGGTCTTTTGAAGACAACCTCTCTACTTCCGCGAGGTCGTGGTAAGAACTATGTAATCTCTACTTTCTCCAAACCCCACTTAGTGGGATTTCACTAGGTATGTTGTTACTATTGTAACAAATACAAAGTTCCTATAATTTCAAAAAGTTATGTTCAAAAGAAATGTTTTGGTTGAAAAACATTTTACACCTAACTAAAGGGCACTATCATGGAATCATTTTTAAGATAATAGTTTTTATAATTATAATGGATTGTCTTTCCTTAATTAAGAACCCTTTCTCGCAAGATACCTTTCTGAAATAAGAAGCATTTCCCAGATACCTTTCTGAACTTTGATAGCATGAATGACAAATACATGAACAAAGAAACTAAAAAATGATTACGATAAAGTGCAATATCGATTATTAAGTGTCGTCTCTTCAAAAGAAGTTCATTGACAAGGAAAAGTATGTCTTAGTACCTTGATGACAACATTGAAGAGCACATTAACCAAGATGAAGCACTCAATACGTTTTGAGCCTCTTTTCAAGGCTTAAGCGCACTTTAACCACGTCTTTGATAACACTGTTTGCAAGTGGGGCATGAGCTACATCTTTGCTCTCACTTGACAACTTGAGAGGGAGTGTTGATTGTGTTAACTAGCATGATTTTAGGAGACTTTACTTTTCCTTTTTCCAGAGTAATTATACAATTATGTATTTCATTGTAATTGATTGACTTTCTTCAACTGAATAGGATTCACTTGTATAATACCTCTTCCCGTAGAATGCAAAGACATATTGAAATACAAAAGTCTTCTATTCTTGCTCATTTTCTACATATCATCCATAAAAGGAGCAGCTAAATACCAACTCAGTAACCTTTTTTGGCCTCCAATATTGGGTATAAATGACATAAAAAGAAACTGCATTTTTTCTTTACTAAGATTAGCTCACTATACAGTTGCCGGTACTGCACAGAATAATTCAAAGTTAGATAGATACCAGCATAAGAGTTTAGCCTGTCCAAGTGAAGTGTCTTGAACAACTTGGGAATGTCAATATGTAGATGTATACCAGCAATATCCTGCACATAGAACTTTAATCTGAGAACCACGTTAAAGCAGCAAAAGAATGTGCTTGTCTATTAAATTTACAAGGAAAAACTGAAAAGAAACGAAATATGCATTTGCTTATTAAATTTGACTAAAAAACCTAATTATGGGTAGAAACAAAATTGATAGTGAAAGCATCCAAGTTGGATGCCACCTATATATAAGAGTGTACAGAATAAGCAATGCATCATTGCTCTTGAAACAATATCAGGTATTTAGAATCTAACAACACAATGTCACAAGCCCAAAAATTACCATAAATATGATCAGAAAAAAATTACCATAAATATGATCAGAAAAGTAAACCCTACGTTAGATGTTCTTATCAGACAGTAATCATAGAACTCAAACAAAACTTCCACATTCATAAGAACATAGGGTAAACATTGGCACTAGTCTGCAATTCAATTAATGACCTGCCACAATCCAGAACCTAAATGTGCAGAAGAGAGCAACCTAAACTGAAAGATGAAACAAAGCAATCATATCTTTATAATGTGAACAAATATATTCAAACTTCAAAATCTTTTACTCAAATGCATATTTCATCAAGAATTCAACTTATATCGCAGGTTAAAATATTTTGTGACTGAAACAACCACATAACACCTATCTCTTCAGTTCCATAAGTATAACTAACACACACAATAAACCCTCCATGTAGAATTTTAAGAAATTGGGACAAATATAATAGCTATCACCTTCTTTTATACATACTGTAGCCCTTCCAAAAATAAGCACAGAGAGCATAAAACTGCAATGTTATAGGGCAATGAGAAACATCATTAAACATCTGGGTAGTAGAAGTAGGCAGGTATATGATGATCAGATTCAGTTTCTTAATTAACTGCCTTCAAGAGGTAACTATACCTAGTCTACCAAGTACAAAATCAACAATGTTTCCTCGTCATAGGCCAGGTAAAATATGTCCGATGGTAGAAATAGCAGGTTCAATGGAAAAACGTTGCACGTGAAGCAATAATTACATGGGAACTCTACAAGTAAGTTAGACTTCCTAAGTGTATTGCTAGTCTGTTAAATGGGAAAACATCACAATCTAGGACTAAGACCACTCAGTATGACCTAGGATCTTCATTTGCATCAAAGAACACTAATAAAAGATGGCATAATTTGAAGCGCAACAAAATGTTAATACTTTATAATACGGTTCACTTTGCCGTTCCGCAAATAAGGGAATCGCATAATATGCCAAAATAAAGTATCAACGAAGATGCACAGAATTCTTCCGAGCTAGTTTACACTTATCCAAACTTACCCATAATCCTCCTAGGACTCGCTTGAAAACTCTCCAAATGAAAGACAAACGCCCATGCCATTTTTTGCCAATTTGAATTATAGCTGCTTTTAGTGATTCCTTCGGCGAAATGAAAAATCGTGCACGTGAAACTTCCTTACTGATTTTAGGGACCACATCATCACCCACAGACTCACTGTTTGTTGAACTTCCCAATGAAGACTCAGAGGAGTCACTGTTCAAATATAATAGAGATGCACTACTCTTCGCTCCATCACTTAACCAGTCCAACCATGGTTTTGTAGCAGCAGTAACTGAACTATCTTCATTTGCATGTTTCAGGTTCTCATTAATCGGTTCTTCATTGGCAATATTTACTACATCATAGTTGGTTTGACTCTGTGACCACAAGCCAGCACTAGTTATCTGTAGGAGAAAACAGAATCAGCTGAATCTTATAATATAATAACTGGCACATGTAAGTGTTCAGAAATTTACTAAACAACCATAACAGCTAGCAGCTATAATAATGCAGTTGATGTACAAGATCAAGCTATAACAGATTCATGAAAATGCTAAATGTTCTATAAGAACTCACGCTTCAATATCAGTCAACTCAGTTTAACATCTATATTATCTTTGAACCAGGCCCTTTTTTCCGTTGTTCATATTTCTATCATTTTTTTTCAAACAATTTGTCGAACTTTTTTTTTTTTTGGAGAAAGGTAACATATATCAGCGGCACAAAGGATGCATAGCATATTCACATTCAAAAGAAGAAAAAAAAGATCTCCTTGGTCTTTTTTTTTTTTTTTGATTTGCACCGGGTGTCCGAGTCTCTTAGAGCCCCAACTAATCCCGGGGGTGCATAAGCCCTCGGCAAGGAGTTTCCCGCAAGTACAATACGGTTAATTCGGTTTTTTACCTCGTCCGATGGCCCTCAGAAATTGTTTGCACCCAGTGGGTTTCGATCTTGAGACCTTGAAAGGGAGCAAACCCCAAGGCTCAAGTCTATTACCACCAGGCCAACCCCTGAGGGTTAAAAAGATCTCCTTGGTCTTCCTACAGTTTGTTGCACTGCCCACAATTTCTTTTGCTAAGAAATGATGTGAACTAGCTCCAATAAGGCAAAAATGCAGAAAAAAATAACCAAAAAACATAGCTTCTTAAGATGCCTATGTGAATCATTCAGCTGTAAAATTTCTAACGTCCTTTTTATGGTTTTTCGGATAACAGTAGCATCAAGGCCAACTAGCGCACCTCGACTAATCCAACCATACTTGTTACACACCACCAACACATGTACTGGACAACTTTGCTAACCTAGGTATGGACAGATGAAAAGAAATCACCTAATGTTGTCTCTGCCCTCTGCAAAGGTTTGAACCTAGGCTCCTTACGTTGTTACTCCAACTCTTCAATCATAAGCAATAGATTCCTAGGCATGTACTTAACTCGTCAAATGAGCCACCTTAAAAAATGCAAGCTTATCAACATTACCATTCTTTAAAGAAAAAGTGTTAGCTTATACGTAATGGTACACGGTGCTATGCAAATCAAATATGAAAAAAAATCATCGGAAAGATGGCATAGTGCTATACAAATTAGATATAAGAAAGTAGTCACCGAAAAGATGGCACAGTATTACTCAAACACTGACGGATATGGGGTTGATACAAAACAACCCTAGAAAGTCACCGAAAATTGACCATGATGACTTGTCTAACTGAGTTTTCTTCTCATATATATACAATTGGCCCTACTTTTGTTATCATAACCATTGGCCAGACAGGCAACATATATGGTCATTGCCGCCCACCGACAGCAAAAGCTCTTTGATTCTCTACCAAGATTATGGAAGCTCTGGTACCATGTGAAAAACATAGGAGAAGAATATTATTGAATTGTGTATCTACATTATTACATTAAGATCCGATTTATAGATACTAAATTAGATTTCTTTTCCAACTAGGACACTACATTAGAATCCTTTTTCAACTAGGATTCTATATACTATTCTTGTTCCTATTCTAACACTTCCAATATGATCCTACCAGTGACTTTTTTTTGCTCGCGTCCAGGCTAAAAACTTTTCAACTAGGGCTGAACCCAAAATATAAACACACAAAACACTGAAGACTTTTTGAGCTTTAACTTTTCTTTCAACAACCCAAAACCTAAATGAATCCAAAATTATTGTTGTGAAAATAAAAAGTTACAAGTTTTGCAGTAACCGAAAATGAGATCACTGACCTTGATTTGAATAAGTTGTGCATCTGAGATGTTCACTCTAGACAGCTCACTTGAACAGCCAGGCTAAACACAATAGATTATAGTTTAGACAAGAAAAAAAATATATAGTCATTACTTATAAATTTTACATGGAAAGGAAATGAAACCCCCATCCCCCAACAACCCCAGCATCCAGAAAGAGGAGAAACCTAGATAGAAGCATTAAGAGAGTCGGTCAATCCAAAATTGATAGCTGAAGAAGAAGTTGTTGTTAATTCTTTTTTACAAAGGATAACGTAAATAATTTTATTAATTATGACACAAGTAGTATACCAAAAAGAAATATGATTCTCAACAAACAATACCCACTCCTTCCTGAAATATACATAATCATTCTCCACTCAAATATTTATCTCCTCAGTACATTCCGCTCTTACTTCGACCTAACTGTAGATTGTCTCTCTCACCGTGCTCGTTGCCACTTGATAATATAGGACCAAACATTTTTTCCCAAAGAATATTTATTAAAAAAGCTAACAAAGAAAATTGTAGTAGCTAGAAAGACCTGTTGAACGTAATTGGCGTGCATAACAACGAGAATACAGAAGAGAGTGACGGCCATGAAGAGATACAAATACTCGAGAGAAGCCCTGATCCTGGGCGTCAGCATCTGAGCAAATCGTTCTTGAACCCGTATAAACGTCTGCTCTGGATCCATCTATACAAAAAGCTATGATTTGGGTCTTCGTATAAACGTCAGCTCTGCAGAATCAACCTTGTCATATCAATTCGGATTATGGCTCGGTCTTCTTTTTTTCTTGCTTTTTCCCTAATTCAATACAATTGTGAGGGCTTCAAATACTCTTACTTGGAAACCATCGTCAAAGTTCAAAGTTGGGATGCTCAAACGGATGAGGAAGTCAAATTTTTTTACAATATATAAATATGTTTAATTTTTATATAATTACTTACTACATCATATATCATACATAACTAACTAGTTACCAAAGCCCTAGCAGGACCTAGTAGAAATTATTTTAATCTCAATTTATATAGTATAATAAATTTTTTATATATAATTTTAAAAATATTATAAAATTATAATTAAAATAGCTAAAAAAAATATTATGAAATAGTTGAAGCAAACGCATCAATACGCAACTATCATGAAAAAATTAAATTAAAAAGTGTGTAGAATATTTTTTATTGATCCCACATAATAAAGGAGAAGAAGCAAGCAGAGAAATTACAAATATACCCTCAAACTGTTTCAGCAACCACATGACCTGCTTGAGCAACTTAGGATTAAATAATACGAAGAATGACTTCAAAAATATTATATGTTACTATTTTCAAATAACATATACAAAAAGTTGAGAAATAATTCAAAAAATTCATTAAATAGAGATAAATAAGTTCTAAATAATTACAAAGAATGACTTCAAAAATAGTATATATTACTATTTTCAAATAACATATACAAAAAGTTGAGAAATAATTCAAAAAATTTATTAAATAGAGATAAATAAGTTCTTAAAAATTCTTTGCAGCTATAAGGAATCGAACAATATGACCTCTAACTCACCAAATAACACCTTAACCACCAAGCCAAATCAACTATTTGCATAGTCTTCCACAAAACATCAAAATAGTTCCATGAAACAAGCACCTCGCTGTGGCTTCTAAATAGGAGCATATTTAAAATTTGATTGATTTTCAAATTTTCATATGTGCTTAGAAAAAGTAACATATGTTCTATATTTAAAACATATTATAAATTTGATTAGCTCTAAAAATTTCACATGTAGTACGTAAAAAATTATATTAAAAATATTATAAATCACAATAATTAACAGTTTGAATTATTAAAATACCACATAAAATTTGATTGACTCTCCTGAGTCCATTCATGTCACATAAATTAAGGCTACTGTATCTATAATTGTCAATGCTTTACTTTTTAAAACAATTTTGAGTCCTTTCATGATTTGTTCATTGATTAAATTTTTTGTGACTTGTGTCATATTGGACATCATGTTTTTGTTATTGTCATACAGGACTGTTCACCGCTTGAATAAAAGTTGATCCAAATTGAAAAATTGAATCAAATTGATTAAACAAATTGACATTATTTGGATTTGGTTAGGACGAGTTTGACATTTTAGAAATTAATAATATTTTATTTGATTTTGTTCAAAAAATTGAATAGATAATTGAACTAAATTGCTAATTATATACATGTATTTTATGATAATACATACATAATATACTATTTTTTATGAAAACTTTTGAATATATTATCTACATTTCATTAATATTATAATTTATTTATGAAAGTAAAAATACCCAAGATGAGAGCATTTATTTTATTAATTTCATATATATGAGTGTCTATGGCAATTCATAAATAATTTATCTTTTTAAAATCAATATAACGTTATGCAAATTGTCACACCCTAAATCTATATATGGCAAACAAGTACCACATGAATATATATGTTATACAAATTATCTGTGGCAAATATTATATCAAGGAATTGTGTATTGATGGCAACTAAAAAAGGTTCTACATATTACCAACCAATACAAAAGCAAAATTATAGTCCATTGGCACATTATTATCGTATTAGTTAGTTTATGGTAAGGTTTGCCCCTTACCAACTAGAACACAAAGCATTTTAATAAATAAAGAAATTAAATTTGGATATACAGTTAGATAACAAGAAAAGAATGTGTAATGACCTCCATGGTCATTTTTGTGCTTTTGTGTATTTTCATTGTTTATCCCCTTCCCATAGTCTCTTTATAGCTTTAGTGTGGTATTGAGATAGGTGCCACACATTTTCGAGGTAATGGAGGAGTTTGGTATGATTTCTTCATTTTTTTTAAGCTTTAAAGTGAAAGGAGTTGACTTTAGTCAACATCTAGAGATTCAGATGTCGTATTAGAATTTTGATAGTTTTATTAACTCTGGAAAGTCAACTTCAGTTTAGGAGAATGATTGGTTTGAATCTCGAGCCATTGTTTTAAATTTATGCAATTGAGTGTTTCAACCTTAAGGTTTTGGCCACTTTTAACTTTAGTCAATATTTTGGATAAACACACTTAGATAAAATTTTCTTCAGTAAGGATAATTAGTTTCGGAATGCTGAGTTTGGTCTAGAACGACCTTTGGTTCAGTTCTCAAGGTGTTTGAAACAAACTTTTGGTCTTTATGCGTTTTATTTGTTCATTCATTGAAAAAGTTAGCTTTGGTCAATATTTTAACAAGACGACCATCGTTCGCTATTTCACTGATTTCATCAAGTCTAGAAAATCATTTTCATTTGGGTAGCTTAGTTTGTTTGCATTTAGCGAGGTTACTAACAAGTTTCAAGCTCCCATCGGGTGAATTTTCTTCTTGGTGTTCAACTGATGTAGTGTTGTTGCAACACTATCTTCTTCTCTGCATTTGCAGGCCTTTATGTCACAATTTGCCACTTGACCATTAAGAAAAGAGAAGAATCTGGAGTCAAGGTGTAACACCTCTCAATGCAGCTCGAAAAGAATCTATGATGTATTTTTTTAAAATATCTTAAATTTCATGCAGAATTTTGCAAATCCGACTCATATTCTTATTCAGAGGTCAAAATTTGAGTGTTAAAACAGTTTCCTACAAGTTATAGGTTGCCCGTGCCAAAGAATAATTTTTTTGATGAAATTGCACAAAATAGTAGGATCTGTGACAAGTCTGCATCGCAGACTTGCTGCGCCATAGGTCGAAACTCAAATTTTCTCTGTTTCAGCTGAGAGCATTTGGATAATAATCCTATGCCAATATAGATGAAAATTTCACATTTTTCAGCCATTTAATGCCCTAGAACTAAAAGAAATACTCTAAAAAATCCTCTCCAATCTCCTTAAATCTTCCATTCAATCTCAAGCTTTTTCAAGAACTCTTATTGGAATTCAAGAAACCAAGTGAAGTCCAAGTCTTCTTTAAGTTTCTTTCAAGAAAATCTCAAGTTTAAGGTATATGGGTCTTGCATCCATGGGTTGTTCCACCCATGGAGCCCTAAAATTATTTTTATCAAATTTCTTGATTCTAATGACTAATTCTTTATAGGTATCTTCTACTATCGCTCCCTTGCATGAAATATGTTAGGAATTTGTTGGTTATTGATCTATTGATTCATGGATTCCTACTAGTGATTGAGATTATGATATGCTTATTACTTTAAAGCTTTCTAAACTATGGCATCTTGAAAGACTTGAAATATTATGAATTTTTGAATGGTTTTCATCACACCCAAATTAAGATTTTTCAAGTATGTTGGTGGGTGTGAAAATTAAGCATTGCTATGAGGGCATTTGCATTGCACTGTCAACATTTTACTTGTTCAGTGATTATGGATTGTTGATGTTCCCTTGTTTGTCATAGTTGGGTTGTCAAATGCATTGATATGCCTTAGTTTGCTAAAATAACTACATGATCTTGTTTCGAAAAAGCTGATATGGGAACCTGAGTTGGATTTTAGTATGGTATGTGCCATAGGGTTGATTGTTATGTGTTTCTTTATTATCTATTTAGATTGAATCATCGCTTGAGGAAAAAAAATAATACTAACTTAAGGTTGTTGATGTGCTGTCAAAATACAACATATTTGATTCCTAAAACATAGGATTTTGTGTGTTCTCAATGCGATTTTTATGATTTTTATGTGTTTTTATGTGTGTTTTTGCAGGGAAAGCTATTTGGCACAATTTTGGGAAAAGTTGTAGGTTTTGCTCATTTTTTAGGACATACAAGACCATCTACGAGTCATAGCTCAATATACAAATCATAGAGGTAGTCCCATAGGGATTTCTCGTTCTTAAAGCGTAAGATCTGATAACTTGAAGGTCAGCCACACGAGACCCAGTTACGACCCGTAGTATCCTCCACGAATCGTAAAGCAATGTCCCATAATGATTTCCAGTGTTGATTGAACTTGAACCAAGAAAGACAACTGAAGACTACGAGAGGTTAATATGAGTCGTAGAGCTGACTATGACTCATAATGGTGTTCCATACCAGTGAAGTCCAAAATTGAAGTGGCAAAACATGAAATCCCAATTACTGCTTGTGACACTCGTTATGAGTTATAATTGTAACTTATATCAGGCGCCAACCGATTTTTATAATTAATTTAGGGACTTGCTTGTAAATACTATATATAGTATATTTTAGGTTTTTAGCTATAAGTTTTACATATATTAGATAGAGCACGAAATTTTAGAGTATTTATCTTTGGTTATCTTTGGAGACTAAATTTTTGAGATTAGATTTACTTGTGGATTCATTAGATCTTTCAAGCTTCTGATTTTAAATACAAAATGGGTTTTATTGTTCTTTAATCTCTTTGGGTAAATTCCTAACTATGTCTTTCATATTCATTGTTTATTCATTTGTCCAAGCTATGATTAGCTAATTCCCACAACTTGGGGTTGTGGGAACTATGAGAATCTAACTTAGAAAACCCAGATTATTTATAATTCTTGAGTTAGGTATTTGCATGTATTAGCCATTTCTCTTCATTTTTGCATGTTTTCTAATGGTGGTCAATACTAGATCTTGCCTAGTGTCATGATCCCAATTGAGGTAGTGATGAATAGGAAAAGGGATTGGTTAACAAAATTCGATGACGTGTTCTCGTCTAATCAACCAAACCCCACCAAGGAGAGGTTGATTGGAACAATGGGTAATGGTTAGTTTTGCATGCTATGGAGACTGGCCAAGTCCCATAGTGAAATTTTACCTTCACCTTCAAAAGAAGGCTAGAGGAACCTAAATTACCAACTTGCATGCAATGTTCTAATTGAGATTTATGTTATTCGGGGAGATTAAGTTTGTGACTCATGGGGAACACAATTACCCAAGTTGCTCTCCAATTTGATTGTCTCTCCTTTTTGTTAGTTTAGTTTAATTTTCTACCAAATATTGCAAACTCTCCCTTTTTGAGAGTTGAGTTAGTTAATTCTTGATTTTTTTATTAGTGAAACAAGTTGCAAAGTCCCGTATTCCCTATGACATTCGACCCTAACCTTGATTAGGTTTTTACTTTGACGATCACTTTAATCTTAAAGTAGAGGCGTATCTTGAGCGTGATCATGATGCTTATGTATATTCTATGAAAGACTTTCCTTAGTCCTTATTCCTCCTTCTATGCTTGCCATATGTTGATGATGAGATGAAAGTCCCATGTCCATATCCTTCCCATAGCATGAGTCATACTTATTCGCCCCTTAAACATTATTTGCTATGTGATCATACTAATTCTCCACCCCTTAGACATTATTTGCTATGTGATCATGCTAATTCTCTTCCCTATAACATTACATAGCATGAGTCTAAACCCCCGTTTCCCCTAGAATTTATGTGTTTGTTGTTCAATTATACTTCTGCAACCTAGGATGTGCAAATGATATGCTAAGAGGTTTGTTTGGGTTTTCTTCGGAATTCTCATTCACCGCGTCGCGTCTAGGCCCTAGGCTTGGGACATGACAACCATGGTGTCGAAGCACTAGGTTTGTAAATGATCCTCGAAAATCCAATATACCATATCAAGTCTTGTTCATGATTGTAAAGCGCACGACAACTATGAATAGGAGGCTATGAGGCATTTTAGGAAATGGTTCACTTCTTCATAATTCACGTTGTGCTTTAGACTTAAAATAAGGTCTCCTCTCTTTAACGGATGGTCTTTTGCTCTTCTAGATCATGTTGCACAAAAGAATGGCACAACGAGCTCCTATACTCGAGGGTGATCCAGCCCCTCTGATTCCTCAAGATCCCCCAAAGAGAAAAAGGGGTCATGCATGCTAAATATTAAAATTTCATTGCTATGTTGGCATAAGCCATTACCAACCAAATAAATGAAGGAGCCCAACATTCTTATTTCCTGCTCCAGTCTCAAGGGTGGGAGACTTTACAAGGATGAACCCTCTAGAGTTTCATGGCTCTAAAGTTGACGAAAACCCCCAAGAGTTCATTGATGAAGTGTACAAAGTGCTTGCTAGTATAGGGGTGAGTTTAGATGATAAAGCTGAATTAGCAGTCTATCAACTTAAGGGACTTGCTCAAATTTAGTTTGCACAATAGAAGCTGAAGAGGGAGAATGATGACCCTTTCTCATGGGAGGAATTTAAGGCCGCCTTCCTCAATCGGTTCTTTCCTATTGAATTAAGGGAAGTAAAGATGCTGGAGTTCATGAATCTTAAGCAAGGCTCCATGAGTGTTAGGAAGTACTCCCTTAAATTCAACAAGCTCCAAATTATTCTCATCACTTGGTTGCCGACTCTAGGGCAAAGATAAACAAAGTTTGTGTGAGGGATATCCAACTTGGTTAATGAAGAATGTTACATCATTATGCTTGTTGGTTAAATAGATTTGTCTCGACTTATGACTTATGACACACAACTTGAAAGGGAGAAGCTTAAGAAGAGAAGGAGTGGAGAGTCCAAGAAGGATCAGATTACGGACAAGTCATATTTTAATATTGCTTTTAGGCCTAAGTTTCACAAGGATGGGGTGACTAGCCCAAAGTATCAAGGTGAGAGTGTTGGTGGTCAAGCTCCTCCTATATCCAACAAGTGTGGAAGGTACCATCTGAGAGATTGTTTAGCCGGTTCAAGTGCATATTTTAGGTGTGGTGGGACAGATCATAAGTTGAGACATTATCTATTGGTCCCTAAGAACTATAAGGATAATCATTAAAGATCTCAGTCATACCTCTCTAAGGGTCCCTAGACTTAGTATGGTGCTTCACCTAGTACATCATGAATTCCCCTTATGTGATAACGAAATTGGGGTAGATTGGCTTCATGTTCAAGGTGTTATGATTGATGTTTCAGTGTAAGTGGTTGAGTTGGATGTTGGTGGAAGGGGTAGTTTCATGTTAAAACCTCATGCATTATTTAGTTTAGTCTTGACTTGTTGTTTGTTGTGCATGCATATTCATGGAGTATGATTTGATTGAAGCCCATGTGTAATTGAGTGACTATGTTACTTCTGCTTTAAAAATGACATTCATTGCTAAGAACTTTGAAATTTTCATGAAATAATGTTTGACTTGTCTTATTAAATTTGTGATAGGTTGATAAATATTACTCAACTTAATATGTTTTAGCTTTATGCACATTCGAGGACAAATGTTCCCAGGGGGGGGGGGGGGATATTGTAACACCTTTAAATTTAGCTCAAAAAGAACCTATGATACATTTTTTAGATATCTTTAATTTTGTGCATAATTTTGCAAATCTGACTTCATATTCTTGTTCAGAGGGCAAAATTTGGTATGGAAACGTTTATCTACAAGGTATAGGGTGCCCATGTTAAAAAATAATCTTTTTAATGAAATTATGCAAACCAGTAAGGTCTGCAAAAAGTCCCGCGTCGCGGACTTGCCACGCCATAGGTAAAAAATTCTTGAATTTTCTCTATTTCAGTTGAGGGAATTTGGGTAATACCCCTATGCCTATATAGAGAGAATTTCACATCTTTTGAAGCCATTTACGCCATAGAACACAAAGAAATACTCTAATAAGGCCTCTCCAATCTTCTTAAATCTTCCATTCAATCTCAAACTTTTTCAAGAATTCTTGTTGGAATTCAAGAAACCAAGTGGAGCCCAAGTCTTCTTCAAGTACCTCTCAAGAAAATCTCAAGTTTAAGGTATGCGGGTCTTCCATCCATGGGTCCTTCCACCCATGGAGCCCCAAAACTATTTTTATCAAATTTCTTGATTCTAATGACTAATTCTTTATAGGTATCTTCTACTATCACTACTTTGCATGAAATATGTTAGGAATTTATTGGTTATTGATCTATTGATGCATGAGCTCCTACTAATGATTGAGATTATGATATGCTTATTATATTAAAGCTTTGAAAACTATCACATCTTTAAGGACTTGAAAATATTATAAATTTTGAACAGTGTTCATAACACCCATATTAGGGTTTTGAAGTATGTTGGTGGGTTGTTTGAATGACTTCTTAAATAACTTTAATGTACCCCTCTCATGTTCTTTACCCTTGAATTCTATGATTTTAAGCTTAAATACATATACCCACCATGATTTGACTAAGTACAAATCTCTTATGTGATAAAGGCTTTATGATAAGACATGTGATTTATGAATGTTGTAATGTTGAAGGGAAATTAAGCATGCTATGAGCTCATGACAATGTTAAAAATGATATGAAGCCTTTTATTTGATATTATAATATGATCGTTTAATGAGCTTGTTTATGATATTCAAAGCTGTAAATGTTGTAGTACCATGAGACAATATGAAGTTGAGGATTGCATGAGATGAATTTCATGTTTTGACATCTATGTTCTGAAAGTTGGTATACGATTGTGATAGGTTGTTTAAGAAGGATTTAAATTGATGATATTCACTATATGTCTTGAAGTATGATTTTTAAATAATGAGGAATAAAGGCTTATGAGACATTCTATGTTTATTATTGACTTATGAAAAGTTTTTCTATAAATGAATATTGACTGTAGAGAATGTCCCATCTATTTAATGAATGAATGTATTATGGTGGAGGATCCCATCTAAGCAATGATAAAGGAGCTATTTTATGACTTTGGCTCTATGATATCAATGAGTTAGGATTGGATAAATTGCCCTCCCACATGAACTAGAATGATTGAAATGCCCCAAAATGTGCTTCGGAATGCCTATAATCGTAATTTCTATATATCTCAAAATTCATCCGTGATATCAAAAATATGACATCATATTATCAATCAGGGGAAAAATTGAGTGGAGAATGGATATAAATAGGATTTTAGAGGACCCGTAGCAAAAAATAATTTTTGCTAATTTTTGATTTCCAGAGAGCATCTGCTCCCTGGCCGCAATGCTCCAAGGGTGCAGAGCAGTGTAATTTGTTATGGCGATAGGTCCGCTTCACGCTAGGGATGCAAACCAATATAATATTTTCCTTACTTTTTCTATCTCAGCTAAGGGCATTGGGGTCATATGCCCATGCTTATTTAAATGTGAAATTTCTCATACTTAACATTTTTTTAACTCTGTATCATTCAAAACCCTCTAAAAAATCTCTCCAAGACTTAACCAAATATCTCATTCAAATTCTAGGATTTTAATCTTAATTTTGGGACTCAAGGATCCAATCCAAGCTTCAAGTCTCCTCCAAGCTCATCTCAAGAAAATTCAAGTTTAAGGTATGTGGGTTTCATCCATTGGGTCCTTTCACCCATGGAGTCCAACCTTCCTATTTTATGAAAATTGCATG
>JAOTQJ010000083.1:7414909-7428302 GCA_025642045.1 Solanum sejunctum
AACTCTATCGAAATTTTGAGAAATTCCTTAGTTATTGTGAATGGAAATCCAGTTTAGTGTTTGTCTGGGTGCCCAACCGACACTAATCACGGTCCCTGGGTTGGGTCATGACAGTTATACCTTTGTTGACCCCATTAAGATGGTCTAGTACCCCATATTAGGACACTTTATCAACAATTTTTGATACTATAGCCATGTCTGATGAATAGGCTCACCTTCAAACCTCTTGAAATTTTGGATGTTGTACCTAAGCTTTAATATTTTTGAAGGAGGGAAGAACCTTTCGAAGAGGGCCTCCAGTAATTCCTCCCATGATATGTAATAGAATCATGTGGCAACTCCACTAGCCACTTTGTAGCTTCTCCAACCAATTAAAATGGAAATAAGCATAGTCAAATTGACTCTTGCGAGATATTCTTAAATGAGAATAGGTTGCACACATCGAGAAAGTTTTGTATGTGATCATGAGGGTCCTCATGAGTGAGACCTCCAAAGAACCCCTTAATTTGAAGTTGTTGGAGCATAGTTCCTGTCATATGGAATATAACATCAGTAGATAGATTATCCCTACTTTTCCCAAACCCTATTTATTTGCTCCACTTGTGAGCCAACAATACTTTCGTGGACTATTATATCAATACCTGCAAATAGTGAAGAAGAAAAAGAAAAACTAATTTAGAAGCTCACTTCACAATACTAGTCAACACTAGAACATCATCAAATGAAAGCCTAACCAACACCAATCCCTAGCAACTGTGTCATTTTGATCATGCTCTAGTGTATCCCAAAATTAATTAGGAATATGATGATTGCTGCCAATATAATAACCCAACTAAGGAGTTGGGGTCGAACCCATAGGGAATGTGTTTTGTAGATTTCAATTGAGAAATAATAATGTTACCTAGATTTTGAAGTGTTGAAAAATAAGAATGCATTCAAAAACATCAAATTGAATTAATCACTATAAGATTTGAAATTGGATGAGCGAAATTAGGTTGTGAACAAATTGGGGAAAGGTTCTTCTAGGGGGATTGGTGCTTAGTTATACCTCGATTGGGTGTTAATAATTCTCCAAACTAATTGAAATTGCATGGTTAGGCTTGGTAAGACTATAATTTGACATGTAACTCTTGAGAACGAACGAATTTTCAAATTTCACTTTCTCAAGCACAAGCTTGTAATCAAAATTCGACACCCACTACCTTACCACAATTACTATCTCTTTAAGATAATTACACCAATATAAGTTAATAGTTATTCATCAAATTCATACACTCTTCACAACTTTGTCATGCATGCAACAGATATCTAAGCTAGAACCAAGTTTGCAACCTTAATTCTATAATCAAACATGATGAATTTAAGAAATTCATAAAAATTTAATCATAAATCAAGCAAATATCAAACACCAAGAAAGAGAATCTAACAATTTAACTATTACATCCCCCAAGAAGATTAGAGTTCAGCAAAACATGCAAATAAATATTAAAATTGTACCGAATTCTTGTTCATCCTTAATTTTAGAAAGTTTCTCACAAGAATGATCTTAAAATCACCCAATTGGAGTGCAAAGAACCCTTAAAATCACCCTTAGATTGAAATATAAAAATTGTCTCTTTGAAAACTCTAGGGAACTCTCCTAAGCTTTTCAAAATTTGACAATTTATACCCAGGAAAAAATCCAACTTTGGTGACATTAATCGAGCTTGCCAACTAAACCTGTGAGTCATATTTTGCATACTTTTCTCTCGCTTTTTTCAATGATTTCAACCAAAATTTTTGGAGCATTAGGCGAGTTAGGTGTGCTCACCAACTGAGTCAGCGAGTCGCACATAGCATCATGTCCTCACCATTCTTGCTTGACTATGGCTTCAATTTCTTGATGGTTTGGCCAGCTAAGTCGAGTTCACCAAACTTCTTTGTCGAGTCTCCCTTTAAAGTCTCACCTCTCATTTTTGTTAACCTCAATCCTGGTACTTTCTGGAGGACTTGGCGATAAATTGTTCGTCTCATATTTCTTGGTCGGCCAGTCACCATTTAACACTCGAACTAACCAAGTTTTCTCACTTGTTGATACCTTTTTTGGAGTATTTGGTAGGGTACAAGATTGTATATACGACTCACCAAATACACTAGGTGACTCATCAAGTGCAAAAAGTGAGATTCAGGCCACTTTTTATTAATTTTTGCCATCTTTGACTCTTTTCTGCCATTTTGCCTCTAAGTTATGTCTAATGCCTTCTCTATTAGTGCAACAAAAAAATCACGTTAGTTTAAGACATAAATACAGCATTAAGGAAATATTTACTATCAATTAAAACACCAAATGAGTAGAACTTTTAGGACTCATCAATAAAATATAGAGAGTAGAATGTACAGAGCAGATATAGAGTCGATTGTAAAAGCATGGTAAATACATAAGCAATCAATGCATAAGTAATGCATAACTGAGATAATGTAAGTATCATAAAATATCATATATGTGTGGGATAGAATCATAATCGATAATAAGACCATGTGTTATAACATGGAATTCTAATGTCTACCCATACATTGGAGAAAAGAGAGCCCACTTGCTAAGGCAGAACTTTTCTCCACTAAATGAGTGTCATAATGATAATTCTATATGTGGATCCGCTAGATAGACCATATTGACAACATACACTCATGGTGCATGTAGTTATGAGAATAAAAACTGTATATAAGGACCATGTAAATTGAGCCCCCACCTCTCAAACAAGTCAAATTTCACATAATACATATCATACGCATAATATAATACCTCGAGCATTCTAATGGTTGGAATATGATAATATATGGTAAGTTACTGAAAAAATTGCCTCGATAGTTTTTAGGTGAAGCAGATCGCAAAATAAAATTTTTGAAAATTTTAGTAATTAGAAGGGTCTGCGACAGGACGGCATTGCCGACCTGGTTTAGGGTAACTCAAAATTTTCTCAAGTTAAAATCTAGTCAAAATCTAACAAAAACTCAATGCTCTTAAAAAAAAGGACCTATGGTGATACCAATCATACATCTGTGTTTGATTTTTAGTTTTAAGTTGGAGTACTTTGGACTTTTTCCTGGAATGTCAAAACTAGTCTATAAGAAATTACAGAACTGAATTAAGAGTTAAAATGAGGTTTTTAGGCCCAAAGTTGTATTTCTAGAACTTTTCTAAACCAAAGTTTGACTTTGGTCAACATTCGGAGTTCAAAAGCTCATATCAAAATTTTGATAGTTCCAATATTTTCAAATGATGAAACTAATGCTAGAAAAGGTCGTGTCATAATTTTTGGACTTGCCGAGGGCAATTTTGATATTTTAGTTTTAAACTAGTTTATTGACTTGCATTGGTAAATGTGTTGTGGAGACCTCAAAATTAATTTTGATTATTCCGTTGAATCTGGATTGTCGTTTCTAATATGGATACATATTTGGTTTGTGAAATTCTTTTTTGGATGAGTTTCGAATGCCTATTCCAAGTTTTGGTTAGACTTGTCTTCAGTTGGTGAAGATTTTCTGGTGCAATCCATATTAACACTTCGCATTCGCGGTGGAGCACCTGTTCTTTATTTGTATTCGTGGACAAGGGCTTTGCATTAGTGGAGAATTGTTGGATCCTCACCCTCCACGTTCGCGTGACCTCACCCATGTTCACAGAGTACATTTAACTGAACAGTTTAAAACCTAAGAATCACCATTTTTACTCCATTTTCAAACTTGTCAAGCTTTAGGGGCAATTTTGAAAGAATATTTTCATAGGTTTTCACTGGGTAAGTATTTCTAACATAACGTTAATCAATTTCCAAGAGTTTTATCTTGATTCTATCCTTAATTTCATGATTTTCAATGTCCAAAATTAGAAATTTTAGACTATGAATTTCAAACTTTAAATGGTATTTTCCCATTCAATTTTACCTTGATTTTAGTGGTATTTTTACCCTCATATTCCATTATTCGTGTAAAACCTGATTTGAAAGTCAATGTTCAGATTCGAGAACTTTAAATTTTAGTCATAATTTTCACCATTTTGCCCCTAAGCCTAATTAATGCCAAAATGGGTATCAAAATACACCTCTTAATGCACAGTATCTATTTTTTTGTAGTGATTGATCAATTCGAGGATCATTTGGAAGCTTAAGTTGATTGAAAGCTTGTCCAAGTGTAGTTTCAACAACAAGGTAGATTCGACTAACTTTTTGGGGGGACTGGATTGAGCTATTGAGCATTTTCATGTGAAAATTATGAGATGTAGCTTGAATTATGAGCCTATAGCATGATAAGATTGAACTTGATGGAAATATGATATTAGTTATGTCGAATTTTGGGTAAATAGTAATTCTATAGATAAATTGAGATGAAAACATGAGATTTAAAATAATTTAGACATCATTATGATAATATGAGACTTTATATAGCTTATGGATGGTGTTGAGAATATTTGATGATGATTGCGATAAATTTGAGATTTATTAGTCTGTTTGGGTTTCTTGTGGATCTTGTTTCATCGATATCTTGATTATTGATGAGATAGTTATCATATGAGATAATGATGGCATTGTGGTGATGGTTGATATACATGGTATAGCCATATGATGTGATTACTATTGTATATATATTATTTTGACTTGATGCATTAGTATGCACATATCCCTACTTGTTTAGGTACATTAGCATGTACATATCTCCTACTTGCTTAGACGCATTAGTATGCACATATCTTATACATGACTAATTGCATTGGTATTCACACATCTTGTTACTTTATCACCATCTGAGACATTATTATATATGTTGAGACAATTGATTATGGCTTCCGACGCCTTGAGACACTTCAGTATAAGGCTTGTGATGCCTCGAGATACATCAAATTATAGCCTATGATGACTTAAAATATTGACTACATGGCTTGCGACGCCCCTGGGTTCTATCTCGTAGCTTTGGCTAGATAGATATGTACATCATCTCTACGACGATCCTAATTTCCCCACATATATGGCCTGTGATGCCATTGCATGCACGCATTGCATCATTGATAGTAATACTATCTTTACTTTCCACTATTCATGTTTATATTATGTGCTAACCCATTTGATGCAGGTGACAGGATTCTTTGTTATTACATGCAATGAAGCAACATTAAAAAGCAATGAATTAGAAAACATCATTTGTCTATGAGCATACCACTAATACATAACGAACAAAACTGGTATGGTTGATTTCCATTAAATAGAAAAAAAATCCATAATAGACAACATAGAAAGTAAAAGCCTCACAATATCTATAAATACGTCTAAAAACAAAAGTACAAAATAGAATAGAAAATAGGCCGAACCAAGGGCTCACCACAATAATAAGCTAGTCTCAAATGCCAACTACTAGTCACGTGCTAGTGGACGAGTACCTATCCGTACAAGGTTAAGTCATGCAGGCAAATATGCGTTAATATATTTGAATGTACTAAGTATGTGAGATGCAATGCATGGATGAAATTGTAATTCCATCATAATTAAATTTAACATATGGATATAAATAACATAAAGAAATATGATAGAAGCTTAAACATGCACAAAGAATAAGGCTCAGGTCAATATGATACAATGCATAAGAAAGCATATAAAGCGAAGACATGTCATAAGATTGTATAAACTTGTGGAAATGGACCATCACTGATAGTAAGACCATATGAGCTACTACATGGAATCCCCTGAACTCCTTCCATTGGGAAAAAGCCAATGCACTCCTTCCATTGGGAAAAGGGGAATCTACTTCCCAAGGTAGATATCCAAAATTTAGTAACTTTGCAATTGCTTCTTTCATAACTTTTGGACCTATGTGGAACAACTAGCCTGGCTATACAGCTCTTAGGTGGCACATAGTTAGGGACATTAAGATTTAGCTTCAAGGGATCATGCCTCAACTAGTGGAATGAGTCCCAATCTCTAGCCCTCTCGGTGCTAAGTCATCCTATAAAAATCTTTAAAACATACTCTTAGAAATCATAAGTAGCAATCATAGGGTAGTTCAAACTTAAAAATATTTCTTAAACTTCTTTTAGGGCAATAATCAACAAACATATAACTTTGGTAAAATTTAACTTTGAAGCTCTTCATAAATGCCCTAGTCATGTCATAATACATAGGAAACATTCATTGAAAAATAAGGTGGGCTTGATTGATGCATGGAACAATCATAAATCACATAAGTCTTAGAAAATTTCTTTAAAAAAGTATCAAAATCACCCCACCTTAATCATATCAAAACTCATCATGGGA
Organism: Solanum sejunctum; assembly: GCA_025642045.1. Taxonomy (NCBI): domain Eukaryota; kingdom Viridiplantae; phylum Streptophyta; class Magnoliopsida; order Solanales; family Solanaceae; genus Solanum; species Solanum sejunctum. The sequence goes on from JAOTQJ010000083.1 coordinate 7,421,188, forward strand.
TCATCATCATATTTCAAAAATACATATATTTTCTTAATAAAATAGCCATTGAACTTTATGAATATCATATAATAACATAAGGGTCATGAAATCATCATAAGAATGCACTTTAAATTGAGGAACTTGAAAAAAAGGAGAAATGAGAAATTGTGGAGTTTATGGGTGAAAGGGTACTCATAAATCAACTCACATACCTGGAGAACTAGAGAGAAACAAAATTGAAGCATTTGGGAAGAAACCTTGGAAACCCTAGCCATGTTCTTACCTAGTCTTGAGAGTCTTTTTTGCCTTAGAGAATTTGAGAGTGAAGAATGATAGCAATTAGGACTTGAAAATTGAAATAGGTCTTTTTCCATTCCTAAAATGACATAGTATAGGAATAGAATTATAAGAAATAACAAAATTGTCTCATACTAAAAACTGTTAAAAGTGACTTACGAAACCTCAATTATGGATCGTAGGTTGACTTATGGTCCATAAGTCCTCTCGTTTGATGACACACTTCAAAATCCTGACATTTGACTTTTGCTTAATCAAAAGTCATAATCGACAGTACAGGCCGTGAAACTGAAGCGACCCTAAAAGTTTCCAAAAATGTACCTCAAAAATGCCTAGAATCATGATTTCTATACATCTCAAAATTCATGCGTGATATCAACAATCCAACTTCATATTCTTAATCATGGGGTAACATTGAGTGGGAAATGGGTCTAACCCCAAATTTAGAGTAAACGAATCACAATTTTATTTTCTCAAAATTTCAATTTCTAAAATCAATCTGCGATGGTGCTGCAACGCGCAGCCTTCATAGAGCAGTGTAAATCTTTCCTCCACGATAGATCTATGTCATAGACCAAATGTGGACCTATTATTTTGTTGTTAGTGATTCTTATCTTGGTGCACGACTTTTAGCTCTTGGGCCCAAGACCTCCCACGCGTGAAAATACCTATACTTAATCTTATTTCACCCTCATAACATTCCAAACATTCATAAATACTCACTCAAATAATTAGCCAATAGTTTACCTACTAAATTCAAGTCTAAAAACTCATTCAGATTTTAAAGTTCTCAATCAAGCTTCAAGTCTCCATCTCCAATCTTCTTCAAGGGTTCCCCAAAGCCAATGTATGTGGGTTTCTTTCATAATTTCCTTTCATCCACGATACCTAAGCTCTCTTTTAACTAAAATTGCATGATTTAAAGTTAATTTTCATGTGTCTTATCCATTATGAATTTCACTGCATACTATGTTGAGGTTTCATGAAATTATGGTTGTTTTAGCGTGTTTTGAGATATGAATCTAAGGTATATTGTGAGATTTGATGAAGCTCTTTGATGTATGTTGTTTGAGTGTGTTACCAAGTATCTATTTATGGCTTTATAATGATTTTACTTGCATGGTTTTACTCTTGAAATGCATGATTTTACACTAGCACTATACACCTACCAAGTATTTGATAAAATGTTTGGTTTATGATTTCTTGAGGAATTGAAAGTCCAATGCATATCTTATGAATTGAATGTCTATATAATGATGAAATAAATGTATGTGTATGATATTATATCTATGTTGTGGGGAAAATGACCAAGCCTTAATCGAGAGGTTATAGGCCTGGTAACGATGTTTAGGGGTTTGTACCTCGATCGCCTCACTCGGGATGTGGTAGTCGCTTGCATCAATGTTGAGGGGTTTGTACCTTAATAAACATGTTGGGGGTTTTGTATCTTATCAACCATCATAAGAGGTTTGTACCTTATCAACCATGTTGAAGGGCTTGTACCTCATAAACCATATGAAGGGTTTTGTACCTCATGCGTCTCTCCAAGGAGGTAGTACGCCTTGGGTATTCACTAAAGTAGTCTCTCCTAACACATAGATTATGTTCTATATAAGCATGGTTTTCTTCAAGCATCATTCATACATGTCATATTGCTATATGCTTATTCATTGCTTATGTTATGCATTTTGATTATGGCACTTATCACTTGTTGCATTGCATCCTACATACTTAGTACATTTAAATGTACTAATGCATACTCTATGCCTACATTATATCACCACGTAGGATCTGGAGCCCAGCTTGAGCATCCCCATCCATGTGGCTAATATGATTTCACTCAAGCTTGTTAGTGAGTCCTCCATTCTAGGGACGTTGCTTATTGTCTCATGCTATGTTCTAAGACTACCTTTCTTTTTGTAAATATTGACTATGAGGGTGACCTCAGTATCTTTCTTGGTCCCCACTCTTATCTATGTAGCAGAGGTATTGTTGGACATGTCATGTGTAATGTTATAAGCTTTTACTCTCTCTTGATTCTTATTGATTATGATATTACAGATGTCCCTTAGCCCCGGTTATCCCCTATTTACTATCTCATATTATATTTTATTGCTTCTACAATCAAGGATGTGTAATGATGTGCTAAGATACTTTTGGAGTCCGTTCAGGTTCCCCTGGAGTTGTATCACGTCTAGGCCCTAGGCTTGGGTCATGAAAAACTTTGTATTAGAGCACTAGGTTGTTACATCTGCGGAGTCCAACAAATTGGGTCGATTAGAGTCTTGTTATGGTTTTGTTGTGCACCACAACTATGAGCAAGTGTCTATGAGGCATTGAGGAAAGATTTACCTTCTTCTTACTTTATATTGTGCTATAGAAGTTGAGGTAAGGTTTCCCACCTAATGATTGTCCTTTGCTATGCTAGATCATTCCTAACACGAGAGGGAGAAGAGCTGACACACCCGAGGAGCAACCTGTTAATGGAGAGCTTCAGGATGTTCTCATGTTGCTTGCATAAGTTGTGGTTAACCAATCCAACTAAGGGGACCAATCCCTCATGCTCCAACACCGACATCTTTGGTGAGGGATTTCATAAGGATGAATCCCCTAAAATTTCATGGGTTAAAGGTAAGTGAGGACCCTCAAGAATTCATTGGTGAGGTTTAAAAAATTATTGCTATTATGAGTGTAAGATCAGAGGATAAGGTGGAGTTAGTGGCCTACCAACTCAAGGGGGAAGCACAAGTATCGTACAATCAATGGAAAGAAGAGAAAGGGCTCAACAATATGGTACTTTGGGAGGAGTTCAAGGCGGCTTTCCTTAATCGGTTCTTCCCTATTAAGCTTAGGGAAGCCAAATTAGTGGAATTTATGAATTTGAGACAAGAGACTATGAGTGTAAGGGTGTATTCCCTCAGGTTCAACCAACTTTTAAAATATGCTCCATATTTGGTGACCGACACAAGGTCTAGGATGAACAAATTTTTAATGGGTGTTTCCAACTTAGTGAGTGAGGAGTGTCGGTCTGCCATGTTGATTAGTGACATAGACTTGTCACATTTATGACTTATGTCGAGCAAATGGAGGAGGAAAAATTTAGGACGAGAAGGGGTCATGAGGCCAAGAGGGCCCGTTTTGAGTGAAAGTTCCATAGTAGAAAGGGTGGTCGGTTCCATCAAGGTCAAAGGTCTTCTCATGCATTTCAAAAGAGGGTTGCCAATGATTTTCCAAGGGCTCATGGTGTTAGAGGTTTTGGTTCCTAATAGTGGATTTCCAAAATGTGGTAGGGGTCATAGTGGCCTATGCTTGAGGGATACTAATGCTTGTTATAGTTGTGGGAAAGTTGGTAATAAGGTGATGGATTGCCCCCGACATTGCAACAAGGGTAAGGAAGTTCGTCCACAAGGTGTTAATGTGGTTCCTTTGGGAAAAGGTGGCTGACAAGATGGTGCTCCAAGGCACAATCGATTTTATGCTTTGCATGGGAGGCAAGGGGTTGATGAGGTGTCCAACATTGTTACCAATATGTTGAAACTCTTTGATTTTGATGTGTATAGATTAATTGATCTGGGTGTCACTCTTTCTTTTGTTACCCTCTTTGTTGCCAAAAAATTTCATATTGAAGTCGAGTTGTTATGTGAGTCATATGAGGTCTCTACTCCTATTGGTGCATCTATTTTTGCTAGGAAGGTTTATAGAGATTGGCCCATTTGCATTATGCATAAAATACCTTGTGATCTTGTTGAGTTGGACATGGTTGATTTTGATATCATTCTTGGGATGGATTGGTTGCATGCATACTATACTTCTATTAATTGTAGAATCCATAGGGTCAAATTCCAATTCCCAAATGAACTCGTCCTTGAGTGGAAGAGTCATAATGTGGTGGTTAAGTGTAGGTTCATCTCTTGCATTAAAGCCCGTAAGTTGATCTCTAAGGGGTGACTTTACCATCTTATGAGGGTTAGGGATGTGGAGTACAAGGTCTTTCTGATAGAATTAGTTCTGTTTATAAATGCGCTCATTCATGTCTTTCCAAATGACCTCCCCAATGTTCCTCCCGAAAAGGAAATAGACTCTGGTATAGACCACTCCCTGATACTCAACTCATTTCTATTCCCCTTTATGCATGTCCCCGCCGGAGTTAAACGAGTTGAAGGAGCAAGTAAGGATTTGTTGGAGAAGGGTTTTCAGTAGACCTAGTCAATCACCTTGGGGTGCTACATTGTTGTTTGTGAAGAAGAAGGATGGGTCTCTTAGAATGTGTATTGACTACCAGTAACTTAATAGGGTCACTATCAAGATAGGTATCCTCTTCCAAGGATTGATGATTTGTTCAAACAATTGAAAAGGGCAAGCTACTTCTCTAAGATTGATCTTTAGTCTAGGTATCATCCAGTGAAGGTGGGGGAGTTAGATATTCCTAAGATAGCCTCTCGAACTAGGTATGGGCATTATGAGTTTGTTATGATGTCTTTTGTGTTGACTAATGCACCGGCTATCCTCATGGATGTTATGAATAGGGTCTTTAAACCCAACCTTGATTTATTTTTTGTGGTATTCATTGATGACATTTTGATCTATTCACATAATGAGGAGGAGCATATAGGTCATTTCATGGTAGAGTTGCAAAGATTGAAGGAGGAGAAATTGTATGCTAAGTATGAGAAGTGTGAATTTTAGTTGAAAAAAGTTGTTTTTCTAGGTCACTGGTGTTGGGGGATGGTATTAAAATGGATCCTAAGAAGACGGATGTGATTAGAAATTGGCCTAGACCATTGACCCCATTGGATATTAGGAGCTTCTTAGGTCTAGCAGCTTACTATTGGAAATTCGTGAATGGGTTCTCTTCTATTGCTTCTCCCATGACAAAATTGACTCAAAAGAAGGCTAAGTTTGTATAGACCTATGAGTGTGAGAGGACCTTCCAAATCTTGAAAGATAAGCTTGTATCTGCTCCTAGTTATCACTACCGGAAGGGCTAGAGGGATTTGTTGTGCATTGTGATGCTTCTAGAGCTAGTTTGGGTTGTGTTATATTGCAAAATGGTAAGGTCATAGCCTATGCTTCTAGGAAACTCAAAGTGCATGAAAATAATTATCCTACCCATGATCTTGAACTAGCCATCGTGGTTTTTGCATTAAAGGTATAGCGTTATTATTTGTATGGGGTGCATATTGATGTGTTCCCTAATCATAAGAGTCTCTAGTATGTTTTCACTCAAAAGGATCTTAACTTGAGGCAAAAGAGGTGGTTAGAAATTCTTAAGGATTATGATATGAGAGTGTATTACCATCCTAGTAAGGCTAATATAGTGGCGGATACTTTGAGTAGGGTGTCTATGAGTAGCCTACCTCATACTGATGATGGTGGCAATGAGGTGGCTAGGGAGTTCCATCGGTTGGCTAGGTTGGGGATTAGGTTGGAAGAGCAGGATAAGGGTGGTGGTGGTGTTGATAATGGTTCGGAATCTTCATTGGTTAAGGAGGTAAAGCTAAGAAATATCATGACCTTGCTTTGTGGGAGTTCAAGGCATTGGTAAAAGATGGTAAGGTGGAGGATTTCTCTTAAGGGGGACATAGTACCCTTAGTTACCAAGGTAGATTGTGTGTGCCTTATTTTAATAGCTTGAAAGAAAAGATTCTTGATGAGGCTCGTGGTTCTTCTTATTCTATTCACCCCGGGTATACTAAAATGTATAGAGATTTGAAAGAGGTGTATTAGTGGGGAAGCATGAAGATGGACATTGCAAAATTTGTTTCCAGTTTTCATAGTTGCTAACAAGTCAAAGCCGAACATCAAAGGCGGGTGACCTAACCGTAGACATAGAGATTCCTACTTGGATATGGAGAGAGATTAATATGGATATGGTGGTTGGGTTGCCCAAGACTAGAAAGGGTTTTGATTCCATATTGGTTATGGTTGATAGGATGATAAAATTAGCTTACTTTCTACTGTTTAAGACTACATATAGGGCTGAGGATTATGCTAGGTTATAGAAAAGGTTAAGCAGGATAAAGAAACCTCGGACAGAGAAGTAACATTGGAAGAAGCGGTTGAGGAATCGGTTGAGGAACCTAAATCAAAGGATCAGCCAGCAAAAGAAACCACGTGGTACCTTGAAGAACTATACAACTGCGGATAGGCAGGGCAACCTCAACGGGTTGTGTATCCCACCAGTGTTGCATAAGGTCATAGGGACCAGTAGGGGCTGGGGGTTGCCAGGATGCTACAGAAGGAGGCTGTCCCTGCATCAGCTCATCAGGCCAGGATTCCTCATCAGCTGGCGATAATGAGTGATAGGACGCGACAGCCTCCTCTTGTACCTTCAGCAAGTCAGTCCTTGGTGGTCCTATGACAAGCTCAGGGTCATCGCGAGGTATGTCTGTGGAGGTAGAGGCCCACCCTTGTGGTGCACATGGTTCCGCTAGGGGTTTATCAAGGTGTTCCTCGCAGTAGAGGGTATGTTTGCGGATCCAATCATCGCCAAAATGAGGGTCCCAGCTCCTCCTTTTCCAGATTATACTGTAATTAACACAGTATTGCCATCGGCCCATATCTTCTCCTAGGGTATCCCAGATTACCCCATTGACATCAATGTATAACCCAGAGGGGTCATCTCAGAATGTGATTGGTGTGCATGTAACGACGCCAGCAAAGTGTTCCCTGTCCGAGTCATCATCCTCCACATCATCTGCATTAGTTGTCCGAGCCCGAGGGGATGGAAGGGCCCTGTATCTCGAGAACCGCATGGAGATAGAGCCATCAGTATGACTCTGGTATTTTGCATCAGTAAGTGCTACCAGTATGGGTTCAGGAACCGGTTTTAATTT
>JAOTQJ010000083.1:7428402-7446227 GCA_025642045.1 Solanum sejunctum
CTATGATTCAGTTCGTATGTGTAGAGGTCTGTGGATACATATGGGTGTGGGATATTGCATGTGGTATGACTATGTATGTATGATACTTTTGTTGGGCGGTTCTACCACAACGGTGACCTTGTCAGCCCGCATATATATGTGTATAGACATTTGTTGTATGGTGGGGTTGCTATTCATAGGTGTGGTTAGTCAGTACAACAGAGGAAACTCTACCGAAATTTTGATAAATTCCTTAGCTATTATAGTTGGAAATTTGGTTTAGTGTTTGTTTGGGTGCCCAATCGACACTAATCACGGTCCTTGGGTTGGGTCATGACATTTTGAGTCAACTTGGTCATGGGAGAAGCCATAAAATAGAACCCATTCATAAACCTCTAATAGTAACTCGCTAAGCCTAAGAATCAGCTAATGACCGATGAGGTCAATGGTCTAGGCTAATTTTTAATCACATCTGTCTTTTTATTATCCACCTTAGTACCATCCCACGATACCACATGACCTAGGAAGGCAACTTCTTTCAACCAAAATTCACACTTCTCATACTTAGCATACAACTTCTCTTCTCTTAGTCTTTGCAACACTATCCTCAAATGAGCCACATACTCCTCCTCACTATGAGAATAGATCAAAATATCATCAATGAAGACCACAACAAACAAATTGGGGTAGGGTCTAAAGACCCTATTCATAAGATCCATGAAGATAGTCGGTGCATTGGTCAGCCCAAAATACATCACAACAAATTAATAATGCCCATACTTATTTTGGAAGGACATCTTGGGAATATTACACTCCCTTACCTTCACTTGATGGTACCCGAACCGAACATCAATCTTAGAGAAGTGGTTAGCCCCTTGTATGTAGTCAAACAAATCATCAATTATTGGAAGAGGATACTTATTCTTCATGGTGACCCTATTAAGTTGCCGGTAGTCAATACACATCCTAAGATACCCATCCATCTTCTTCACAAACAACATAGGTGCACCCCAAGGTGATTTTCTTAGCCTAATAAAACCCCTCTCCAACAAGTCCCTCAATCTCTCCTTCAACTCCTTTAACTCTGCCATGGCCATACATAAGGGGGAATAGAAATGGGATGAGTATCGGGGAGGAGGTCTATACCAAAATCTATCTCTCTTTTGGGAGAAACACCATGAAGGTCATTGGGAAAGACATCAAGAAACTCATTTTCTACCAAAACTGACTTTATAGGAAGGTCTTTGGACTCCACATCCCTAACCCTCACAAGATGATAAAGACACCTCTTTAGAGATTAACTTACGGACTTTAATGCAAGAGATAAACCTACCCTTGACCACTACATCATGACTCTCCCACTCAAGGATGGGTTCACTTGGGAATTAAAACTTGACCCTACTGGCTCTACAATCAATAGAGGCATAATATGCATGTAACTAATCCATTCCAAGAATGACCTCAAAATTAAACGTATCCAACTCAACAAGATCACAAGGTAATATTTTATGAAAGATGTAAATAGCACAATTTCTATAGACCTTTCTAACAACTATAGATGCACCAATAAGAGTAGACACCTCATATGACTCACAAAAAATTATGCTTGACATGAAACATTTTGGCAACAAATGGGGTAACAAAAGAAAGAGTGGCACCCAGATCAATCAAAGCATACATATCAAAGTCAAAGACTTCTAACATACCAGTGACAATATCGGGCACCTCATCAACCCCTTGCCTCCAATGCAAAGGATAAAATCTATTGTATCATGGGGCACCACCTTGTTAACCACCTCTCCCCAAAGGAACCATATTTGTACCTTATGGATGGACCTCCTTACCTTTGTTGTGGTTAGGAGGACAATCAATCTTTTTGTCACCAACTTCACCACACCCATAACATACATTAGTGTCTCTCAAACATGGGACCCCATGGCCCATACCATATTTTGGACACATAATATTAGGGACCACACCACCAATACCTTGGGCCCTTGGGAAGTCATTGGCAAACGCCCTATTAGAAGCATGAGAAGACCATTGTCCTTGATGGAACCAACCACCCTTTCGACTTTGGAACCTACCTTCAAAGCGGGCCTCACTACCCATCCTCTTCGTCAACTTTTCCTCCTCTATTTTCTTGTCATAGGTCATCATACATGACAAATCCATGGCACTCCTCACTCACCAAGTTGGAAACACCCATGACAAATTTATTCATTTTAGAACTTAAGTCGGCCACCAAGTGTGGAGCTTATTTTGAAAGTTCGTTGAACTTGAGGGCATACTCCTCACACACATAGATCCTTGTTTCAAGTTCATAAACTCCACCAATTTAGCTTCTCTAAGCTCAAAAGGGAAGAACCAATTAAGAAAAGCCGCCTTGAACTCCTTCCAATGCACCATATTGTTGATTCCGATCTCCTCCTTCCATTGATTATACCATATTTGTGCTATCCCTTTGAATTGGTAAGCTGCCAACTCCGCTTTCTATTCTAATCTAACACCCATAATATCCAAAACCTTGTAGACCTCATTAATAACTCTAGAGGGTCCTCATCTACCTTTGACCCATAGAATTCTGGGGGATTCATCCTCATAAAGTCTCTCACTCAAGATGCCAATATAGGAGCATGTGGGGCTTGGGCCCCTTCATTAGCTTGATTAGCTATAACTTGTGCAAGCAAAATGAGAGCATCCTGAAGTTCATCATGAGTTGGTTGTTTCTCAAGAGTGTGGTCTCTTTTTCCTATTGAGTTAGGTATGATCTAGCATAGCAAAGAACAATCATTAGGGGGGAACCTTACTTCAACTCTATAGCACGACTTTGAACATGAAGAAGCCAAGCATTTCCTAAAACATCTCATAACCGCTAGGTCACAGTTATGGTGCATAACACAACCATGAACATGACTCTAATCAACGTGGTATGTTCGATATCCAGGATCATTAATAACCTAGTGCTTCGATACTAAGCTTGTCACGACCTAAGCCTAGGGCCTAGACTTGAATGGTGTATAGGGAACATGAAGGGACCCCAAGCAAGTCTCTTAACATATCATTACACATTTTTGGTTGCGGAAGCAATAAAAGACAATCGGAGTATGTAAATAGGGAAAACCGAAGCTAAGGGGCAAATTTCTTATAATAGACATCAAGAGTCAAGAGAGAGTCGAAGATCAAAGCATTATACATAACATATCCAACAACAACTCCAACTATAGAACTTAGCAGAGGCAAAGACAAGCAACCGAGCTTACCCTCATAGTCAAATATACAATAAAGTAAGAGAGTCATAATACAAGCATAAAGACATAGACATTATCCCCGAAATGGAGGACACACCAACTAGCTTAAGAGAGATCATACTAGCCACATGGAGGAGGAGGATCAAGTGGGGCTCTAGTCCCTACATGGTAATATCATGTAGGCATAGAGTATGCATTAGTACATTTGAATATACTAAGTATGTAGGATGCAATGCAACAAGAGATAGGCATCATGATCAAAATGCAAAATAGTAAGCAATAGATAGCATAAAATAATATGGCATGTATGATTAATGATTAAGTAAAACATGCTCGCATAGAATATAATACATGTGTAAGAAGATACCAACATAATAGAACCCATAGGTTACCAAGGTAAAAAACCCTTTGGTTGGTTATGGGTCGTCGCACCCTACCACCCATGGTAATTGAGAAACTAACCCCTCAACTCGATTACCAAGGTATGAAACCCCTTGATTGGTTGGTGGATAGTGGCACCTTCCTTACCATCCCTGGTGATTGAGGTACTAACCCCTCAACTTGGTTATCAAGGTGCAACCCCTTGATTATTATCAAGGTACAAATCCCTCGACATGGTTACCCGGGCTCTTAACCCCCCGAGTAAGGCATGGTCATATTCCAACACTATATAGGAGAATATCATATATATATATATATATACATTCCTTTTATCATCATAAATTCATTCAACTCTTAAGATATGCATTGGACCTTCAATTCCTTAAAATACATTAACCAGAGATTTTATCAAACACTTGACGAGTGTATAGTGCTAGTATAAAACCATACAATTCAAGAGTGGGATCATGCTAGAAAATTCAATGTAAAACTATCAATGGATACTTGGTAATACCCTCAAACAATATATATCAAAATCCTTCATCAATCTCATGATAGATATTACATCCATAGCTCAAAATATGCTAAAACAATCACAATTTCATGAAGCTCCAACATAGTGTGCAGTGAAATTCATAATAAGTAAGACCCATGAGTAAATCAATTTTAAATCATGCAATTTTAGGTAAAAGGAAGCTTGAGCATAATGGGTGAAAGGAACCCATGAAAGAAACCCACATACCTTGACTTTGGGGAATCCTTGAAGAAGATTGAAAATGGAGACTTGAATCTTGAATGAGAACCTTAAGATCCGAATGAGTTTTGGGACTTGAAATTTGGAGTGAAATATTTGGCTAAGTGTTTGAGTGAGTATTGGAGAATGTCTTGAATGATATGTGGTGAAATAGAGTTAAGTATAGGTATTTTTACACATGTGAACACTTAGGCCCAAGACCCAAAGGCCTTGGACCGGACAAGAAATAACAGGATAAAAATAACATTGATCTGCGCCCTGGCTGTGTTACGCTGGTGGCGCGGATCGTCAGTGGAATTTGCAAATTATGAATTTTTGAATTTTGATACGATTGCTCTAAAATCAGGGTTAGACCAACTTCGCACTCAATTTGACCCCTTAGACAAGAATATGAAGTTGGATTTTCAATATCACGCATGAATTTTGCGATATATGGAAATTATTATTCTCGACATTTTTGAGGCATATTTTTGGGCACTTTTTGAGGTCGTTTAAATATCTCCCCCTTGGGAACATTCTTCCCTGAATGTCAAAGAAATGTATATGAGAGACATAAACATGATAATTTCAGCCCACATAAGGATGCAACAATACACTTAAACATCATTTCAAAAATTTCAACATAAGTGTAAAATCATCATGAACTTGTCAATTTAAACATGAATGTATACAATGACATGAGGGATGAACTTAAGACTTGAAATCACATAGGGGACTTAGATTAATACCCTAGACTTGAATAGAGTGGAATAGAAAAGGATGTCATTTTTGTATGCAGCTTTGGCCTTCCATGTAGAACTTTCAACTTGTTGATTCCTCCAAAGGACCTTAACGGAAGCCACATCCTTGTTCCTAAACCTCTTCACTTGTCTATCCAAAATCTGAACCGGAACCACTTCATAAGTCAAATTATCTTCAACAATACCCACAATACCAAGAGGCACAATAGCATTAGGGTCTCCCACATATTTCCTCAACATGGATATATGAAAAACCGAATTAGCCAAATCTATCTCACTAGGCAATTCCAACTCATAAGCTGCCTTTCCAATCCTCCTCATTAACCTATAAGGACCCACATATCTTGTACTCAACTTAATCTTCTTACCAAGAGGAGCCACGCCCTTCATGGGTGACACCTTCAAGTAAACCCAATCACTAACTTTGTATTCAAGATCCCTTCTCCTCATATCGGCATAGGACTTTTGATGACTTTGACCCATCTTCAACCTTTATCTAATCATCCTAACCTTCCAAAGAGCCTCCATAACCAGTTCTGGTCCTAACATCGCCACCTCTCCAACTTCAAACCACCCAACCGGTGACCTACAACGCCTACCACAGAGAGACTTAAAAGGAACCATACCGATGCTAGAATGATCCCTATTGTTATAGGCAAACTCAATCAAAGGGACATGATCATCCCAACTACCCTTAAGCTCTAATACATAAGCCCTAAGCATATCCTCAAGAGTTTGGATAGTTCTTTCGACTTGGCCATCTATTTGAGGGTAAAAGGCCATACTAAGTTTAACTTTTGTACTAAGACCCCTTTGAAAGGACCTCCAAAAATATGAAGTAAATTGAGCACAATGATCCTATATAATGGACAAAAGAACTCCATGCAATCTCACCAAGTCATGAATGTACAACCTAGCATAATCTTCGGCCTCATATATAGTCTAAACACCAGAAAGTAAGCTGATTTTGTCATCCTATCAACCACAACCCAAGTAGAATCAAAACCCTTTTCTAGTCTTGGGCAGCCCAACCACAAAATCCATATTAATATCTTCCCACTTCCAAGTAGGAATCTCTATGTCTTAGGTTAGGACACCCGGCCTTTGATGTTCGGCTTTGACTTGTTGGTAACTATGACAACTGAAAACAAATTTGGCAATGTCTTTCGTTATACCTCCCTGCCAATACACTTCTCTCAAATCTCTATACATCTAAGTAGAACTAGGGTCAATAGAATAGGAAAACCCATGAGCCTTATCAAGAATCTTTCTCTCTCAAGCCATCAACACAAGGCACACACAACCTAACTTGGTATCTAAGGGCACTATGTCCCCTTTTGGACAAAACATCCATCTTGCCATCTTTTGCCAATGCCTTTAATTCTAACAAAACGGGGTCAAGATCTTGCTTAAATTTCACCTCCTCAACCAATGAAGATTTAGAACCATCAACAACAAAACACCACCAATGTCAACCTCTTCCAACCTAACTCCCAATCTAGCCAACCAATGGACCTCTCTAGCCACCTCTTTATCACTACCATCAACATGAGCTAGGCTACACATAAAGACTCTATTCAAAGCATCGGCCACCACATTAGCCTTACCAGGATGATAATGCAAACTCATATCATAGTCCTTAAGAAGTTTAAACCACCTTCTTTATCTCAAGTTGAGATCCTTTTTCGTGAAGACATATTGGAGAATCTTATGATCGGTGAACTCATCAGCATGTACCCCATACAAATAATGATGTCAAATCTTTAATGCAAGTACCAAGGCAGCTAGTTCAAGATCATGAGTAGGATAACTCTAGAAGCATAGGCTATCACCTTACCATTTTGCATCAATACACAACCCAAACCAATCCAGGAGGCATCACAACACACAATAAACTCTTCTAAACCTTCTGATAAAGATAAGATAGGAATGGACACAAGCCTATCCTTTAAGGTTTGGAAACTCTTTTCACACTCCTTGGTCCATACATATTTAGGCCTTATTTTAAGTCAACTTGGTCAAGGGAGAAGCAATAGAAGAGAACCCATTCATAAACCTTCGATAGTAACCCGCTAAGCCTAAGAATCTCCTAATGATTGATAGCGTCAATGGTCTAGGCCAATTTCTAATCACATCCATCCTTTTAGGATCCACCTTAATGTCATCCCACGACGCAACATGACCTATAAAGGCAACTTCTTTCAACTAAAATTCATACTTCTCATACTTAGCATACAACTTCTCTTCTCTCAATCTTTGCAACACTATCCTCAAATAAGCCACATGCTCCTCCTCACTATGAGAATAGATCAAAATATCATCAATGAAGACTACAATAAACAAATTGAGATGGGGTTTAAAGACCATATTCATAAGATTCATGAAGATAGTCGGTGCATTGGCCAACCTAAAAGACATCACAACAAACTAATAATGCCCATACTTAGTCTGAAAGGCCATGTTGGGAATATCACACTCCTTCACCTTCACTTGATAGTACCCGGACTGAAGATCAATCTTAGAGGTGGTTAGCTCCTTGCATGTGGTCAAATAAATCATCAATCCTTGGAAGAGGATACTTATTCTTGATGGTGGTAATATTAAGTTGTCGGTAGTCAATACACATCCTAAGATACCCATCCATCTTCTTCATAAACAACATAGTGATTTACTAGGCCTAATAAAACCCTTCTCCAACAAGTCCCTCAATTGCTCCTTCAACTCCTTTAACTCTGCCATGGCCATTTATAAGGGGGAATAGAAATGGGATGAGTATCGGGGATGAGGTATATACCAAAATCTATCTCTCTTTTGGGAGAAACACCATGAAGGTCATTGGAAAAGATATCAAGAAACTCATTTACTACCGAAACTGACTTTATGGGAAGGACTTTGGACTCCACATCCCTAACCCTCATAAGATGATAAAGACACCCCCTTAGAGATCAACTTACAGACTTTAATGCAAGAGGTGACCCTACCTTTGACCACCACATCATGACTCTCCCACTCAAGGATGGATTTACTTGGAAATTGGAACTTGACCCTACGGGTTCTACAATCAATAGAGGCATAATATGCATGTAACCTATCAATTACAAGAATGATATCAAAATCAACCATATCTAGCTCAACAAGATCACAAGGTACTATTTTATGAAAGATGCAAATGGGACAATTTCTATAGACCTTTCTAGCAACTATACATGCACCAATAGGAGTAGACACCTCATATGAGTCACACAACAATTTAGGCTCGACTTGAAAATATTTGGCAACAAAATGGGTAACAAAAGAAAAAGTGGTACCTGGATCAATCAATACACATCAAAATCAAAGATTTCTGACATGCCAGTGACAATACAGGGCACCTCATCAACCCGTTGCCTCCCATGCAAAGCATAAAATAGATTGTTCCATGGGGCACCACCTTTTTGACCCCCTCTCCCCAAGGAAACCATATTTGCACCTTGTGGACGGACCTCTTTACCCTTGTTGTGGTTACGAGGACCAATCAATCTTTTTGTGACTAACTTCACCACACCCATAACATGCATTAATGTCTCTCAAACATAGTCCCCCATAGCCCCTACTACATTTTGGACACATAATATTAGGGACCACACCACCAGCACCTTGGGCCCATCGGAAGTCATTGGAAAACCCTCTATTAGAAGTATGAGAAGACCTTTGGCCTTGATGGAACCGACCACCCTTTCAACTTTGGAACCTACCCTCAAAGCAGGTCTTCTTGGCCTCATTACCCATCCTCTTTCTCAATTTTTCCTCCTCTACTTTCTCAGCATAGGTCATCAAATATGACAAATCGATGGCACTCCTCACTCACCAAGTCGGAAACACCCATCACAAATTTATTCATTCTAGACCTTGAGTCGGCCACCAAGTATGGAGCATATTTTGAAAGCTGGTTGAACTTGAGGGCATACACCTCACACATATAGATCCTTTTTTCAAGTTCATAAACTCCACCAATTTAGCTTCCCTAATCTCAAGAGGGAAGAACTGATTAAGAAAAGCCGCCTTGAACTCCTTCCAAAGCACCACATTGTTGATTCCCCTCTCCGCCTTGAAGAAGATTAGAAATGGAGACTTGAAGCTTGAATGAGAACCTTTAGATCTGGATGAGGTTTAGGAGTTGAAATTTAAGTAAAATATTTGACTAAGTATTTGAGTAAGTGTTAGGGAATGTCTTGAATGGTATAAGGGTAAAATATGGATAAGTATAGGTATTTTCACACATGGGAACACTTAGGCCCAAGACACAAAGGCCTTGGACTGGACAAGAAATAACAGGCCAAAAATAACACTGATCCGCACCCTGGCCATATTGCGCAGGGGCATGTATCATCACTGGAATTTGCAAACTGTGGATTTTTGAATTTTGGTACAGTTGCTCTAAAATTAGGGTTAGACCTATTTCCTACTCAATTTGACCCCTTGAACAAGAATATAATGTCAGATTTGTGATATCACATATGAAATTTTAGATATATAGAAATTACAATTTTGGATATTTTCGATGTACATTTTTGTGCACTTTTGGGGTCATTTCAATCGCCTTTTTGACACTTTTGCTCCTTTTTCATGGTTTTTGAGTATTGTCCACTTATACACTTTTATCCCTAATCTTGTCATGTAACACATAATTTCATCAATATATGGAGCATAATAGCACATTGAGGATAATATTTCTTTACATTTTGAAGACCAAATGAACCTAAGATTTGGACTCATCACCCACAATTGATGATACCTAGACCAAAGGTCAATATTTGAGAAGTGGCTATCCTATTATAATTGATCAAATAAGTCATCTACCCGGGGTAGAGGATATTTGTTCTTTATAGTGACTTTATTTAGTTATCGGTCGTCGATACACATTCTAAGTGGTTTATTTTTTTTAAAAAAAACAGTATCGGTGCACCCCAAGGCGACTTGCTAGGCCTAATAAAACTCTTCTTTAATAAATCCTTTAATTGGTCATTCAACTCTTTCAACTCCATCAGGGCCATTTGGTAAGGAGAGATAGAGATAAGTTGAGTATTGGGGAGGAGATCTAGACCAAAATATATTTCCTTTTTGAGAGAAACACCAAGAAGCTAATCAGGAAAGACATCAAGAAATTTACTAACCACCGAAATTGGCTCAACAGAAGGGACTTTATAATCAACATCCTCAACTCTCACAAGATAATAAATGCAACCCTTAGAAATTAATTTTGGAGCTTTAAGACAAGAGATGAACCTACTCTTTACCACTGAGTCATGATCTTCCCACTCAAGGAGGGTTTCATTAGGAAATTGGAACTTAGCTTTACGAGTCCTACAATGAATAAAAACATGGTATACATCTAACAAATCCATCCCAAGAATGATGTCAAAATATACCATCAAGTTCAACAAAATCATAAAGCAAGACTTTGTGCAATATGAACATGCGACAACCTCTATGGACTATTTTAGCAATAATAAACTCATATAGCAACCTCTGCTATAGACTTTATGCATCCTACATACAAGTACATTAAAAATACTAATGCATACTTATAGCCTACATGATCTAACCATGTAGGAAGTGACGCTCCTATCCATCCTCCTTTGCATGGCTAGTTGGTTCAATTGAAGGCTTGCTTGTGGTTAGTCCTTCATTCTAGGAAAAATATCTAATTTCTTATGTTGCTTATGTTGAGACTTTATTTATTTTATTGCCTACAATTGAGGGTGACCCTGGGACATGTTGCTTATGTTATGTATGCTTATGTGATGCTCGTAGACTTATCCTTTAGGCCTTATTCCTTATATGATGTTGCTTGATGCTGTTGACATTGATCAAAAGTGATAATCTTCCTAAGTTCATACTTTCCCATAGCTTGAGTCCTATTAACCCTTCCCTTAGCCTTTTGTTGATTATGTGATAATGGATATCCCTTTACTCTATATGTCTCCATACCATGAGTCCAAAATCTCGATTCCCTTAGACTTAATTGTTGATGCTTATTTTATATTCTATAATCAAGAATGTGCTTAAGTTATGCTATGAGGCTTGTTTAGGTACCCTTGGATTTTCATTCGCCATGTCACACCTAGGCCCTAGGTTCAAGTCGTGACAAGCTTAGTATCAAGCACTAGATTTGTAAATAGTCCTCAGAAATCCAATATAGTGCGTTGAGTAGAGTCTTGTTCATGGTTGTAAAGCACACCACAACTATGAATAGGAGGCTATGAGATATTTTAGAAAATGATTTACTTCTTTATGATTCATGTCATGCCATTATAAGTAACTAAGGTTATTCCTCTAACTAATGATGCCCTCTTTGTCATTTTTAGATAATGCCACCAAGACGAGCGCCTTTGCCAAGGGATGTGGCTGAAGTCAAGCCCCTCCCATGCAGCAAGAGAAGGGTGTTACCTATGTAGAGTTTAGGGACCGTCTTCACCATGTTGGCCCAAGATTTTGCTAATCAAGCTAATAGGGAGGTTACAATTCCTTCCCAAGCACCCACATCAACAATAAAAATTCATGATTTTGTGAGAATGAACCCCCCTGGAGTTTCATAGATCGAAAGTTGATGAGGACCTGATTGAGTTTCTTAATGAGGTTTATAGAATTGTAGTTGTTATGGGTGTACCATTGGAGGAGAAGGTCGAGCTTGTGGTCTACCAATTAAAAGGGGCAGCAAAGGTTTCGTATGACCAATGGATTGAAGAAAGAGGTGTAGAAGAGGGCCAAGTTGGATGGGAGGAGTTCAAAGCAGAATTTTTAAATAGATTCTTTCCGTTAGAGTTGAGGGGGCCAAAGTGTAAGAGTGATAAACCTCAACCAAGGGCATATGAGTATGAGAAGTATTCTCTAAAATTCACAAAACTCTCCAAGTATGCCCCATTCATGGTAGTGGATCTAACGCGTAGTATAAACAAAATTATATCAAGTGTCTCAAACATCGTCTCTAAAGAGTACAAAATGGTTATGCTTATAAAAGAAATGGACATCTCCCACTGAATAACCTATGTGGAACAAATTGAGGATAAGAAATTAAGGGAGAGGTCAAGAAGTCCATGAGAGCTAGGATGGATGGTGGTGGATTCTCCCATGAAAAGGGTGGTGGAAATGGTAAATTCCAAGGTGGTCACAAGCAAGTGAATCAAGGGTCATCCACTACTATTCCTCCCAAGTTCAACAATGATGAGGGGTCCAACCCAAAGCCCCATGAAGGTACGGGTACACAAACTTCTCCAAATTATGCAAAGTGTGAAAAACTCTATAACGGTGAATATCTAGCCAGCTCTAATGCTTGCTTTAAATATGGCAAGTTGGACCATCACACAAAAGATGTAGAAGTGGAAATTCAAGGCCCTAAGGAAAAGGTGGACAAGCATAAGTATCCCCAAATGCTAATAGGTTATATTCCCTTTATGGTTGCCAAGAAGTGAAGGAAGCCCCGGATGTGCTTACCAGTATGTTAAAAGTTGGTTATTTTGATGCTGATGCACTTTTAGAACTGGGGGAAAATTTATATTTTGTCACACTATTTCTTGCTAATAGATTTTATGCATGTCCTGAAACTCTTGTTATGCCTTTGAAAGTTAGCACCCCCATCGGTAAGTCCAATGTTGCACAAAAAGTCTATAGAGGTTATCTTGTGTCGATCATGCATAAAGTTATTCCTTATGCTTTGGTAGAGCTTTTGATGGTTGATTTGGATATTATATGTGAAATGTATTGGTTACATACTTTTTATGCCTCCATAGATTGTCCAACTCGTAGTGTCAAGTTTCAATTTCCAAATGAGCCTACTCTTGAGTGAAAAGGTGGTAGTTTTTCATGTAAAGGTTGGTTTCTTTCCTATCTCAAATCTCATAAAATGATTCTAAGGGGTGCCTCTATCATTTGGTAAGCATTAGGGATGTCAAATCCAAATGTCCGCCTCTTAAGTCTATTCCTATAGTCAATGCGTTTCTCGAAGAGTTGCCCGGTGTCACTCCTCAAAGGAAGATAGATTTTGGCATAGATCTTTTGCCAAACCCCCAACTTATAGCAATCCCTCTATATAGAACAGTTCTGGTGGAGTTTAAGAACTAAAGGAGCAATGGAAGGATTTTTTAGAGAAGGGACTTATTAAACCTAGTAGGTCCCCATGGGGAACCCCAATGTTGTTTGTAAAAAAAGAAGGATGGATCACTCCGAATGTGTATAGACTATTGCCTACTCAATAAAGTTACCATCATGAACAAATATCTACTCCCGAGGATTAATGTCCTATTTGATCAATTACAAAGGGCTAAGCATTTTTCCAAAATTGATTTGCTATCTGGGTATCATCAATTGAGAGTAAGGGAATGTGATATTCCCAAGATGACATTTTGGATAAGGAATAGATACTTTGAATTTGTGGTGATGTCCTTTAGGTTAACCAATGCACAAGTTATCTATATGGACCTCATGAATAGGGTGTTCAAGCCCTACTTTGATATGTTTGTGGTAGTATTCATTGATGCCATCTTGATTTATTCATGGGATGAAGAAGATCACAAGGAGCATTTGAGAGTGGTCTTACAAACTTTAAGGGATGAGAAGTTGTTTGCCAAGTTCAAAAAAATATGAGTTTTGGTTAAAGGAGGTTGCATTTCTTGAGCATGTTGTGTCAGGTGATGGGATAAATGTTAACTCCAAAAAGACAAAAGCAGTGAAAATTGGCTAAGGCCATTTACTCCTATAGAGATAAGGAGCTTCTTGGGCCTAATGGGATATTATAGAAGATTTATTGAAGGATTCTCTTCCATTTTGTCCCCATTGACTAAGTTAACCCAAAAGAAAGTAAAGTTTGTATGGATGGATGAGTATAAGAAGAGCTTCCAAACTTTGAATGATCGATGGACTTCGGCTCTAATCTTGACCTTGACGGAGTGTACCAATGGATTTTTTGTTTATTGTGATGCCTCAAGAATTGGTTTGGATTGTGTATTAATGCAAAATGGTAAGGTGATTGCCTATGCTTTAAGGCAATTAAAGGTGCATGAGAAGAATTACCAACACATGATCTTGAATAAGCAGTCCTGATGTTTGCGTTAAAAATTTGGTGTCACTATTTGTATAGGGTCGATGTTGATGTGTTCACGAATCATAAGAGCTTAAACATGTGTTTACACAAAGAGATCTCAATTTAAGGCAAAGGAGATAGTCAGAACTCGTTGAAGATTATGATATGAGTGTAAAGTATCACCCGAGTAAGGCTAACGTGGTAGCCAATGCACTTAGTAGAATGTCCATGGATAATGTGTCACACCTTGAAGATGATAGGAATAGGTAATAGAAAAGGAAGTTCATAAGAGGGCTAGATTGGAGGTAAAGTTGAATGATGCCGGAAATGGTAGTGGGATGGTATTGAATAGCTCCAAGTCATCATTGATTGAGGATTTCAAATCAAAACAAGATCATGATCCCACCTTAGTTGAATTGAAGACCTTAGTGGAGGAAGGAAAGATAGAGGTTTTCTCACAAGAGGGAAGATGGGGTACTTCATTACAAAGAGAGATTATGTGTGTCAGATGTTAATGGTTTAAGAAATATGATATAGCAAGAAGCTCATAGTTCTTCTTATTCCATTCAATAAGGTTACTCTAAGATGTATAAAAATTTGAAGGAAGTGTATTGATTGACCAGAATAAAAAAGGACATTGCAAAATTTTTGATCGAATGCTCCAATAGTCAAAACGTTAACGTGAAACACCAAAGATCAGGTGGCTCAGCTCAAAGTATTAAGATTCCTACTTGAAAGTAGAAAGAGATTAACATGGATTTTATAGTTGTGTTGTCTAATACCAAGAGGCATTTGATTCTATATTGGTGATAGTGGAACAGATGACGAAGTCGGCTCATTTCTTGCTGGTTAAGACAACTTTTTTGGTGCCGAATATTATGCTAAGTTATATATCTGAGAGTTGGTGAGGTTGCATGGGATTCCATTTTCCATTGTTTCAAAACATGGTACTCTCGCACTTTTGGAAGTCATTTCAAAGAGGACTTAAAACTAAACTAAAGCTAAGTACCACTTTTGAAACGACCCCAAAAAATGCTCGAAAATGTGTCTCGGAATGCCCAAAATTTTAAATTCCATATATATCAAAATTTGTTTGCTATTTTGAAAATATAACTTCATATTATTGTTCAGGGTGTCAAAATTAGGTGAAAAATGGTCTAACCCCAATTTAAGAGCGAAATATTAGCAATTATGAAATTCCAAAGTGCGATTTCCAGTTGAGTTTTCGCATTGCCTCTGCGGCCCACGCCGGTACATTTTTGGGACTATTTTTTTTAGTTCAGTCCAAGACTTCTAATTCTTAGGCCTAAGTGTTCCCAAACATGTTTTTACCTATACTTAGCCAAATTTCACCCTCACATCATCCTAAACATTTCCAATACTCACTCAAACACTTAGTCATATTTTCAACTCCCCAAACTCAAGTTCAAAGCATAAAAGGGGTTTTGAAGTATGTAGCTTGAAGCTGTTGCAAGGTGATGATTGATGATTTTACAATGGATTTTCTACATGATTTCATCTCTATATTGCATGGTTTTACACTAGCTTACACACCTTCTAAGTGTTTGATAAAATATCCAGATATGGTTTCTTGAGGAGTTGAGAGTCCAAAGCATGAGATTTGATATTGATGATGAAATAAGCTTATATATATGATATAGTTATATAAAGTGTTGCATTAGACCATACCCGATCTAGGGGGGAGGGACAAGAGCCTGGGTAACCAAGGTGGGGGTTTGTACTCATCGACTATGTGAGGGATTTGTACTTCACCACTGTGTTTATAAGGTGTAATTATCATCAACTAAAGGAGGGTTTTGTACCACACAACCACCAAGAGGTTTGTACCTTGAATTGCTAGTTTGGTCTCCTCTACACATATGATATCCTATATTAGTATGAGTTATTTAAGCATGCTTTACTTAAGCATGGTTCCTACATGTCAAATTGTTATATTATGCCTATTGCTTACTATTATGCATTTTGATTATGATGCCTATCTATTGTTTCATTGCATCTTACACACTTAGTACATTAAAATGTACTTACGCATATTCTTGCCTAGATGATATAACCATGTAGGAACCGGAGCCCAAGTTGATCCTCCTCCTCCACATGGCTAGTTCGGTGTCATTCAAGCTAGTTAGTGAGTCCTCCACTTTGGGGACCTTAGTCTATGCTCTCTTGATATGTATTGAGCCACTCTTCTTTATGTTCTATTTGACTATGAGGGTGAGACCGGTTGTTTTGTCTGGGCCCTCGCTCTTATCATGTAGTAGAGGTGGTTGTTGGACATGTTTTGTATCTATGATATGAGTTTAACTCTTGCCTTTTCACTATGATATTGTTCAAGCTTTTCCCTTGGCCCTTGGCCCCTATTCTTGCTCTTTAATACTTTTACATACTTCCTCAACCAAAGATATGTAATGACAAGTTAAGAGCCTCGTTTTGGGTTCCTTCGGGTTCTCTATTCGCTGATCAAGTCTAAGCCTTAGGCTTGGATTGTGACAGGCTTGGTATCAGAGCACTAGGTTGATTGATCCTTGGATTCCAACCCACAATATCATTTTAGAGTCCTATTCATGGTTGTGAAGCGAATCATGATTATGACTAGGAGGCTATGAGACATTTTAGGAAATGTTTTCTTTTTTTATGTTCTATGTTGTGCTATAGAGTTGTAGTGAGTTGTTCCCCCTTATGATTTTTCTTTGGTATGCTAGATCATGCTAAGCACTAGAGGAAGAAGTGCCCAAACTCCCGAGGAGCAACCTACTAATAGTGAGCACCGGGATGCTCTCACTATGCTTGCCCAAGTGGTGGCCAACCAAGTTAATCAAGGGATCAAACCCCTCATGATACTACCCTAGGAGCTATGTAAGAGACTTCATAAGGTTGAATCCTCTAGTATTCTATGGGTCAAAGGTAGATGAAAATCCACAAGAGTTCATTGATGAGGTCTACAAAATCTTGGATATCATGGGTGTTACACCAAATGAGAAGACGATGTTGCCAGTGTACCAACTCAAAGAGGTAGTTCAAATATGGTATAACCAATGGAAGGGTAAGAAGGGGGTTGGTAATGTGGTGCATTGAAAGGAGTTAAAATTGTCCTTCCTTAGTCGATTTTTCCCTCTTGAGCTTAGGGAAGTTAAGTTGGTAGAGTTTATAAACTTGAAATAAGGTGTTATGAGTATGAGGGAGTATTCCCTTAAGTTTAATCAACTTTCAAAGTATGCTCCTCATTTGGTGGTCGATCCTAGATCTAGGATGAATAAGTTTGTGATGGGGGTCTCCGACTTGGTAAGTAAAGAATGTTGGTACGCCATACTAATTAGTGACATGGACTTATCTCAGTTAATGACCTATGCCGAGCAAATGAAGGAGGAGAATTGAGGAAGAGAAGGGGGCATGAGTCCAAGAGGGCCTGGTTTGAACGTAAAATCCAAAAGGGTGCTAAATTTCATCAAGGCTAAGGGTGCTAAATTTTGTCAAGGCCAAGGGACTTTTCATGCTATTAATAGGGGGTTTGCCAATGACTTCACTAGGCCTCAAGGTATTGGTGGGGCGGCTTCTATTGATGTGTGACCTAAATGTGGAAGGAGCCATGGAGGCCCATGTTTGAAGGGTTCTAATGCATGCTATGAATGTGGGGAGCTTGGTCA
>JAOTQJ010000083.1:7455200-7487546 GCA_025642045.1 Solanum sejunctum
GGGGGGGGAGGGAGGAGGATACATTTGAGCCAAGGATCTTTTTAAAATAGCCTCTCTATCTCCATGAGGTAATGGTAAAGTTTGTGTACACTACCCTCCTGAGACCCTACTTTGTGGGATTTCACTAGGTATGTGGTGGTTGTTTTATACACTCTACCAAACAATCCCTGAGAAAAAGACAACACACCAACAATCAATCGGAGTCTACGAGTATAAGTGCCTTTTACAATGTCACTTTTTACCTTACCTATTTTACTTTATTTGAGAATAAATAAATAAAGACGAGGACAATGCTCACTCCTCCATGGTTTGTTTGTTTTTTTTTTGTAAAATAGTAATGTTGTATTCCTAAGCATTAAGGAGATTTGGTTACCTTCAAAAGAAGAAACAGAAAAATGAATATTTATAGGGATTAAAAAATTCTACAAGCTATTATGAATCCTCTAAACCTATCTCTTTACAACAACAACATTACCCCAATGCCTCAAAGGCTCCCGCCCACTGCGGGGTAAGGGGGGGTCAGATGTACGTAGCCTGACCCCTATGTTTAAAAACATAGCGCGACTATTTCCGGATGACCCATGATGAGCGTCGAAAGTTGCATTGACTAACTGCTACTTCACAATTGAAAGAAGCGCAAACAGTTTAAAGAACCATTTTGCTTTATTCCATTTGCTCTCTTACCCATGTTTGCCCTTTAAAAGGAAGCTGCAAACAAGGCTCAATACTTTTAAGATCCATCTACCAAGTTCAGTATTGATCTATGAGACATAAACATTCATTTGTCTCGACATACCTGTGTAAACGTGTACGCCATGACTACTTTGCACAGAACTTTCAGAAATACGCTAAAATAGTAAAGGACCTCCACGTCCCATACTAGATACTTTCACATACAGGGGCTTACGCACATTATACCAAGTGGTTGGAAAATTTCACATTTTATAATATGTTAAAACAGAATAGGAATAGAAATATTTAAAGAACTTTATTGAACTGATTGATCTTCCTAGATCGATTATTAAGCGCATTCCTAGTATACTATGTGTCAGGTGTTCGAATCGGCTCAGCACTGGATTTTCCTTGCTTTTTTTTCATTTCTAATCAAGTGACCCTCTATATCTGCTAAAACTCTAGCTTTAAGTAGGGCTCGATCCAGCAACTCCTTACTTAAAATGAACAAATGTACCAGCCAACCAAGCATACAGCTTACATATTAACTTGGACAATATAATATTTGATATATCGAACAGGTTCAAGCAAAAACTTGAAAGAAAAAATTACACATGCAATGTGTAGTTCTAGGAAAGATGCAGTAATTTACATGAGTGTGTTTTATTAAATATGATTTGAATAATGTTTTCATTAATTAACAATTTGTTTTCCAATTTAAATGTCAATACAGCTTACAAAAGATCCTGTGTATGCTACTGTTCACACACCAGTATTCGATCTATACTTGGTAACCAAGTTTATGTAACATAGTTATTAATATGGAAATTAGAAAAAATTACTTGTCATACAGCTTAGTCAAACTTGCACGAAGAAATTTTCTATCAGAGGGAAGATAATACCTTGCTCAGTACAGCCTCTTTGAGCTTCTGGTAAAAGTATGTATTGAAAAAGTGATACTCATCAACATCTGCATGAGGTTTTGTCTTCTGGAGGTACCTGAAAACAAAACAGTGCAATTAGGTTATATCAGATTAAGAAAGTCTCTGTCAAGTTTCATCTTGCTCCTCTACCAGCAACACTATGGAAACTAGTTGACCACCAATCTTCTAATTTACTGGTTACTAAAATAAAGTTGTCTTAGTTGGTGAGTTAGGGTACTGTCTCATTGATAGAGAATTTCAGGCCATAATGCAATATCAAGCTACCATGAGGAGTTATGACAGTTGACATGACTTTTATCTTTGTGGTTTTATTTAATGACTCCAATTGGCGAACCAATTGAAGAAAATCATACAAGGGAAACAATTTCAAACATAAGTTGCCAAGACCGCAATAGCAGAAAGTATTTAACAGGAAATTCTGTTACATACAATGGGGATATGTTGTCACCTAATAGGAGTTGCATGCCAAGGTTGCCGGGCTTCAATGGATAATAAAAAATATGCTCATCCAGGAAGAAGAGCCAAAAAATGAGTCCAAGAATTGTGGTGAAGAATGGCTAAGCTCTACACATATTTAAGGTCCAAACCCAAGAGAAGAAAAACTGGGACCCACATGGAGCCCCAAAAGAGCTCCAAATCTCACCCAAGGGGGCTCAAGATTCACGCCAAAATTGAAGCAAATAAGTGCGTCTGTGCAAACTTGACATCTTTCCTTTATTTTGTTCGAAGAGCCAAAATGAGTCCAAGAATTGTGACAAAAAATGGGTAAGCCCTACACATCTGTTAAGGACCAAGTTCAAGCCAAGATAAACAAAAAGTGGGACTCACATGGAGCCCCTCTCGCCCAAGGGGGCTAGAAATTCACGCCCAAATTGAAGCAAATAGGTGTGTCTTTTTTGTGCAAACTTGACACTTCTTTCCTTATTTTGTTAGATAGTTTTAGCCTTTCACAAAGAAGTGCAATATTAACCTTTACTTGTTTTCTTAGTTTCAAATTTCCTAGCTAGGCTTAATCCAACCTGATTCTCAAAAATGGACCCATCCCTTCTTACCCTTATTTCCACCACCCTCTTCAAAACTTTCAAGGCGTGACTCAGTAGCTTAATAGCCCCTGCAATTGTTGCAATTCCAAATGTCCCCTTTGTTCTTGTACAACAGAATCACTGTACTCCACCTCCATTCATCGGGCATTTTAACCATATTGAAAATGACACTAAACAACCTAGTCAACCACTAAAAACGAAACATGTATGTGCTCTTCCAAAACTCTACCATAATTTCATCTAATCCGATTACACTACCCTAGCTCATCTTACACATAGCACCTTTAACTAGGGGTGGACATAAATACCAAAAAATTGAATGGAACTTAACTAATTCGATTCTTCGGCTTTTCGGTTCATAGTTGAAGTTCTTTTTTCAAAAGTTCAAATCTTCGGTTCGGTGTTTGGTGTCAGGGCCTCGAAACTTCGGTGCACCGAATAACAAACTTCTATTATAAAAATTATGAAAAAAATTATATATATGCATGCATTTCGTTAACCAAAAAACAAAAGTCAGTTAGCAATTAAAAGATTCATGAAACAAACCAAAGTAGCAACAAATTTGGAATTCATATAGTTAACAACAACAACAACATATCCAGTGGAATCCCACAAGTGGGGTCTAGGGAGGGTAGAATGTACACAGACCTTACCACTACCTCATAGAGATAGAGAGATTGTTTCCTGGAAATCCTCATCTCAAAACCCATAAGCATAATAAACTAGATATGAAAGACAAGGAAGAAAGAAAAGTAAATACAAAGAGAGATTCGTACTAAAAACACATGATGGGAATTCATATAGTTAACGTGAAATATTATTTTCCAAAAGGAACCCAAACATATTTTTGATGATGTATGTCATGTTAAGGAAATCACCTTCGTGCTTGTTTTCCTCGAGCAATAGTTGGAGGCACAAGTTCTTGACAAAGATAGATATGATTTTTAAACACAGTAAGCGTTCCATGGGGGGGCATCACCACTTAGCATGATTTTATGTGTTTAGTGTCTTATACTTTTTCATTAGTCCCTACTAAAAAATCATTTTGAAAACACCGAATCAAACTGAACCGAAGTTGAAAAAACCGAACCGAACCAAACCAAATTAGTTTGGTTTGGTATTTGGTGCACACTTTTTCAAAATCAAAAACCAAAGAACCGAAATAAAGTTTGCTAAAACCGAACCAAAGAACCAAATGCCCACCTTACCTTTAACCTCCTCACTCCTAAAACACCTACCATAACCAAAATCCCACTTACTCTCTGAGTTCTCTAAAACACCCAACATAATGTCTATCAACCCTTCTTCGTTCAAGAGTATGAAAATATACTTGTCATCTTCATCTAATGTGTGCCTCTTCCACTAGCACTTTAATGTACTCATCTTCGATGCACTTCACTTGATTCAGGTCTCGAGCCTCCTCTTACCTTGCTTTGGTAAGCCCGTACAACTACTTATTTCCTCATTTGTCTCCTAGCTCAACATACAAGCATTCAAAATTTGTCGTCCACAGTGAACACTAATTTCACACTGTGTTTCTCATCACCTTATACCTAATCGTGTTTCTCCACGTCTCCCCCTTTTCATTGCTCTCCACCAACTTAGCATAAGCAGGCTTCTTCACTTCCACTTTGCCTTGTACATCTCTATTCCACTATCAATCCCTCAATGGCAACAAATTTTGCCCCTCGAAACCCCTAACACCTCTCTAGTTGCTTCCCTAATGCAATTGGCTATCTTTTCCCACATGTTGTTCGCATCTTTACAACTTCCCCAAGCCTTTATTGCCTCTAACTTCTCTCCCATCTTCAAGTCTTTGGCTTGGATCAAGCCACCCCAAATATCTTCTTCCCTTTTCTCTTAGTCCCACGCCCATCATCAGGAGTTTATGTTAGGTAGTAAAATTCTTACTTGGGATAACCTTGCAATCCTTACTAAGGCCTCTATCACCCTGAAGGAGTAAGCAATCAATTTAAGGAGTATACGCTCAATTGAATCTACTAGCAAAACAAGATGACCTATAATTCGCTAATTAGGTCTACTACAATCAATTACTGTTCCTAGTAATTAGTCTCTCTATTCATTTTTACTTGTCTACTATTCTAAAAATATATTTTTACTTTTACTTATCACTTTTAACACATCAAGATACGACAATTATTTTTTTCATGTTTCACCTTTAGCATTAATTATTCATTCACCAAATCACTCTCAAAAACCTAATACTAAACATTAAAATAGGGATACTATAATAAAATAATCATGTCAACCTTTTTTATGGGCGTGTCAAGTCTAAATGTGACAAGTAAAAGTGAGTGAAAGGTTACTTTCAAGATTTAAAGGTCGTTTGGTAGAGTGTATTAGCAACATTAATGCATGCATTAACTTGAGGTACTAGTACCTTGTTTGGTATACTTTTTCATGCTATGTCTAATTAATGCTTGTATTAGTGTTGTACACTTTATTGTGTATTAAGGTGAGCATTACTAATACCATGGATTTCTAGGTATTAGTAATGCAAAGAGATTTAATGCATGCATTACCATGGTTAAAGATCCAATTGCTCCTCAAAACCCTTTTTATATTTGTCCTTCATAATTGTAGAGGGTATCTTTGAAAATAGATTTTTTATGCAATGTATGTTATTTTCAATACACCAAACCAAACAATGCATACAATGCATAAGAAATATTATTTGCATAATTAATGCAAGCATAACTAATAGAAGCATTACTAATACACTCTCTTTAGCATTATCCTTACACACCCTACCAGACGACCCTTAATGAGGTTGATGTCCGTCCGTCGAGTATAGTAGGGTAGTAGGAGTTGTCGGGTGTTGTCTTTGTCTGCCTTATATTTGTTAATTGTCTCGTATTTACTTGTTATCATGCGTTTTTCGTTATTAGTCACTCTTTCTATTCACTTTCTCTTTCACTTCCTTTCCTGTTTTCCATATCTAGTTTATTCTGCTTATGGGTTGTTGTGACGAGGGTTCCCAGGAAAGAGTCTCTCTACCTCTGAGGTAGTGGTAAGGTCTGCGTACATTCTACCCTCCCCAGACCCCACTTGTGGGATTCAACTGGGTATATTGTTGTTGTTGTTTAATCTTCATACTTTCACTTTCACTTTATTTTCTTATTTTTTAATTTAACTGACTCGATTCTTATCAAGAGGAGTTACAAACTGGGTAGTCTTGAAACCAATGCTCAGGACCTAAATAAGCTATGATATGTTTGTCATGTAATGGCAAATCGAGATGTTATTATCTAGATTGGACATATTGAACCTGTTGGTGTGTTAAGTGATTTGAAAGATAAGGTAAGCTAAAATTAAGGTAAGGTAAGGATGAATCTTTCTTGTGGCCTCTTCTTCAAATGCATAGTTTCAAAATATGATTTTAACTGTTGATTTGTGCCCATGATACCATGAGGTTTTGGTTAACTAGTGTTATATGAACTATCTTGATTCTATATAAAGTGTCCAAAGAATCATTTTGCATTATGAATTGAAATATGGAGCAATGCCTATGTTGCATGTATTTTGTATTCAAGAATGATCCTACAATATGAACGTGAATATTATGATGACTATGATTTCGAATACAAAGTCTATGGCATATTTGCACCTAATTTATATATTGGAATGTATAGTGAGACCTTGAGTGTAAAGAACAGTAGTGGAGGTTAATGGTATCATATTTGGAATACTTTTATGAAAATTAGGCCAATAGTGTCATTTGTTTGTATGAAATGTCTTTGGAGTTGCTATAATAACAAAGAAGTGTAATTCCTTATCCTAATTGTGGCACGTGTTGTGTAGCCTACAGGTGGTACTTCGGCATAAAGGATATGCTTCTATTCTTATGATTAAGGCCCAGTAAAGAGCCCAAACGTGACTTTTTAAAGGGATGAGATCAATTGCAAGGATGCATATGCACATTATGAGTTATACTTGACATGTAAAGATAAATGTTCCACTTATGCCATACATTATCATATTTCCTCAAGTCTTCTCCCACAACTTGAAGAGTACATCTGACACATGAGCTAGAGTTCATCTTCTCCATCCATACTTTTGGTGAACCACATTATATGTCCAATGAAGGCCTATTTTATGTAATTCTTTTGCACAACCATTTGCATCCCAAGTATTATTTCATTTGCTTGTCCTAGAAGCTACATATATGTCCTTTGGGTTATTTTGTATATGATATGGCTCCTCATTATGGCATAAATGAAATAAAATTTCTTTTATATGATGAGGCTGAAAACCCAATACTTATGGTATTCATTAAAATGATATTTCATTTGGCAAGTCAGATTTAGGTCATAAATGGGTATATGAAATAGGTGGTTCACTTGGAAGGGAGTTAAAAGGCAACAAATGTCGTATCATATGCTCATTCAGTTTTGATCTCTTATTAATGTTGCCTCTGGATTAAAGAAATAAGACGTGTTTGGGTGCTATAGAAGTCATTCCTAGCACATTAAACTCCCTCGATGCTCAAGTTCCTAGAAAAGGTCAGACTACATTAGGTCTATTCTACATAGCATACCTTTCATTTTAGCATGAGGTTGTTTCTACAACTTGAACTTCTGAACTCCTAGTCGCACTGTAGCAACTCAAACTGGTGCTAAGTATTAAGTCTAGTTCTCCATCCACTTGCCTATCTTAGTAGGAAATTGGAGCAGTTTCTGATTTCAGAGAGAAGGTTAAGGGGATAGCTATATCTTCTAAAATTGGACCAATAACTGTTATAAAGTAAGAAGAAGGAATGACCTCTAAACCAAAGACTCGACAAACAAAAAAAAGGAATGAAGTAATTGGAATGACTAGTGGTTACAGATGTGGAAAGCGGAGAACATCAAAGATGTTTTCTATTTTAACATGCAACTACATAAATAATGTTAAAATATAATGACAAATCTCATAGTATGATATAATACAAGTCTTGACCAACTTCATGCATCCCAAAAGCTAACAATTTCATTCTATAAAGACAGTCAGCGAAGAGATTATCAAGCAGCTGCAAAAAATTAAGTCCATAAGCAACATCGCTTAGTTAATTGGTACTTGTTAAGCGGCTAACAAGCAATAGTACCAAATGATAGATGATTTTGGGAAAAGGTAAGACTATATTACTGAGGTACCCATCAAATATAAACACAAGATTTCAGAAAAAAATAATATTATATAACTGTGTCTGTATATGCATATGAAACAACATACATTTAATTAGCAAAGCTCTATAATAGACATTATACTAGAGATTGCTTTAATGGGAACAAAAAGTTAGGAATCAGCTCTTTGTTCAGAAGGTGGATATTTTCTTTGGAATTGACATGAAGATTCTTTAGTTTCATTCTTCTTTTCCTTTTATAATTTTTTCCTTTTTCTTGGGGAAATTTCAAAGCAACCTATTTTCTAATAGATGTCTAATCTATATCCCCATTCATCAATTACAACGTAATGTAATCATTAGACAAAATATTTTGTTAACTCACCGGATGTAGAAATTCATTATAGGCGATGACAAATATGCTTCAGGCGCAAGAGAGTCCATGTCCGAACAACAAATTTCAACGGATTCAGGATCAATCCTATGTTAATGCAAAAAACAAAAATGAAATTGTAAGCAATAAAAAAGATGGTACTCCCCAAGGTAATAAATAATGCTACTAGATCAGTAAGGTTGAGATTCATGCCATACCATGAAGGATAGTATATCTTGGTTGCGTTTCTGCAGGAAAGAGGGGAATATAAGAGATGTCAACAATTGTTCACTAATACACAGATCAGATGTTGGTATGTCACTTCGAGAAAATCTAATTTACAAATATATTACCGTTCAATTACTTGGTCCACTAGCTCTGTCGCTTTAATTGCATCCGGATCCTCCTCATCCACTAGAACAACAGCCTCCCCCTGGGGAAATAATGAATCTCAGATAGCAAGAAAGACCACATTAGGAATAAAGTAAAAGTTCATGGCTTCTAAGAGAATGAATTATATTCAGGGGAAAAAAGAATAAATAAAGCACGAGAAGCTACAGCAATTGAACATGTCCCTCCGCAATGTATTAGCAAATTTTTTAACCTATCATTGTCGTCTGCACTCTTCATCTGGTCCAGACAATTCATGCCAGATACCAGATTCTTTGCAGGTTGCCGACTTGTTGCTG
Organism: Solanum sejunctum; assembly: GCA_025642045.1. Taxonomy (NCBI): domain Eukaryota; kingdom Viridiplantae; phylum Streptophyta; class Magnoliopsida; order Solanales; family Solanaceae; genus Solanum; species Solanum sejunctum. The sequence goes on from JAOTQJ010000083.1 coordinate 7,464,044, forward strand.
CAAAATTATCTACAAAGAGTTCTCCCAGTGCCACTCATAAAGGTATTCGTTCTACTAGTAGTCCCAATCCTGTAGTCTATTCGTAAGAGTGCAGGTGAAGCTCTTTCCCATCCAAGCCAGCAGTAAGCTATGATTAAGGAGATACTTGTCTTACACTCTAGTGGTACTTGCGAACTTGTTTCTCTACCTCTAGGTAAGTCTCCAGTTGGTTGTCGTTGGTTATAAGCTGTGAAGGTTGCCCGTGATGGATAGACTGATAGAGCATGACTAGTTGCCAAAGGCTACATAGATTTTTCATCTTGACTATGGTGATACCTTCTCTCCTGTGCTAAGACTGCTTTAGTCCGTCTCTTTTTATCTATGGATGTTCTTCGTGAATGGATGCCCTACGAGATCAATATTAGAAATGTTTTTCTTCACGGGGATCTCCAAGATTGGGTATATACCGAGCAATAATCAGATTTTGTTGCTCATGAGGAGCCTCTTAGTGATCCTGGAAGATATAAGAGATTGGTAGAAAAATTGAATTATCTCACAGTGACTCAATGTGGCATTGCTTTCCCGGCTAGTGTTGTAAGTCGGTTCTTCAATTCTCCTTGTGACAATCATTGAAATGCAGTCACTTGCATTCTTCCAGACATAAAATCTTTTCCAGGAAAAAGACTACTTTACGAAGACTAAGGACATAAGCAAATCATTGAATATACAAATGCAGATTGCACAGAGCCATCCTCTGCCAAATGATCTACCTCTGGGTATTGAGTTTTAGTTGGAGGAAATTTGGTGTTATGGAAAAGTAAGAAACAAAATGTAGTTTCTCGATTGAGTGCAAAAGCTGAATAATGGGCTATGGCAATGGCTTCATGTGAACTTCTATGGACCAAGCAACTATTGGAGTTAAATTTTAGAAAAAATCAATGAAATGGAACTTGTGTATGATAATGAGACTAGACTTCACATTGCATTGAATCCAATATTTCACGAGAGGAAAAAACACAGAAATTGATCGTTATTTATAGTGGGAGAAAAGATACTCTGAGGAGACATCATCACAAAGTTCATAAGGTCAAATGATCAATTTGTAAATACATCCACCAAGTCTTGGCCAATCCTAGAATTAGTAATGTGTAGCAACCATTGTATATGTAATTACCCCGAAGGTCATCTTTTACTTTTTCGGCAAAATAATCGTTTTACCCCTCCCGATAGTTTTCCCGAGTCATGTTTGAGTGGTTTTGAAAGTTGGTTTGCAACAATCATGTAAAAAGTTGAGTTTTTGCTAAAGAAATGAATTTTGGAGGCTTAAGTTACCAAAATTTTGAATTTTGAATAGCCTATCGCACTAATGATATTGTCCTCTTTGGGCCTAGAAATAAATCACTAGGGTTTAGGGCTTGTTTTCTTATATATCCAACATTTCTCCCGAGTTTGTCAATGTCAGTTTTCCTAGTGTCACGGAAAGCCCATAGGAATTCCCAAAATACCAAATGCAAGTTGTCATATTGACAAAACAGTAGTTACACACCTAAGACAAAGCTAGCCAGAATGGGATAACTAAGATACATACGAAGCCTTACATTAGCATGCCTTTGAATGTATGAAGATTGAACTTGAAAGGCTTTAAACCTGAAAAGAAAAAGATTTCATCATTAGCAATCATGTTTTCCTTTTGTTTGATTATTTATGATAGGAGAACAAAAGGTACAAATTGCAGCCAAGGAGAGGCGGGAAAGGAAATGAATAATTAAACAAGTCAAAGTTCATGGCTCAAGGATTTTATAGCAAACAAGTACAACAAATAATGTCTCAATGTAGCTTGAAGATCACAAGTTCTTCTTCAGAATATCAAATTAATATCATGACGAAACGATCTCCAGAGAATCTTTATTAAACAAGTCAAAGTTCATGGCTCAAGGATTTTATAGCAAACAAGTACAACAATAATGTCTTGATGTAGCTTGAAGATCACAAGTTCTTCTTCAGAATATCAAATTAATATCATGACCGAAATGATCTCCAAAGAATCTATGGACTTGAAAAAGAAATTCAAGTAGGAGAAAGAAAGGAACAACTACTACTATTACGCCTCAATCCAAACAAATTGGGGTCCGCAATATGAATTTCACTTTCATTTAAGCTCATTTAGCATCAGTATCATACTAAAGAACAACATCATATCCAGTAAGTTTCACAAGTGGGGCCTGGGAAGGATAGAGTGTACGCAGTTCTTACCACTACCTCGTGGAGGTAGATAAGCTATTGAAAGACCCTCGACCCAAATGCGACAAACCAAAATACAAAGAAGAAAGAAAACAATGCAAAAATCATAGCAACTAAACAGTGCAAAGCCTACAAGAATGGAACAAGGACGACAAAACATTGCAATATCGAAATACAATAAACAACAAACAATAATAGATATCAAAAGCAAGAACTACAATAATACGGTTGGTACAACTATGAGTAGGGTTGGGCATGGTACGGTACGGTAGGGTATGGTATTCAAAAATTCGGTATGGTAATCTCAGTATTCGGTGTCTAAAAATACGATACCATTACCATACCAAATTAGTTCGGTATGGTTCGGTATTTCTAATTTCGATTTCGGAATTTTACGGTATGCTAGTTCGGTAACCATAATTATGGACAATGAATAATACAAAAGCTAATCAACGGTACATACATGCTACATAAACTGTATATATAGCTCCATTTACAAAATAAGTAAGAATCATTCTTTTATAGTTGAATTATGGACCTTAGTCTAAATTATAGACTTTTAGGAATTAGGACATCAGACACTACTACAATTGCTTTGTGGACATGAATTGTATGGGCTTTGTGGACATAAGATAGTTGAAGTATGGGCTTTGTGGACATGAATTGTATAATTGGTCTTTTTTCTTAATATAAATAAAAAGCCCACTAAGCATTTTTATATTTAAAATAATTTGGCAATCACAAATCGTCCGCACAAGATGACAAGGAAGGCCCAAATCATGGAAAAAGAATCAAAATCGCCGGTGCAAGACGACAAGGAATGTCCAAATCACGAAAGAAAAGAATCTATATTATTAAAGAGGAATGCCTCTTTTTCTACATGTGAGTCCCACTTTACTCACTACCCCACACGTGGAAAAATTGTTGGGACGTGTCATTAGTATTAGCCTTATCTATAGGGACTAAGAAGAAATAAATAATTGTATTTCTACATATATATATATATATAAGTATTATATTATATTATATTATATTATATTATATGATATTATATTATATTATATGATACGATATCATATTATATTATATTATATTTTGGTATGGTATATAGTATTTTGGTATTTATTTTTTGAATACCGAATATCTAAAAAAAATTATAAATCACATCAAATACCATAATAACCATACCACGGTATAAAAAATTTCGGTTTCAGTATGGTATTTGGCATATACCATAGTATGCCCACCCTAACTATAAGCACCAACTACCTAAACCCTCAAAAACCAAAACCACCCTTCACTACCCACTAACCTTCTACCATAGTATGCGACCTTCACACCCTCCTATCTAAGGTCATGTCATCGATAAGTTGTAGTTACGTCATGTCCTACCTAATCACCTCTCTACAATACTTCTTTGGCCTAACTCTACCTCTCCCCATCCCCACTATATCCAACCTCGCGCACATCCTTACTGGGCATCCATACATCTCCTCTTCACATGTTTAATCCATCTTAAACTTTCTTCTCTCATCTTGTTCACCATAGAGGTCACTCCCACTTATTCCCAACTCATCTCATTCCTAATCCTATTGCTCTTAGTATATCCACATCCATTTCAGCATCCTCATCTCTACTACTTATATCTTATGAGCATGAGAGTTCTTGACTGACCAACACTTTGCCCTAAATAACAAATTCAGTCTAACCACCACTTTATAAAACCTTTTTTTTAATTTTCCATTCGGTGTTCGATACCAGCATTGAAGCCCAACTATTCTGGATATGTGCCACATAGGAACCATTCAAGGAGTACTCCCTACCAAGAATTTTTTCATACTTAGAGCTCGAACCTCAGACCTCCCATTAATGGAGGCCACTTTATAAAACGTACTTTTAAGTTTGGGTGGTACTTTTTGGTCACACAAGACACTGGATGAAGCCTCCACTTCATCCATGCCGCACCAAATACAATGTGTGATATCATACTAAACAAAATAAAAAGATAAATATTACTAATAATAACAATAATAATAATAATAATAATAATAATATGAAAAGTTATTTGACAAGTCTAAAACCTGTTATCAACTAGTAGTTATCACCTAAGTTACCCTTTTCTCAAAAAAAAAATAGTAATTATCACCTATATGGATCCTTGTGCCCTATCTTTGGCTAAGTCGACATCGATACCAAGTATTTATAGGTCTTTCAAAACAACTTTCTTCCATTTGATTTTAGGTCTACCTCATCCCCTTTTAACACTTTTACTTACCATAATTTCACATCTACGTATCGATGCATATGTAAGTCAACGCAAAACATGTCCGAACAATCTAAAGCAATCTTCTTGCATCTTATCCCAATTTGTGCTACTTGCACCTTTTGAGTCATTCAAATGCACAAGAAAAAAGTAGACATTCTTTGAGCATAACCTTTTTAACACTTACCATAATTTCACATCTACGTATTGATACATCTGTAAGTCGATGCATAACATGTTTGAACCATCTAACACAACCTTTTTGCATGCTTGCATTTTATCCTCAATTTGTGCTACTTACACTTCTCGAGTCATTCAAATGCACAAGAAAAAGTAAACATTCTTTAAGCATAAGGCTCGGGTTGATAAGGGATGGGATAAAGGGGGTTACAATTCCCCTTATCAGCTTATCTTCTAACCAGATTTTGGTTCCTTTTGGGGGGATTCAGATTGTGAACCCTATTCAGAATTGGCGTTCATTTGCTTAGGTAAGCAATCAATCTGATATATAGAACCGATAAGCAATCTCATGGGGGATCATGATCAGCATTCCCATGGGATTGCAGGATAGAAATCATATCCTCCCTTAAACAACACAAAATACACATGTTAGTGAAAACTGTAAGGCACCCTCCAGCTCCAACCCTCCGGTTGTGGGTTAGAGACACCATGTTACTTTGTGATAAAAATTAGTTTCACAATCATCATAATTAATAACCCCTTTCCACGAACCTTTGAATGTTGAGGTTAGGTCACATACCTTTTTTTAAGTTTAAAGTGAGAGATTTCATCAAACATTAATTAATTATGTTGCTGGATTTTTTTTATTAACAGTGAATAAAATGTTATTGAACCTTTTTCCTTAGCAATGATGTTAAATGTTGCTTATTTGTTTTCCCAAAATCTTACAAGTGATTAAATATGTCTGACTCATCTTCGAAGTATGGGAAAAGAGCTAGTGAGACCAATAGGACTACAGTTATATGTCTTCTGTGGCAAGACATTTGAAGGAGAAATTTTTGCCACAAAAATCTTATTGGTACTTATAGCGATGCCACATGATGTACAAAATTCCCGAAGGTTGTGGAGGAAGAAATAAAAAATTATATCAAACAAAAAAGGAGCTCAAACATCAAATGCCAATATCAACCAAATATGATTAATCTTGATGGTGGTGATGATGATGATGAAGAAATGGAAGAAGGTGAAGCTATTGATTTGGGGCTTCCTGTAAAATCACAAAAAGGGGCAAAAATGCAATAGCCTCTTCTAGTTGTGGATCAACATATACGAGAGGTCCTTCGGATTGTTACTTTCCGCAAAAGCAAGGAGAAAATGTATGGAAAAGAGATTAAAAAATGTATGATGTTGCCAAGGGTATTTTGAAGGATCTTGCAATTGCGACTTTTTCACAGCGGGTGTACGATGTAGGGCTTCCCTTTAATTGTGCCAACTGTACAAATATTTTTAGAGTCTTCGTTGAGTCCATAGCTCAATTTGGACAACGAATGAAGCCTCCCACCTATCATGAAGAGGTCCTTATCTAACTAAGGAAGTGGAAGAGACGAAAATTATGGAGAAAAATCGGGTAGAATGGAACAAGTTTGAATATTCCATAATGATGGATAAGTGGATGGCAAGAAGTGGAAAACTAATAACAATGTATTGGTGAATTCATAATGTCCAACTGATTAAGAGGTTAATGGTGAAGGCAGCCATAGATAGAAAAAGAAGACATGTTATTTTAGCCATCATTGTAATCCACCCAAAATATCTAAGTATATCTTTTTTGGCAAAACTGAATCTAAAACAGAAAGAAAACACTACTGGAAAACTCAAATCTGCAGAAAATAGTGCAACAATCGCCAAAAAGGCTCAAAATCTGGTGTAAAATATACGAATCATCTCGGAATCAAAAGACTAGTCAATATTGAACAAATTGCTGAAAAACTGGTCGAAAGAGACTCATGCACCAGCGCATGGTACAATCTTGTCAAAGGTGATGAACTCATAGATGGCCCATGGGAGGTCTATTCACAGTGGCTTCGGTTGTAGTTTGGTCGCATAGAGACATTGTATCTCTTGGTGGTGCTAGTTTTCACACAAAACTTACAGTTAGTCAAACTATGTAAGTCACATCTGAAAGGTCACCGAAAAAGTACATGGAACTACACAAATCAAATATGAGGAGTCACCAAAAAGACGCACGACACTATGCAACTCAGATATGAGAATATAGTCCAGAAAGATGCAAGGTGCTACATATATCAAATAAGAAGGTAGTCACTGAAAAGATGCACAATGCTACACAAATCAGATATGAGAAAGTAGACATTGAAAAAATGCACAGTGCTACCCAAAATCAAATATGAGAAAGTAGTCACTGAAAAAATGCTCAGTGCTACACAAATCAAATATGAGAAAGTAGTCATCGAAAAGATGCATGGAACTATGCAAATCGAATATGAGAAAGTATTCACTGAAAAGATGTATGGTGCTACACAACACTAATTGACACAGGATTGACATAAAAAAAAACCATAGAAAGTCTCCAGAAATGCTGCACGGTGACCTGTCTGACTGAGTTTTCTTTCCTGAATATGGTGATCATGCATATATCATTGCCCTTACTTTTGTTAACATAACCATTTGCCAAACATGCGGCATATATGGGTCATAGCCGCCCATCGATAGTAGAAGCTCTTTGATTCTCTATTAGGATTGTAGAAGCTCTGATACCATTTGAGAAATATTGGAAAAGAATACTATTGAAATGTAACTCTAGAAAATTACACGGAGACTTTATTTATACACACTATAATACAATTCTTTCCAAGTAAGATTTTATATACTAATCCATTACTAAGTAGGATTTTAAACGCTACTATTGCTCCTATTCCTATTTTAACAAAGTAGAAAGAAGTATTATCCAAAAAGAAAGTTGAATGAAATTGAATAAGAAACATCAGTATACGAAAGGGTAGGAACATCAAAGATAAAGAATTATCCACAACAATTGTTGAATGAAACTGATTACGAAATATGAGCATACAAAAAGGTAGGGCGATCAAATATTAGGCTGCAGAAATTTCCTTTTTCTTATTGCTTGGCCATAAATTCTAAAGGACCAAACGCTTTATGCTGTGAAGTAGATGCCTTTGTGCTACAGCTTATATTCGTAATAACTACCAACTTAAAAATTATAATTCTTTTGAAATACTTGCAGCAAAAGGAGTGTTATTAAAGTAGTAAAGGATAGTTGCAGAATAAGAACTACAGAGATCACATTCAGGAGCTACTGCACAATCACATAATCATAGAAATGAACATTGTTCAGAGATATATTAAACCATTTTTACAATTCATACACTCTTGTGTATGTTACTCTACAGCAAGTCAGTAAAGTACAACTGCTGAAAAGAAGCAGTGTCGCATTTAATACTCCATATTACTGAAAGTTGTATATTACTGAAAGTTGAAATTTTCTACTCTGGGCCATCTGAAAACATCACCCACCTTCCTGAAATAGAATACTTTGTCAAGACTCTTCCACATATTTTACAGCAGTACATAACCTTTAGAGAAAAAGTCATATTTAAAATATACAGAGGAGTCGTGACAAAGTATTCTATTTCATGAAGGTTGACAAAGTTTTCAGATGGCACAAAGTAGAAATATCAACTTTTTGTTTGAAATATCAAGTATTAAACATGATTTTTCCTCTTTTTAGCAGTACATAACTTATAAGCAAAAACATGAGCAGCTTTTTTTTTTATTTTCTAATTTAGGCCTCTGAAAAAACAGGAGCAGCTTTGACACTCCTATTCATCTAAACTAAAAACTAGTGGACCCATCATTTGCAATGAACCTTATTCAATTACACTAATTCCTAATGATTTATTATCTCATCTCAAAAAAACTAATTAATGAGTGACAACTTCAAGTAATAACCAAAATAACAACAGCAAGAATAAAGTGATAGAGCAGACAAATTGTCTAAGAAAGTTAGGCGAAATAGAACCCAAAAAACAAAACACACACTTCTCTGAGAAAGACCTGGTGATATTTTCTTTAGAACGAGCACAAGAAACCCTTCCTTTTAGATCAACTTTTAAAACTTGTTCACCTTTGTCTACAGGAGACTTATAAGGTGCTTCCTGTGACGACAACTCTCGCTTGTGTCTTTTTCTTTGTGAAAACTGGTTGTTTAATGTCTTTTTGCGGTCACAAGGATTCAGAGAATATAATTCTTCCTGGAAAGCATTGGCTGGTTTGGACTCGGCCTGCAATTCAATAAGCAAAAGTAACAAAATTTAACGGTTGACTTCAAGAGGAAGAAGAGAAATGAGTTTAAGAATGAGACTGTCCTTCTGCTTTCAACTTGCTTAAAAAATAAACAGCAAAAGGTGGACTTGAAAAGGACGCAGATAGTGAAGCCTGTGGCTTAAAGTTACAAGGTACATCTATAAAGTTGCATCCAACTTTCAGGCTCTCCTTTGTGAACTAATTACTTCAGTAAAGCAAACTAAAGTGACAAATAAGACTCAGTTCTGATTCCCACATAGTTGCCGGTATACATGCCAGTTTGTATGAAGAAACTGGCAAAAATACCTAGAGTGAACTGTAGATCTCTTCAAGATGGCCAGTAGGCACACTAGTTATAGGCAGGACGTGCACTACGTATTCATGCATCAGTTTCAGCACTATATGGAAGATGGAATTCAAGGCAGAGCAAAGCTCCTGGAGTCTGTTAGAATTAAGCTGAAAGTAACAAACATACAGCAAAAAAGATGAAGGGTCTATAAAAGAATGATGCATCAACTATGCAAGTATAGTTCCTCTAGGTGATATCAAGAAAACAATTCATCGTTGTAAGCCCCGAGTTTGATGATTAGATGTTAAGTTAAAGAACGAAAAAGATTGTAAAATAAATGTTGGGCCAACTTTTCAAAAGTTCCTACGGACACCAAAGCAGAAGTCATGTGATACAATTGATTATGCTCGTTCACCTCTCACGAAGTCCAAAGATTTTCTGCCTCTATAATCCCGCTTTCCCCAAAATAATTTCCCTTAATTTAAATATATAAGAACTTATAAAGTAAAGACAACAGAAAAACTTAACATAGTCCCGACACACACAAAGAGACCAGAAGTATTGACCTTACCAACTGAACAGAAGTCATGCCTCACGTACCCATCAACTTCGTGTCAACACAAAGATAACAAGGATGCTCAACTATATTATCATTAAAGAGAAAAAAATATTCTTTTGAAGGTGGACTGTGGAATAACTGAGAAAATCATTACCATTATAAATCAAATTCAGAAACCACCTATACTATGAATGGCATGATTGTGGAAAAACAACAGAAATGCAGAATTTAAAGTCAAGACTCATGCAACTTCCATTATGAAATATTGTTGTTATGGGTTTCAGTAAGAGTTTTATGCCATCTTACTATGGTGCTAGGATCTACAATACAAGAAGGAAAAGCTGGAATGCGGCACAACAGAATTCAGAATGGTCCTTGTGACAAGAATAATTTTATGAAGCTGAAGATCTGAAAGAACAGGAGGATTATTGGAAGACTGCCTTTCTCGATGAAGTAAGAAGTTTTCATTGACAAAAGGCAAGCAACTGGATGGTGCCATATTACAAAAACAAAAGTTAAAATCAAAATCTACTAAGCTTTTGGAGTAGAAACAAAGTTAGATTACACAATACTCATGGAGCTAACAAAGTCCAGGAAGTTGTCAATTCTATTAATAGGGGAGAGAGCTCCAACTGAACAAAAAAAGTGAACATCGAGTATGAAGAGGAGTTGAAATCCCATCAAGACACCTGTGGTTTATCTCATTCCAAATAAACCAAACAATGACAACAGGAACCATCTTCCGGACTTTTTTGATGGCTTTGTCAGCTCTCTTACAGTTTCAAAGTTCTGTCAAAGGTTCTCAGGTGCCTCCGGACTTCAGGCCAATCCAAACTAAAGCTCAATCTATCTGAGTGGTGGGAATCAAGCATTAAACCGGAAATCTTATCTATTCTTGGCTATATGAAGGAGAAAACCCCTTCAAATACGTGGCTGTCCCCCATCCTCCAAAAAGCTCACAATTGGCCAATGCATGTCACTGGTGATAGAATCACAGAAAGGATTACGTATTGGCCAGCAAAGTTATTCTCATATGCAGGAAGAGTTCAATAAATTAAGTCAGTGGTCTTTGATATTCAAATTTACTGGGCAAAATCCTTGCATTACCTAAGAAGATATTGAAACTTATAGAGGAGATCTGCAGATCCTTTCGCTGGACAGACGCAGCAACACAGTCAATGAAAGTATCTTGTCTTTTGGGACAGGATTTCCTCCCCAAGAGCTACAGGAGGGCTTAACATCCTGAATCTTGCCTTGTGGAAAATGTTACTATTCTTAAACAATTATGGGTTGTGGCTGCCAAGAAAGACCGTCTGTGGATCAAGTGGGTGTATGAGTATTATTTGAAAAGGGAGAATGTGAAGAATCATACTATCCCAGATTATGCAATTTGGGTAGTCAGGAAGATCCTGGATTGCAACGCAGGCTACTTGACTTTACGGGGACCTTTTAACTAGACGCTAATCCATAGGGTGGGAGGCATATTCTCATTTATGAAACTCTATACTCAGCTCATGCCATCATATCAGAAGGTAAGGTAGTGTTTTTTAGCAAAATATTCCCCCCTAAGCATAAATTCTGTCTACGGTTAGTTGTTTAGAGAAGATTAGCCACAGTATATAGATTGCTTAAGTTTGGGATTCATGTGCCAATGGAGTGAGTATTCTGTGACACTGTACAACTAACTTTTGGGCCAGAATGCTTGATGGCTAGGCTTCCATAGGAGTATTGGTTGTTGGCCAGAAGAAGTTTATGGGCTAGCATGGGCAAATAAAAGCACTGGAAGAGAGGCAGTTATAAGTTATATGTTTGCGACGACAGTTTCTCCCATCTAGAGGGAAAGGAATAATCTCAGATTCCAAAAAGGCCACTTCCAGGAGGTTAGAATTTGCAGAGAAAGCACTGAATATGCATATTTGAAGCAGAGACAGCAAGAAGTGGAGGGATCTCTTGAACAGCCTTAATATCATGTCATGACTTTGTTGATCTATAGGCTAGTTCCTGTAACAGAACAATTGTTTTTTCGTTTGACTTACTGATGTACTACAGTTTCTTTACTTGTAATAGTCTAGTCTTTCAGAATATTTGTCCTTGTAGATAGCTATAGCTGCAAACTTTCTTTGAGAAGGAGGTCTACTCCTAGTTGGGTTATAAATATTACTTTGGTATCAATATAATTTTGTTTTTTACCCAAAAAAAAAATAGTTTAAGCTTGCTCCTTAGGACACAGGTGTCTTACGCAGAACATTGTTTTTTACAACAACATATTTTCAATGTAAAGAAGAGTGTGCTAAGAAGCTGAAGCAATCTTTCTTTTGTGTATGTGTAATGCTAATTGAACTTGATAGAATTAGAGACAAGAAATTGGAATTCTATTGACTGGAAGTTGGCTATTACTAACTACAACTCCCACTCAAACTAAAGCCGATCCTGAGCTGAATTTTCTTCCAACAATGGTGAATGTCCTGTAAGAGATTAGGGTAGAAGATTTGGAAAGAGAGGAGAAGAAGAAAATTGAAGAGAGAAGAACGCGAGAGAAGAGAATTGCATTTACCAGATTTTCATAACTGCCCCAGCCCAATCTGTTGATAGCTTATTGATTGGCAATTGCCCCAACTTTGTAACCGAATTCAAGCTGGCCCAACTAACCCTTTTAATTGGGCCATATGATTAACTTCCTTGGGTGTAATCTCGACTCTTCATTTAAACGATCTCGCAACACGTGTGAAGTCGGCCCCAGTCCGAATGGCCACATGGCTTCTTTACCCCATTCAATCTCCAAAAAACGCCCTAATTCTAAATTCTACCGCAATTTCATTTCTTCTCCGACATATAACGATGCCCACTCGACGAAATCAACCTTGTTCTCAAGGTTGGAGCTGAGCAACAAAGTCGGGAAACTGGCCTTGGACATAGCCCCAATCTTCCCATGTCACTTCCTTGGGCTCATGTCTAACCAATGACTAACACTTTCACCACTACCACATTATTTGACTTCACTATGCAATGTCGTAAAATAGCAAGGGGTTCAATCAGCACGCGGCCTTCGCAATCGCAAATAGGAAGCTGAAATTGCACTGGGATGGTGAGTTTGACACGTTTCTACAGCTGAGAAATATGGAAGACCAGATGCATGCATGACTTCGGCAGTAAGGTCAAATGGCAAGCTACTGTACCAATTCACTCCACTACAACGTAAGGCCCATTGAATTTTGCACTTGCTTCAAATTTCCTATGAATGGCCATGGAAGTCTGTTGGTAGGGTTGTACCTTAAGCCAGACATAGTCGCCCACTTCTAATATACGGTCCGTTATGTTATGATCAACACAGAATTTCAGGCGAGCTTGTGCAACTTCAAGGTTGTCTTTGAGATTCTGAAGCATATTCGGCCTTTGGGCTACGCAAGCTACAGTTTTGAAGGGGGTGGTCCGCAGGGAAGTGTGGTAGTTGGTTCTGTACCACCAGTTGACAAAGGCCAACCACTTAAGCCAATGCCTTGGGTTAAAGAAAATCATGACCCTTAGGTATGATTCAAGATATCTATTTAGCCACTCTATCTATCCATCTGCTTGGGGTGGTAAGCAGTAGACATTTTAGCTGAGTGCCCAAGGCCTTGAATAGCTGTTGCCAGAACTAACTGGTAAAGATAGGGTCCCTATCTATGAAAACGGACTTAGGAAGCCCATGTAGTCATAGGGGTGTTGTAGGGCTATGAAATAGCCATATTTAGAGAGTTTGTCCACAACCACTATAGTAGCATTCTTATGCCCAGAGGAAGGCAATCCTTCGACGAAGTCCATGGCAATATCCTACCAAGGACCCTCAAGTATGGGCCAGGGTTGCAGTAAGCCAGGGGAATGGTCTTGGGTCTTTGGCATATGTCACACTCTACCACCATTTACATACTTCGTCTAGGGCTAGTAGAAGATCATTTGGACCCTTTAATAAGTTCCTAGTTGGCCAGAATATCCTCCCAGGGGGCATTGATGTAGAGCCTCAAAAAGTTGGGTCCCAAAGTAGTATTTCTGTCCACCCATTGGCTTTATATCTGAGAATTCACTGGTGTAGAGTGTAGGAGGGCTCAGAAGAAGGGGCAGTAATAAGCTCAATAGGGAGTTGTAATGACTTTGGGTCATGCTCATAACTTTGGATAATCTCATGCATCAAAGTGGACTCAGTGGTAATGATGGCATTGAGTGCAGATTCCTCTTCTTCCCTCCTCAATGGTGCATCAGTCAATTTGTTTTAAGCTGCCTTTTTATGTTGCACCTCATAGTCCAAGCCTAAGAGTTCAGTCGACCCTTATTGCTATAATGCAGTGGTCCCTCTCTTTGTTCGAACAAAAACTTGAAGCTATGATGGTCTGTTCTGATAATAAAATGAGCACCCTTTAAGTAGTGTCTCCACTAGTCTACTGTTGATAGGAGTTAGGACAGCCATGTACTCCTTCTCATAAGTGGACAATCCCAGGTGTTTTGTTAGCCAAAGCCTTGCTGAAATAGGTAATGGGTCTCCCCCTTGCATTAGGACAGCTCCAATCCCTTTGGAGCAAGCATCTATCTCCATAATAAAGGGTTAAGTAAAATCAGCCAACACAAGAACAGAGCAGAGGTCATGGCCGCTTCAAGCTCTTGAAAAGCCTCCTCAGCCGGAGCATCCCACATGAATGCATTTTCTTTTAAATGGTTGGTGAAAGGTCTGTTGAGAACTCCATAAGATTTTACAAACCTCCTATAATATCTTGTTAGGCCAAGAAATCCTCTCAAGGTCTTCAATGACTTGCGTGTAGGCCACTTGGCCATAGCCTCTATTTTTGAGGGGGGTGTGCCCACACCACTTGACCAGTGATGATATGCCCCAAATATTCAACTTTAGTTTGCCCAAAGGAGGACTTAGAAAATTTTGCATATAGTTGTTCCCTCCTCTGCATTGTCAATACCTCACTGAGGTTGTGTATGTGATCAACTGTAGAAGCACTCTAGACTAATATATCATCAAAGACAACAACAACAACATACCCAACGCAAACCTTGCCATTACCTCATAGAAATAGAGAGGTTGTTTCCGGAAAACTCCCAAAAAAAGAAAAAGAAAAAAAAGGAAAACGACTAATAGTGAAAAGCAAATGAGAGTAAATAAATACGATAAAGTAAAAAATATAAGATGGATAATGACAACACAGGATACAAAGACATGAAAACTACTCCTATTAACCTACTATATCACAAGACCATAGATCAACCCAGCCCTACTAGCATATTAGCCTTCTACCCTAATATGTGACCTCCACTCCTACCTATCTAAGGCTATGTCCTCGTTGAGATGAAGTTTTGCCATATTTTGTCTTACTTATCACCTCCCCCCAATACTTCTTCGAGTCTACCTCTACGCCTCCGTGTAACCCCTAAATCCTACCTCTTGCAACTCCTAACAGGGGCATCGATACTTCTTCTCTGCATATGTCCAAACAATCGCAGTCTTGCTTTCCTCATCTTGTCAGCCACAGGGGCCACGTCTAACTTCTCAAAGATGGTCTCATTCCTAATCTTATCACTCCTGGTATGTCCACACGTCTATCTCAACATCCTCATCTCCGCAACCTGCATCTTCTGAACATGTGAGCTTTTAATTGCCAGCACTCTACCCCATATTGCAGAGACGGTCTAACCATCATACTGTAAAATTTGCCTTTAAAAGTTTAAGTGGTATCTTTTTATCACATAATACTTCCAAGGCAAGCCTCCATATCGTTCATGCTGCCCCAATACGATGTGTGACATCATCGTCAACATCGCCACTACTCTAGATGATGGACCCAAAATACTTAAAGTTTTCTCTTTTTTGAATAGGTTGAGTAGAAAGCGTCACTTCAATGTCTGCTTCATCTCTCGCAACACTAATTTGCATTCCAAGTATTTGGTTATGGTCCTGCTCAGTTTGGACCCTTTGGATTCCAAAGTATATCTCCAAACTTCCCAATCAATTATTAACTTTAGCCCAAGTCTCATCAATCAGTACTATGTCATCTGCAAATAGCACACACCATAGCACCTCCTCCTGGATAGATTGTGTCAACTCATCCATTACTAACGCAAAAAGAAAAGGGCTCAACACAGATCCTTGATTAAGTCCCATCTTAACAGGAAAATACTCTGAGTCTCCTCCCACCGTTCTTACCTAGTTTTGGCTCAGTCATACATATCTTTATCACTCTAATGTACACTATTGGAACACTTGGAGAAATCTCCTCAAATATTTCTAAAACGCGATTTATCAATGATTGAAACGTGGCAGGGGCATTAGCTAGCCCAAAAGACAACTTTAAACTCATAGTGCCCCAAATGAGTCATAAAAGTTGGCTTTTAAATGTCCTTGTTCCCCATTTTGATTTGATGATACCCTACTCTTAAATAAATCATGGAGTAGATGCAACAGCTACACCATTTGGGGCTAAATTTCTAGTGTGCCTCCTCCATGTGTGCTTGCAGCTACACCTCGACACTGACATTTTCTTCCATTGTTTTAGCTTGAGTTTTCGCAATAGTTATCATGAGCCATTGGTGCCAAAAATTGCTCTGATACCACTTGTAATGTTTATTGTAATTGATACAATTACAACTAATAAATTGAACTTTTATTGACTGGAAGTGGACTATTACAAATTACAATTCCCACTCAAACTAAGCTGATCTCGAGTTGAATTTTCTTCCAACAATGGTGAATTTCCTGTAAGAGATTAGGGTAGAAGATCTGGAAAGAGAGGAGAAGAAGAAAAAGAAGACTGGAGAGAGAAAAACAAGATAGAAGAGAATTGGATTTACCAGATTTTCATAATTGCCTCAACCCTATCTGTTGATGGTTTTTTTAATTGGCACTTGGCCCAACTGTGTAACCAAACTCCATCTAACCCTTATATTTTTTTTTTGTAATAAAGCAAGTGATATTAATAACCGCATCAAGAAGATGCAAAAATTACAAGATATGGCATTTGAGCTTACAAAAAGTCTCTAGCTAACTACAAACTATCTAAGCCAGATTTAGTGAGTTAATAAAATCCTGACTTTGTTCTGCATTAACAACAGGATACAAGTTGGACCAACTAAACAGATCTGCAATACATTTGGCCTTCAAAATGCCTAATGCAGTTGACTCTCCCTCAAAACATCTCCTATTTCTCTCTAACCAAATACTCCAAAAAATACAAGGAGGTAGCATAATCCAGATCTTCTTAATGGCTTTGCCTACTTTCCATAGGCTCCAGCTCTCATAAGCATCCTTAACTGTGAGTGGTGTGGTCCACCTGAGACCAGACAGATTAAAAAACATGCTTCATAATTCTGAGGCCACCTCACAATGAGGAAGAAGGTGTCTAGGGGTTTCAACCTCTTTTTTGCACATATGGCAGCTGTTTGGGAACTGGATTTTCCTTTTCTTTATGTTGTCTTGGGTAAGACATGCCTCAAATAGAGCTGTCCAGGTGAACCAAGCAAACTTAGGAGGTAACTTGGTCCTCCAAATGAGTTTCCAAGGCCAGCAGTCTATCATGGGGTTCCTGGAGCACAATTGTTGATACCCTTCCTTGACTGCAAAAACTCCATTTTGGTGTCCCCATTTGAGCTTATCAACTGCCTGGGGATTAATGTGACAATGCTGTAGTCTAGCAAAAAGATATACCAGATCGTTCCTTATATTCTGAGTTGTCAGATTAACTTAAAATGTTTTTTTTTTACTCTTCATTTAAAAGTGATCTCACAACACGTGTAAAGTCAGCTCCAATCTGAATGGCCACTTGGCTTCTTTACCCATTTAATCTTCCCAAAGAAAAACCCTAATTCTAGTTCCACTGCAATTTCATTTCTTCTCTGGCATACCAGAGAATTTCTGTATATTCTTGTATGAGATAAGTTCCCCAAGGTTGATTTGCTACTTTCACAACTTGGTATCATGAATGAGCTTGACTTCTAGATTTCATTGTTCTCATTAGCATTAATATTCAAGATTCCCTTAAAATGGAGCAAATTAAGGGTGAAACCTGTTAAAAGTGGCAATCCATTTCTATATGCTTAGTATTTCACTAAAAACTGAATTATACGCAATGCTTCTCAATTATCAAAACATAACTTTCTTCCATACATCTGTAGACTTCAATTCTTTAGTTATATTTCATCCACATGAACTCACAAGCTGTTGTTGTGAGCCAATATTCAGCTTCGGTGATAGATCAAGTGACAATGCTCTGTCACTTACTTTTTGACGATATAAGTGTCCAGATATAGATAATAAATCAATTGATGAACCGGTTAATCTGCATTTAAGTATCCTATACTATGAGTTTTTCCTTTTTTATCATGGTCTCATACACAGCAATACTTGATCTGGTGCTTTCTTGATTTATCTTAAAATCTGTAAAAAGCATCTCACATGAAGACTGCATGAATATACTTATACTTACTATATCTATAGCAAAAAGAATGCCTAGTCTAAGAACTGAGAAGAGTGAGATAGTTTATTTCCCAATCAGACTTCATTATCCTATAGGATCTGACATGGATCCTCCTAGTCAGGTAACAAACATAAATTAAATCCATGGGACTATCACAGCTTTGCAGTCCATCATATTGGTCTCTTTAAGAATATCTAACATATACTTCATATGTCAAATAATAATATACCATTCTTGACTAGGTGATGTCAATGCCAAGGAGGTAGAGTTTAAATGATCAAGCTCCTTGGCTTGAAAATTTCTGGCAAGACATTTCTTTAACTGGTTGACCTCAATCATATTCTATAAGGAGTCTAATAACTATGTTGCCTACATATTCCACCAGATTAACACATTGACCAAGTGAAATATGACAATCAAACACTGAGTGATCGGCTTCACTGCTTTCTCTACCAAAATTGTGAATAATAACAGAGAACTTTCCAACCCTAACTCGTAGAGAATGCTAAATCCATATAAAAACCCACACTTTGCAGGGAACGGTACTCGTCATAGTTCAGAATCCCACTAATCCTAGTTCATACTTCTCCGAATTGTAAGAAGATGCTATATACTTCCTTTTCTTGTTTTTAATAGAAAAGGCCAACATGCAGCTGCTAGACACTGCAGTTTAATAAACTGCTGAAAGTAAAGCATAGAACTAATCAGAAGTTGGTCAACAATAGAATTGCAGCAAGTTGCTCTCACTAGAATTTCACCAAATGCAGTGAATGCACGAGGAAGAAAAGGAACTGTGAAATTAATCAGTGATAAACAAAGAGGAATTTCATAAAAGTCAAAAATCAAACCTGATCAGAATCGAGCCGTTTCCTCAATTTTAATTCATCCTCGTGCAGTTTGATATTTGCCCTCAGTTTTTCACCTCCATCGGGTAACCTAGCACCAATGCTGCCCAAGAGAGACTTTTTTAGCCTAGCAATTTTGTCGGTCAGTTCTGTATTTGATAAGTTCGAAAGTCCTTCGTTGAGCTCTTCACCATCCATGGCGATCAGTTGATGTTTTTCTGCAGGCAGCCGTGGTAAGGCGGAGTTAACCACAAGCTCCGCCGTAGGGTCGTCGTTGTTGAATATCTTGTCCCAATCGATTGGTATTCCTTTACTCGTGGCTTCCTCTCCCTTTTTCATGTGCATAGATTATGAAATTTTCGGCTCTGTTGGAATTGGGTGCAATTGAAGGCAATTTGACAAGTTTGTTTCTATAAGAGAAAATGCACAAGTATCTCCGACCTATAATCAAAATTACAGAAACACAAACTTAAACTCGGTCTTAGGTCTTATTACCTCTTAAATTTAATTTTTTTAATTTAATGCCCTTTTTTATCTATATTAGTATGCGAGTCCGTGCGCATGTATTATACATATAAACTTAGGCATGTGGTTAAGGATAAATAAGGTATATTAAATTACAAAAAGAAATGGGTTTAGGGGGTAATAGGACATTTTGGTTATTGTCTGGGAGGTAGTTATGCATTTTAAATTATAATTTTTAATTAATCAAAATATCTATCTAAAGTTTACTCATAAAAAATAACATGCAAACTTAAGAATAATAATTATTTGGCATAATACACAAATTTGACCCTAAATTTGGAGCGAAATTTTAAATTGAAACTCAAACTTTCAAAGTGCAGAAATAGGTACTCCAACTTGCTCATTCCTAAATATTTAAACACAAGGTCCAAGCTGCCTAAACGCGTAAGTTACAATCGAGATGACGTGTTTTTTTTTGTCCAATATTATAATGCCACGTTCGTCCACGCAAGCAAAACCTTTACATGTCGCGGCCGAATTTACGCGTATTATAATTAAAAAAATAAAAAAAAATAATATGATAAAAGGGGCAAAATACGTTAATCCTTCAATTTGCCCCTTTTCAGTTAACAAAAGCCCTTACACGACTATTTCGACTAAAAGTGACTAAATCAGTGAAGATTCATTGTAGAAAATTATCAAATTTTGCATTTTTTGTTGCTATCGTCCTTCGATTTAGTCAGGTATGTTAGATTTTTTCATTTTTAAAGTTTAATTTTCAGTAGACATTGTTGAAGTTTATTGTTGTAATCTCACTTTTCTTCTGGAGATATGGGTCATCTTATAGCTATTTTTCACCATGATGGTTGCTTCTATAAAGGTACGTATGTTTTGAAATTTGAAAAATATGTCGTCTCCATAGACAAGGATCATTTCGCTTTGACGGAATTGAAATCGTATGCAAAAGATATTGGGTATGATGAAATTTAGGAATTTTTTATTGGAGATCCTATTACCCATAGATTTGTCAAGTTATAAAGTAACAACCAACCGTATAATTATATTAAAGATTTATGAGTGGGTCGACTTTCAATATATTCCTGAAGCACGTGCATGTGGGAGAAGTGGGGCCTAGAACTCAGTTGGGACCATTGTATGATCCAAAAGTTAATGTAGAGACAGAGTAGTGTCTAGGGTTTCTTATTTAGATGATGATATCGATGAGTTAGATGGAATTGAACAATCTTTAGAGGAAGAAACTTGTGATTCTGTTGACTATGAAGAGGATGACTTAGATGTTGTACCAGATCAAGATGATAGTGAAGTCGATGAAGAATTAAGAACTTTCAGGGAGAAACAAAGAGAACAAAAAAAAAGTAAGGCTGGAGAGGGAAAGACAAAGTCTAAGGACAAATCTAAACAGGCAAAAGTTGAGCTTGGAGAGGCTGGGATAGATAAAGATTTTGAGGGTATTTTCACCAACAAAGCAGCCAAATATCAAGGTAAATTAGGAGGTAATGAAGAGTTTATTGTTTCATCAGATGAACCTAGTGAAAACAGTGATGAAAAACTTGATGTTTCAGCACAATAAGGTGTGGATCTACCTTCAAGAAGAAAAAGCAACAAATTGAGGTATGATCCTTCTTCTACTGTATCTTTCTTTGAATTGGGTATGATTTTTAAGAGGGCAATTCAGTTTAGAAGGGTTGTTACTAATTATGCTGTGCAAAATAAAGTTCAATTAAAGATTAAACCCGGTGAACGTTATAGAGTTAGGGTGAGATGTCAAGAAAACTGTAAATGGGAAGTATTTGCTAGTTTGGATAAAGATATAGAGGATTTTTGTGTGAAAAAGTATTATCCTGCTCATAGGTATTTTACAAAGAACATGAACTAATTGTGAGCAACAAAGTATGTGAAAATGAAGATAAGGGATAGAATAATATCTCAACTTGACATTAGGGTTCATAAGTTTCAAGAAACAATAAAAAAAGAATAGAAATTAAAGGTGGGAAGATCAATATATTATAGGGAAAAACAGAATGTAATTTCAAAGTTCATGGGTGATTGGAAGCTTGAATTTTCAAGACTGTTGGACTATGCTGATATAATTAAGAGTTCAAATTTGAGAACTTTTTGTTGGGTGAGAACTGACAATGAAATAATTTCTAGCAAGCACTTGTTTAAATACTTCTATGTGTGCTTTGGTACATTGAACAATGGATGGTTGCAAGGCTATAGGAAGATTATAGGCCTAGATGGTTGTTTTTTGAAGGGTGTTTACAAAGGAGAGCTATTAGTGGTTGTTGCAAGAAATGAAAATCAACAAATGTATCCAATAGCTTGGGCAGTGGTGGATCAAGAAACCAAACATTCTTGGAGTTGATTTTTAAGGTATCTAATTGAAGATTTGCATTTTGATGATGGATATGGCATAACCATTATGTCTGATATGCAAAAAGTATTTATTTCATCTCATCTCAGTTTTAGCTTCTGTAAATTCAATATTCTGTACAGTTCTTTTTTATATACCAATTTTAGTTCTTCTATGCTATTTTGGCTTCCTGGCATGTTTGATGCTTCCATTAACAATTTCTTCTGAATTTAATCCTAATTTGTACTCATGTTACTGAGCTGTTAGGGACTTAAGTCAGCTGTTGCTAAGTTACTTTCTTTTGCTGAAAGAAGAATGTGCAAAAGACACATTTGGGCAAACTGGCAAAATAAATAGAGAGGTGAAGAGAGGAGAAAAGCATTTTGGAGGTGTGCCAAAGCTAGTTTTGAGATAAAATTGAAAGATGAGTTTACGTATTTAGGAAAGCTTGGTGATAGAATATGTGAGTCTCTGCTTGTCTATAACAAAAAAATGTGGTGTAGAGCTTTATTTAGTGAAACATCCAAGTGTGATGTGGTGGAAAACAATATGTGTAAAACATTTAATTCATGGATTGTTGGTCCTAGGCATAAATCTGTGATTAGTATGCTTGAAGATATTAGACATAAAATGATGGATAGGCATGGGGATATGATTAAGTTTGCAAGTATTTGGACTAGTGATTTTTTACCTCTGGCAAGGCAAGTTTTGGAGCAAAATATAGAAATTGGTAGGATGTTAAGGGTGAACTGGGATCATGACATAAGATTTGAGATACAAGAAAGAGAATATAGACATGTAGTTGACATGGTTAGGCAAACTTGTACCTATAGGATGTGGCAGTTAAGGGGTATCCCTTGTCAATATATAGTTTGTGCTTTGTATCACATGGGTAAAGAACCAAAAGATTATGTGAACCATTGGTATAAAAAAAATACATTCCTGAAAGCTTATAAGTACTTCTTACAGCCTATAACCAATATGATTATATGGCCTAAAACTAACAACCCACTAATTGAGCCCCCTGAAGTGAAGCCAATGCTCGGAAGACCAGCCAGATGTAAAAGAAAAGATAAAGATAAACCAAGAAAAAAGAAGTGGGGAAAAGCATCAAAGAATATGGTCAAAATGACATGTTCCAAATGCCATCAAGTTGCGCATAACAAAAGAGGTCTTAAAGTGGTAAGAAACAACATTCCTATCTCATTTTATGATATTTATTTAATCTAATTTTTTTCTTAATTAACATGCCACTTTACAACCTTCTTGTCCACTCCACACCCTTCATAACCCACAGGACAATCTTCATAGCCCACAGGACAGTCTTCGCAGTCCACTACATATCAATCAAGCACTCAATATTCCTGGACAACCTTCACGCTCCACTACACAATAATCAATCACTGAATATTTAACTAGACAACCTTCATGTTCCATTGCACAACAATCAAGCACTCAACATCCAACTTCTTTGTGTTTGAAAACCTCAAAAGTTACAAGAAATAAGAGAAAATAATCAAGTGGTGCTACAAATTCAGCTGGAAGAAAAAATTCAGCAACTATGAGATTTGGTGTATATACAGATACACAATCCGAAAGACAAGTGATTAATGTAAGTATATTCTTTCATGATTCTTCTATATCTTTATTTATCTATCTTGTTAAATTATATAAATTTATAATGCAGCATGGAAGAGCAAGTGAAAGAGTAATCTCAAGTGGGTCATTGAAGGATGCAT
>JAOTQJ010000083.1:7505485-7518911 GCA_025642045.1 Solanum sejunctum
GTTCGCTGTTTGCAGGTGGGTTAGTCAATAAAACAGAGAAAACTCTGTCAAAATTTTTGTGAAATTCCTTAGCTATCGTATGTAAAGATTCAGTGTAAGTGATTATCGCGGTGCCCTATCAGCACCATTCGCGGCCCTTGGGTTGGGTCGTGACATTAAAAATCAATTTTCGAGCCTTGAGGTAAGACATAAACTTACCCTTCGGCGCAACAAAGTCTCCCTCCAACTCAATGACAGGCTCATTCGGGAATTGGAATTTGACAATCTGAGTTCGGCAATCAACAGAGGCATAGCAGGCGTGAAGTCAATCCATACCAAGGATTACATCAAAATCAACCATCTCTAACTCAATCAAACTAACAAGAATATCCCTATGATATATCGATACCAAACAATCTCTATAGATTCTCTCAGCTAGAATGAACTCACCAACAGGAGTAGAAATAGAAAATGGCTCAAACAAATGCTCAAGAACAATCTCAGATTTACTCGCCACATATGGCATCACAAATGAGCAAGTTGCACCTGGATCAAGTAAAGCATAAGAAGGAAAGGTAATGACTCGAAGCATACCCATCACAACCTTTGGTGTAACCTTCTGATCCTATTAATTTCCTATCATATATAGACGATTTGTCCGATCGCCTGCCCCTAGTGCAGTACCTCTATGATTACCCCTCGCTGATGGTATTTAGTAGAAGTTTGAGCCTTATTACCCTACACCGGACACTCCCTCTAATAGTGACTTGGCTGGCCATGCTTGTAGGAAGTATTTCCTTTATATCTACACTCTCCCAAATGTGTCCTGCCATATTTTCCACAAGGTCGATTCCCTTTAGAGCCAAGAGTCGCACTTGCTTGAGACTGTGCACTCTGTGCCCTAAAGTTTGGCTGACCTTGGGATCTCTGATCATATCTCTAGAGCGGGGCTTGTATACTGGCTGAAAATAGTGCATAGCTAGAAGACCTCTTATGGAAATAGGATTTATCTTTCTTACCCTGCTTGCTCTGGGTAGGCTCAGGCCCTACTGATCTAGCCTTCTTACTCAGATGCTCCTCTCTATCTTTCTTCTTGTCTTTCTTAGTTTGTTAGGTACAAACCATCATTTTTGTCTGGAATTAATAATGCTACCTTGAACTCTCTCTTCACCTTTCTACCCAAACCAAATATAAATTTGTCATCTTAACTCTCATATTCGAAAACATCTCTGGTGCATACCTAGTTAGTCGGATGAATTTCAGGCTATACTCTTTAACAGTCATCTCCTTTTTGTTTTAGATTTACAAATTCCTTAACCTTTGCCTCTCTTAATTCTTGAGGAAAGAAGTGATCGAGGATAGCACTCTTAAATAACGGGCTCAGCATTATCACCTCGAATATCCTCCCACTGATTGTACCAAACATTGGCCACATCTTTGAGCTGATAGACAACAAGATGAACTCCCTCAGTCTCAATCGCATGCATAGTCTTTAGTACCTTCCACATCTCAAAAATGAAGTTTTGAGGGTCCCCCTCAGCCTTAGACCCAATGTAGATAGGTGGGTTCATCCTCAGAAAGTCTCTCAGTTTAGAAGTAGTTAGGGGTTCATAAGAAATAGAACCAGGAGTCTGTGACCCTAGTTCCTGCTCTGGGTAGCTACCAACTGGGTGAGCATAGCAATGGATCTTTTGAAGTTAGCCTCTAAGGTAGGAGCAGGTGGAACAACCACAGGAATACTAGTAGTTTTGGGCGGTTGACCTCGATCCCTCGTGTCCATTTGAGGAGGCACCTCTAAAGTAGGGTTCTCAGGAGTGCTAGCTAAAGCATTCCTCTAGGTAACAGCGCATCCAGGAGGCATGATCTACAATCGCGTAATGTATGAGTTAGTAAATGATTTTATAAAGTCTCCAACTCCGTCGCATGAACTTAGCATACAAAAAAGTGAGGCAATTCCTAATGTCTTATAGCCTCCTACTTATGAAGTATGGTGCACAATGCACTCATAAATAAGAGTCTACTAGACACGGCTTCGTAGACTCCCTAGGACCTTTGAACTTTGTGCTCTGATATCAAGTTTGTCATGCCCCGGGAGGGTACCCTTGGCATGACCGGTACTCAGAGACTATTACTAGCTCCTGAGAGAACCACTTGGCCTCATCGTCATATCAGTTCAACAGCAAAAAAATAACTCAAATAGATAGACATCTAATAAGTAAAATATAACTGTACTGCATCATAGTTTGTAGATGAAAATAAGTTCAGATACATAACTCATTTACTCCCTTACTTAAATGTCTATGAAGCCGCTACTCAACAATCTAGGATGATGAAATACAAACCATGGATAACTCAAGACAAAAGAAATAAAATACTCAATAAGAAGAAGAAGAAGATAGAAGGGCTTCTCTGTAGAGCTAGGAGGGCTCACTAACTCTAGGGGTGTACTGAACTGGACTTCAACGATGCACGGGCTAATGTCCTCTATCACCTGTATCTGCATCATAAAATAATGCAAGTCCAAATAGATGTCAGTACATAAAATATACTTATATGTAAAATAGCTCAAGAAAAGTAAAGCTTGACTCACTCACCTCGACTCAACAACTAACGCTCAAACAGCTAATGCAAGTTTAGAGTAAATCATGCTTTTTAAAAGTAGGCTCAATAAAAATAGACTATATTTCAAATCTCATGCTCAATTGATGTTTCTTGGGAGTTTCTCTTAATCGACATCCTCATCCCAGCACCTGTAATTAGGTGATGCACAACAAATCAGCATTGTTGCCACACCCCCCTTAACTTGTCACAAAAAATGGCAATCAACTCTCTCATGGATCTACGGTAAGTGTCCACTTGCTGGACAAGAGTCGTCAGACTAGCTGTAACAACTATCTTATGCTGGGAACGTAGTTTTATGGGGTAAAGTAGAAGTGTACTCGCTCCCCACTCGCTGCTCGATACTCCTCCCAAGACTATATAATGCTCAACTCATCAATCAACTAAATGCTCAATACTCAATCAGTCAGCTCAAAGCTTAATGCTTAATCAGTCAACTCAAAGCTCAATGCTCAATCAATCAACTCAAATTCTCAATGCTCGCTCAACTTAGTTTCTCATCATCTCAACCAATCAATGCAAGAAATCAAACTTGACTCAATTCAATATGGTCATTTAAACTCACTCAATTTGACTCATTATGATAAGCCAATGAAATAATCAAATTTAAGTGATACATGGAATTTAATACAACATGCTTCCCATGCTCAATCATACTCAAGCTTCTCAACTCATATACTCAACCTCAATCTCATTAATATACATGAAATTTTATAAATCATGCAATTTAAGGTTCATGCTAGCAAGTATGAAATACATTTGTAAAACTCATGTCGATACTCATACAATATAACAATTATCTCATGTAGTGAAATAAGACCTCATGATGAATGCAAGCATAGAGTATTAACCTAATGTAATCTCTCAAATCTCAACTCTTCTCAACTCTTCACTCAAGATAATGAAAAAGGGAACATGTGAAAAAAGAAATTTTACACTTCGTTCAACCTTACATACTTGGCGATGAAGGGAACAATCAATCCTTACCCAATCTTTGCACTTGAATGGCAAATCCTAGCTTCTTCTTTTTCCTCCAATGTTAAACCCTCAAGTTGAAGAAGAGTGAAAAGTACCTCTAGGGTTATGTTTTAAGACTTTATACAATTCTAAAATGTGAAGGGTTTTCTTAACAAGAGTCAGAAAGGACAAAAATACCTCTCAGTAAAACTGCCGACAAGGTGTACGAAACCCCATATAGGACTCATAGCAATCTACAAGTCATAAGACACTCTCGTAGACTAGAAGTCTGAAAATTCTGAGTCACTATAATTGTTATGGAACCTTGGTCTATGAGTTATAGTCCAGTCTACAAGTCGTAGTCTAACTTTAGTGAACAATGGGATTGGAAATTGGTCTCACTAAAATCAGTCACGAAACCCTCCTCTACGAGTCGTAAACTCACCTTGTAATATTAAAGGGTCTTGAAACTTAAGTTACTGGAATTTGGTACGAAACCTAATCTACCAATCATAAAATTTCCTACGACTCGTAAACCTTCCTTGTGATCCTGCTTCTACAGATTTCTCAGATTTTTCTCAGCATCTCCTCCACATCTACGTCCATATCAGGTAGAAAAGAATTAGGGGCTGTTACACAAGTGGAGTGATATCAATTGAGAAATGGAGATGGAATCCATGGATTGAGCACTTGGGTACCCTCTATATTATATCACTGCTATATCCCCCAACAACGTGGAGATTCCAAGTAAGTTTTTATGGTCCAATACTTTTTTTGGTGATTCTGGCTTTTAATTTGGAGATGTCGAAAAACTGTAGTGAATTTTTTTTGAAATTGAGGAATATTTGTGTATTTTGTTGGTGAATGTTGGTGTTTTATTTTGTTGTTTAGAGATGGAATCATTTGGCTGAATGTTGGTGCATTTGTTGACAGATTATTGAAATATTATTTTGATTTAAATTGGTGAATTATATTGGTGACTTTTTTGTGATTTTTTTCTTGCAATGGGATATGATATGAGACTATTGGGAAGTTTTTTTTGGTGAATTTGGTGCTGACATTGGTGTTCTTTTTTGTACAAAGTTGATTGAATTTGTTCGTTATCATTTTTTTTGCAGTGATTGTGGCCCATACACATGTGTTTTCGTCGAATACTACTCCCAAGGCCAACTGGATATCCCGTATTGTTTCATTGACTCATATCTCTTCCAATTGAGGTATGGCGCTTCGTTATGGTAGTATGGGACTCGAAAGATGGAGGACGGAGTTGTTAGTGAAAGCAAAGTCACTGAAAAGATTGCCAGTCGACTTGGGGGGTCTTACAATGGCAAATGAATACATCTCAGTTAGTGATCATATGACTCCTTCAAAGTTGGTACCTAGACGGAAGAATTAGACACTTTTTTCTGTCTTATTTTGACATTTCAGACATTTTATGTAAATATAGAATAATTTATATTTTTTGGTTAAGACTTTTTGGGAAATTTTTTCGCATACTTTATGAATGTTTACTTCTTGATTTATAAGACTCAAACGGATGTCAATTTTTAAGGTTATATATTGATTATATCTATGGTTAAATTATTGATTTTTATGATCAGTTATTTAACCTCTTTAAATTGTAGTTTTCCTAGAAATTTTTTCTCCCACAAAGATTAAACCTCTTCAAATTTTTTAGATTTAATTTTTGTTTGTGCATTTGGTCATACTACTATTTTTCATATGGTAAGACAATATTTTCTTGATTTTTTTAATTTTTTGATAAATTAAAAGTAAAATTTAATTTTAGTTTACATATTATTAGAGCCATTTTTCTGATTTGTGATATAATTTTCATTGTTACTTTAATTAAAATTGTTGAATTTTAAATTAACACATTGATTTAACTAGAACATCCTTCACTTCGTGTACTCCAACACTCTTTTTTTAATACAGTTTCAACCAAAACGAACCTGAAACAAAAGTCTATCCAATGATTGTGCATTTATAACTCTGATGTCAAGCATGACTTGAAAATTACACTTTACAAGTCAACCCTCTACAGGTGTTTGGTTATTCTTTGTTATTGTCTTGATATAAATATTGGTTTTAATTTTAATACATTGGTTTATTATGAAGGATCTCACATCTTTTATTCAGACAAATATTTTAACAATGTTTCAACCAAAAAACCAAGCCAAATAAAAGTACGCATAATAATTGTGGATATTTGAAGTTTTCTACCACAAATAAATTGAACTATAAATGCACAAACAAAATATTTTTAATAAGAATATTTTTTTAAGAAAAATTGAAAAAATATCCATCAAAATATATTCTTCATTAAATCAATGTACCAAAATATACAAAGTGATATCATATTTTAGACCAACCTGAAACCATCTATGTGAAGCTTCAAAACACAATCACCAACTAAATTAGACACACACATGGTAAAAATATAAGTGTTTTTTCTTGAAAATGGATGCAACTCTTTTTGTTATGACAATTTGTTCCACATTTACTGCATGTTATCTTACTTCTTTTGAATTTTACCTCTGTAAAACTCTTCTTGCAATCATAATTTTAAGGCCTCTCTGGTCCTTGTTTTTATCAGGTGGAAGCACAGCCTCATTTATGACATCACTAGGAACAACCTAAGTGCTCTTGCAAGGCAATAGATTGATAGATATTGCATATGCATCATGAAATATTTTTGTCCTCAGCATATTTGTTTCTATATACAATAGTTATAATTGCGTGCACACAGAGGATTTCATCATGTTGAAACTTCCCGCAAGAGCATATCCTTGTGTGTAAACAAATAATATACCTCTTTCCATCATCTGTAACAGTGTATAGATATTATGTCGAAGCTCTCACCTAAGAAAAAATGACACATTTGTTAGTGTAATAATTTATCAAGGAACATCCTTAATTCATTATTTATTTAAAAAATTATAACCATACTGTCATTCGATTTGACAATCTCTCACTTTTCAACAATATTTGATAGTATTTATTTGTCACAGTTATTGTAGTCTCTCTTCCTTCCTGGTTGTTTTTCTCATTTCAAGTTTCAATTGCTTTTCTTATGTATTCTAGCATAGGTACCACAGGTAGTCACATCTTGACAAAATTGTGTTGTTGATCGATTCGACAATATTGCTTACTAGTGTCCACGTCTTCTTTATATTCAAGTGTGCACGGGACCACTTACTAAAATTAGCCTCGATCAAATAGGCATGACATCTTAGACTTATGTCCTTTAAGCGACTCATCAAGTTGTCAAAATTCTCAACTGTGTATGTTTAGCCAAGCAGAAAATAACTTTTTTACCTCGTCAATATTATTTTGTGTCTGTTTCAATATATTTATCCACAAATGGCATATGCAAGCATAGTGTGGGATTCCAAGATAAACAGACACAACGACATTCCAAATGCTTTTGTTCCTATCCGAAATAAAGCATATACCATGCCTGTCACTGAATGCTAACTTGAAACATTACAAGAATCAATTCCATGAATTATCATTTTCTGAGTTCACCACACTATATGCTAGAGGCAATATGTAACCTACAGTAATTATTAAATAGAATTATTCAACTATAATCACAATACATGAAAATGTTGTACGATTTATCAACTTTTACTCACCTCTTGTATCTAAAGTGTTGGCAATCAACATTGTACCTTCGAATGTCGATCTTATATCTATTCGATATTCCATTAACGATTACTTATTGGTCGATAATATTTTTAGTCTCTAATGAATGCATCCAATGCAATGAATGTATATACATAAAATGACCATCTTCCATCTTTCTTAAATCCACTATACCTCGTACGACTTGATCTTATCACAGTGTATTCGAATTCCTTCAACAATGCATAGCATCTCATCACCTCTACAAGGATGCTTTTACTTTTGTAGATTTGATTCACCAGGACATCATCATTTTGAGTGTTATTTATGATATCTACAACCTCATTCTCATCTTCCACCACCGTTTCAATCCTAGGAAGGTACATTGTATTTGCAAATGTATATGAATATGTTGACGAATTAAGAACCCTTTGGTACAATATTGTTCCATACATCTATCGACACACGTTATACATAATGGATACTTGGAGAAAAAATTCATATTGCTTATTTTTTTGTCCAAATACACCTAGCACCCATATCATTATGGACGCGCATTAGTGGGGATTCATTGGTAACCTTATACTGTAGCACCACATCAATGACGATCCTATTGATCCGTATTTGTGTAATAATAATATTAACCAAATCTTCAAAACTAGTTGCTCTATCAAATATAATTTCTTTAATTTTGTAATTGACATAACGACTTGTGTATTTATGTAGATACATATAAAATCAAAACAATAATAAACAATTGTACCAACTAATTGACAAAAGTACAATAACAAAATTTTTTTAAAAAAAAAAATTTAACAACTTTATCATACGGGGATATACCAACTCAAATCATTCTCTAGTCAAGAACTAAATAACTACAAACATAATATTTCTGTGTAAGTTTTGTTTGCATCCATTTTTGAGTGTTAAATTAAGAATGATTTGCTAAAATGATAAATATTATATATGTTATTACGTGTTGTAACATTAGATAATGAATTACAAGTTCTAGCAATTATGGATTTTAATAATTTAATTACAAGTTATTATATATATATATATATATATATATATATATATTATATGCATTTCATACTAATTATATACTCAAATTTGTTAGGATATATGTTTGAGTATGTAGTTGGTATGGATTGGGTATGATATATATATTTGTTATAACTTGTAATTAAATTATTAAAATTCGTAATTAATATTATATAATGTTACAACCCGTAATTACATATCTAATATTTGTCATTTTAGCAAATCTTATTTAAATGAATTACCCATTGTAACTTTTTCTTCTTTTTATGTACTTGGATTAAACCTTTTGTCAACATTGTCATCTTCACATTTATGATACAGACTTTTTCAACAAAATGAGAACAAAAAAATTAGACATTACCCACCAAAAAATGAAACCTAATTAACGCACTCATTTAATACCTGCTCAAACAAACTTTATACTAACTCAACGACAAAATGAATTTTGTGTTTTTTCTATATGAGAAAAACCTAATCAAGAAGGAGAAAAAACCTGTAGCATCTCATTTCTCGTCATGCTGAACTAAAATGGAGACACAATCCATAATAAATTCGATCAAACCCAAGCTGAATCAATATATGTTTTATTGTTTGATACTTTTTTTTCCTTACTTAAAAGAAGCTTCCAATGAATAGTATTGCTGATAAGCAATACATATAAATGAAGAATTTTTTTTCCTTGTTATTTTGGTTGCCTTTTTCTGGTTGTACCAATAGTTATTGTGGGTCATTATTTAATATTCATTGTACAAGAACAAAATGTTCAATCTTATTTCTATAATTATTAGGAGCTTTAAATGAGGAAAGAGAAAAACTTGTATAACATCAGCCCACCCATTTTGCTTGTGTAAATAATATTATTTTTGACATATCTAAAGATAAAAACTCAATGCAGAAAAGAGAAGCATTTAATGCACCTAGTGGGCATTTATTATACCTATCTTTGATTACACAGATTTTGCTTTATATATATATATTTTTAATTTCATTTAATTTCCTTCTTAGTTGTACATTGTTGTCAATAAAAATTGACATTTCTTTGTAATAAATTTTGGTGACATTTTAATGTAATATTATCTCTTAAATTGTATAGTTTGATTTTTTTTTTCAATAAGTAATCCATAAATAGTTCTATAGAAATTATAATGCATGAATTTTTTTTTTCTTTTAATGTTTGATTTGTTGTATTCAAAAGTACTCTATATAATTTTTAAAGTAAAATTCGTGTTGACGCTAGACAAATACATACTTGGGACATCAAAGTACAAAATCACAAGATGCATTTAAGTGTGGTGTGATACATGATAAATTTATTATTTACATATTTTATTCAATGTATTGGTAGTTTAATTGAATAACTTATTTCATCGTTTATTGAATGTATTTTTATTCAATGTATTGGTAGTCAAACATGACATTAATTATGCTAATTCTAGTATATGAATAACTCCCTTCCCGACGAACAAAACTCACAAGATGGATCAGTCAACAATTAGTGTAAGCTATTAGCTCCATTTAAGTTCAATGTGTAAATAAAGAAAAAGAAACGATCATGATTTAATGTGTAAAAACAAAAATCTACTGAGTTCCTCCTTCCTAAAGGAGAGCATCACCAATAAGTTAGCATATATCTCTATTTAGTATTGGATGCCAATAGGAACTTGTATGTGTTATAGTGCTAGATTGGTAAAAAGAAGTAGACGCTAGCTAGATTAAAATTTTCACTTGAAGGTCATATGTTATACTATTGATGGATAAAGATACTTACCACAATAGAAAATAGCCAAAAGTCTTAAAAAGTCGACTCTTATGTTGCATTTTTTATGTAAAAAATAAATAAATCCTAAATATACAAACAAATGGATAGGGCAACAAATTAGTAGTGTGAGAGGGGCAAGACTTCATTTGTTTTAATTAAAATTAAAATATCTAAATCTAAATATACATCTGAATGATTTTCCATATTCAAAATCTAAATAATCAAGATCGTACATTTTCAACATATGAATGTGTATATTTTATTTATTTATGAGCATAATAAATATATAATCATAAATTATAAAAGGTAATAAACCATTAGAAAAATGAATTTTATAAAATGAAACATTTATGTTCGCAAGTGAAGTTGAAGATGGATCGTAGTAATGGTGGTGATAATGATTGATATTAGTAACTAATGATAATGATGGAAGTGATTGTTGCTTTAATACTGACAATCCGTATTGTTAGTGATTGTAATGATGAAGTTGGTTGATGCTGATAGTTGATACAGTATTTATGGTGATTGAGATATGTGGTAACTGACGATGTATTGGTGGGAATCCAAAACTTATACAAGTCATAAATAGATTAAATTGACACATAATATATAATTTTAGAATGTAACTAAAATAGATTTAGTGTAAACAAATCATTTTATACAAACTTCAAAATGACAGATGTTAAATATGGAATATCAGATTTTGCTGTAAAACATAAAAAAATTTACACTTTATAAAGTGTAAAAAATTCCTATACTTATTAAGTTATTCATTTTTATTTTATTTTATTCAATTTGACACATCATAAAAATGAATTAAATTATTATATCATTTACTTTTATTTTATTTTATTTTATTGTTGACCTCTATTTATTAAAATGCTCAAACATGGCATCTTCAATAACTTTAATTCTCTGTTTTCTTTTTAATTTCAATAATAAATAATATCTTTTGAATAAAAAATTAGTTTCAATTTATTAGAATAGTAAAATTATACACGTCAGAACACCATTTAATATAGTTATCCCACCAAACACAATGCAAGTATCCACTTAACGTGCAATATCAAAAAAAAATTCACTAATTTATAGAATAATGAGTGTAAATAATATTGATTATAATTTGATTTTAGTCGAAAAACATCTAACTTCATTTTTATCACAAAGGTAAGTATATTTTGGTAAAATAAACAAAGAATAAAAATCTTTTATTATTAAGTGTAATTTTTTTAACACTTCAAGTGCAATAAAAACTTACACTTTATAAAGTATAATTTTTTTCCATTTAAATTAATATGAAATGTAACAAATTTTTACACTACAACTATTTTAGTTCATTCTAGAACTATGACTTGGTTATGTCAATTTAGTCTATTTGTGACTTAAATAGATTTTAAACTCTATTAGTGATAGTTGGTGGCAATAATGTCGGATAATAGAGATTGATAGTGGCTAATTGTGATAACATATATGTTGGCAATTGAGAGAGTTATTGACAATAACTCCAAATGACTCCTTAATTCTTATTACCTAATTAGACCAAATAAGTACTTAAATCATAATATAAACAAAAATGCACTCAATCACCTTAAGTTGGTCCGAAGGTCCTTGGAGCGAAAACAAATGAGGCCCATCTAGATGGTAAAATTGGATACACAAAATTCTGTGCTCAAACGACACAGATGATAGAATTGATGAGAGGAAAAGCACAGCTTCTATGGGCTGTTTCGAAGCTAATTATTCAGACAAAAAGAGCTATCACTATAACATCTGAAATCACACATATAAAATGCCATTCAGTTCATGTTGAAATTCTAAATTAGGAACTAGGAAACAAGCAATGAAACCAGGCAAACCTGCGTTCCTTCACGCCTCATGGCAAAAAGGTACTCAGATTATTCCATTTTTCCAACTATGATTCATACATCGAGAGTCGAGCAGGGGCATGGGGCATGAAAACCTACCATGAATCAGGAATCTAAAAGCTAAACAACAGATACACACAAATAACCTTATGTAAAATATGCTTGCCACAAGGCTTTTTTTTCAGCATTTGAGCTCCACTTCAATCCAAACAATGGCAATTGTACACATAAATGCATCCATACTGTTTGTAAGAATCAAAAAAGTGCAAGCCAAAAATATAATTTAAATAAGTCAAACTGCAATCATTCAATAAAAGTTATAAATCCAAAACATAGAAAACACTTCAAAATTCTTGGCACAAGTTCAAAACCTTAGGCATTAAAGGGACCAACAATAGCAATAAAAAAGAAGGATAAAAGAAATCACCGATAAGATTTCTGAAACCTAGAACGAGCACCGCGACCACCAAACTTCTTAGGCTCACATCGTCTAGGATCAGCAACAAGCAAAGTCCTATCGTATCGTACAAGTATATCCTTAATCTCCTTCTTCGACTGCTCATCCACATACTTCTGGTAAAAAGCAACAAGAGCTTTCGCTATAGACTGACGAATAGCGTAGATTTGTGAGGTGTGACCTCCACCTTTGACACGGATCCGCATGTCTACACCAGCAAAACGGTGTCGTCCTAACAGTAAAATAGGCTCATAAGCCTTGTACCTGAGAATCTCTGGTTGCACTAGCTCGATAGGTACACCGTTGATCTTGATCAACCCTTTACCGCGTTTGCAGTGGGTTACTGCTACAGCCGTCTTCTTCCGCCCGAAGCATTGAACAGATTCCGCCGCCGCTGCTGCCGCCTCCATGTTGTTCTGCTTCTAATGAAATGGGAGAAACCTAACCCTAAGTCTGGACTCAAGAGGTTTTTAATGGAAGAGAGGGTGAAACAGTTAGGGCTTTGTTTTGGGCTGTGAGTTTTGTTATTAGATTCGTTACTTCGTTGAATACTGATTTTGGGCCACCTAGGTTTTAAATTCTGGGACCAATCCTGTAAAATTAAGGAAATTTTACATAAATACACAACTTATAATATAATAATTTCTAAAAGTCCCAACAATTTTAATAAATTTCCAAAATTTTTTATTTTCTTATTCTCTCCTAATTACGTATACATAACTCTTCACATTCCAATCTTTTTCTGCAAACAAATTTTCTCCTTCTTTTTTGCCTAAATTCCCTTTCTTGATTTTACGTCTTTCATTTTCAAAAATATTATCTTACTATCTTTGAATTCTATTAAAACTTGTCTTCCCCATCTCATCTTCCTCTATTATTAATTTCAAATTTCAAAATCAAGGTAGGTTAATGTTAGAACTCGAAACTTAACTTAAACCCCGAAAGTCCTTAATTGGCTCAATTTAATAAAGTTTGGGACCGAATGCAATATTTTTTCTAAGTTTAGTCCTTAAGGATAAATTGAGGTGAGGTCAACATGTAGATGTAAGCTTTTGATTGGTCCAAGTGGTATACTTGGTGTCTATATATACAAGCATATCTCTTGCACAAGATCAACAA
>JAOTQJ010000083.1:7520933-7539815 GCA_025642045.1 Solanum sejunctum
ACAACTTGCTCTCCAACAGTCCACAAGTTCATACGAAGCACATAATTGCAATATCATATAACGACTCACTTTTGTGGACTATAACAATAGTTAATCAGACCTTTTACACTTCTGTAAACCAATATTTTCTGCATAATTAAGTACTAATACATAATAAAGCCATCCAACAAGGTAAAAAACTCTTAATTAACAAGAAAAGTACACAAGAATCCCTAGTACACAATCTGTCCAGAAATTTCAGCACCAACGTATTAACATATGCTTCTTCTTTTTCATAAGAAAACTATACTAAACACATGTGTAAACTTACTTACAACTTACTTCAAGGTGTAAGGCTTCTCCAAGAACCCTAGGGGAATTATTTAGCTGCTTTACAAGGTGAAGAAAGAAGAACAGTAACGTTGGGAGAAAGCAGAAATTTTCCAAGTTAAAAGTGAATGGGTTATTTGCTGCTTATGACCCCTCTTTATAGCACCATTGGCAGACCTTCTCTTGGTATTTTGACCATCTTACATCACACATTAATAATCTTCTTATCCAGCAGCTTGTCCATTAAACTTGGTCCAAAATGGGTCTCCAAGTTGATGGGCTTGGCTCCCTATTTTGCCAACTTTTCTTACTTAGTTTTTGGTCCCAATTTGCTAAGTGTTTTGTATTGTCATTGGTCCCTATTTAATACCTCTCTTGGGCTGAAAATATAGACCATATATTATGCTAAAACATGGGTCCATGTTACACCCTTAATACGGATTTTATTCATAATCGAACTTGGATAATTTTGACATTGAGCGTCATCTCCATTTAACTAGGGATTTTAAGCTAAGCAAGTAGCTGAATCACCTGCTAGCTCCTAAGTACTACAAGCACCTCAATTCTCTCACTTCATTTTAAGGTCGTAATCTTCTCAATTTGACATAAACCATATACACTCGACCGTCTTAAGCGCTAAACGCACATATAGCCCATTAACACGAGATTCAAGCACTTTTGAAAAGTAGCGCTAGTTTGACCAAACCATGTCATATTTCATTTGACTTGTACTTGTAGTATAAGGTGTCGGGTGTTACATTATAAGTTTGTTATGATGCCTTTTGGGTTGACCAATGCACTGGCTATCTTCATGGATCTTATGAATAGGGTCTTCAAACACCACCTTGATTTGTTTGTGTGGTCTTCATCGATGATATTTTGATCTATTAACAGAGTGAGGAGGGGCATATGGGCTATTTAAGGATAGTGCTTCATAGATTGAGGGAAGAGAAGTTGTATGCCATGCATGAAAATTGTGAATTTTTGTTAAAAGAGGTTGCCTTTCTAGGACATGTAGTGTAGAGGGATGGTATTAAGGTGGATCCCCAAAAGATGGATGTGATTAGGAATTGGCCTAGACCATTGACCCCATCGAATATTAGGTGCTTCTGGGCTTAGCAAATTACTACCGAAGGTTTGTGAATGGGTTCTCTTTTATTGCTTCTCCTATGACCAAGTTGACTCAAAATAAATCCAAATTTGTGTGGACCGATGAGTGTGAGAAGAATTTCCAAAAATTGAAAGATAAGCTTGTAACCGCTCCTATATTGTCATTACCGAAAGGGATAAATGGGTTCATTTTGTAGTGTGATGCTTCTAGAGTTGGTTTGGGTTGTGTAATGATGCAAAATGGTAAGGTGATAGCCCATGATTCTAGGCAACTCAAAGCATATGAAAAGAATTATCCTACCTATGATCTTGAGTTAGCAGTTGTGGTCTTTGATTCAAATATTTGGCGTCACCATTTCTATAGGGTGCATGTTGATATGTTTACCAATCATAAGAGTCTCCAATATGTCTTCTCTCAAAACGATCTCAACTTGAGACAAAGAAGGTGGCTAGAACTTCTTAAAGACTATGACACAAGTGTGCATTATCATCCCGGTAAGGATAATGTTGTGGCTGATGCTTTGAGTAGGGTGTCCATAGGTAGCCTAGCACATGTTGATGATGGTGGCAAAAGGGTGTGTAGGGAGGTCCATCAGTTGGCTAGATTAGGAGTTAGGTTGGAAGTGGTTGATAATGGTGTTGTTGTTGATGATTTTAAATCTTCATTGGTTGAGGAGGTGAAAGCTAAGCAAGATCTTTGGTAAAAGATGGTAAGGTATTGGTAAAAGATGGTAAGGTAGAGGTCTTCTACCAAGGTGGAGATGGTTCCCTTAGATACCAAGTTATGCTATGTGTGCTTTATGTTTATGGCTTGAGAGAAACGATTCTTGATGAGGTTGATGGTTCTTCCTATAATATCCATCTCGGGTTTACTATGATGTATAGAGATATGAGAGAGGTGTATTGGTGGGAAGGCATAAAGAGGGACATTGCCAAATTTGTTTTCGGTTGTCATAGTTGCCAACAAGTCAAAGCCAAGCACTAAAGGTCTGGTGGCCTAGCACAAGAGATAGAGCTTCCTACTTGGAAGTGGGAGGAGATTAATATGGAATTTGTGGTTTGGTTGCCCAAGACTAGAAAGGGTTTTGATTCCATTTGGGTTGTGGTTGATAGGATGACAAAATTAGCTCACTTTCTACCAGTTAAGACCACATATGGTGCTGAAGATTATGCTAGGTTGTACATTCATGACTTGGTGAAGTTGCATGGGGGCCTTTTGTCTATTATATCGGATCGTGGTGCTCTATTTACTTCACATTTTTGGAGGTCCTTCAAAAGGGGTCTTGGTACATAATTTAGACTTAGCACGACCCTTCACCCTCAAACGGATGGGCAAGCTGAAATAACTATACAAACACTTAAGGATATGCTTAGGTTTTGTATATTGGAGCTTAAGGGTTGTTGCAATGATCATCTTCTATTGATTGATTTGCCTATAACAATAGCTATCATTCTAGCATCGATGTGGGCCCTTTTGAGGCTCTCTATGGTAGATGTTGTAGGTCACCAGTTGGGTGCTTTGAAGTTGGAGAGGTGGCTTTGTTGGGACAATATCTGGTTATGGAGGCTCTGGATAAGGTTAGTATGATTAGAGAAAAGTTGAGATGGCCAAAAGTCACCAAAAGTCCTATGTCGATGTGAGGAGAAAGGATCTTGAACTTAAAGTTAGTGATTGGGTCTATTTGAAGGCATCACCCATGAGAGGTGTGGTTCATTTTGGTAAGAAGGGCAAGTTGAGTCCAAGATATGTGGGTCCTTATAGGGTAACGAGGAGGATTGGCAAGGTAGCTTATGATTTGGAATTGCCTAGTGAGATGGATTTCGTTCATCAGGTACTTCATATGTCCATGTTGAGGAAATGTGTGGGAGACCCTAATGCTATTGTGCCTCTTGATCTTGTGGGTGTTGTTGAAGACAATTTGACTTAAGAAGAGGTTCTAGTTCAAATTTTGGATAGACAAGTTAAGAGGTTGAGAAACAAGGATGTGACTTCCGATAAGATCCTTTGGAGCAATCAACAAGTTGAAAGTGCTACTTGGGAGGCCAAAGTGAACATGCAAAGGCAATATCCTTACCTTTTTAACTCCACTCAAGCTTAAGGTATTAATCTAAGTCCCTTATGAGATTTCAAATCTTAAGTTCAACCCTCATGTCATTGCATATGTTCATGTTTAAATTGACAAGTTCATGATGATTTTACACTTATGTGGAGAATTTTGAAATGATATTTAAGTGCATTGTTGCAGCCTTATATGGGATGAAATTTCCATGGTTACGTCTCTCATATAAATTTCTTTAAGATTCAAGGACGAATGTTCCCAAGGGAAGGATATTGAAATGACCCCAAAAAGTGCTCGAAAATGTGCCTCAGAAGTGCCTAGAATCGTAATTTCCATAATCTTAAAATTCGTGCAAGATATCAAAAATTTGACTTCATATTCTTGATTAGGGGGTCAAATTGAGAGGGACATGGGTCTAACCCCGATTTTAGAGCAAATGAATCGCAATTTAATTTTCCAAAAATTTCTATTTTATGAATTGATCCACAACAATGCCACAATAAGCAGCTGTCGAGGAGCTATGTAAATTTTGTGTCTGTGATGGGTCCGCATTGCAGACTAAATGCGAACCTATGTATTTAGTTGCCAGTGATTTTTATCATGGTCAAAGGCTTTTAAGTCTTTGGCCCAAGTCTTTTTTTGCATAAAAATATCTATACTTAGCCATATTTAACCTTCATATTATTCAAGACATTCCCCAATACTCACTCAAAAACTTAGACAATATTCCATCTCAAAATTCAAGCTTAAAGTCTCCATTGAAACTTTCATCAAGGAATTCTCCAAAGTTAAGGTATGTGGAATTCAACCACTGGGTCATTTCACCTATGGTGCCCAAGCTTCCTTTTTACCTAAAATACAAGTTTCTAATTTGATTTTACATATGGGGTTTCTATTATGATTTTGACTATGAACTATGTTGGGATTTTTTAAAAGTATGGTTGTTTATGCATGTTTTGAGCTAGGAATCTTAGATCTATCTTGAGATTTATCAACGACTTTTGATGTACATTGTGTGATGGTTTTACTAAGTATTGGTGGGATGATTTACTTCAGGATTTCTTCCATAATTTTACTCTTTAATTACATGGTTTTACACTAGCATTGCACACCCACCAATGGTTTGATAAAATGTCCAATTATGGTTTCTTAAGGAACTGAAGGTCCAATGTATGTCTTATGAGTTGTGTGACTTTGTTTTGATGAAGAAAATGTATGTATATAATATTCTCCTATATAGTGTTGGAATATGACCATGCCGTATTCAGGGATTTAAGAGCCTGAGTAACCATACCGTGGTTTTTGTATCTTGACAACCTTGTTGAGGGGTTTGTATATCAATCACCATAGGTGGTAGAGTGCGATGATCCACCAACCAATCAAGGGGTTTATACCTTGGTAACCGGGTTGAGGGGTTTGTAATTCGATCAACATGAGTGGTAGGGTGTAACAATCCATCAACCATGTCGAGGAGTTTGTACCTTGATAACCAAATGAGGGATTTGTACCTCAATCACCAAGGGTGGTAGGGTGAGATGATCCGCCAACCAATCAAGGGGTTTGTACCTTGATAAACTATGTATTCTATAATGATGGTCTCTTCCTGCTCATGTATTTTGTTCTACGTAAGCATGATTTACTTTAAACATCTTCCATGCATGCCATATTGTTATATGTTACTCATTGCCTATGCTTATGCATTTTGATTATGATGCTTATCTCTTGTTTTATTTCTTTCTAAATACTTAGTACATTCAAATGTACTAACACATATTCTATACCTATATGATGTCACCATGTAGGAATCGGATTCCCACTTGAGCATCTT
The DNA here is from genome assembly GCA_025642045.1 of Solanum sejunctum. Lineage (NCBI taxonomy): Eukaryota > Viridiplantae > Streptophyta > Magnoliopsida > Solanales > Solanaceae > Solanum > Solanum sejunctum. The sequence goes on from JAOTQJ010000083.1 coordinate 7,526,241, forward strand.
CCTCCCCATGGCTAGTAGAAATTCTTTCAAGCTAGTTGATGAGTCCTCCATTCCGAGGATGATGTTTTTTGCTCCTATGTTATGCGAAGACTCTCTTTCCTTTATTTGTATACGTTGATTATGAGGGTGAGCCCGGTTGCTTGTCTTGGCCACCACTCTTGTCTATGTAGTAGAGTTGTTGTTGGACATATATGTACTGAGCCTTGACTCTCTTGATTTGATGCTTGTGATATGAAAGTATTTCTTTAGTCCCTTTTACATTATTTCTACTCTTATTATGTTGTTTAATTGCTTCCATGACCAATGATGTGTAATGATATGTTAAGATGCTTGCTTAGGGTCCCTTCGGGTTCCCAATTTGCCATGTCACGTCTAGGCCCTAGGCTTGGGTCGTGACATATTCTTAGGATCCACCTTAATGCTATCACCCGACACCATATGCCATAGAAAAGCAACCTCTTTAAACCAAAACTCACATTTTTCATATTTTGCATATAACTTCTTCTCCCTCAAGATTTGCTATACCACCCCCAAGTGATTCACATGCTCCTCCTAACTATGGGAATAAATAAAGATACCATCAATAAAGACCACTATGGACATGTCAAGGTAGGGTTTAAAGACCTTATTCATGAGATCCATAAATATAGTTGGTGCATTAGTCAACCTAAAGGACATAACCACAAACTCAAATTGCCCATACCTAGTCCAAAAAGTCATCTTGGGAATATCAATCTTAGAAAAGTGACCAGCCCCTTGAAGTTGATCAAAAAGGTCATCAATCCTTGGTAGAGGGTACTTCTTTATGGTAACCTTATTAAGTTGCTGATAATCAATGTGCATTCTAACGGAACCATCCTTCTTCACAAATAACACCTGGGCAGCCCACGGTGACTTACTAGGCCTTATGAAACCCTTCTCCAACAAATCCCTCAATTGCTCCTTCAAATCCTTCAATTTTGTTGGGGCCATATGGTAAGGGTGAATGGAAATGGGTTGAGTATTAGGAACGAGCTCTATACCAAAGTCTATTTCTCTTTTGGGAGGAGCAATAGGAAGCTCATCAGGAAAGACATCAAGAAACTAATTAACCACTGTAACCGACTCAATAGGAAGCACTTTGGACTCAACATCACTAACCCTCACAAGATGATAAAGGTAAAACCTAGAAATCAAATTTTGGGCTTTATGACAAGAAATGAATCTACCCTGCCACCACATCATAACTTTTCCACTTGGGAATGGGCTCAATAGGGAATTGGAACTTAACCCTATGGATTCTACAATCAATAGAAGCATAATATGTATGCAACCAATCCATCCTAAGAATGACATCAATATCCACCATATCTAATTCAACAATATCACAAGGCAAGACTTTATGCAATATAAACACAGTACAATTTCTATAGACTCTTTTAGAAACAATGGACTCAACAATGGGGTTTGACACTTCATAAGGTTCACACAACAATTCGGGACTAACATGAAGCCTTTTGGCAACAAAAGGAGTAATAAAATAAAGAGTGGCGCCTGGGTTTATCAATGCATAAACATCAAAATAAAAAACCTTTAACATACTTGTGATGACATCGAGCACCTCATCCACCCCTTGTCTTCCTTGAAGAGCATAAAATCTATTTTGCCTTGGAGCACCCTCTTGTTTGCCTCTCTTAGACCTTGGAGCCGTATTTGCACCTTTTCCTAGTGGATGACCATCTCTACCTTTTTTTGAGCATGAGGACAATCAGTAACTTTGTGACCTATTTCACTACAACCAAAGCAAGCATTGGAATTCCTCAAACATATACCACTATGATTCTTTTCACATCTTGGGCATCTAGGATTTGTCTTTACTCCATTACCACCTTTGGATCTTGATTTGGTCACCCTATCATTGGCAAACCTCTTGTAGGATCATTGGATGACCCTTGTCCTAACTTGTGGCCTTGATGAAACCAACCACTCTTAAATCTTTGAAAATCACCTTCGAAATGAGCCCTCTTGGACTCACCACTTCTTTTTTTGAAGCTTATCCCCCTCTAGTTATTCGACATAGGTCATGAGCTGAGACAAGTCCATATCTCCTACTAGCCTGCTGGTATGACACTCCTCATTAACCAAGTTAGACACTCCCGAGACAAATTTGTTCATCCTTGATTTTGATTTGGCAACCAAGTGTGAAGAATACTTGGATAGAGTATAGAACAAGAGGGCATACTTCCTCACACTCATGGAATCATTCTTAAGGTTCGTAAACTCCATCATCTTAGCTCACTTAGCTTGATAGGAAAGAATCGATTGACAAATTTGGCTTTGAACTCTTCCCAAAGGACAGCATTATCATTTCCTTTCTCCAACTTTCATTGAGTAAACCAAATTTGAGCCACCCCTTTGAGTTGGTAGGCCGCCAACTCACCCTTTTCCTCCTAATTAGCCCCCATGATAGATAACACTGTGTATACCTCGTCTATGTACTCTTGGATATACTCACTCGTCTTGGATCCATAGAACTCCAGTGGGTTAATTCTTGTGAATTCCCACACCCTAGAAGCTGAAGTGGGAGCATAAAGGGCTTGGTCCCCTTAGATAATTTGGTTGGTCATAGCATAAGCTGACATTGCAATAGCATCTCGGAACTCATCTTGGACTAACCCTCTAACTTGAGGAGCTTGAGAAGCAGGAGGGGACAGTTGCTCCTCGAGTGTATGGGCTATGCTTAGCCTCCCCCTTGGAATCAGTATGATCTAGAAGTGCAAAGAACATCCGTTTGGGGAAAAACCTTACACTTACATCTAAAGCATGATATAGACCATAAAGAAGTGAAACATTTCCTAAAATGACTCATAGCCTCCGATTCATAGTTGTGGCATGCTTCACAACCATGAATTAGACTCTAATCTACATTGTGTGCATTCTGAGGATCATTATCAGCCTATTGCTCTGATACCACATTTGTCATGACCCAAGCCTAAGTCTTAGATGTGACACAGTGAATGGGAACCTGAAGGGACCCAAACAAGCCTCTTAGCATATCCATCACACATCCTTGGTCATGAAAGCAAAGTAAACAAAAACAAGAGATATAAATAATAGGGAACCAGGAGTAAGGGAAAACTTGATACTCATAAAAACATAAAGAGTCAGGCTCATAGCATAAGTACATCATAATATCCAACAACACCTCTAACATGGAATGGAGCGGGGCAAAGACACTTACCATGCTCACCCTCATAGTAATGAGTATTCAACATAAAGAGGTCTCAAAATAACAATTGTAATGAAGATAATGACCTCGGATTTGAGGACTCGCATAAGCTTGCTTCAATGAATCATACTAGCCATGTGGAGGATGATCAAATGATGTTCTGGTCCCTATATGATAATATCATGTAGGCATAGAATATGCATTAGTATGTGTGGATATACTAAGTATGAGAGATGCAATGCAACAAGACATAGGCCAATATTGTCAAAATGCATAATCATAAGCAATAGATATATAATCTCAATATGGTATGCATGATCAATGTTCAAAATAAAATATGCTTGTAGATAATTCATCTTGCATAATATATATATGGCATACACGTGTGAGATACGACCTCAACTAACATAGACCAAGTAGCTACAACTTGGAACCTAAGGCATGACACCCCCTCAGTAAGGTGGAACGGCATGACACCCCCTAGCTAGGTGTGGTCTCCTTGCCAAGGTAAACCAAACATCATACCATGACTAGATCGATCCACTAGTATAGATAGGGTAATAATCATAATCCTATGAAAAAAGTAATTTGAGTTATAGGTCTACTAAAATAAAATAATTTTATATTGAAGTTATTTTGTGTAGTTTTTCTTCTTGCCTATTAGTATTAGGTAGTAATTTTATACAGTCAACTTGTCAAGTAGAAATTTAAAAAGAAAAAAGGGTGTATAGTTTAGAGAAAAAACAATTTATATTAGGACCCCTTGAGTTGAGCCCCCATCTTAAGCCTCAATCGGTGCTAAGTCAAATTTCACGAAATTCTTAAAATAATCATAACTTGTACGAAACATGGAAACATGATATGAGTAGCTCTAATTGTGAGCGTAACTTGAAATATGAGAGTAGATCATAATCATACATGAACCCTTGCTTTAACATGAATGGCTAACAAGAGGTAAAAGTCCTTGAAATAGGGCTTAGCTTGTAACATGCAAAATTATAGATAATTTTCATGAATTAAGTAAATACTTGAAAGCCCTTAATCATCATATAGTCACTTAACTTGTAAATCATGAAATACATCATCAATAGCTTGAGTATTCTTGACTTGAAATTTTATCAAGCACATGGTGGGTTCATGATACTAGTTCAACGTCATGCAATTCGAGAGTGAAATAATATGAGAAAACTTAATGCAAATCAACCCACCAACATGTAGTAAAACCCTCATGTAGAGTACCTTGGAATCAATTACAAAGGCTCATGATAATGCATACTTTCATAGCTCAAAACATGCATAGTCTAAATAAACAAAGATCATCTCATAGTGTAAGCATATAGTAGATACTCATGCATAATCAACAATGCTTTGATAAAACCCCAGCATATTTCATGCTGATAATTCATAGTAGAAGATACCCATAGGTAATACAACTTAAAAACATGCAATTATCATAAAAAGGAAGATTGGGCTCCATGGGTGAAAGGATCCAATGGATGAAACCCACATAACTCAAACTTAGGTTTTCTTGAGATGAGCTTGAAGGAAACTTAGAGCTTGAAGTGAATCCTTGAGTTCCAAAGTTAAGCTTGAGATTCTTGAATTTGTATGAGATATTTGTTTAAGTCTTGAAGAGGTTTTTATGTGGGCTTTGAGTGATATAAAGTTGAAAAATGGCTAAGTATGGTGATGTCACGCTTAAGTGGGTATGGGATTATGAAACCAATGCCCTTGGCCAAAATAGAAAAAATCAAGGAAAAACATACACAGTTCGCGTCTAATATGCTATGCAGACCTATCATAAAGGACAAAACTAACGCTGCTCCACGCTGCTGGCACGTTGCAGCCAGGGCGCAGATACTCTATAGAAATCGTAAATTAGCAAAAATTATTTTTTGCTATGAGTCCTCTAAAATCAGGGTTATGCTCATTTCACACATAAATTTACCCCCCGATCGCGAATATGATGTCACATGTTTGATATTTTTATGTGAGATATATGAAAATTACAATTATGGGCATTCCAAAACATATTTTTTAGGCGTTTCAGAACATAAGCTAAATATGGAATATATGGTAAAAAGAATATAGAAACATGCATGAGTTGGGCCGAATAGCCACCAACTTACCTTGCAATATAACCTTTTCTGAGAGTATTACCAATACCCATACGTTAAGACATAGCCTTTTTGGTAGGTAGTATAATATGTCCCTTCCCTTATGAAGAATATCTTCGGTAGGAACCATGAGAGATTTCATGTTTAAATGGGCATTGGGTTATGACTCCAATGCCCTTGTATGTATGAAAAATAGGGAAAATGTTGCACTGGTTCACGTCCAGTCCGCATCCCAAACTCGAAGCAAAAATAACACTGATCTTCTCCCAGACTTCATCGCGCCTGGGTCACGAAGCTCTCTAGAAATAAAAAAATTAGTAAAAATTATTTTTTTCTACGGGTCTTCTAAACTCTGGGTTATAACCATTTCCCACTCAATTTTGTCTCCTAATCAAGAATATAATGTCGGATATTCAAAGTTATGCACGAATTTTGGGATATATAGAAATTACGATTATAGAGTATTTCAAGGCACATGAGGGGCATTTCAATATCTCCCCCTTGGAACATCGTACCCAAATGTCAATGAAACATGCATAACAAATGTAACTAGAAGACTTTCAAGCCGATATGAATGCAACAAATACACTTAAACACCATTTTTTAAAAAGTTTCAACATGAAAGTCAAAATCACCATAACTTGTTACCATGAATATGAATGCATGCAAAAATGACATGAGGGCTGAAACTTAAGGCTTGAAATCATAGAAAGGACTTAGTTTGTTATCTTAAGCTTAAATAGAGTAAAAGGGGTATGGATATCCTTCTTGATGTCAGCTCCGGCATACCAAGTGACACTTTTGACTTGTTGATTCCTCCAAATGACTTGATGGATGCTGCATCCTTGTTCCTCAACCTCTCTCCTTAGAAGACTCATTTTTTGCATGGCATCTATTACCAAGTACAGTCCAATTAAAACCATCCCATCAATAAATCTCCCTCAAATCTCTATACATCTTTGTAGAATTGGGTTGTATAGTGTAGGACTAATTATGTGCTCCTTTCAAAACCAACCCCATGAAGTCAACAACATCAGACACACATAAGCCACCTAGGTACCTAATGACACCATCTCCCCCTTGGGAGAAAACCCCCACTTTACCATGCTTCACTAAAGCCTTCAATTCTAGAAAGACGGGATTAAGGTCTTGTTTCGACTTGACTTTCTCAATCAAAGAAGATTTGGAACCATCAACAACCACTACACCACCATTTCAACTTCATTCAACCTAAACCCCAACCTAGGTAATCGGTGCAGTTCTTTAGCCTCCTCCTTATTACCCAAAATTCACACTTTTGATATTTAGCAATGACCTCTTGTCCCTCAAAATTTTAAACACCACCCTTAAATGATTCACATGACCTTCTCCATTACAGGAATAAATCCATATATCATCAATAAAGTCCACCACAAACATGTCAAGGTAGGGTTTAAAGACCCTATTCATGAGATCCATAAATATTGCTGGTGCATTAGACTAGTTAAAAGATGTTACGAAAAATTCCAAAATGACCATATCTAGTTCAAAAAATCATCTTTGGAATGTCACACTCCCTCACTCTCACTTGGTGGTATCCAGACCGAAGATCAATCTTAGAAAAATGAATATCCCCTATTGGGAAGGACATCAAAAAACTCATAAACCACCAAAACCGACTCAATAGGAATGACTTTAGACTCAACATTCCTAAATCTTACAAGATGGTAAATGCAACTCACAGAAATTAATTTGGGCCTTAAGACAATAAATGAATCTACCCTTAGGTACGGGTTCATTAAGGAATTGGAATCCAACTTTACGGGTTCTGCAATCAATAGAAGCTTGATATGCATGTATCCAATCTACCCCAAGAATAATCCCAAATATTCACCATGCCAAGTTTAACAAAATTACAAGATAAGACCCTATGCAACAAAATTACAAGATAAGATCTTATGCAAATAAGGACATGGGAAACCCCTATAGACTTTTCTAGCAATAATAAACTCATCAATTGGGGGGCATAGACATCTAAAAGGGCTCCACAACTATTTGGGACATACATGAAGCTTATTAGCAATGAAAGGAGTAACTTCAGAGAGAATGGCACTTAGATCTAATAAACTATACACATCATAATCATAAACCTTTACCATACAAGTAGCAACATCTAGTACCTCATCCCCTCCTTGTCTCTCTTGAGGAGCATAGAACCGATTATGTCATGGAGTACCCCCTTGTTTGCCTTCTAAAGCCATTTTCTCAACATGACTACCTTGAGTTTGAGGTCATCCTTTTTTACCCTTGTTTTTGAGCATGTAGACAATCTAGAATTTGGTGGCCCATCATGCCACAACCAAAGCATGCACCTATGTTCCTCCAACATGTGCCACCATGTTTCATCCCATATTTTTGGTATTTAGGATGAGTCACACCATCATCACCTCCTTGGAGCCTTGGGTTAGGCATCTCAGCCTTAGCAACCCTCTTGTTTGGAGCATTAGAGGATCCTTTGGCCTTGAAACTCGAGACCTTGTTGAAATCGGCCACCCTGAAACCAAGCCCTCATAGACTCACCACTTCTCCTCTTCCTATGTTTTCCCCTTAAGTTGTTTGGCATATGTCATGAGTTGAAACAAATACATATCACTTATAAGCATCGTGGTATGACAGCCTTCACTTACCAATTCAGTCACCCCCCCACAAACTTGTTCATCCTTGATCTAGGTTCGGCAACAAATTCAGGAGCATACTTTGAGAGCTTGTTGAACGTGAGGGCATACTACCTCACACTCATGGAACTTTGTTTAAGATTCATGAACTCCATCATTTTAACCTCTCACAACTCAATCGGGAAGAACTGATTGAGGAATGCTGCCTTGAACTCTTCCCAAAGGATAGCATCATGATTTCCCCTCTCCAACTTCGATTGGACAAACAAAATTTGAGCCACACCTTGTAGTTGGTAGGCCACTGGTTCTACCATCTCCTCCGAATTTACCCCCATAATAGATGCTCCACCACCAAAGGTCATCACAAACATGCCAAGGTAGGATTTTAAGACCCTATCCATGAAACCCTTAATCATGCCCAGTGCATAAGTCAACTAAACAACTCTACCACTACTCGAAAGCTCATTCCTAGTCTGAAAAGACACTAAGGATATCATGTACCCTCATCCTCACTTGGAGACAAATCCCAGACTAGAATCAATCTTCGAGAAGCGTTAAGCCCATCATAGTTGGCCAAATGGATCATCCATCCTTAATAATCATATTATAACCTTACATACCCTACACTTATTTGAAGCATGATATGTAAGTAGCCAAACCACCCCAGGCCTCCAACCAAAACCAATTCCTCGAAGCATCACAATACTAGGGATGACTAGGGAAACATGGAAGTTTTCTCCTAAGGCATCACAGTTTTGATGACTAGGGAAAAGTTGAAGATAGTCAAAAGTCATCAAAAGTCCTATGTCGATGAGAGGAGAAAAGATCTTGAATTTAAAGTTGGTGGTTGGGGCTATTTGAAGGTTTCACTTATAAAAACTGTGATTTTCCCCAGTAAAGAGGGAATTGAGTTTATGGTTGTGAGTCTTCATAGGGGTTGAGGAAGATTAGTGAGGTTTCATATGAATGGGAAGTGTCTTGGAACAAGGATATGGTTCATCCGATTCTTCATATTTCTAGGATTGAGGAGGTATGTTGGTGATTCGAGTGTTATAAGACTCTTGAGATGATGGACATTGTGTATGATGAGTTGACTTATGAGGAGGTCTAGTGGAGATGTTGGGTGGATATGAGTAAAGTTTGATAGATAAGGATGTCATGTTCGTCAAGGCCCTTCGGAAGAGTTGTCAAGATGATAGTTTCTCTCGGGGAGCCAGAGCAAGCTTGGAAAAGTGATACCCATACCTCTTTCATTCTATTCAAGCTTATGATAATATATCAAGTCCCTTTTCGTGATTTCAAGTCTTATATTTCAGCCCCTATGACATTTGCATGCATTCACACTTATGTTAACAAGTTTATGACTATTTTGAAACTCATATTGAGATTTTGAAAATGGTGTTTTAAATGTATTATTGCATTTTTGGGGGGGATGATTTATTCATGGTTACTATTCTTATGTACATTTCTATGACATTCGGGGACGAATGTTCCCAAGGGGAGATATTGAAATGACCCACAAAATATATGTGCAAAAATATGTCGCGGAAGTAATTGGAGTTGTAATTTTCTTATACCTAAAAATCTATGCATTATTCAAAAATTTGACTCCATATTCTTGGTCAAGGGGCAAAATTGAGTGGAAAATGGGTCTAACCCCAATTTTAGAGCGAATGATTCAAAATTTCAATTTCAAAGTTACCGAATTCTAGAGAGCAGGCGCGCCCCTGGCACAACGCGGCCAGGGCGCACCAGTGCATTATTTTGTTCCTAGCTATTTCCAGTCCAAGGCCTTTGGGTCTTGGGCCTAAGCCTACGTAAAAATACTTATACTTAGCTACATTTCACCCTCATATCATCCATGACATTGCCAAATACTCTCTCCAACACTTAGACAATATTATATCTCGAAATTTCAAGTCTCAAAACTCATCTGGATTCTATGGTTCTCATTCAAGCTTCAAGTATCCATCTCAAATCTTCATCAAGCTATTCTCTAAAGCTAACATATGTGAGTTTCTTTCATGGATTCCTTTCAAACTTAATGCCCAAGCTTCTTTTTCTTAAAAATTGCATGATTTAAAGTTGATTTACACATGGGTCTTATTTATTATGAAATTCACTACACATTATGTTTTATGTAATTGTGACTATTTTACTATGTTTTGGGCTATGAATCTAAGATCTATTGCGAGATTTTATGAAGGGTTTTGATGTATATTGCTTGAGGTGCTACCAAGTGTCTATGGATGGTTTTATATTGGATTTTCTAGCATGATAACACTCTTGAATTACATAGTTTTACACTAGCACTACACACCTACCAAGTATTTGATAAAATATCCGATTATGGTTTGTTGAGAAATTGAAGTCTTAATGCATGTGTTATGAGTTGAATGACTATATGATTATGAAATAATGTATGTATATGGTATTCTCTATATAGTGTTGTGAGTTGACCAAGCCTAGCTCGGGGGGTCGTAGCCCCGAGTAACCACATTGTGGGGTTGGTACCTCATTAACCACATCTAGGGCTTTGTACCTTAGTCCCTAGCTCTGGGGGTGGTAGGCCCAGATAACCATATTGTGGGGTTGCATTAACCATATCATGGGGTTTGTACCTTGGTCCTTAGCTTGGGGGGTGGTAGGTCCAGGTAATCATATTGAGGCATTGGTACCTCATTAACCATTTTGTGGGGTTTGTACCTCATTCGCCTCTCCAAAGAGGTGGTAGGCCTTTGATATTCTATATTGATGGTCACTTGCAACACATGTATTATGTTCTATATAAGCATGGTTTTACTTCAAACATCATTCATACATATCATATTGTTAGTATGTTATGCATTTTTTATGATTATACATTTTGCCTATGATGCCTATCTCTTGTTGCATTGCATCCTATATACTTAGTACACTCAAATGTATTAGCAATACTCTATGCCTACATGATATCACCATGTAGGAACTGGAGCTCCTATTGATTCTCCTAGTGGCTAGATGGATTTTTCAAGTTAGGTTATGGTGAGTCCTCAAGTCCAGGGATAATATCTATCTTCTCTCAATTTATATTTAGATTATGTCTTGTATGTTTGGATTACCTATTGTCATTATTATGAGGGTGAGCCCAGTTACTTGTCTTGGCCCCCGCTAAGTATCTAAGGCTTAGCGGTGTTGTTGGACGCACTATGTATTATGCTATGAGCTTTGAATTTCTCTTGATTCTTGTTGTTGTGATATGATTGATGTCCCTTAGCCCTAGTTATCCCTATTTCTACTCCTATGTTGCCATTTTATTGTTTCCACGACCAAGGACGTGTAATGATGCGCTAAGAGGCTTGCTTGGGGTCCTTTTAGGTTCCCCTTGCATCGTGTTACGTCTAGGCCCTAGGCTGGGATCGTGACACCAATTGTACCTTAAGACAAGAAATGGACATTCCCCTTCATTGCCACTTAAACATAGGTTTAATAGGAAATTGGAATTTGACCTTATGGGTTCTACAACCAATGGAGACACAATATGTATGTAACCCATCCATTCCAATAATAAAATCAAAATCCACCACATCTAACCCAACAAAACCATAAGTCAAGACCTAAATGCAACATGAACATGGAATAATTTCCACATACCTTTCTAGCAACAATAGTCTCACTAATGAGATACGCACCAAAACGTCCACATAACAATTCGAAACACACATAAAGCCCACTAGCAACAAAAGGAATGATAAAGGGAATAGAGACACCTGAAACCTCCCATGCATGTTGATCAAGTTCAAAGTAAGCTTCAACATACCATTAGAAACATCGGGCACTTCATCCATCCCTCACCTCCTTTGAAGAGCATAGAATCGATTATGTCTTGGAGCACCTCCTTGATCAATATAACTACCTTGGGCCTCTAGATTCACATGGCTACCTTGACCTTGAGGACGACCCTCCTTGCCCTTGTTTCAGACGTAAGGGCAATCAATAAGCTTATGGCCTAATCTCTCACACCCATAACATGCTCTTGAATTCAAGCATTTACCATGATAATGGTTTTCATATTTTTGCCATTTTTGAAAACTCATTCCACCAATGCCACCTTGGAACCTTGGTTTATCCATTCCTTCCATAGCAAGCCAATTTTTTGGAGCACTAGAAGACCCTTTGCCTTGAAACTCGATACCTTGTTGGAATCGATCATCCTTAAACTGGGCTCTCTTGGACTTTCCACTCCTCTTCTTCCTAAGATTCTCACCCTCCAGTTGTTTGGCATAAGTCATGAGAAGGACAAATCCATATCAATAATCAACGTAGTGGACCGACATTCTTCACTAACCAAGTACGAGACACTCATCATGAACTTGTTCATTCTAGCCCTTGGGTTGGCAACCAAGTGAGGAGCATACTTAGAGAGTTGGTTGAACTTGAGGGCATACTCCCCCACACTCATTTACCCTTGCTTTAAATTCATAAACTCCACCATCTTGGCCTCCCTAATGTTTAGAGGGAAGAACAGATTAAGAAAAAAGTTGTCTTAAACTCCTCCCAGAGAACCACATTATTGATTCACTTCCTCTCCTTTCATTGAGTAAAGCATAGTTGTGCTACCCCCTTTAGTTGGTAAGCTGCCAACTCTGACTTATCTTCCGATCTAGCACCCATGATGGCCAATAGCTTATAAATCTCATCAATAAACTCTTGTGGGTCCTCATCTACCTTTGACCCATAGAACTCCGGAGAGTTCATCCTAATGAAGTTTCTCACTCTAGATCCTGGGGCAGGACCATGAGGAACTTGGGTCCCTTGATTAACTTGATGGGCCATAGCTTGAACTAGCAAGATGAGGGTATTTCAAAGCTCACCATAGGACAGTTGTTCCTTGGGAGCGCGGGCTCTTCTCCTCTTGTGTTAGGCATGATCAACTAGCATGGAAAAGAAGAATTGTTAGCTTGTGTTAGGCATGATCAACTAGCATGGCTAAGAACAATTATTATGGCAGAAAAACTTCAACTCTATAGCATGACGTAGAAAATGAAGAAGGGAAATATCTCCTAAAATATCTCATAGCCTTCTACTCATTATTGTGATGCACAACACAACCATGAATAAGACTCTAATCGATATGTTGCGTTCGACTTTGAGGATATAACAACCTAGTCCTCTAATACCAAGTTTGTCACGACCCAAGCCTAGGGCCTAGACATAACACAATGCATGGGAAAACTCGAAGGGACCCCAAGACAAGCCTCTTAACATATCATTACACATCATTGGTCACAAAATCAATAAAATATCAAAAAGAGATTGTAAATAGGGATAACCAGGGCTAAGGGACATCTTTCATAGCATAAAACATCATAGAGTCAAGAGAGTCAGAGCTCATAGCATCAATACATGTCTTGTCCAACAACACTTCTAAACATAGAATTTAGTGGGGGTCAAGACAAGCAACTGAGCTCACCCTTATAGTCAAAATATACAATAAAGGAAGAGAGTTGTAATACATGACATAAGAGTATAAACATAATCCCCAGAATAGAGGACTCACCAACTAGCTTGACAGAAAGATCGCACTAGCCACGTGGAGGAGGAGGATCAAGTGGGG
>JAOTQJ010000083.1:7539915-7561734 GCA_025642045.1 Solanum sejunctum
GGGTGAGGTGTACCACATAGTTTATAACCCCTTCATATGAGCAATTGTATAACCTCAAATCATACACGAGGTAAGAAGTACAACATAGTTCATAACCCCTTCATGTAGATATGAGTAAGTAAGTAGCATTGATTCGTACATGAGGGTAAGGGTACACCATAGTTCATAACCCCTATATGTAGAAATTGGCCTTGTGATAGAGGGTAAAGCATATAACATAATTCATAACCCCTTCTAGTAGACTTCACAATTCACAAGAGCATAAACCATAGTATAAGGGCTCCATAACATATCAACATGAGAGCCCAACACTTCACTTGGAATACCAAAGGTGCTTTACATGATTTAAACACATACACACACACACACACACACACACACACACACACACATATATATATATATATATATATATGCATTCCTTTCATCACCATAAGCCACTTTACTCATGAACCATGCAATAGACCATCAATAACTCAAGAACCCTAATTCAGACATTTTATCAAAACACATGGCGAGTGTGTAGTACAAGTATAAAACCATGCAATTCAAGAGTAAAATCATGATAGAAAATTCAATGTAGAACCATCAATAGATACTTAGTAACACCCTCAAGAAATATACATCAAAGCCCTTCAGCAAATCTCACAATAGATATTAGATTCATTGCTCAAAACATACTAAAACAACTATAATTTCATGAAACCCCAACATAGTGTGCGATGAAATTCATAATAGATAAGACACATGTGTAAATCAACTTTAAATAATGCAATTTAGTTAAAAAGGAAACTTGGGCACCACGGGTTAAAATATCCAATGGTTGAAAACCACATACCTTGGCTTTGGAGAATCCTTGAAGAAGATTGGAGATGGAGGCTTGAAGCTTGAATGAGAACCTTAGGATCCGAATGAGTTTTGAGACTTAGAATTTGGAGATGAAATTATTGTCTAAGTGTTTGAGAGAGTATTTGGGAATGTCTTGGATGGTATGAGGGTGCAATAAGGCTAAGTATAGGTACTTTTACACATGGGAAGGCTTAGTCCTAAGACCCAAAAGCCTTGGACCAGACAAGAAAAACTATGCCAAAATTACATAGGGGCACATTGTGCCACAAGCGTACACCACTCACTGGAAATCAACACTTTGAAATTTGAAATTGTGATTTCTTCACTCTAAAATCAGGATTAGACCCTATTCCCACTAAATTTGACCCCTTAAACAAGAATATGAAGTGGATTTTTGAAATAATGCACGAATTTTGAGATATATAAAAATTACGATTTCAGGTACTTCCAAGGCACATTTTTAGGCACTTTTTGGGGTCGTTTCACCTAGGTTTGGTCTTCTCTTGAACTTTGAGAGAGTGAGATTATTTATGCATGAATAAGGAATGAGGGGTAAAGGGGTAGTATAGGTACACCAATAGGGATCTCATTGAAATGCCCCAAAAAATATGCTTCGAAATGCCCATAAATGTAATTTCCATATATATCAAAATCTATATGTGATATCGAAAATCTGACTTGATATTCTCGATTAGGGGGCAAAATTGAGTGAAAAATAGGTACAACCCAGATTTTAGAGGAACTTTAGCAAAATAATTTTTACTAGTTTTCGATTCCCAGAGAGCATCCAAGCCCTGGCTGCGACACACCAGTGGCGCAGAGCAGTACATTTTCTCCTTCAGGTTTGGTCCATGTCACGGACTGGACACGGAATAGTACAACATTTTCCTTAATATTTCTTATGCGCCCAAGGGCATTGGGTTCATAGCCACATGCCCACTAAAACGTGAAATAACCCATACTTAGCAATTTTTAAACTCTATATCGCACAAAGTCCTCTCTGAAAACCCTGTAAGACTATCAATTCTCTCATTAAAATCTAAGCATCCCAAGCTCAACTTTGGAACTAAAGGATTCATTTGAAGCTCTAAAACTACTTTGCCTGAAAATTTGCCTTGTAAGTGTCCAGATTTGTAATTTCCGTATATTTAAAAATCTATTTGTTATTTTAAAAATTTGACTTCATTTTTTTGTTCTGGGGGCAAATTTGAGTTACAAATGGGTCTAACCTGAATTTTAGAGCAATTGTATCAAAATCCAAAAATTACAAAAATGCAGTTTAGGAGGATCAAATTTAAAGGGGCATATCTCTTAGCACTCAAAGAACTAGGTGGCCCATGACCGACCAGATTAAAGCTCTTTAAATTAGCTTTCCAGCGCACTTGGTTTCACCTTATTCCGAGTTCAGGTGAAGAATTTATGCCCATCTTGATAGAACGCATTTGTGAAGAAATGCAAATTAAAGTGAGTAATCCAAGTCACATCTGTGATGCGAACTAGTGTTATTTTGGTCCTGTTTTTTTTTTCTTTTTTTGACTTTGGTCCTAGACTTTCATGTCTTGTGCCTAAGGGTTCCCATACTTAAAAATACCCATACTTAACTTTATTTTACCCTCATATCATCTTAAACATTTCCCAATACTCACCCAAACCCTTAGTCCTATATTTCTCTAAAGATTCAAGTCTCAAACAGTCATCCCAACTAAGGTTTTCCTTCAAGGTTCTTCTTCAAGCTTCACTTTTCCATCTCCAATCTTCACTTCTTTCACCTCCGTACTAAGGTGTGTGGGTTTATTTCATGGGTTACTTTCACCCATGATACCCAAGCCTCCTTTTACTCAAATTGCATGATTCAAAGTTGATTTACAAATGGGTCTTGATTATTATGTAATTCCCTACACACTATGTTAAAGCTATGTAAAGGTGTGACTGCTTTGCTATGTTTTAAGCTATAAATTTTGGATCTATTATAAGCTTTGATGAGGGATTTTGATGTATACTGCTTGAGGGTGTTGCAAGGTATTGATTGATGGTCTTACAATGGATCTTCTTGCATGATTTCATTTCTATATTTCATGGTTTTACACTAGCATTATACACCCTCTAAGTGTTTGATAAAATGTCCGGACGCGGTTCTTGATGATTGATATGAATGACTATATGATGATTAAATGAGCTTTATATATATGATATACTATATATAAAGTGTTGCATTAGACCATGCCCAATCTGAGGGTCTAAGAACCCGGATAACAAGATGGGTGTTTGTACTCATCAACCGAGGGAAGGGTTTGTACTTCTCCACCTAGGTGATGGGCGGCATTATCACCAACCAAGTGAAGGGTTAGTACTTCACCAACTAAGTAATGGGATGACATCATCACTAACCTACTAAGGGGTTTGTACATTGGAAATCTAGCTTGGTTTATTCTACACATATGATATCCTATATGAGCATGAGTTATTTAAGCATGTTTTACTTGAGAATTGATCATAAATGCCTTATTATTATATGATAACTATTGCCTATTGTTATGCATTTTGATTATGATGTCTATCTCTTGTTGCATTGCATCCTACATACTTAGTACATTCAAATATACTAATGCATAGTCTATACCTACAGGATGTCACCATGTAGGAATCGGTTCAAAGCTTGATCCTCCTCCTCCTCCACGTGCTTGTTTGATACTACTCAAGCTATTTGGTGAGTCCTGTACTTCGGGGACCTTAGTCTATACTCTCTTGTTATGTATTAAGACACTCTACTTTATTTTCTATCTTGACTATGATGGTGAGCCAGGTTGCTTTGTCTTGGCCCCAGCTCTTACCTATGTAGTAGAGGTGTTGTTGGACATGCTATGTATCTATGATATAAGCCTTGACTCTTTTATCCCTTGATTATGATGTTATGCAAGCTTTTCTCCCCCAGTCTCAATTCCCTTTGTTTATGTCTCTTATATTATTTTACATTGCTTTTACAACCAAAGATATGTAATGGTATGCTATAAGGCTTGTTTGGGGTTCCTTCAGGTTCCCTATTCGCTGATCACGTCTAGGCCCTAGGCTTGGGTCGTGATAGGACTTTAGACTCCACATCACTAACCCTCACAAGATGAAAAAGGCAAATCTTCGAAATCAACATTTGGGCTTTAAGACATGAAATGAATCTACCCTTGACCATCATATTATGACTTTCCCACTCAAGAATGGCTCATTAGGGAATTGGAACTTCACCCTATGGGTTTTACAATGAATGGAGGCATAATATTCATGTAACCAATCCATCCCTAGAATGATATCAAAATCTACCATGTCAAGTTCAAGAAAATCATAAGGTAAGATTTATGCAATATGAACACAAGACAATTTCTATAGGCTTCTTTAGTAACAATGGACTCACCAAATGGAGTAGACACTTCGTAAGGTTCGCACAACAATTCGAGACACACATGAATCTATTTGGCAACCAAAAGTATTAAGGAAAGAAAGAGTGGCAGATCAAAATCAAAACCTTCAACATACCTGCGAAGCATCATGCCAAGTCTAGTTACCCCTAGAGGGGTATGGTTGAGAACGTCCATGGTCACCCTTATAATCCCTCGCAATCCATGGACAATGTCTTGACTTATGATCCTTTGTGCCATACTTGATACATGCACTCGAACTGGCTAAACAATCTCTCGAATGGTACTCTCCACAATTATGGCAGGGAGGAGAAGGTTGAGCACCAACACCCTTACCTTTCCTTTGATCATATGAACAATCAATAATCTTGTGGCCTATTTTGCCACTCTAAAAACATGCACCCATATTCCTCCAGCATGTGCCACCATGATTCCTCCCACACTTTGGGCACCTAGGATGGGTCACTCCACCATTGCCACCAAGCATAGCATATGGAAACCTACTTTCAAATTGAGCCCTTCTTCTCCCTTCCCTTGAGCTACCGAGCAATTACTCATCTTATGCCCAACACCACCACACATGAAACAACCTTCGGTGCCCACCAAAAACCTTCCTTGATGCTTTTTGTGACACCCTTGACAAGTGGCAAAATGGCTCCTTTTCGTTTTGTACTTGGGAATTGATAGACTACTAGAAGGTCAAGCACCGCCTACTAGGGCCCTCTTAGCCTGCATCTCCTTCCTCTTATCCCTTGATTTCATAGGAGCATCTACTTGTTGATTGAGTTGAGTGGTTATAACCTTGGCCAATAGCCATAGAGCATTACAAACCTCCATAGGTGACATGTTACCATTGCGAAGTTGACCCTCAAGTGAGAGAGGGTCACAATCCTGTCCACCATTCTGAATGAATTGAGACATATTCTATTTCAACATCTCTCCCATGGGAACATTCGTCCTCGAATGTCAAAGAAACATACATAAGGAGAGTGATCATGAACAAATTATCCCCAACAAGAATGCAACATTACATTTAGAACACCATTTCAAAATCTCAACATAAGTGTAAAATCATCATAAACTTGTCTACTTAAACATGAATGCATATGAATGACATAGCGGCTGAAATATAGGACTTGGAATCACATGAAGGACTTAGTCGCTATCTTTGGCTTGATTACAGTAATAAGGTATGGATATCGCTCCCATAAGACTGCTTCAACTTCTTTGGAGACTCCATTGACTTGATGATCCTTTCAAGAGGGCCTTAATGAATATCACATCCTCATTAATCAACTTCTCCACTCATCCATCAAACACTTCCACTGGGGCCTTCCCCTAAGCCAACTTATCCTCCACATCACCCACAATCTCAAAGAGTGTTGTAGCACTAGAGTCACCAACACATCTCATCAACCTAGAAGCATGAAGAATTGGACTAACCAAACCCCTATCCATACGCAATCCCTAAACTTATGCAACCTTACCAACTTCTCTCTTAATCCTATAAGGACTCACAACCATTACTCATTTTTCAACCTTAACCACACCTATCCTACTTTTTGCTATGAACTACCATCTCCCCCTTGGTAGACTACCTCCACTCTACCATCTTTCCACCTAAAACTTTCGACTCTAATAAGGCAGAATAAAGGTCTCTCTTAATCTAGACCTCTTAACAAAAGAAGATTTGAACCATCAAGAATGCTACACCACCACGCTCAACTTCCCTCAACCTAACTTCCAACCTAACCAACTAATGGACCCTACTAGTCTCCTCTTTGCCACAATCATCAACACATGCTAGGCTACCTAGAGAACCGACCACAACATTAGCCTTACCGAGGAAAAACAATGCACACTCATCTCATAATCCATAAAGAATTCTAACCACCTTCTTGGCTATCCATAATGCACACCTATCTTATTTAGAAAAAAAACTCTCATCCTCCAAGACCTGCAACACAACCTCCAAATGATTCACAAGCTTTAAACAAATCAATATCTCATTACCAGAGACCACCACAAACATATCACGGTAGGGTTTTAAAACCCTATCCAAGAAACCACAACAAGTACTGCTGCATAAGCCAACCAAACAACTCCACCAATATTCAAAATGATCATTCCTAGTTCTAAAGGACACTTAGGGATATCCCCTACCCTCCTCCACACTTGAGAACAAAACCTGAACCTCAAATCAACCTTAGAGAAGTGACTAACCTATTGTAGTTTTCCAAATAGGTCTACCATCCTCGACCATTATGTTACAACCTTATGGGTTTTACGCTTATCTAAAGTATGCTATACAAAGAGCCAAACCATCTCAAGACCTCCAACCTATCAAGTAGGGTCAACCAAGATCACAAGACAAGATTCTATGCAACAAGAACATGAGGCAACCCTTATAGACCCCTACTAGCCACCATAGACTCATGCAACAATCCGAGACACACATGAATCCTACTAGGACAAAGGAATAACACAAGAGATAGCAACTCCCAGACCTATCAACTCACCTTACCAAAAACACTGGTCACCACATTGACCTTACTTAGGGTCAATTAAGTCATAAGAGAAATAATAGAAGATAACCTATTCACAACCTCTGGTATTTGCCCGCTAAGTCAAAGAAGCTCCTAATTTATGATGGGTTTAAGGGCCTAGGGCAATCTCTAATCACCTTCATCTTACTAGGGTCCACTTTAATACCATTGACCGGTATTACACGACCTAGGAAGGCAACGTCTTACAACTAAACTCCCACTTCTCCAATTTAGCATCCCACTTTATTCCTTAAACTTTGTAGTGCTATTCTCAAATTACTCACATACACTACCTCATTAGGGAAACAAACTATCATATTATCTCCAAAACCACCATAAGCCTATTAAATTAAGGGCTAAATGATATTATTCATGAGACTTATAGGCATAGCCGGTGCATTAGTCCAACTAAAGGACACCATCATAAATTCAAAATATCGAAAAGGGATATTCAACGCCTCATCTACCACCAGTTCTTTGTGTACCAATAGATATGACCCTTTAAATTTGACCCTCCTAAATCACATTTTTGCGATTTTTAGATTTTGATATGATTGTTCTTAAATTTGGGTTAGACCCATATCCGACTCAATTTTGCCCCATCCCACTTAATATTTCCCCTTGAACAAGAATATGAAGTCCCATTTTCAAAATAACAAATGGATTTTTAGATATATAGAAATTACGATTTTGGGCACTTCCGAGGCCCATTTTCTGGAACTTTTTGGGGTCATTTCAAGCCCTTCCTGTTAAATCAGTTCTGGTGGTTAAAGGCTTTCTTCATGTCTTTCCTAGTGAGATTCCTAGTGTTCCTCCCAAAAGGAAAATAGACTTTGGTATAGACCTCCTTCCAGATACACAACCCATTTTCATTCTCCCTTACTGTGTGACATCGATAGAATTGAAGGAGTTCAAGGATTAATTGCGGAATTTACTAAAGAAAGGTTTTGTAAGGACTAGTAAGTCACCTTGGGGTGTACTAGTGTTGTTTTTGAATAAAAAGAATGGTTCTGTTAGAATGTGCAATGATTACCGACAACTTAATAGGGTTACCATAAAGAACAAGTACTCTCTACCAAGGATTGATGACCTTTTTGATTAATTACAGGGGCTAGTCACTTTTCTGAGATTAATATTCAGTTTGGATACCACCAAGCCCAGGTGAGAGAGAGTGATATTCCCAAGATGGCTTTTCATACTAGGTATGGGCACTTTGAGTTTGTGGTTATGTCCTTTGGGTTGACTAATGCACCAACTATATTTATGGATATCATGAATAGGGTCTTTAAACCCTACCTTGACATGTTTGTGGTGGTACTTATTGATGATATATTGATTTTTTCCCAGAGTGAGAAAGAGCATGTGAATCACTTTAGTGTGGTATTATAAATCTTGAGAGAGGAGAGGTTGTATGCTAAACATGTGAAATGTGAATTTTGGTTGAAAGAGATTACTTTTCGAGTGCATGTGGTGTCAGGTGATGGCATTAAGTAGACCCTAAGAATATAGACGTTATTAAACATTGGCCTATACCCTTTACTTCATCACATATTAGGAGTTTCTTGGGTTGGCGGGTTATTATCAGAGGTTTATATATGGTTTTTCTTCTATTTCTTCCCCTATGACTAAGTTGACCCAAAAGAGGCAAGTTTATTTGGACCAATGAATGTGAAAAGAGTTTTCAAACCTTAAACGATAAGCTTGTCTTCGCTCCTATCTTCGACCTACCAAGAGGGTTTGAAGGATTTGTTGTTTATTCTGATGCCTCAAGGATTGGTTTGGGGTGTGTTTTGATGTAAAATGGAAAGGTGATAGCATATGCCTCTAGACAACTTAAGGTGCATGAGAAGAATTATTCCACCCATGATCTTGAATTGGTGGCTGCAGTGTTTTCTTTGAATATTTGGCGTCATTACTTGTATGGGATTCGTGTTGATGTGTTTATTGACCACTAGAGTCTCCAATATGTGTTCACCCAAAAAGATCTTAACTTGAAACAAAAAAGGTAGTTAGAGATCCTTAAAGATTATGATATGAGTTGGCATTATCACCCGGCAAAGCTAATGTAGTGATCAATGCTCTAAGTAGAGTGTCTATGGGTATTCTACTATCATATTGATGATAGTGGCGAAGAGGTTGCTAGAGAAGTTCACCAGTTGGCTAGATTGGACCTTCGTTGATTGAGGAGGTAAAGTCAAAACAATATCTTGACCTCGCTTTCTTAGAGTTGAAGGACTTGGTGAAATATGTTAAAGTGGAGGTTTCCTCCTAGAGGGAGATGGTGCCCTTAGATACCAAGGTAGCTTGTGTGTGCCTAATGTTGATGACTTAAGGGAGTTTATTCTATTCACCCCGGATCTACAAAGATGTATAGAGACTTAAGGTAGATGTATTATTGGGGTGGTATGGAGAGATATTGCTATCTGGATGTCATAATTTCCAACAAGTGAAAGCTAAACATCAAAGGTCGAGTGGCCTAGCCCAAGATATAGAGATTCCTACTTGGAAGTGGGAAGAGATCAACATGGATTTTGTGGTCGGGTTGCCTAATACTTGGAAACACTTTGACTCTATTTGGGTTGTTGTGGATAAAATGACAAAGTCATGTCACTTTCTACCAGTCAAAAATCACTTATTGTACCAAAGATTATGCCAAGTTGTATATACATGAATTGCTTAGATTGCATGGAGCTCCCTTATCTATCATTTCGGATCGTGGTGCTTAATTCACTTCTCACTTTTGGAGGTCCTTTCAAAGAGATCTTGGTACCAAGGTTAAGCTTAGCATGGCTTTTCATCCTCAAATAGATGGTCAAGCTGAGAGGACTATCCAAACTCTTGAGGATATGCTTACAGTTTGTGTTTTGGAGTTTAAGGGTAGTTGGGATGAACATCTTCCACTTATTGAGTTTTCTTACAACAATAGCTACCACTCAAGCATTAGTATGACTCCCTTTGAAGCTTTATATGTAAGCGTTATAGATCCCGGGTGGGTGGTTTGAAGTGAGCGAGATGGCTTTGCTAGGTTTGGATTTGGTCATGGAAGCCTTGGAGTCAGTAAGGTTGATAAGGGAGAGATTGAGAACAACCCAAAGTAAACAAAAGTCCTACTCCGATGAGAGGAGAAGAAATCTTGATTTTAAGATTGGTGATTGGGTTTACATAAAAGTCTCACCCATGAAGGGTATGGTCCGGTTTGGCAAGAAAGGGAAATTAAGCCCAAGGTTTGTGGGTCCTTATATGGTTTTTAGAAGAGTGGATAAGGTTTCATATGAGTTGGAGTTGCCTATGGAGATGAACATGGTTCATCTAGTCTTTCATGTGCCCATGTTGAGAAAGTGTGTGGGTGGCCTAAGTGCTATAATACCCTTGGATATTATAGGTGTTGTAGAAGATAATTTGACCTATGAGGAGCTCTCAATGGAGATTTTAGATAGACAAGTGTAGAATTTGAGAAACAAAGATGTAGCTTCTATCAAGGTCCTTTGGAAAAATTAACAAATTGAAAGTGCCACATGCGAAGTCGAGGCAGATATGTGAAAGCGACACCCATATCTCTTCACCTCTACACAAGCCGAAGGTACTAATTTAAGTCCTCTATATGATTTTAAGTCTTAAGTTTCAACCCTCATGTCATTTGCATGCATTCATATTTATGTTAATAAGTTCATGGTTATTTTTGACATTCGAAAGTGATGTTTCAATGCATTTGTTGCATTCATGTCGGACTAAAATCTTCATGATTACTTCTCTTATACATGTTTCTTTGACATTCAGGGATGATTCAAGGGGAAGATATTGAGATGCCTCGAAAAATGTGCTTCGTAATGCCCATAATTATAATTTTCAAATATCTCAATATCCATATGTGCTATCGAAAATTCGACTTTGCATTCTCGATCATGGGGAAAAATTGAGTGGAAAAAGGGTATAACCCAGATTTTAAAGCACCCGTAGAAAAAAATAATTTTTGCTAATCTCTTATTTCTAGAGAGCACCCATGCCCTAGCCACGACGTGCTAGGGGAGCGAAAGCAGTATATTTCTCCTTTGCATTTGGTCCACATCACGGATTGAATGCAAACAAGTACAACATTTTCCTTAATTTTTCTTATGCGGCCAAGGGCATTGGGGTCATATTCCCATGCCTACTAGAATGTAAATTCATCCATATTTAGCCATTTTTCAACTCTATATCTAACAAAACCCTCTCTCAAACCCCTCTAAGACTCTATCAATTCTCTCATTCAAATCTAAGCATCCTAATCTATATTTTGAAACTCAAGGATTCATATCAATCTCTAAAACTACTTCAAGCTCACCTCAAAGAATTTAAGGTTAAGGTATGCGGGTTTCATCTATGGGTCTATCTCACCCATGGAACCCAACCTTCCCTTTTTAATGAAAGTTGCATGTTTTCAAGATGTATTATCTATGGGTATCTCTTATCATGGATAATGAACATATATCGTGTTGGGGTATTATGAAATATTGATTGATTAAGAATAACTATCTATTTCAATCTTATATCATGAATTGATTTTGTCTATTGAGACTATGAATGTTTTGAGCTGTGAAATTATGCATTATCATGAGCCTTTGTAATGGATTCATAGTTGCCCTACATGAGGGTTTTACTACATATTGGCAGGTTGATTTGCTTTATATTTACTCATCTTATTTCACTACTGAGCTGCATGATTTTGAACAAGTATCATGATCCTACCATGTGTTTGATATAACGTCAAGTCAAGAATTCTCAAGTTATTGATGATCTATTACATGATTTACAAGTCAAGTGACTTCGTGATAATTATGGGATTTCAAGTATGCATTGAATTCTGAAAAGTATCTATGATTTTGCAAGTATCAAGTTAATCCCTATTTCAAGATTTTTACTTCTTGTGAGCTAAAGAAAGAGATCATGTATGATTGTTATCTACTCTCATGTTCAAGTTAGGCTCACTATTAAAGATCAAGTATGTTTATGAGCTACTCAAGTCATGTCATCATGTCTCTTCCAAGTCATTCATGTTGTGGTTAAAGTATGATTATTTCAAGTATTTCGTGAGATTTTCCTTAGCACCGATTGAGACTTAAGATGGGGGCTTGACTCAAGGGGTCCTTATGCAAAGTTTAATTATATTGATTCTTGATATTGGTTTACGAACTGCAAGATGTGTCATGGTTTAATTTATGGATCATAGAATGTGTCAGTAGAATGAAGATCAGATAAGGAGGAAAAGTGACTTGAGTCTATGAGACCCGAAATATGGGTCATACTTTATTTTACGACTCATAAATTGGCATTCATAGTTTGGCCAGTTATTTTGTTAGAGATCTTTTATGCATATTCTCATCTATTTTATTCCTAAACTATATTGTTTTAAGCCTATGAGTGTCACGGTCCAAGCCTAGGGTCGAGACATGACATGACAAATAGGAACTTGAAGGGACACAAACAAGCCTCTTAGCATATCAATCACACAACCTTGGTCATGAAAGTAAAATAAACAACAACAAGAGATATAATAAAAAGGGAAGCGGGACTAAGAAAAATCTTGATATTCATAAAAGAATAAAAAGTCAAGCTCATAGCATAAGTACATTATTCATCTTGCACAATATATATCATACATATGTGAGAAGTAACAACTACAACAACCAGTAAGCCAACTTATAAAACCACTCTTTACTTAGAAAATTTTCCTTTACTTCACTGCCCATACCAACTTCTATGATCCATAAAGCACACGAAGGCCTATTGAAAGGGCTCATGGTTCCAGCCCAGTTCCCAAATTTTTTACTTTTTATCTTGGTCTTAGATTCAAATTTTTAGGGCATTACAGGATTGGCATTTGATTATTATGCAGAAATTTTAGTTTAAAATTATTTTTAGTAATTGTGGCCTTTTAATTTTTCTTGGTATTCTTGTGTTCTCTTCAAGTGCTAACATGAGCGAACAGGGAGGTGTTTCTAGTGATGCATAAATGATGAATGAATTGTATCATAATGACGATCCACATGCCGTGAATATAGGTTCAACAAGTGCAATCAACTTGCATCCTTTAGGTGGAGACTCAAACATCCATGTGGCAAATCCAACACTCCAATTGCTCCAAATGAAAGACTTGTTTAGGGGTTGTCTTATCAAAATCTCCATGAACATTTCAGGTACTTTGTGGATGTTTGCAAGATATTCACTTTGTGGAATTTTACACAAAAAGCTATTCAGTTGTGGGTGCTCTCTTTCTCATTAATTAGGGAAGCATCTCATTGGTTGGTGGAACTTCTATTACCTCTTAGGAAGAATTAACTGAAGCTTTCCTTGAAGGATTCTTTTCTGCATCTAAAATAATCCTTGTTGGAGATGAAATCATAAATCATCAGAGCCATGATGATGAGACTTTGCATAAAACGTGGCTTCTTTTTCAAAAGACCTTGTTGCATTATCCTGATCATGGTCTTTTGAATAAGGTGATATTGCAAGTATTCTATTGAATTCTTAGTAATGCTTACAAAGCAGTAGTTGATCAACTTGTGTGTGGTGCTATTATAAGACAACCAGGTGTAATAGATTCAGCTTTGCTAGATCAGCTGGTGAAAACAAATCGGGCTTGGCATACAAGGGACTACGAAGCTATTTCAGCATCTTCAGTTGTGACTAAGGAAATACTTCAAAAAGATCAAGAACGAGATCAAAATATGGGTCAAATGATGACTCAACTTGATCTTATTACTAAGCATATAATGGGGCCTCCTCGAAGAGATTAGCAATA
This sequence comes from Solanum sejunctum, assembly GCA_025642045.1. NCBI lineage: Eukaryota > Viridiplantae > Streptophyta > Magnoliopsida > Solanales > Solanaceae > Solanum > Solanum sejunctum. Next base: position 7,553,496 of record JAOTQJ010000083.1, read on the forward strand.
AAAATGTAAATATTGCAGGTGCTGTTGTAATTGATGAGGATACTAATTTTGAGGTGCTTATAATGAAGAATTCTAATATGTTGCTAATCATATGGGGGGTTCTCAACTGTCCTTTCAAATGAAAGTTGAGAATCAAGGTTGTATCAATGAGAGAGATGGTAATTAGAGGGATAGTAATTAGCGTGATAGAAATATTCCTTGGCGTGATCATGAGATCTACAGAGGAGGACATATTTCACCTCATGACTTTGACAAGCAAAAAGATCCTATCGCTCATTAAAAAAAATACCAAACTAAGGACATATTTGCTAGAATCCTCAATAAAGTTAAGGGACTAATAAAATAATAAAAGAGATGAAGTTTGACTTCTTTGCCAAGAATCAAATTGTAACTTCTCATTTGGCTTCCATTAAACAACTAGAGACACAATTGAGCAACATTTCAGCTTGCTTAAATACTAGAATAAGAAAGGGATTTGCCTAGTGACACGGTGGTGAATCCAAAGAATGACACTCCTTAATGTATGGCTATCACTGCTAGGAGTAGTAAAATAGTTAGGGCTTTGCCTTATATTATTGATGTAATTATGGGTGATAATGCTAAAGCTCCAATTGTCAATGATGGTGTAATTCATGATGATAATGTCGAAGAGGTTCAAAAATTTGCAATCCCAGAGTGATTCTGATCATAAAAAGGGGGAAGGGTCCAAAAGTGCTAGCAAAGCAAACCTTTTTGGTTCCCAACAAGTAACTACTCTAAATTTCATGATTAATCCACCATTTCCATAACAATTGAAAAAGTCAAATGAAGATGCAAAGTCCCAAATCTTTTTATCTATGTTCAAGAATTCAAAAGTTAATATTTCATTGGTGGATGTACTTTTGGAAATGATAGGATACGCAAAGTTCATAAAACAATTAGTCACCAAGACGAGAAACCTTGAATTTGAAACTATTGGAGTTTTTCACCATTGTAGTGCAACTATGTCTAGCAATTTGGTGGCCAAGAGGAAAGATCCTAGGGCATTTATCATCTGTTGCACAATCAGTGTATACAAACTTGCACGAGCATTATGTGATCTTGGGGTGAGCATAATTTGATGCCTCTTACAATTTTTAAACAATTTAGTTTGAGTGCTCCTTCGTCGATAACAATGAGGCTTTTGATGGATGATTGCTCTATTAAAAAGCCGCTAGGTATTTTGTATGATGTGTTAATAAAGGTAGATAAATTTATCTTTTTGATCAACTTTATGATACTTAATTGTGAGCTAGACATTAAAATCCTAATCATATTAGGAATGTCATTTTAGCCACTAGTAGAGAATGAGTGAATATTGAATTTTGTGAATTGAAGTTCAAGATAAATGATGAAGAAGTCACTTTTAATATGTGCAAATCTATGAAGCAACCAAAAGAGTGGTAGGTTGCGTTATGCTCATGTGGTAGAAGAAGTAGTCTCAAATATTGAAGAAGTGTTGAGTCTTGGTGAATATCTTATAATAGTGTTATTGAATTATGAGGGTGATATAATTGTATATTATGATGAGGTGGTAGCAGCCCTTGATTGGATGGGCTCATGCTCTTATTCAAAAAATCCCAAGAAGCTTGATCCTGATTTGAAAAATAGAGAAACTCCACCAGCAAAGCCCTCAATTGAAGAGCCTTCTAACCTTGAACTTAAGGCACTTCCTTCTCTCTTGTCATATGTATTTCTTGGTAGTGGCGAGATACTACTGGTTATTTGTTCAGTCAATTTATTGGACCACCAAGTAGTGGAATAGGTGAGTGTGTCACAAAAGTTCATTAAAACTATTGGGTTGATAATAGGGGATATTATTGAAATCCCCTGGGGATTTGTTTTGATATGATCAATTTGGTTAAAGATTACAAGCCTACTATTGATAATCAAAGATAGCTCAACCCCCAATGCATAAAGTTATAAAGAAGAAGATAATTAAGTGGTTGGAAGTCGAAATTGTATATCCAATTTAAGATAGTAGGTGGGTAGGTGTGGTACAATGTGTACAAAGAAAGGAGTAGTGATTGTGGCAAAAAATAATAAGCATCAACTTATCTCCACAAGGCTTCTAACAGAGGCATGGATTATCGATGATTGAATTCGGGATGAAAAAAGATCATTTTTTATGTTTTTTATGGATCAAATGTTAGATCGACTTGTTGGTAGAGGTCGGTACTATTTATTGGACGGATATTCAGGGTATAACCAAATCTCTATTTTCCCTTAAGATCAAGAAAATATTACTTTCACGTGTCCCTATGGAACATTTTGCTTTGAAAAGAATGTCTTTCAGTTTGTGTAATGCACCGATGACTTTTCAAAGGTGTATGCTCATTTTTGTCGACATAATTGAGGATTCCATCAAAGCCTTCATGGATGATTTCTCAGTGGTGTTGATATCTTAGAAGGTTGTTTGATCAGTTGGATAGAATATTACAATGATGTGTTGAAACTAACTGGGTCTTAAATAAGTAGAAATGTCATTTTATAGTCAAGGAAGAGATTTTGCTTGGGCATAAAATTTTGGAGAATGGCTTTAACGTGGATTAAGCAAAAGTTAATGTCATTGCCAAACTCCCTCCTCCCATCTCAGTCAAGTGAGTGAGCAATATTCTCATCCATGCGGGCTTTTATAGAAGATTCATAAAAAATTTTGTAAAAATTGCTTAACCCTTGTGTAAGTTCTTTCAGAATGATTGTCTATTTGATTTTAATGAATTACGTTTGAAAGCATTTAATGACTTGAAAGAGTGACTTGTAACAGCTCCAATTATTATTGCTCCCAACTCGAATATCCCATTCAAAGTCATGTTATGATGCTGATGGTTGTGCTTTAGGTGCAGCGCGAGGTTAAAGAAAGGAAAAATTATTTCATCTGATGCATTATGCGTCCAATACACTGAATGTGGCTCAGAAAATTTATATCATGATGGAACAAGATCTTTTTGCAATATGCATTTGAGAAGTTTCGAGCATATATTCTTGGGTTCAAATCTATGGTTCACACCGATCATGCAGCCTAAAGGTACTTAATGTCAAAGAAAGAAGCAAAGCATCGGTTGATTAAGTGGATTCTATTACTTCCAAGAGTTCGATTTTGAAGTGAAAGACCAAAAGAGGTATGAAAACTAAGTGGCACATCACTTTTCTCTTCCTGAACCTAATGTGGTTGACTTGTGAGTTAATCAAATCAATGACTCATTCCCTGATGAAACCTTTATGGCTATCTCACAAAGACAAGTTCCTTGGTATGCTGATTATGCAAATAATAGAACCATCTCTCCAGGGATAGTGAAAGATGTTCTACTAGAAATATTCTTATTATTGCTTTGACTCATATTCCCCAAAAAGTGGATCCCGCTCTAATAGCTCCAAATAAATTAAATACATGCATTAAGATACGAAGGCTTCTTATTCCACAACAACGAAAGCACTTTTTCACTCTTTCATATACTAGGGGATTTCACATGGAAAAGAAAATATTCTATACTAACAGATTTGGGTCCATAACCATGGGTTCCAATGCACGAGAGCACTTACCAATGAGGTCCTATAGAATAGTATTATACAGAAGAAATCAATTATAGATACTAATACAATTAGATCCGCTCTTCATAGACAAACTTGGGATTTGCAATTCCAGGTAAGATTGGTTCAGGATCATAGTATCCTTTTCTATCAGATAGGAAGGGCTATAGCACAAAATATACTTCTAAGTAATTGCCACATAGAGCCTATATCTATCTATATGAAGAAGAAATCATGTATATTATGCATGGAATTATTCTGGATGGGTTGAATCACAATCGAAGGAAGAGATTCTTGTTCAATGTGTAAAGATAGTTTTGGGATAAACCTTTTTTATTCAAGGAATTTGCTGATAATATTGTGCGAAGATGCATTATGAAAGTGTTGCTAAATGATATTCTTGATGAGTGCCACGCCTCTCCAGCTGGTGGTCACCATTGAGGTATTCGTACAACAGCTAAAGTGTTACAAAGTGGGTATTTTTAGCTAAGTCTATATCGAGATGCAAATGCCTTTGCCAAGGTTTCTCTACAATGTCAATGTCACGATCCAAGCCTATGGCCTAGTCGTGACATGGCGAATGGGAACCTTGTCACGATCGAACCTAGGACCCAGACATTACACAGCGAATGGGGAACCCGAAGAAACCCCAATCAAGACTCTCAACTTATCATTATATATCATTAGTCAAGGAAGCATGTAAATGACATAAAACAAGTATAAGGGGCGAAGGGATAGCTTGCCAAAATATCAGCATCAAAAGACAAGTAGTCATAGCTCATATCTTGAATACACAACTTGTCCAACAATCACCTCTAATTACATAGATAGAGCGGGGGCCAAGATAAAGTAACTGGACTCAGCCTCATGGTCAAATAAGAACACAAAATAGAATGTCTAATACAAGGCAAGAGGAAAGAATAAACCAAGGTCCCCGAAATGGAGGACTCACTAACAAGCTTGAAATAGCACCAACTAGCCACATGGAGGAGGAGGAGGATCAACTTGGGCACCGGCCCCTATATGGTGATATCATGTAGGTAAGAGTATGCGTTAGTACGTTTGAATGGACTAAGTATGTGGGGTGCAATGCAACAAGAGTAAGCTTTATAATCAACAAGCATAGTAATGAACAATAGGTATGATTTATCAAAATAACATGTGTAATCAATGCATAAGTAAAATATGCTTGCTTAAGTAACTCATGCTCATATAGAATATCATATGTGCAGAAGAGACCAACATAGCTATTCAAGGTATAAACCCCTTGGTAGTTGTGTGGTATAAACCCCTAACATGGTTGATGATAATCACACCTTATCAACATGCTGACGAAGTATAAACCCCTCACACGATGACAAAGTATAAACCCCTCACACGGTTGATGATAATCATACCTTATCAACCTGGTGACGAAGTATAAACCCCTCACATGGTTGATGGGTATAAACCCCCAACATGGTTACCTGGGCATTTATTCCCCCGGATCAGGTATGGTCTTATTACAACACTTTATATAGAGTATATCATATTCATAAGCTCATTTCATCATCATATCGTCAATCATATCATGTACAAAATCTCTTATCATCATCATAACATCATTCATATCATATCTCTTGCTTTGAACCTTCATTTCCTCAAGAAACCCTAGCCAAACATTTTATCAAACACTCGGGGGTGTGAAATAGGGGTAAAAGACCATATAATTTAGAGATAAAATTATGCAAGAAAATATATTGTAAAATCATCAATCAACACCTTGCAACACCCCCAAGATATTCACATCAAAATGCCCCATCAAATCCAACGTTAGATCTAAGATTTAGAGCTCAAAACATGCTAAAACAACCATACTTTTATGAACTTAAATATTTCACTGTGCAGTATATTTCTCAATATACAAGACTCACGTGTAAAATCAACTTTAAATCATGTAATATTAGTAAAAAGAAGGCTTAGGCACCATAGGTGAAAAGATCCAATAGTTCAACACCATATACATTAGCTTTGGAGAAGTTCTTGGTGAAGTTTGAAAATGGAGGCTTGAAGCTTGAAGAAAATCCTTAATTCCAGATGATGGTTTTGAGTCTTGAATTTTAACAACAACAATAACATACCCAGTGATATCCCACAAGTGGGGTCTGGGGAGGGAAGATTGTATGCAAACCTTACCGCTACTTCATAGAAGTAGAGAGGTTGTTTCCTTAGGAGTCTTGAATTTTGGGGTGAAAATATGGCTAAATGTTTTGGGGAGTATTGAAAATTTTTAGGATGATAAAAGGGTAACATTTGGCTATATATAGATAAAAATATGTTTGGGAAACTTCGACCCAATACTTAGAACATTTTGGATCGCACAAGAAAACACTGCCAGGCAAAATACACCTTTCTGCGTCATGAGAGGACGCGAGAAGGAACTAAACTAAAGTGCATCCTTGGCATGTTGTGGAGAGAATGTGTAAACCTCACTGGAGCTCATCACATAAAAATTTATAATTGCTAATGTTTTGCTCTTAAATTGAGGTTAGACCCATTTTTACCTAATTTTGACCCCCTGAACAAGAATCGAAAGCTGGATTTTCGAAATCACAAATGAATTGTTAGATATATAAAAATTAAAATTTTGGGCATTCTGAGGCACGTTTTTTGGGCACTTTTGGGGGTCTTTTAGATATGTTTCCCTTGGCAATATTCGTCCCCGAATGTAAAATAAACATACAAGACAAGAGCAATCATGCACAAATCAACCCCACCAAGAATGCAACATAATATGTAAAACACCATTTTCAAATCCTCAGCACAAGTTTAAAATCGTCATAAGTTTACCAACTTAAACATGAATGCATATGATGAAATAGGGACTGAAATTTAAGACTTGAAATCACACATGGGATTTAGGATTAGCACCTTAGGCTTTATTGGAGTGGAAAAGATAAGGATACTGCTTTTGCATGTCGTTTCGGCTTCCCATGTAGCACTCTCAACTCGTTGGTTCCTACAAAGGACCTTAATGAATGCCACCTCCTTGTTCCTAAATCTCTTTACTTGCCTGTCCAAGATCTAAGCCTGAACCTCCTCATAAGTCAAGTTATCCTCAAAAACATCCATAACCTCAAGAGGCACAACTGCAATTAGGATCACCAACACACTTTCTCAACATAGAAACATGGAATATTAGATGAACCAAATTCATTTCACTATGCAACTTCAACTCATAAACTACCTTGACAACTCTCTTTATCACCTCATAAGGACCAACATACCTTGGACTCAATTTTTCCTTTTACCAAATTGGACTACAGCTTTTATTGAAGAAACCTTCAAATAAACCCAATCACCCACTTAGAATTCTTGGCTCTTCTTCTTACATCGGCATAGAATTTTTGATGGCTTTGGGCTATCCTCAACCTTTCCCTAATCATCCCAACCTTCTCAAGAGCATTTATAACCAAATTCGGCCCCAATAGAGCCACTTACCAACCTTAAACCAACCCATCGGTGATCTACATCATCTCCCACAAAAAGCCTCAAAAGGAGCCATATTGATGATAGAGTAATAGATATTGTTGTAGGCAAACTCTATCAATGGAAGATGGTCATCCCAACTACCTTTAATCTCCAAGACACAAGCCCTAAGCATATCTTCCAGTTTTTGAATTGTCCTTTCATCTTGGCCATCCATTTGAGGGTGGAAGTCTGTACTAAGGTGAACTTTGGTACCAAGACCCCTTTGAAAAGACCTCCTAAAATTTGAAGTGAATTATATACCCTGATCCGATATGATGGATAAAGGAACCCCATGTAACCTCACTAACTCATGAATGTACAACCTTGCATACTCTTCAGCCCCATCTGTAGTCTTAACTGGTAAAAATTGAGACAATTTCGTCATCCTATCAACCACCACCCATATAGAATCAAAACCTTTTCTAGTCTTGGGCAACCCAACCACAAAACCTATGTTAATCACCTCCTACTTCCAAGTGGGAATCTCTATGTCTTGGGTTAGTTCACCCAATCGTTGATGCTCAACTTTGGCTTGTTGACAACTATGGCAACCGAAAACAAATTTAGCAATGTCCCTCTTCATGCCTCCCCACCAATACATGTCCCTCAAGTTTCTATACATTTTGTTAAAACCGAAATGGATAGAATAAGAAGAATTATGAGCCTCATCAAGAATTCTCTCCCTCAAACCATCGATACATAGCACATATAACCTACCTTAGTATCTAAGGGCCCCATCTCCACCTTGGGAGAAAAACTCTACTTTGCCCTCTTTCACCAAGGCCTTCAATTCATGCACTGAGGAGTCTAGATCTTGTTTTACTCTCACCTCATCAACTAAAGAATATTTAGAACCATTAATAACAACAATACCATTACCACCATTTTCCAACCTCACCTACAATCTAACAAATCTATGCACCTCCCTAGCCATGTCCCTTTCACCACCATCCACATGAGCTAGGCTAACCACAGACACCCAACTCAAAGCATCCGCCACAACATATGCCTTACCGGGATGTAATGCACACTCATGTGATAGTCCTTAAGGAGTTCTAGCCTCCTTCATTGTCTCAAGTTGAGATCTTTTTGAGTGAAGACATATTGGAGGCTCTTACGATCGGGAATGACATCAACATGCACCCCACACAAATAATGATTAAAAATCTTTAATGAAAAC
>JAOTQJ010000083.1:7566576-7594490 GCA_025642045.1 Solanum sejunctum
GTTGTTGATCTTGTAAGGATATACATGTATATATAGGCACACATGTTCCACTTGTGCCAATCAAAAACTCACACACAGCTTGACCCCACATCAATTTTTATTCTTAAAGACTAAACTTAGAAGAAATATTATATTCGGTCCTAAACTTTATTAAATCGAACCAATTAAGGACGTTTGGGGTTTAACTTACGTTACGGGTCCTAACAGCTCCATATTTAAAAACCATCTTATTTGGATCCCTAGAGGATCTAAGACCTTGAAACTCAATTCCTTGTTGCAATCGGTCACCCTCAAATCGAGCCTTTTTGGCCTCACCACCAATTCTCTTTCTAAGTTTTCCCCCTCTAATTCTTTGGAATAAGTCATGAGGCATAAAAAATCTATATCATCTATAAACATAGCGGCACAACACTCCTCATTAACCAAGTCATACACACCAATCAAAAATTTGTTCATCCTAGCCCTTTGCTCAGCCACCAATTATGGTGCATATTCGGAGAGTTGGTTGAACTTGAGGCAATACTCCCTCACACTCATGGATCCTTGCTTTAGATTCGTAAATTCAGTCATTTTGGCCTCCATTAGCTCAAGAGGGAAAAATCAATTGAGAAATGCCGCCTTGAAATCTTTGCAAAGGCTGACATTGTTATTCCCCTTCTCCACCTTCCATTGAGTGAACAAAACTTAGGCCACTCCCTTGAGTTGGTAGGTTGCCAACTCCTCTTTATCCTTCGATATAACTCCCATAATAGACAACACTTTATACACTTCATCAATAAATTCGTGAGGATCCTCAACCACTTAGACCCATCAAAAGTCGGTGAGTTCATTCTAGTAAAATCTCTCACCCTTGAGGCCAGAGTAGGAGTATGAGGGGCTTGGACCTCTTGGTGAATTTGGTTGATCATTGTATGTGCCAACATAGTAATGGCATTCTAGAACTCAACTTCGGTAAGCCCTCCATCTTGAGGAGTTTGAGAAGCGGGGTAAGCCAGTTGTCCCGCGGGTGCATGGGCCCTCCTTGGTCTCCCTCTTTAAAGTGGAATGATATAGAAGAGCAAAGAACATTTGTTTAGGGTACACTCTTACTTTAAAATTAAGGCATGATATAGACTATGAAGAAGTGAAACATCTTCTAAGCGCCTCATAGCCTCTCACTCATGGTTGTGGTGCTCTTTATAACCATGAATAAGACTCTAATTGATATGGTGTATTGGATGACGAGGACCATTAACAACCTAGTGCTCTAATAACAAGTTTGTCACGTCACAAGCCTAGAACCTAGAAGTGACATGGTGAATGGGAACCCAAAGGGATCCCAAACAAGCCTATTACCATATCATTCGAACATCCTTGGTTGCGAAAGCAATCAAACAACAATAAGAGAATACAAATTGGGATAAAGGGACTAAGAGAAGTCTTTCATAGCATAAATCATAGAAGAGTCAAAGTTCAAACATAAATACATCACTTGTCAAACAAAACCTCTAAACATAGAACGAACGTAGGCCAAGACACTTTCCGGGATCACTCATAAATCAAGAGTTCAACATAAGAAATGACATGAGCCAGAGTAGCATAACTAGTGTCCCCAAACTTGCGTACTCACCATTTCACGACCAAGACCTAGGGTCTAGACGTAACACGACGAATGGGGAACTCTAAGGAACCCCAAACAAGCCTCTTAGCATATTGATTACACATCTTTGGTTGCAGAAGCCATTAATCAACAACAAGAGCATAATAAAGGAAAAAGGGGCTAAATGAGTCTGTTATACATAATATCATTCAATAGATAAGAAAAGTCAAGGCTCAAAGCATAGTTACATAACTTGTCGAACAACACCTCTAATCTTAGAGTTGAGTGGGGGCCATAACACTCTCCAGGCTCACCCTCATAGTCTGAGGATCACATCAAATAAAGAATGAAGTTCTTACATAACATAGGAATAACAAATATCATCCTTGGAAGTTGCGGACTTCCCAAGATTGCTTAAGAGATAGTACTAGCCATGTGGAAGAAGATGATCAATTGGAGCTCTAGTTCTTACATGGTAATATCATATAGGAATAGAGTATGCGTTAGTACGTTTGAATGTACTAAGTATGTATGATGCAATGCGGCAAGAGTTAGGCAACAAATAAAGATACATATACATGAGCAATGGATAAGTGTAATAACAATATCACATGCATGATCAATGCTTGAAATAAAACATGTTTATACAGAACATACTATATATGTAGGAAAAGACTACCTTTATAGACCAAGCAAACTATTACTTTGAATCCAATCTATGACTACCCCTTGGGAAATGATTGAGAAATTTACCCATCAATTGGTATATGAGCATGACCACCCCTATCGAAGAGATTGATGAATATAACCCCCAATTGGTATATGAGCATGACCACCCCTATCAAAGTGATTGAGTGAATGTACCCCTCAATTGGTAGATAGGTATACCAACCCCCATCATAGTGGTTGAGGCATAATGCCTCCTCAACTAAGTGTGGACAACTTACAATACTATAGATACTTTTTATGAAAATAATTCATATATATATATTCTTTTAATCATGATAGAGTGACTAAACTCATATATCATGCATTAGACCTTCAATAACTCAAGAATCCATAATCGGACATTTTATCAAACACTGGGCAGGTGTGTAATGCTAGTACAAAACCATGCAATTCAAGAGTAAAATAATGTGAGAAAAATCAATCTAAAACAACCCACTAACACTCGGTAATACCCTCATGCAAGATACATCAAAACACTTCATCAAATCACATAATGGATCATGGATTCATAGCTAAAAACATGCTTAAACAATCAACATTTTATGAAACCCCAACGTGGTTTATAATCAACTTTTATAATAAGAGATACCATGTGGCAACTCTGCACAATAGGGCTTCACGAATATGGGCATAACTCTTTCATCCAAGCTTGAAATGAGGAGAAACCAAGTGCATTAGAAATCTAAATCAACGGGATTTAATTTGAAATGTTGTGGGTCCTCCATTTCTTTATCTACTAAAATTTATGTTTGTTCAAAGTTGACCCTTGCACAAACCAGCACCCAAAACTCAATTTATAGGGAAGTCTTAAACTCGTCTAAGTGCTAAAAGTCTCCTACGACCCTAATATTGTCCCCACCTAAGAAACTAAGGCTTGAAACATGGGTACGTAAGATCATGGAGTGACGAGGTGTAACACACCAAAGCTTAACTTCAAGATGTCCAAAGCTAACCACGTGGAGGATGATCATGAGGAGCTTCAGTTCCTACATGGTAATATCATATAGGCATAGAGTATGTGTTAGTACGTTTGAATGTACTAAGTATGTAGGATACAATGCAACAAGTGATAGGTAACATAATCAAAATGCATAAGCATAATAAAGAGATAGTGTAATGTCAATATGGCATGCATGATCAATGCTTGTAGTAAAACAGGTTTAGTCATAATCAAGGAATGTAAACTCAATCTAGAATATAATTATGCCCAAACCTTACATAAATATGCTTGAGATGGACCACATAATCATCCACTAACCTTATGATAAACCTTTTTGGAAAGTGTTACCAATACCCCTACCTTATGACATTGTTTTTCTGGTCGGTAGTATAACATGTCCTATACTTTATGATATTATCATTTAGGTAGGAGCCATGAATTATTCTACCACACGGTATAATCTTTTGGGTAGAAACCATGAATTTTACCTTATGACATGACTTTTTCTGTATGTGTTATAGGATGTCCTCACCTTACGATATAATCTTTTTGGTAGGAGCCATGAGTCATTCTACCTTATGACATAACCTTTTCGGTAGATCTTATAGAATATCTATACCTTACAATATAATTTTTTTGGTAGGAGTCATGAAAATAGCTCATCAAACTATTACATTCAAGTATCAAGAAAGAACTTCTCATATTCCCAAGAACACAATAAGCATAGGAGCCCAACAATTTATTTGCAATATCACTAGTGGTTCACATGAATGTAATACCTATATATACATTTCCTTAATCATCATAAAGTCATTTGGCACATAGGCCATGCAATAGATCATTAATAACTCAAGAACCCTTAATCGGACATTTTATCAAACACTTGGTGGGTGTGCAATTCTAGTTCAAAATAATGCATTTCAATAGTGAAATCATGTGAGAAAATATATTGTAAATCTACCCACCAACACTTGGTAACCCCCTCATGTAATATATGTTGAAACCAGGGGTGAACCGTCACTGTTTTGTAAATTTTTGACAAATGAAATTTTGTTACGGTTGCTCTAAAATCAGAGTTGTACCAATTTCCCATTCAATTTTTGCCCCTTGATCAGAAATATGAAGTGGGTTTTCGATATCATACACAGATTTTGAGATATATAAAAATTATGATTATGGGAATTCCCGAGGCATATTTTGTACGCTTTTTGGGGAGTTTCACTATGATTTGAGTTCAAAAGGCTACAAACTATACAACTGAAACAATAACAAGGTGATGGGAAGACGTGATGTTGAATTTGATAAAGCAGCAACATAGAATTTGGAGGCTCAGGAAGAAATGACATATGATTTCTTCAATAATTTGGAGATAAAGAAGAATAGTAGATAATGCCACCTACATAAGATGCAATCCCAGATCCTTCACCAACAATTGGTGCATCTCCATCCACTCAAGAAAGTTCAAGTGAAAGGCCTCATAAGATGAAGAGCATCCAAGAACTCTATGATAACACAGATGAAGTTACTAATTTTGATTTTTTGTGTTTTCTCTTTGTTAGATAGTAAGCCAATGAATTTTGATGAAGCTGTTATAGACAAAAGGTGGAGACATGTTGTGGAGGAGGAAATTCAATCAATAGAAAAGAACAAAATTGGAGTCAAATAGGTATACAAAGAGAAGACAAAATCAAAATTAAGGGAGAGATTTGTGGAAACAAAAGTCATCAATTGCTATAAGTTTGTAGCAATCTCAAAGTAGTATAATTTAGCTTACCTAAAAGTTTTTCAATGTCAAAAGTAGATTAAATTAGTTCATCTACAATTTGAATTGTCAAAATTATTACGTAAAGAAAAGTCTAATAAGTTAAGTATAAGTTTGATGCTTGTATTTTATTGATGTCACTAGTGACATCAATCGGTGTAGAATTTTTCCTATATATAGATCACATATGCTCATATTCAATACACACCAAAAAATAGAGAGAGCTAAAGAAAGAAAATAGAGTCATCCACAATCTACTCTTAGTTTGTGAGAAAAAAAAATTGTGTGGGAATAAAATTGTTGTAAGTTGTGTGAAAAGAATATTTGTTATTATACAAATAAGAGTTATTTTTGACACTATCAAGTTGTCATCAATACTATTATATCACATTTACTTTATTGTAATATTTGTTGTTGCGACTATTTTGTAATTGCTACTTAGCAAGAATATTCTGGGCATGATTATTATTTCTCCCAAAACTATTTCTGAAAATTTTGAGTTAGCGTCATTGTTTATGAATTGTTTCGAAGTTCTAGTTTTTCCTATGAAAATAAGAGAATATTCTATTATGAGATTGTAGCACTCCATTTCATGTGGTGGACTCCTTTAGATGCAGCCTGCTGAGATCTTGCTTTGGCCATAACAACGTCTAATTTGGCTTTGAGCCCTTTCATTTCATTTATGGAAACAAGTTCAGATGTTTGTAAGTTAGAATCACCAATCTTTTGTAAGTAATATATGATATTATTTCAGGTTCCTCAACCCACTCATGGCATAATACTTGGTTCTCTGGATCTCCATATTTTCCAAGTTCCTCATATAGAGAAGCATCCATATTTTGATCTTTTTCAAACAATAAACTCTCTTTCATGTATGTTGCATAAGCCTCTGCTTCTAAATACATTGAAATTCACACTAGATGGCACAAAATTCCTAGAAAATACTATCCCATTTAGCTACCTTTCTCAACCGACAAATGAGATGACTTCTTTGGCGTGCATTTGGTCCATCAGGAAATGCTTTCAATTACATAGCATGACTCAAAACTCTCTCAACTGTATAGAGAACCAAGTAAAGAAACATCACTTTTAGTGACTGTAGTTACTGAAATTGAACAATTAATGTACTTCAAACGTCCATGAGTAAACTTGAGTGATTTATATAATCTCTTAAGCCAAGCAGTACAATACCTCCTGTAATAAGCATAATCACCATAACGCAATCCATGTTCTATTTGAGATATTTTAAAAGCTATAATACATTGTCGGAGAACTTAGGGCTGCTTATCTGATCAGGAGGAATAGAACTCTGATTCTCGATTTTTATAGCAGAAATTTCCTTCTCTTGTCCCCTTGTTTCCTTTTGTTTCTCCATTGTAGAGCTTACTGCAGAGTGTTTTCTGATTCAAGTTTTTCTTATAGAGGAGAAAAGATACTTGATTTTAACTATTTAATCATCATTGCATCCATTAACACAGCTGGTTTTACTTTCTCATTCGACTTGTTCTTCCAGCTCTCCATCAGGGTGATGTTGGGGATTCACCTTTTTTGTGCGTAGATACACAAATAAATTGCATTTCAAGTTCACCTTACTGTGTCGAAATGTCTTTTGATCTAAGCAACATATGTAGCTTTTATGTCATTAGAATAAATAAGATATTATGATAAATAGGTGCATAAATATGCTCATAAAAATGAAGAATTCCAAGTGTTGATACATATTCGAATCAAATATGCTCTTATATTATGCGTGGAGATCCATAATTGAACACAAAAAATGAAAATTTTAGTGCCCAACATTCAGCTAGATAAAGGAATGCCATGTCTTAACATTAAACAATTATACCAAAGATAAAGATTCACTACCCATCACAATACCAAAGAGAATTAAACACTAACAAAGCAAGTGTCAAATCATTGATTTGAACAGAGGAATAAGTACTCACTTTAAACTATTACATAAAATGCAAATTCACTGTATGTTAACACCAAAACATTCAAACACAATCAAGTTCTAGTGTCAACTATCAACAAGGTAAGTTAAACCATCCAACCAAATTCACATCCACAACAAGTCAAATATGAATGTAAACTTGAAAAAGAACCACCAAAACACTTCACAAGATAATATCAAAAGTATATTCAGGCAAAACATCATGTACCATTCATCCATTCCCTAATATTTAAGAGTTAGCATCATTGTCATCATTAGCTAGAAATCCTTGTCCCTTTCTGACCATAATCTTCAATCTCTTCTTTTTTCCTTCATTTTGTAGCTCATTTAATGTAGTTGTTACCTTACTCTTCCAAATAGTTTTAGTTGGTGAATAAGGGAAATTATCGGTATTGACACTCCACTAGCATCTCCAATAAATCCAGTTCTCCTGGATCCAATTGTTGGCTTTTGTTTGTTCATTATATCTTTAAGCCCGTCGATTCCTCAGATTGAATTGCTAGCATAGGTTTGTTCATTCTCTCTTTCAGCCTTGTCGATTCCTAGTAAACAACCATTAGCCTAAGTGATGGATCTTCTTCAGTACTAAATTTAGGACTATAAAGTTGTGTGGTTGAATAAACTGGCGGTTGTTATTATATCCATCAAAGTCCAATAAATATGTATATGCCGATGCACTACTAATAAAGTCCTCTTAATTTTCATATGATGTTGTGATGACCGTCTAGTTTATTTTTTGTGTGTTGCCTCTTTTGCATCGATCAGAATATTCCTATAACAACCCTAGGTCATTTATGACCTGCATACACTAGTAGCTCAGTTGACTGGTCATTTATTTGGATGTTGTCCAAGGGTCTTGAAGACGTTTATAGCTAGAAAAGTTATTTTGAAGTAAAATGCGGGTAAATGTTTTCAGAATGGAATTTTGACAGTTTTATCCATCGGAATATCTAGATTAGGATAGAGGCATGGTTGACTCAAGTTTAGTGTTTTAGCCTTTAAAATTGGTCAATATTCTTGGAAATGTACTTGAATGGCAATTCTGATAGCGCAGTTAACTACGAAATATCAACTTTGATCTAGATTGACCTTTTATTTAGTTCTCGAGGCTTCCAAAATGAGCCCTTGGTGGAAATTGGCAAAAGATGTCCATAGAAGTGGGATCTACACTTAGTCATAACGACCTCGTGTAAGAATTTCAATAGTGTCATTGAGTCCTAAATGTCAAATTTGGTAGGGTAGCATAGTCTGTTTGCCTGTACGGGGTGACAGATGAATTTTGAATATCTTGACGAAAACTGCAAAACTAGAATGCAGCATTTTCAGCTAATATCTGGTGCTAGAAAAATCCATTTTCATGATTGTGCCCCCTTAACAACAATTGAGGAGGTTAGGCAAGGTAGACCTTCATGAATGTTGAGTTTGATCTGCGATCGTGGATGTTCAACTAGATTGACCTTTATGAATGGAGGGGGACCCTTTTAGATCATGAAGGTCTTCTTTAGTGTACGCCATGATCATGGAGCACTATTTATTATGATCATGGAGAATAAATGAGATGTCATGACCCAAGCCCAGGACTTAGACATGACACATTAAATGGGAATCCGAAGGGACCCAAACAAACCTCTTAGCATATCAAACAGACATCCTTTGTTACCGAAGCAAAGTAAATTACAACAAGAGATATAATAAAAAGAGAAGCAGGACTAAGGAAAATTTTGATATTCATAAAAGTATAAAAAGTCAAGCTCATAGCATAAGTACACCATAATATCCAACAATACCTCTAACACGGAATGGAGCGTGGACAAATATACTCTCTGGGCTCACCCTTATAATACCAAGTGTTCAACATAAAGAAGTCTCAAAATAACAAGAATAATGTAGATAGTGTCCTCGAACTTGAGGACTCACCAAAGCTTATCTCTGAAGTATCAACTAGCAACTTGGAGGATGATCAAACGGTGCTCTGATCCCTACATGGTAATATCATGTAGGCATAGAGTATGCATTAGTATGTTTGAATATACTAAGTGTGTGAAATGCAATGCAATAAGACATAAGCCAATATAGTCAAAGTGCATAATCATAGGCAATGGATATATAAAATATCAACATGCATTGCATAACAAATGATTGTAGTAAAACATGATTGTAAAAATAATCAGCTATTATAGTACATGATACATGTGTGGAAACAGACCTTTAAACGACATAGATCAAGCGAGCTGCTACTTGGAAACCAATGAATGTTAGCCCCTTGGTAAGCTAATTGAGGCATTTCACTCCCTCAACAAGGTGATCGAGGCATGTCACCCCCTTGATAAGGTGTGGTCTACTTGCCATGGTAGCTATACAATGAATACTTTGAGGCATGTCACCCCCTCGTCAAGGTGATGGAGGCATGTCACCCCCTCAACAAGGTGCAGTACAACTAGATGGATCCACTAGAAAGCCATAAAAGAGATCATGTATAATCTAGCGTGACACATATTTAGAAACTAAGACTTTATATAAGGAACCCTTGAGTCGATCCCCCATCATAAGCCTCAATCCGGTGCTAAGTCTAATTTCACGGAATACTTGAAATAATCACACTTTAGTCATAACATGAATACCTTGTAAGAGACATGATTACATGACCTAAACAGCTCATAATTATGCTTGACCTCTAATAGTGAGCCTAAGTTGAACTTGAGGACAAATATACATAATCCCTTGCTTTAACATGAATGGTTCACAAGAGGTAAAAATCTTGAAATAGGGCTTAACTTGTAACTTGCGTCATAGATACTTTTCATGAATTCAATACATACTTAAAAAGCCTTTAATTATCATATAGTTACTTGACTTGTAGATCATTTAATAGATCATCAACAACTTGAGAATCTTTGACTTGACATTTTATCAAACACTTGGTGGGTTCATGATAGTAGTTCAAAATCATGCAATTTGAGAGTGAAATAAGATGACAAAACTTAATGCAAATCAACACACCAATATGTAGTAAAACCCTTATGTAGCTACCTTGAAATACATCATCAAAATTTATAATAGATCATAGTTTCATAGCTCAAAACATACATAATTCTAATAGATATAATCAAATCATGGTATAGGCTTTAAATAGATAGTCATGCATAGTTAATCAATATTTCATAAAACCCCAATATAATTCATGCTCATATTTCATAATAAAAGATATCCATCAATAATACAACTTAAAATCATGCAATTTTCATGAAAATGAAGATTGGGCTTCATAGATGAAAGGACCCAATAGATGAAATTCACATATCTCAAACATGGGTTTTCTTGAGATGATCTTGAAGGAAACTTAGAGCTTGAAGTGAATCCTTGAGTTCCAAAGTGAAGCTTGAAATCCTTGAATTTGTTAAGAGATATTTGTTTAAGTCTTGGAGAGGTTTTTGTGAGGTTTTTGAGTGATATGAAGTTATAAATTGCTAAGCATGGGTGATTTCACATTTTAGTGGGAATAGAGCTATGACCCCAATGCCTTTGGGTGCAAAATAAAATCAAGGAAAATTTTGTACTGGTCCACTTCTGGTCCGCGACGTGGAACAAACACGAAGAAGCAAATGTAATGATCCACGCCCTTGGCGTGGATGCTCTCTAGAAATTGTAAATTAGCAAAAATTATTTTTCTCTATAGGTCCTCTAAAATCCAAGTTATACCCATTCCCCACTCAATATTTAACCTTGGTCAAGAATTTTAAGTTAGATTTTTTATATCACGCACGGATTTTGAGATATAAGAAAATTACGATAATGACATTTTTGAAGAATATTTTGGGGCATTTTATGAGAATCTATAACTTAGTAATACTCAGGATTCGGTCAAAATATTTTTTTAAGGTTTTGGAGGTGATATCTTAGACCTTTCCAAGACAAATTGTGCCATCCAAGGGTCTATCTTTATAGCACCCCAATTTTTTTATTTTTTAGCAAGACTGAGCCATTATTCATAGGATATAAGATTTTAGTTAATGAGTATAAGTGTTAAAATCAAATTCTTAATGTGGAAATAGAATTTGAGAAGATCTAATGTCACACGAACCCTCTAGTACGAAGCTAAGTATATATAAGGCAAACGCTAACACTAGAACTCAAACGCTAAGGCAAGTGAATTTCTTAACCTTTGTTAAGTATATAGAATCTTGTGCTTCTTGTGTGAGGTGCTGAGAATGATTTATGTTGGCTTTTATTGAAATATTTTGAATTGGGTAATCATCCTATGGTTATATTTGACTTGTGAATTACTGATAAGGATTTATTATATGTGAAATAGTGATTATTTGTTACTGATATTGAAGTGATACTTACTTTTATATGTAAATGTGGTTAAGGTTGTGATGGTATTGAGATTGAGGATATTGCAACATTTATGGTATTGAGCTACCCACTCTTGATTTTAAGATATATGAAATCGTATGAGCATCTTGCACATTTGATTTCCATGAACATGATTATTGTACATTTACTATGTGTTTACTGGATGATCCAAGAAAAGAAATACAAAGCTGAAGGAAAATGGTTCTGGCTAGTGAAAAAGAATGAGAATTAAATAGGATGTACTTTGATTCAAGGGTCATGTCTCACACCGCGATGGATACTATGATTTAAGATACGTGTCACACATCGTGATGGATACTATGATTCAAGGGTCATGTCGCACAGCGCAATAGATGCATGGACTAGAAGTCCCCCATCAGTCCTGGACTGTGAGACAACGGGTTTGTATCATTAGGACAAACATGCACCTTTTTATTTGGCATTGTATTGCATTGCATTACACCTTATTATCATTTATAAACATGTGACTGCTTTTTTGTGAAACTTGTGATAGATGCACTTGATCCCTGCTATTGTTGATATATAATAGTTGGTGTGATTATTGAGTTATATACTATATACATTGTGAACTACTGGGCTGGGTTGATTTTATGCAGGTTGTAGTTGTGGCGGTTTGGTTGGAGTGTTAGGGGTACCTATATTCTATATTACATAATTTTGTGTTTAGTAGTTCACTTGTTGAGTACCGTGTATTTGGTACTCACCCCTTGCTACATTTTGTAGTATGCGAGCCCGATCCCTCTGGTCAGACTTTTCTCATTATAGGATCAAGCTTCTGCATTTTTCTTAAGGCAGTTGCTTACTTCTTTAGGAAACCTTCAAAGAATCCATTTTTATGTTATGTCCTATTTGAGAACTAGACATTTGAGACATGTATTTTATTTGAGAATTCTATATTTAGAGGCTTATACATGTTTTACCGATCCTTATGATAGTTGTACTTTGGTAATCATATGATTAACTATTATGCTAGTCTATTCATCTTCCGTAATTATTGTTATTTTTGGATTAGTAAGTGTTAGGTTGACTCGTGTTGGTGGATTAGGTCAGTTCCTTCACACTTGAATTTCGGGTTGTGATAGTTGGTATCAGAGCCCGATTTATAGGTCTCAGATATGTACAAGCCTAGTCGAGTAGAGTCTTAAGGATCGGTGTGGAGAGATCTGTTACTTATCCTTGGGAGGCTATAGAGATTGTTAGGAAATTTCCTCTTATTCTTTCTGTTCATATCGTGCATAGTTGTTATGGGTCTCGATACGTTGTATGGTTTGAAATTTGATCTAGCTTAGAGCTAATGAGTTTATGATATGAATATGTGGTCAAAATTGGATTTTTATTTAGTTTTAATTGGCTTGGGTGTAGATGAAATTAGATGAGGTATGTCCAGGGCAAGGTTTCAGACGACGTGGTTGAATTGAAGGATCTTAGAGAGCAACGTCAGGATCTCTTGAGTTAAGGGATCATACACTGGAGTGTATCTCCATGGGGTGCTCTATTTTGTTTGATAGGGAAATGATAGTTCTGTGAGAATGTGTATTGATTACAAACAGTTGAACAAAGTAACAGTAAAGAGCAAGTGTCCTCTCCCTATAATGGATGACTTTTGACCTGTTTCAGGGTGCAACCATATTTTTCAAAATTGATTTGAGATCCAAACATCATCAGCTACATATCAGAGCACGGAGTTCAAGTGTGCTAGGGTATCTATGAAGTTGTGTCTATAGAATCTTATTTATTATTATGAGGGCCCCACTTCTATAAATAAGGGACTATTGACATTAGAAGAAGTTTACCTTCTTTTCAGATTTAGAATCATGCGATAGAGCTAATTCTTAAGAAATCTATGATAATTCATGCATTGCTCTAAACCCTTCGATTATGCCTCACCCACAAGGTGATAGAGACAATAATATTTTGACCCTTATCGATAAGTTCCTCTATAATGAGTAGTCAGAGTGGTAGAGAGACTATATCGAGCTTGAGAGAAGACGACTAGTGTGCTAAGTTTACTGATTAGAAAAAGTGCACTTTTACTCATATGAATTGTGGATTTGAGTTAGTTCTAGATGTACCCAAACCCTCTTTTTCAAAACTTGCTTCAGATGTTACATATGAGAGAGAAACTTATGTCTCTAAAGAGTTTAAAGCTACCACTTAAGAGCAAGACCTAAGGTCTTATAAACCCTTAGTAGAATTGAATCACCCTTGTCTTAGAAGTATCATAATGGAAAGAAAGAGATGAGATAACAAGAGTGATGGATGATTGAGGCTTGTAGATAGAGTATGTACCTATGAAGTAAGTAATGAGGTGATGAGTCAGTTGCTATAAGTTTGATAGAAGACTCTAAAGTACCCTTTAACTTTCATGATGAGGTATAAAGAAAGAGTTATTGTCAGAATATGTTAGAGCATACTCAAAACTAAAAGGAGGTTTATCTTGATGAGTTAATAATATTCATACCATTGAGGGTGAAGTATAGATGTTGAATAGGGGAACATAGTGCTTTCGATGTGATAGATCTAAACTAGGCTTATGATTCCAATGTGAGAGCCCATGAGATTCATATAGTTAGGAGGTTAGCCAGATGAGAAAGTATGGTGAATGGGTGAGTGGTGTTTGAGTTATCAAGAGGGAATGTGCTGATTGAGTATTCCTTATGAGATTTTAGTAAGCCTATATTCCTAATTTTCAACTAGTAGTTGTAAGTTGTTGTGATGTTTGAGATGTATGATAAACGCATATGTTAGTAGTAGACCCTAAGCTTGAATTTTGAGTAATAGTGTGAAAGAGGAGATAGTATCGTGAGAGTGATAGTCTTAGTTGGAGTTTTTCTCTAAGAGGCTTGCGATAGTGTATGAATATGCTAAATTGTAATGAAAGTATAGGTAAGACTCGTGCGAGGGTAGCTCAATAGATAAGAAGAGGATTGAGATGTGTACCTATGATTCTGTAATAATATGTAAAGTTCTAAGTTATTACTGCTATAAGAATCTCAATAGTATTTTTGAGTTGTCAATGTACAGTAGGTTGACATAAGAATTCTTTATCCTCCTTAGTAAATGGGTCAATCAGGGCTTATGGATAGATGATGATGAGTTCTCCATATAAATGAGTTTATAGGAGCACCAAAGTTGAATGTTTGCAGGTAAAAAGAAGAGGTTAGATTATAAAAGTTGTCGAAAGTGATTATGTACACCAATAGGAGTAGAAAATTTAGGAAGATTTTCATAGATAGGAGGAATCTAAGAGTGGTATTTCAAAGAGTCTTAGAGGCTATTTTATATATATGCAACTATAGTACAATAAAAGAGTTTAAGATATTCTTATAGATAGTGATTCCCTGATTGTGTGGAGATATGTACATATCGCTTAGAAAGGTGAATTGATTCGCAAACTTAGAGAGACGACCTTTGAGCTTCGGGGGAGATGATATGGTGATGAAACAGAGTAGATCTTGAGTTTTTGATAAAGATGGGCAGATCAAGATGAGATATCAATCCTTTTTTATCTCATATAGTCCTTATACTTCAATCAAAGTGATATTTCATTCCTGTCCATGGCCTAGTCATATGCACATCATGTTGATTCCCATTCATGTTGAGTTTCGAGATAAAAAGTGATTTTATCTTATGAATCTAAGAGTTTCTAGTCCTTTGTAGAATGAGATGTGACCTGAATTTTACACTGCATATAGTTCTGTAGACTCAAAGTTAGTTTTGATAGCTGAAGAATATTGTATTTCATTATGAATGTCCTCAAATAAGATTTCTTGATTTAATCGTGCTAATGATCTTACGTTCCAAACCCTTTGAGTGATCCTACCTTTCAGTCTCGATAGAAGCATTGATGATAGTAGAGGAGTGATGGTTGATGACTCGAGAGTTTGATTGATTGAGTGAGTTTTGAGAAAAGTTCAGATTGTTATTCTTTCCTTGATATCTACCGTTACTCATCAATTGAGGACTAATAATTCCAAGGGGGAGATAATGTAACACCTTAATTTTTTTTAGCAAGACTAAGCAATTCTTAATAGGATATAGGATATTAGTTAATGATTCTTAATTGAGTATAAGTGTTAAAGTCAAATTCTTAATGTGGGAATAGAATGGGAGAAGATATAAGGTCACACGAAACCTCTAGTACGAAGCTAAGCTAAAAGCTTTCTTAGAGTTTGAGTTCTAATGTAAGATTTTATAAAAGGTAGAAGCACCAGTGACTTTTAGGTTGTATATATATGCTAGGATCAATTACTAAGTATATAAAGTATATTAGATGTGATTTAGAGTCATAAGGGATCTTTTACATCAAGCCAAGTCCAAAGAATTTCTAGCAACTAAGTTTTCGTATAAGTCGATAAAAGAGTCAACTTCAAATTCAAATATCTCCTAAAGTGTAATAATTTAGGCGACCCATAATATATTATATCAAATATATTCGAAATATATTTCCAACGCATCTGATTTTGCATTAATCAGAGTTCGGAGTAGAAAGTTATAATCATTTTAGTGAAGGGGTGCAGAGCTATCCAAAGGTCCGCGCTCGAAGCGCATCGTGAACCTAACGCGGATCCTCATTGGATGTGTTAATGACATTTTTTCTTTATATTTTGAGGGTATTATTATCATAATATCTTTACGGATCTATTTAAGGTCCTAAAATCCCAAAACATCAGTTATCATAATCAAATACCCTCTTCTTCACTCTTAAACATGAAAGCTCAAGAATCATCAAGTTAGGATTAGCTTCCAAAATTCCTCCTCAAGGTAAGTTATTCTACATGAATTTCAAGATACCCAACCTAAATTTTCTTTATCTATTCATGAATCTCTAACACAATCTTAAACCATAACCTAGGATTTCAAGAAGACGAATTCAAAAATCCCAAGAAAGGATTTCTTGATTCTTCTTCTTAAAAAATGTAGGGTTCTTCATCAAAACTCTAAATATTCTAAGTCAATAACTCAAGAATCAAAAAACTTTCGTTCAACCAACGATTTCTTTCTCAATTTTGATCGTATTTAAGTGACTCAAAAGGCTAAATGTATATTTTTTTTAGGAGAACACTGCGGGACTTCACTAATTGATTTTGGTGCGTCGTTTAAGGTAAAATTTGTGCTCTTGCTACTGCATTTTTAATATATTTCAAAAACTTTAACATGCGATTTCTTCCTCATATTAGCTCAATTTTTGAATTGGTTTTCACTGTTGAATTCTTTATCACTTGGGGAATATTTTCATGTAAAAAATTTCCAACTTCTGATGGTATTTTTTTGCCGATAAAATTTTTGGACCATTTTGCCCTTTTCACCTAAATTAATTGATTTTATTATCGTTAGATTTATTATATAATTATGAGACTATATTTGAATAGATTTTGGTGAATTAAAGTCTCATAGAAAGGAAAAAGCTTTGGAATTGACATGATTTGAGACTCTTTATATAAGGCAAGTGAATTTCTTAACCTTTGTTAAGTATATAAAATCTTGTGCTTCTTGTGTGAGGTGTTGAAAATGATTTGTGAAATATTTTGAATTGGATAATTATCCTATGGTGATATTTGACTTGTGAATTAATGATGGGGATTTATTATATGTGAAATAGCGATTATTTGTTATTGATATTGAAATGATACTTACTTTTAGATGTAAATATTGTTAAGGTTGTGATGGTATTGAGAATGAGGATATTGCAACATATATGGTATTGAGCTATCCATTCTTGATTTTGAGACATATGAATTCGTATGGGCATCTTGTATATTTTATTTTCATGAACATTATTATTGTGTATTTACTATATGTTTGCTAGATGATCCAAGAAAATAAATGCAAACCCGAAGAAAATGGTTCTGACTAGTGAAAAAGAATGAGAATTAAAGAGGATGTACTATGATTTGTGGGTCGTGTCGCACACCATGACGGATATGATGATTCAGTGATGTGTCGCACACTGCGATGGATACTATTATTCAAGAGTCGCGTCACACGCTGCGACAGATGCATAGACTAGAAGTACCCTATGGATCTCGGACTGTGAGACAGCGGGTGTGTATCACTATGATAGATATATATCATTTTATTTGACATTCCATTGCATTACATTACACCTTATTATCATTTATAAATATGTGAGTGCATTTTGTGAAACTTGTGATAGATGCACTTAATCCCTGGTATTATTGATATATAATATTTGTTGTGATTATTGAGCTATATGCTATTTACATTGTGAACTGTTGGTCTACACTGATTTTATGCAGGTTGTAGTTGTGGGAGTTTGGTTGGAGTGTTGGGGGTACCTATATTCTATATTACTTAATTTTGTATTTAGTAGTTCACTTGTTGAGTACCATGTGTTTGGTACTCACCCCTTGATACATTTTGTAGGATGCGAGCCCGATTCCTCTGGTCAGACTTTTCTCATTATAGGATCGAGCTTTTGGATTATTCTTAAGGTAGTTGCTTATGTCTCAGCAGACCTTCAAGGAATCCATTTTTATGTTATGTTCTATTTGAGAACTAGACATTTGAGACCTGTATTTTATTCAAGATTTCTATATTTAGAGGCTTGTACATGTGACACCAGTCCTTGGGATTGTTGTATTTTGGTAATCATATGATTAACTGTTGTGCTAGTCTATTCATTTTTCGCAATTATTATTATGTTTGGATTAGTAAGTGTTAGGATAACTCGCCTTGGTGGGTTAGGTGAGTGCATGCTTGTATTTTGGTTCGTGACAATCTTGTATGGAATTTTTAGGGTAACATCATGGTAATGTCAAAATTGATAGTAGGCATTCCATTTGAGGTAAATATTTAAAATTTGCTATTGATTTAGATAACTTTTGACATAAATTCTTAGGAACTTTGGAGTTTGATTTGAGGAGCATTTAGGTGTGAATTAAGTGATTCTTAGGTCTAAATTGAAGGAATTTTCATGAAAAAAACATTTATTGCATCGAAAAGTGACTTTGGAGCTTGGGATTGAGGCGAGATTCCTATTTTTAGCTACTACATGTCATTTCCCTGATCTAGGGTCTAGGAGTGACATTGCAAATGGGAACCCAAGAGTCTCCAAACAAGCCTCAAAGTATCAATATTCACATCATTGGTTAGGAAACATATACAAATAGTAAACACATAGTTCTAAGGGATAGAAAAGGAGGACTTACGCTACGGGGATATCATAGGGAAATAGATTAACATGGATTCACATAGCACATAACATATAAGAATTAAGGGCGGGTAAGTATGACTCATTCTATGGGGGAAATACGGGACTTAGTATCTTCCATATTTTATACATCAAACATACATTTATATTATGATTCTCATAATCAATCCATAATATTCATGTCCAATAAATAACCATAGTCATAAGATCCAAATATGACACATAACATATAGATCCGACGAGAGTCTACAAGATATCCAACAATGCCTCTAGTCATGAGATAGAACAGGAGCTAAGAAATGTCCTGGTCTCACCCTTAAGGTAAATAACACAAACGAAAACAACATAGGTAGAAGAATGGTGGGTTGGCTTTGGAAGATAGGACTCACCACAACAAATGTCTCAAATTCAATCTAGCGTCAAATGGTGGATGGAAGTAATCTCCGGTCCCTACATGGTTAGATCATATAGGAAAAAGTATACATTAGTATGTTTGAATGTACTAAGTATCCGAGATGCAATGTATATGACTTACCAAACCTGCATTCAATGTTAGATGGCAAGAACATATAATATAGAATGAGATATATATCTAGAGAGATAGTATATGATATGCCATGAAATCAATGATGCGTGAAATGCATAAATACTCATATATAGTGGAGATGGACTATAACTGACAAATCAAACTCATGCGAGTTATAACATAAATTAGTCCGATAAAGACCTCCCATTGGTAGGAGAACATTACTTGCCAAAGCAATCTACATTACAACTTAAGATCCAATCTTTTCAGTGGATAGGCACCTTCCTTAAGACCCAATATTTTCAAAAGGATTTCCATTATCATATTATATCATATCAATAAATGAATAACCATTCTTTATGACCTGGTCTTTTCGGTAATAGCTTTTATTCCTATGCTGGCACATAGTCCGAGGAAAAGGAGAGGACCCTTAGGGATAGTCTTGGTACCCACAATATATCGGTGCTAAATCAAAATATCCCACAAGAATACTTATACATACATATGCTTTCAAAAGAGACAATGTTCATTTCAAATCATTTTCAATGCACAATTTAGCTTAAATGCCAAACATATTTAATAATCATTTGTACTTCAGCTCAAAAGCCAAATCATAATTCATAAGCATGATACTCATGAATAAGAAAAACTCATGCACATGACAATATGGTGCAAGCACCCAATATACTCAAAGAGCCAATAATAATAGATATTTATGCGATCACATTCTTATCATAACCAATATCTTGTCCAAAACATTTACATAAACATAGTTAGGCTTAACCCACTTTATAATTTTCATAAAAATCGCATCTACATGAATGTATATGCTATGAATTAGATGAAAAAGACATGGGTAATATAAGTTCCAGCTTGAATCAACAGTACATTATAAAATTCAGGTAAAATATAAGTAAAATCTACATTTGAACCATAATATAGATCAACCATGCACAAAACAAGCTTAAAAGGGGACATGCCCATTCATAACTTCATAACCGTATTGTAGAAAATCTATTAGGGCTTAAAGTAACTTAAAATCATCAATAAAATACAACCGACACATCAATTGATTTTAAATTATAATAATAATGAAAACCCACATTTAAAGTAAGCCTAAATTTACAAAAATTACTTAAAAAGATTTCTCCTTGATTGAAAGGAACCAAGAATAAAAACCTACATACCTTGACAAATGAAGGTGTTTCAAGAGAAATTTGGAGAAGAAATGAGCTATCCTTGATTTTGAAGTTCCTAATCCACAAGAGTTCTTAGAGGGAGGCTTGAGAGAGTTCGATTCTAGAGACTAAGGGTTAGTCTTGAATGAGGGTTTAGAATTAGTGTAGGAGAGATTTAGAAATGTAAAGTGGGAGCGGGGCGGGGGTTTAAAGGTCTTAAAAGGACTTTGGGATAGGTCAAAATGTCAAAAACACCTAAATAAAATGCCCCTTTAAATTTCACCAAAACGTCTTATGGGTCATAAATGCACCCTGTCTAGCCAAGATAGATTCTAAGAAAAAGGGCATAACGTCTTGATCCAAACTTGGAATGAGGTTAAACCGGATGAATTGGAAGGCTAATTCAAGGAGCTTCAATTTGATAGATCATAGGCCATCCATTCCATTATGTGCTAAGAGATATGGCCATTTAAAGTTAACCCTTCTATCGATACTTGTGACAAACTTAGCTAATGGAATTCCTTTGAACTTTGCTTGTTGTATGAGTCCAATGATTGTCATGACCCAAGCCTAGGGCTTAGATGTGATTGGCAAATGGGGAACTCGGAGGAACCCAAACAATCCTCATAACATATAATTATACATCCTTAGTCATTGAAGCAATGTAAAACAACATAAGAGACATAAACAAGGGGAATTGGGACAAAGGGAGAGAGATTAATACTTAGGTAATATGAAAACATTTAGAATACAAGGGATAGGGACTAAGGGGAAAAGCTTCCATAAAATCATAATCAAGATACAAAAGAGTCAAGGCTCATATCATAGATACATAGCATGTCCAACAACACATCTATTACATAGATAAGAGTAGGGGCTAAGACAAATCAATCGGGCTCATGCTCATTGTAAAGATAGAAAATAAATAAATATCTCAATACATAATAAGAGAAACATATACTAAGGTCCTAGTGTGGAGGACTCACCAATTAGCTTGAGTAGTACTAAACTAGCCACATGGAGGGGGAGGATGATTAAATTAGGCTTCAATCCCTACATGGAGATATCGTGTAGGCAAGAGTATGTTTTAGTACATTTGATTGTACTAAGTATGTAGAATGCTATGCAACAAGAGGTAAGCATCATAATCAAAATACATAACCATAGGCAACAGGCATAATATAACAATATGGCATGTATGATCAATGTATAAGTAAAGCATGCTTAAGTAACTTATACTCATATAGAATATCATATGTGTAGAATAGACCAAACTAGGTTTCCAAAGCACAAACCCCTTGGTTGGTTGATGATGACCTCACCCCATCACCCTGGTGGTGTGATAAAAACCCCTCACATAGTTAATGATAATTACACCTTGTCTCCCTTGTGGCGAAGTACAAACCCCTCACATGGTTTGAGAAGTACAAACTCCTACCTCAGTTGATGAGTACAAACCCCCACATCGATTGATGAGTACAAACCCTTACCTCAGTTGATGAGTACAAACCCCCACCTCAGTTGTCCGAGCTCTTAGTCCTCCATATTACGCATAGTATAATACAACACTTTATATAGAGTATATCATATATATAAGCTCTCATCATTATTATAACATCATTCATATCATATTTCATTCTTTGGACCTTCAATTCCTCAAGAAATCATAACCGGATTGTTTATCCAACACTTAGGGGGTGTGAAATTATAGTATAAAACTATGAAATTTAGAGATGAAATCATGCAAGAAAAAATATTGTAAAACTATCAATAAACACCTGCAATAGTCTCAAGCAATATACATCAAAACTCCTCCTCAAATCTTATATTAGATCAAATATTTATAGCTCAAAACATAGCAAAACAACTATACTTTCATGAACTCAAATCACTCTGTAGTAAATTTCTTAATATATAAAACCCACATGTAAAATCAACTTTAAATCATCCAAAATTGATTAAAAGGAGATTAGGAAACCATGGGTGGAAGAACCTAATGTCTAAAGCCAACATACCTTGACCTTGAAGAGTTTCTTGAATAAGACTTTAATGGAGACTTAAAGTTTGAAAGAATTTCTTGGATCCAGATGAGGGTTTTGGGACTTGAATCTTGAGAGAAATATTAGTCTAAATGTTTGAGTGTGTATTGGGAAATGTGTAGGATGATATGATGGTGAAATAAAGCTATGTATCAGTGTTTTCTCATGTGGGAAGGCTTAGAACCAAGACTTAAAAGTCTTGGATCAAAAAATAAAAACTAAACCAAAATAACACTGGGGAGCTTTGTGCCCTAGACGCGGATTTCATTCTGGAATTCATCAGTTGGAATTTTGAAATTATGAATCATTCGCACCAGTATCGGGGTTAGACCCTTTTACCCCTAATTTTGACCCGTAAACAAGATTATGAAGTCAGATTTTCTACATTGTACATGGCTTTTTGAGTTGTATAGAATTTAAAATTTTGAGTATTTCGAGGCATATTTTCAGGCACTTTTTGGGGTCGTTGCAATATCACCTCCATGGGAACATTCATCCCCAAATGTAAAAAAAAATGTAAAAGAGGAGAGTAATAATGAATAAATCAGCCCCAACAAGAATGCAACATTACTGTCAAAGCACCATTTTCAAAATCTCAATATATGTGTAAAATTATTATAAATTTGCCAACTTAAACATGAATGCATATGAACGACATAGGGGCTGAAACATTGGACTTGAAATCAAATAAAAAACCTACTCGCTACATTTGGCTTGATTAGAGTGAACAAGGTACGAATATCACTCCCATCATACCACTTTGGCTTCCTTGGATACAGCCTTGACTTGATGATCCTTTCAAGAGGTCCTTAATGAACACCATATCCTCATCAATCAACTTCTCCACTCATACATCCAACACCTCCACGAAGACCTTCTTATAAGACTACTTGTCCTCCATAGTACCCACAATTTTCAAGAAGTGCTATAGCACTAGAGTCACCAACACATCCTATCCACCTAGAAATATGAAGAACCAGATGAACCATATCTATATCCTTAGGCCAATCCCCAAACTTATGTAACCTTACCAACCTCATTCTACACTCTATAAGGAGTCACAATCCTCAACTTAATTGTCAATCTTAAATATACCTAACCCACTTGGTACTATAACCACAATCTCCCCCTTGGGAGGCAACCTCGACTCTATCATTCTCTGACCCAAAACTTCCAACTCTAATAAGGCAGAAATCAAGGCCTTGCCTAATCTAGTCCTTTTAACCCAAGGAGATCTGGAACCATCAAGAATACTACACCACCATGCTGAACTTGCCTTAACCTAACTTCCAACCTAACCAATGGAGGGACCCCACTAGTCTTCTCTTTACCCCCATCAACGACACATGCTACGCTACCTAGATCACCGACCGCAACATTTTCATAAAGTTTTTTCTTGAACTAAAATTCATATTTTTATTGTTTTGTGATATTTTGGTGCTTTTGCATACTAAATTGTGTCCCATGTTGGGATACAAACTCAGAAGGCAGGTTGGCATGACTTTTTGACGTTACTTTTAACATTTTGGATATGGGCCCCATATTTTCCTTCTTTTGACCTTGAAATTGGTCCACTTCTATTTCTTAAAAATTTTATGTCATTGTGATTGTTATAGACTTATGAATCTTTTTTGGAGCATAGCAACATTTTGAGGCTAACCAGAAAGCAAAAGCATCAACAAAGTATGATGGAGTGTGCATGCGCAGCGTAAAGGTAGGCTATGACTTTTCCCCTTTTAGACTGAGTTGGAATGTGTAAACATGGATGGAATTGCATAAATACTACACCGGGAGTTAGTTGGATATGCTATGTATCCTATAAGTTATGTTTACCTAATTTTGTGGCTAGTGATTACTCATATTCTACTGTCATATCATCTACACTTGTTGGTGACTTACTTATAGTCAATTAGTGAGTTGTTTTAGACCTATTTTGAACTATGTGTGTGGTTGGAACCGAAATCTTGTGTTTTGAAATTGATAAATATGAGTTTGGCATTTTTTAAAGCTTAAATTGTTAAAAGAGTGAGTGCTGGGGTCATTTTTAGTTTTGAGTGTCAGATCAGAAGTATGTCAATTTCATTAACTTTGGAATATCAAACTTAATCTTAGGAGAAGTTATAAAACTGAATTTGGAGTTAAAATAAAGTTTTTAGACCCAAAGTTACTTTTTAGTTGTTTCCAAAGCCAAAGTTTGACTTTGGTCAACATTCAAAGTTTAGAAGCTTAGATTGAAATTTTGACAATTTAAGTAGTTCTGTATGGTGAAACTAATGCTACAAATAGTCTCATTACAATATTTTATGTTTCCTAGCGCAGTTTTGGTATTTGAGTGTTAAACTAATTTATTTGAGTTGCATTGTTAAATATGTCAAGGAGACCTCAGAATCAACCTCTATTTATTCTGTTCATTCCAAATTGCCATTTCTGGTAGAGATACATGGATGTATGGTTTGTGAAATTTGTATTCCAAATAAATTTTGAGGGTCCATTCTGAGTTTTGTACATAGTTGTGTTTTACTACTATATCTCATTTTTTGTGCAAGGCAATTCCATCCTTACATTTGCACCTCAGCCTCCACATTCACGTAGGTGGTTACATGCTCTTTTCAATGTTTCGTTGACTGGATCTCATCATTCGTGGAGTGTAACTTTCTAGTGCTCCACATTTGTGAGCGCCAACTCCCTGTTCGCAGAGGTCACGATTACCTAGTGCTCTACATTCACGAACCTAATCCCGCATTCATAACATTTTCACTTGTTTAATATTAAATTGGAGAAACCTCCATTTTTATCCATTTTTAAAGATTTCAAGCTTTTAGGGTGATTTGTTATGAAGGTTTTTGAGGATTCTTTTGAGTAAAAGTATTTCTAACATCATTTTGATTAATTTTCATGATTTTTATCTTAATTTTGTCTTGAATTTCATGATTTTGAATGTCAAAAATTGTGAAGTTTTAAGTTATAATTTGAAAACTTTAATTGACTTTTTATCCTTTGATTTGAACTCGATTTTAGTGAGATTTTCTCCCACAAACTCCTTTTCTCACATGGATTTATAATTTCAAGTCAATTTTCTTATTTGGGAACTTTGAAATTTAACCCTTATTTTGACTATTTTCTCCCTGAGCCTAATTAGTGCCAATATAGGTATCAAAATTCATCTCTTGATGTGTACTATCTATTCTTGATAGCTATTGATCGATTCAGTGATCATTTGAAGGCTTGAGTTGATTGAAGTCTTGTTCGAGTGCGGTTTCGGCATTAAGGTAGGTTTGGCAGACCTTTTGGGACTAAATTTGAGTTATTGCATATGTTCATGTGATTATTGTAAGATTTTGACTAATTCATGAGTAATCAGACTAATATGACAGAATTGTGACGGTAATGTGATACCGATTAACGTTTTTATGGCAAATGATTGACTTTGGTCAATATTTTAGAAAAATGTGCCCGAATAAAAACTTTAACAAGTTATTACTACGAAATGTCAAATTTTCTCTCGAATAACCTTTCATTACATTTACGAGACTCTCAAAGTCTTTCCTAGCCCCCCGATGGACTTTGGCTTGATATGATTATGAGAGGGGGACCCATATGCAATTGTAATAGCCTCAAATGGGAATTATGATTGCATCATTTGGTTTAAAACATCATAATTCATTTGTATACGTGGAGTTCTAGACAGATTGAGTACCTCATTGGAAATTCTAAGGTTGATATATATATATATATATATATATATATATATATATATATATATATAACTCCTTCACACCATTTTAGCATTAAGAGGAAAATTCAAGGGGACATCTTGTGGTCATTTAGGGACCAAATTCTATGATTCATAGGTCATTTTGGGTGGAATTTTATGAGGAAAGCAGTGGTGAGCTCAAGAACCTGAATATAAGCTTTGTTTGAGGAAAAATCTAATTTTAGCTACTTCATGGTGAATTTTTGATTTAGGTTTTGGTTGATTTTTGCCCTTTGACAACTTAGGCATTAGGAACCCAGTTTTAGTGATCTTTGGGTTTAAATTTGGTGTGATTCTACAAGAATCATCGGGTGGGTCTTGGAATTGATAACAGAAACTCCATTGTGAGTAAATATGGCAATTGTTTTTGTTGGTTCAAGTGCATTTTTGGGACATAATTCTTAGAAACTTTGAAATTTAATTTGAAGGGCATTTCAGAGACAAATTGGGTGGTTTTTGTTTCTTGGTTTTTGTCTTTTCTCACAAGGAACGCGTTTGTGGAAATTGAAAAGGACTTTGGAATTGCGATGGAGGAGAGATTAATATTTCAAGCTACTGCATTTCCTAATTTTGAATTCGAAATTGTGGTATTTTTGGAAACTCATAACTCAATTAATATAGGTCCAAATTAGATGACTGAAAGGCCTTATTTATGGGTGGGTGGCTTTGTAGTGATCGTTGTGGTGTGGTTTGTTTCATCGAAGGGACTTCTTCTAGTAAATTTCCCCAAATTAATTGATTCTCCTTTTTCATAAATTAGCCTAATTTTTGGATTTTAATGATTATCCATTTCTCGATGTTTCCCAAAATTGAGCTCAAGGTGATGTTTTTAGATTAGATTTTGGGGTGAATTTTGGAAACTTTTGTGTGGGTCACAGTTTTCTATTTTTAGGCCCGAAATTGGTTTGTCTCCATTTACTACGAATATAATGCCTAACATTGTGAATCTATTTCTATAAGCATCGTAGAGTTCGGAGGTTGTTCAAAAAGGGAAAGGTCGACCAAATTAGTTGGAGCACGCATGATCTGCCTACAGGTAGGTTACAATTTCCCTTTCTCTAGGTTGAGTTGGTTCGTGTTAATTAATATTGAATTAGTTGGAATTAGGGTGGGTAACTAAATTGCATGTTTCAGGTGTTAGGATTTGTGAACTAGGACTTTATCGGTTTTCTAAGTAGTTTTATGCTTGTATGCTATCTTGTTAGCTAATGTTAATGTCAGAAGTACCATTTCCCCAGTATTTTGTTGTTCTAAAGCATGTTAAAAGTGTTGGAATATAGGGTTGAGAAGATTAATTTTGTGTTTAGGATTAGACGCATATTTAGATCCTTTTCAGGTATTTTTAGGTAATTGCTAGCATGTGGCCTTTGTCTTGACACAATAAATCTTCTATCGGTATATTTTCTTGTTATTTTTACTATGAGCACATTGTCTTTAGTGTTGGCCATAGGAACTTGCTTGGATGACTTGGCTGGCTTAAATCCTTGTAGAATGACGTATAAGAATAGAGTTTATAGCTTCACCGTAGCTATGCAATAATTGTTCCCTTAGGAATGCCATTTATCAATTATTTTTCGTCTTTTCATGCTATTGAGGCCCGTCAGTGATCCTAGGATTTGTGATCTACTTATTTTGGATCTGGTAGAAGCCTTAGTAGAGATATTGAGTTGACTTTTTACAGAGGGAGAACTTCAGACTTGGTGTTGAATATGATTATGCATCTTGAATATTATGGCTTATATCATTGTTGCATTGACCCCTCCTCACATACGCAGTATATTCCAGGTACTATCACATACTTTTGCCTACATAATGTTACCATGTAGGGCCAGAGCTCTTATTGATCTTCCTCCTCCATGTGGCTAGCCGGATCGTTTGGAGATAGCTTTGGGTGAGTCCTCA
>JAOTQJ010000083.1:7594590-7605880 GCA_025642045.1 Solanum sejunctum
ATGAGTTTTATTGTGCTATCTTAAGTGTAATGTTGATTGAAATTTGTGGGCTGTTGGATGGAAGGCTATTGGCTCACGTCCTTCATGACTTCTTGGGTGTGTTCTAAGACTGTATTATCACTGTTAGTATGTGTAAATATTGTTGGAACAGTTTTGTTAGTGTTGGAACAGATTTGAAATTATCGACGTCGAAATATAGTGAAGGGGGGTAACATTATTCTATCCATTTGTAGGTAACGTAGGATTGTTATGCTTTGTGGGCTGTTGTAAGGTTGTTAAGGGTCTGAAATGAGTTTTATATGATGTGCACATAAGAATGATTGCAAGAAAAAGTACGATTATAAGTGACAAGATTGAAGGAATGCCTTCGGAGCAATAGTTATAAGCTTGCTGTCCGGATGTTAGTTTTTTATGATATTGGACTGTCTAGAAGTGTTGTTTTGCTGCTAATACTAGTCTTATTGCCTAATATGCTGTAGATAAATATTTGAGGAAAAAGCAGCCACTATAAGGTAGTAATGAGGTCATAAAACGAGGTATGTAAGGCTACTTGATTTCACATCATTTGGCATGAAACATAGAGTCCTTGGTAGATAAAGGTAGTTGCCAACTCTGACACTACTATTAACCGTGTCTCTATTTTTTTCACATGTTCATATGCTCCCTCACATTGTCACTTTCAAATCAGCATATACACGTGAATACCAAGTTACATGAGTTCTTGTTGCTAAATAAAGTTCATGAGTTATTTCACCTCATACGCATTTTATTATATATGTAACATGCTCTTTTCATTGTCACATTGTCTCTATGATTATATATACGTCATATGTTGTATATACAGCCGTAAAGCTCCAATATTTTGACCATCAAGAGAATCATCTCAAAATTAATTGAAAGATAAAGTATATTGTTTTGATGGGTGGCATCCCGAGGGGTGGAAAAATCACCTAGCCAGGGACAATCCTATCACGGGTGGTAGCCCGAGGGGTTAAGGAAGAACCTAGCCATGGACGATCCCGATATAGTTTAACCACTGATCAGCTGGTCATTTGCATTACATGATATGCACAGATTGTACAGTAAAGGTAAAGTAATAAAGAACATAAAGTATAGGATTCCAAAGTATATCCAAAGGTGATCTCTTATTCCACACCAGTGCATAGTTTCATTTGAAATTGTTACTTCATATACAGTATATCACGCCTTATATACTCAGTACATTATCTCGTACTAACGTCTCTTAAGAAGGACCTGTATTTCATGCTGCAAGTATAGGTGCTAGTAGATCTCCCCAGTAGAGTCCAAGACATCCAGCTGTTGTTACCAAGCTTTAGGTTGTTTCGGAGCTTTGTGTGTGTCTAAAGCTTATATTTTTGTATTGTATAGTTAATCGAGATGGGGTCTGTCCCGACCCTTATCAGATAATTTCTCTTACCTAGAGGCTTTATAGACTATATAAAATAAAATAAGGTCATGTCTCATACTTTCGACACTGTGACCCCAACGGCCTAGTCACATGCATTGCTTTTTGGCTTGTATCACTGTTTACTTGTATAAAGGCATGTTAAATATAGAAATCATTTATAAATGTATAGAAAGTGCATAGATATAGGTTGGTTCTCCAGAGCCTTATCGGCAACGGGTGCCGGTCTGCCCTACCGGAACTTGGGGCGTGACAAAAAAATTCTTAATTGTTCTAAAACTCGTTTTTGTGTGCGTAATTTTTTTATTTTTCTTAAAACAAATTTGGACAGGAGAGGGGTGGAGGTGGCGAAAAAAATTAACTTTTTTTAAATTTTTTATTGGGATGGACATAAATATCGGAAAATCAAAAAATCAAACTAAATCAAATTGATTTGATTCTTTGGTTCGGTGTCGGTGTTCTTTTTTCAAAAGTTTAGTTCATCGATTCAGTGTAGAGGTCTTAAAATATTGGTACACCAAAGAATCGAACTCTTATTAAAAAAATTAAAAAATATATATAATATTAAATCAATAAATAGAATTATATATATAGAAAGATAGATTTATAATTTACTAAAATCGAGCCGAAGAACCAAATACCCATCCTTAGGTGGTAGAAGCGTATAAATTTAACCTTTTTTTGGATATTTAAAATTTTCTTTAGAAAAAATTTGGGAGTGGGGATGGGGGTATGGTGAAAAAATTTAACATTTTTTATGTTTTTTTAATTTAATTTTCGAGGGAGGTAAAAAACTTTAGTTATTGTTTTTATTTTTTAAAAATGTATTTGGAGGTAGGGGGTCTGGTGGGTCTTAGAGATAAATTTTTCTTTAAATGGTGATAGAGTGGGGTGTAAGAGACGGGTGAGGGGTGGATAGAGTAGGCAATTTTTATTTTTTTTATATTTTCTAATTTAAACTTAGGGTGATAGAGGTGCAGGTAGAGTGGGGATGAAGGTGAGAGTTAGGGTGGGGTGGGGTGGGGTGGGGTGGGAGTGGGTGGATGGTATCGTATGATAGTAGAAAAAATTCAAAAATAATTATATGGGAGTAGGCTTGGGGTGATAGGGATTGAACATTAACAATCTAGCTTTGATTTAATCTTTTTTCACTTCAAGATAATAAAGTGGGTTGGAACCATTTTTACACAAATTATATTTGTCCAAATCCAGATTTACCCATATTTTACATGGATGGATTGTGATCCAATCCATTTTGGCTCAATCTATATCAAATTCAATCCATCCATTTGTCACCTCTAAGTAGATCATACTGCCGAACAAGCTCTTACAGCTTTGTGAGCTTTTCATTTTTATCATCATGGACCTTGTTGAGCTTGCTTTTAGCTACTTTAACTAGCAATTAATTACTGCCCAATGCTTCACTAATAAGTCGTGAAAATACAACTTTAAGGATATGCCTAAAATATAGGATTATTGTGAGTTCTTAAGCGTATTTATCACGATCCAAACCTAGGGCCTAGACGTGACATGGTGAATGGGAACCTGAAGGGACCCCAAATAAGCCTCTTGAATATCATTTACACATCTTGGTCTCGGAGTATAAATAGGGATAAAAGGGACTAAGGAAAATCTTTAATAGCATCAATCA
Source organism: Solanum sejunctum (assembly GCA_025642045.1). Classification (NCBI taxonomy): domain Eukaryota; kingdom Viridiplantae; phylum Streptophyta; class Magnoliopsida; order Solanales; family Solanaceae; genus Solanum; species Solanum sejunctum. The sequence continues at coordinate 7,597,668 of JAOTQJ010000083.1, forward strand.
TGAAAGGGTCAAAGCTCAAGCATAATTACATCACTTGTCCAACAACACCTCTAAACATGGAATTGAGCGGGGGCCGTGATACTTTCCGGATTCACCCTCATAGTCATAAGCATCTAAACAAAGAAAAGAGTCTTTATATAACATAAGATCAATAGTTATTGTCCTCGGAGTTGAGGACTCACCAAACTTGCTTCATGAGATAGCACTAGCCACGTGGAGAAGGAAGATGATCAAGTGGAGCTCCGGTTCCTACATAGTAACATCATGTAGATATAGAGTATGCGTTAGTACGTTTGAATATACTAAGTATGTAGGATGCAATGCAACAAAAGATAGGCAACATAGTCAAAACGCATAATTATAAGCAAAGAGTAGATATAGTACAACATGGCATGCATGAATTATCCTTGAAGTAAAACATACTTGTATAGAATATATTACATGTAGGAAGAGACCATCATCATAGATCAAGCATCTAATACTTGTAATCCAAGGCATACAACACCCTTGGAAGGTGATTGAAGTATATAGCCCTCAATTGGTAGATCGGCATAGCACCCCCCATCAAAGTGACCAAGGTATATTTTCCTCAACATGGTAGATGGGCATAGCACCCCCCATCAAAGTGGCTAAGGTATATACCCTTTAACATAGTAGATGGGTATAACGCCCCCCCCTCCCCCCATCAAAGTGATTGAGGCATAGCATCCCCTCAACAAGGTGTGGTCAACTTGCAACACTATAGATACTTTTCATGAAAAAAAAACATATATATACATTCCTTTCATCATCCTAAAGTTACGTAACTCATAAACCATGCAATAGACCTTCAATAACTCAAGAACCTTTATCCAGACATTTTATCAAACAGTTGGCGAGTGTGTAATGCTAGTTCAAAGTCATACAATTCAAGAGTGAAATCATATAAGAAAACTTAGTGTAAATCCACCCACCAATACTTGGTAATACCCTCATGCAAGATAAATTAAAATCCCTCATTAAATCTCATGGTAGATCATAGATTCATAGCTCAAAACATGCTTAAACAATCAATCATTCATGAAACCCCAACATAATTTATAATCAACTTCATAATAAGAGATACCCATAGATAATTCAACTTGAAAACATGCAATTTACATAAAAAGGAAGGTTGGGCACCATGGGTAAGAGGACCCAATGGTTGAAACCCACACACCTCAACTTTGGAGATTTCCTTAATGAAGATTTGAATGAGAACTTGAAGCTTGAATAAATTCTTGAGATCCGGAATGAGTTTGGGATACTTGAATTTGGATGAAATATTTGGCTAAGTGTTAGAGAGGGTTTTGGGGAATGTCTTAAATGTTATGGGGTTGAAAAATGGCTAAATATAGGTATTTTTACGCATAGGAAGGCTTAGGTCCAAGGTCCCAAAGCCTTAGGCCGAAACAGGAAAAATTGGCAACAAAATACACTACTCCGCGAACGAAAATAGTTTCTGGAAATTGAATTTTGGTGAAATTCATTTTTCGCTACGGGTCCTCTAAAATTTGGGTTATACTTATTTCCCACTCAATTTTGTCCACTGATTACGAATATGAAGTCGAATTTTTGATATCACGTACGTATTTTGAGATATATGGAAATTACAGATTATGGACATTTTCGAGACACATTTTTGAGCACTTTTTGGGGCATTTCAGTATTTGTTAGTTTGATATGCGTTTTATGTTTATTTTGTGGGAAAACAAGGATTTGTTGGGATTTGCCGGAAAGTGGACTGATTTGACCTAATTTCTCGAATATGCTTCAAGGGATCATTCATGAGGAACTTTAACATGCTGCACCAGCCTTGGACTTAACAACATGCAGGCTGGTAACACTTTGACAAGGCCAAGGCAATGATAAAATGCATGTGTAAGGTATCTCGGAAGAAATCAAAGCGTCTTGTTGAGGAGTGAATTGAAGATGGTATTCGTGGAAGTCTACTCCCACCAGTGCTCTTGTTGGGCCATATGAGAAATGGAATTGTGATGAAGCAGCAGCCAGGCTATTGATGAATATTCGAAACAACACAGAACAAAGAGGAGCAAAGGAGCACACCACGAGGGGGTTCACGACCTGTGGTGTGTTTGACGCCTCGTGAATTTGCCTCGTCCAGGAGAAGGCAATAGTTTCGTGGCCAAGGGATTTAGCACGTGCCCTTGCATGACTCTTGGTGCACTACACGAGCCATGGAAGTGATCACTAAAGGCACCAAGGCAGTGAACAAGCTCCAAATTCAAAGGCATGACACCACGACACCTTTCACGAGTCGTGGTGCCTTTCACGACTCGTGAAGGTGTCCGTGGAAGGTACCACTGCGTGGAAAGCATCAAGGCAAAAGAGAACTTCACGAGAGGTCACATTTCAACATGAAAAACACCAACAAACACTGTCAGGTTTATGGAAAGGGGACACAATTGGACAATCCTAGGTTAATTAGGATTAGTTTTCCTACACTTTTTAGGATTAGGTTTTACTTGGTATATATCTCTCTTTTTGTTTATTTCTTTTGAACGTTCTTCCCTACTGATTTAGGGTTGAACACACGACATTAACATCAGTTTTCTTAGTGATTTTCATCCATAAAATACGCCTGTACAGATTGCAAAAGACTACTAATTATAGTTGCGAGTTTGATGATTGTTTGAAGGATAAATTGCGTTGTTGATTCCCGTTTGCCGTGTGGTTCAAGAATTGATTTCTTTTTAAGTAAACAAGCACGTTTTGCTTTCCATAGCAGAAGAATTCATTTAAGCATTCAAGACACCATTGAAATACAAAATAATAGTGATAAGTGCAGTAATTGAATAAAACACCCAAAGGAAAATACTATCCAACAAACAAAGCCATCATGTGTTTTGGTATTCCTAATGACTTCATCTTCTCCATCGTCCAGTTCAGCACCAAACTCCTCGTAATCCTTCTCCAGAGCAGCCAGATCTTCGCTAAATGCGCGAGAAGACTTAACACTGGTTGAATTGGATATCATACACACAGCCCTATGCACCTTGGCAAGATCACCTCTAGGAACAACAGTTGGTGGCTGATAGTTGATACCGCACTTGAATCCAGTAGGGCACCAGTCAACAAATTGGATGGTGCGCTTAGTCTTGATGGTGGCGACAGCAGCATTCACATCCTTTGTCACAACATCACCATGGCACATAAGGCAGCAAGCCATGTACTTGCTATGGTGAGGATTACACTTGACCATCATGGAAGATGGCTCAAAAGCCCTGTTGGAGATCTCTGCAACTGACAGCTGCACATGGGCTTTCTCGGCTGAAATGACGGGCTCAAGAATTGATTTATTCTTCCTTGTAAATGATTTAAATATTACAACATGATTTTTGTTTCAATTCTTGCAAGTTCAATTTCCTCAACCCACTCATGGCATAATACTTTGGTTCTCTGAATCTCCATATTTTTCAAGTTTCTCATACACAACCCTAGCACTTTTGGAACACTTAAGAGCAACACCCCAATTTTGATCTTTTTCAAACAATAAACTCCCTTTCATGTATGCAGCATGAGCATAAGCCTAAGCCTAAGCCGAGCTGTACAATACCTCCTGTAATTAGCATAATCACTGAATCGCAATCCATGCTGCATTTGAGCAGATTTTAAAAGCTATACATTGACGGAGAACTTAAGGCTACTGATTTGATCGGAAGGAATAGAATTCTGATCCTCAACTTCCATAGCAGAAATTTCCTTTTTGTGCATATACACAAACAAATTGCACTTCAAGTTCACCTTAATGTGTTGAAATGTCTTACGATCTAAGCAACGTAAGTAAAAAGAATCAAACAGATGCATTAAATACTAACAAGACAAGTGTCCAAGACATCAAAACGAATCAAATACTACCCATCACAATACCAAAAAGAATCAATAACTAACAAGTCAAGTGTCAAATTATTAATTTAAACAAAGGAATAAATATTCACTTTAAACCATTACACAAAATGCAAATTCGCTGCATATCAACACAAAAAACATTCAAGCACTAACAAGCTTTAGTGTCAACTATCAACAAGAGAAGTTAAACCATCCAACCAAATTCGCATCCACAAGAAGTCAAATGTGGATGTAAATTTGAAAAAGAACGACCAAAACACTGTCCAAGATAATATGCCAAGTACATTCAGGCAAAACATCAAGTACCATTCATCCATTCCCTAATCCTTAAAGTTAGTACCATTATCATCATTAGCTGGAATTCCTTGTGCTTTCTGGCCATGATCTTCAATCTCTTCTTTTCTCCATTTTTGTAGCTCATTTAGTGTAGTTGTTACCTTACCCTTCCAAATAGTTTTAGTTGGTGAATAAGGCAAATTTATACGTATTGACACTCCAGAAGCATCTCCAATAAATCCAATTCTCCTTGATCCAATTGTTGGCTTAGGTTTGTTCTTTCTCTCTTTCAGCCTTGTCAATTTCTCGTAAAACAACAATTGGCCTAAGTGATGGATCTTCTTCAGTACCAACTTCAGGACCATAAGGTTGTGTGGTTGAATAAACTGACAATTGTGATTGTTGTGTTCACTTCAGTTTGAAACTCAATTTCTGCTTCCTCATTTATGCCACCTGAATGAGGTACACTGGGAATTGAGACTGTATCATTGCCTTTCTTTTTACTTTTTCTTGAACTAGAACTAGCTCCTTGAGTACTGTCCTGTCATTGCAAGGAAGACATATTACTTTAGTTCAGCTCCTTACATTATGATTTACAAATTAGATACTTATATTATAACAGGTCCTTGCATTATGATTAGGTTCACCACATTTTTTACAATGCATGATTGATCCCTTCCTGGATAGACTCCACTCCCCTTTTCTATTTCTTGCTTCATCTGCTTTTCTATTTCTTTTAACTTTGGGTCTGCCTACAGTCTTTACAGCTTCTGGTGGTTTCATGGCTTGGGCTAGATCAATTTTCCAAAATTTAACTCCTCTAACAGGTTGTATTTTGCTCTTGTAAGTTAGCAAATAAGTCTCCTTACTGTAATACCAATGTATTTGTGTTCCTGGTTCAACCTTAGAAACCAACAAGACAAAAATGAAGTAGAAAATAAATTAAGTAAATGAAGATAACAAATTTAAAAAGCTAAAAATGAGGATAAAATACCTTATCATGCAACATGGCCTTGATAGCAGGAGAGCATGGTATTCCACATAAGTCCCAAACTCTGCAAGTGCATCTTTTATCCTTCAGACTAATTATGTGTCTATCATCACCTTTGGTGACCTCGTAGCCAAAGTCGCCATTGAACTCCACTTTGTATCCATGAGCTATTGCCCTGTAATCATTATATAGCTTCATGCACCGTGGACTGAAATCTTCCTTCTAGAGCCTATATTATGCTTCATTAGAAACTAACCTCTTCATAACCTTCAGCCTTATCTCTTCCAACATTTTGATAATAGGCACATGTCTTGCTTCTAGAATCCAAGAATTAAATGACTTGGTAAAATTATTGTCTACCATGATATTTTTATAGTGAGTATCAAAATAACCCCTACACCAAGTTTGAGGATTATATTTCAACAAGTCTTTAGCAGCTTCTTCATTTATGTCTCCCACTTTCTTAATTGATCTTTAAAGCCTTCATCATATGTGGCCCATGCACACCACCACATTAAGTTTTCTGGCCTGTCCACTCCTCCACTTTTTACACCAATTAGCCTCAATATGCCCTTACACAATACCTGTACTTAGCTTAGGGAAGCACACTCTTCTTGGCATCAATTAACCCCTATGAAATAAAAACCAACCGACATCTTTATTAGTTTTAAAATATAAAACAAACAGCAGCATATTTATTTAGCACAAGGATGACAATTTTGATTTTCTATTAAATATACTTAATAACAAATCAAAAAAAGGACTTACAAACTGAAAAAAGAATGAAAAGCTCCACGTCCATGGATAAATCAAATGCTATAAATAAGAAAAAAAACATAAGTTTTACCTTTTGCATATCTGAGATGAGTGTCACTCCATGTCCATCTTTAAGATTCAAAGAACACTTTAAAAGCTGCAAAAACCATTCCCAAGTCATGCTTGTTTCTTTATCTACCACGGCGCATGCAATAGGATAAAAATGATTCATACAGTCTTGACCCGAAGCAGCTAATAGCTGCCTCTTATATTTTCCCTTCAGGAAAGTACCATCCAGTCCAATTAGTGGTCTCAAACCACTCTTCCATCCATCCTTCAATGCTTTGAAACAAATGTACATCCTTAAGAATTTTCTTTTTCCTTGTTGAAGAGCTTCTTTTGATATATTGATAACACCATCACTTCCCGGAGCAGAAGTTCAAAGTTCTTGCCCATATGCTTAAGAAAACTCCCCTCTAACTTTTCAAGAGCCAACCTCGTAGCCCTTTTGACCTTAGATGTAGACGCATTCATGTTAAAAATAGTCTCCAATTCTCCTCGCATGTCTTTTACCTTGTATTGAGGATTATACTGAACTTTCCTCTTAAATAAATGTGTTAATGTATTAGCATTAGCCCTTGCATTTTTATAAATTGCACCACATGTATATACTGAATTCAGAGTTTTGATGGAACAAGTACCACTTTTTTTATCCTTTCATACTGAAACTGTGAAGGGGCAGCCTTCATCACACTTATACCCGACCCTAGTTGTATCAATTTTCTTCACCTTTAGTCCATACCGATTGGTCATTGCATAAAAGCTTATTACCTTTCTAACTTCCGGTATATCCTTAAATGTTTGCCCCTTCCCAGAACCTTAGTTCTCCAATGAATCAGTCACAATCCTTCTTTTTCTTGGCTAAAGGCCTCAAGTTCTTCCTCATATAATCAGAAGAATCTGATTTGTCACACTCACTAGCACAACTTTCTTGGTCAGAAGCTACATCAACATCCACAGTATGTCTCAGTATGATATGTGATGTTTTGAGCAAAAATAGTCAAATCAAAAGAACCCGCAGCAAAAAACTTTATCACCCTAAATTTCTTACTGAATAAGTACTGCAAAGTTCTCATACCATCATCGTCTGTTACTAAATAATACCTTCCAGAAGGTCCTGTTACTAAAAGTTGATTAACTTTAGTGAACCCTAAATTCTTTGTGAACTCTCCGCAAACATCATTAAATCTAACTTATTGATTTCATACCCAGACAAAACATGCACCAAATTCTGATTATATAATAACTTAGGAGAAATTACCCATATACCCCGTAGTGAAAAATCAAGTCAACTTCGTCAATTATCTTCAGTTACAATTAAAAAAAAGGAACAAAAAGAGGACCACATCAGTAACTAAACAATGACAATTTCAGTTCAAACATTATAAGGAATCTCATATAACAATAAACAATTCCGGAACCACAAATCACCCAACGAAATCATAAAAAGTCGAACTTTTTCTCTAAACTAAGTTCTTTTAAATGAATATAAACTGACAACAACATTTTATTGTACATAATCCAATACATGATTTTGACAAAAACATACAAATCCATTATTTGATTCTAACCAAAACATCCCGATATTAAAATATGATAAATATTAGTCAGTGACATACCTTGAATCTCTAAGCTTTATTTTCTATGAGAATCTTGATTGTCTTGCTTTAAAGGTTGTGAAATCCTCACATCAAGAAACCCTAGAAAGACCCTTTGTAGTTTAGAATTACAAGCGAGAGATTTTGAACTTGGTAAAAAATTAGAAGGAAACAGAGATATTGATCTTGGCAGAAATAATTAGAAGGAAATAGAGTGGTGGGTCGGGTAAATGGCAAATGGGTCAGGGTAAAAGGAATCCAAACTTTTAATTTTGAAGGCCAAATTAAAAATTTTAAAAATATAAAAGTTAATTAAAATGAATCGACTCTTCTCTGTTAATGCTGTTTGATTCAGGAAATTTTTGGTCAAATTTTACTAAAACTATAAGGGTATAAATTATCTAAAGTATGAACGTGGTATATTTTTTATCTTTTCTATAGTATAAGAATATTCTTAATTATTTTTTCTTTTAAAAATATATAAAAGAATTTGATTAATTCTTGAAATTGTATTAGGGTCACATAAATTGGAATGGCGTGATATATATTATTAAAAATTATTTTAAAAAGTTGAGTAACCTCGGGGCGTGGAGTAGTGAAGGCAATGTGAACAATATGTGGGACACGACTGCTGGATACATCAG
>JAOTQJ010000083.1:7605980-7648684 GCA_025642045.1 Solanum sejunctum
GGGGCTTGAAGATGATTTTTTTTTAAAAAAATAGTGACAGGTTGGGGTGTAGGGGATAGGTGAGGGGCAGGTAGATGTCATGTCCCAGGAGGGTACCCTAGACGTAACTGTCACTCGGAGACTATTGCTAGCCCCCAAGCGGACCACCTAGTCCCATCACATTCGTTGAATCAATACAATTGCGGAAGAAATCAAGAAATAACTATCTATCAATGGACTATAACTATAAACTCAGTTTATACTCCATATTCACATTCCTCATCAACCTATCATTCGATGGAGATTCAAGAAATATGTAATAAAACTTCAAACCATGCTAACAGGAATTTACACATTAGAACACAACCATATTTTACCAAATTTCTATTCCGACACTAATCTAGATAACGATCACACAACAATCATCTACTACACTCATGTGATCAACACACTAACATTACCATCACCCACTAGAGTCAGTAGAAATTTTCAAACCACACTAGAAAGTGAAAGCAATCTAAACCTAATTTTCACATCCAAACATAAGCACAATCACATGGGTACGATCACACAGGCTTAACTAAGCACATGATCATCTCTCAAGGATGAAGTTCCATACAAGAGAGTACCAAAATTAATCAAGAAACTTACCAAGTGAGAGAATGATCAAACCAATGCAATGTATAGGGAAAGAGATGTCGAAACCCTGGAAGAATATAGACTCGCTAGAATACTCGATGGAAAATAACATGGGTAGTCAGGACGGTGGTTGGAATATTAAATGGTTGAAAGGGATTTGGGAATTTTCGTCCAATTAGGGTAAAGGAAATGAAAGTAAGGGTTAAAATGAATTTTGACCCTTTTATATATCAAACCAAGTACGCATTTAAAAAATTCTGCATATCAAGTAGACAAAACCCCAACTACGAGTCGTAGATGTCCTACAACTCATAGGTCCCAGTCTCGTAGTAGACTCAACACTTAGAAAAATCTCAAAATCCATACCTGAGCACTACAAAGCCCACTTACGACTCGTAGGTCACCCTACGAATCATAAGGTTGGCTTGTAGTATGTGCACCAACGTCAATCAAACACTATTTCCCTCTATGAGGTATGACTACAAGTTGTAGAGTGTGCTACGACTCGTAGGCCTGCTCGTAGAGCTTGCTCGAAGTGCAGTTTTCCTCACATCTTTAGTTTTTAGTTCCTCTTGCAAGCCAAACCTCAACATACAGCAATTTTCAAAACATCACCATTGAATCAATGTCTTTAAAATTTAAAACAAACAACATATTAATACCTAAAAATTTCAATAACCAAACATACTTAAAATAAGCCAAAAATTATCAGAGATACTTGGATTGCCTCCCATGAAGCGCCTTGTTTAACATCGTGGCTTGATTTTGTCATCATTCATCATCAGAAGTCCTCAATGGCCCAAACCTTGCTATTTAACTCATCCAGAGGTTTCATTGATTGGTGGATGTCAAACACAACCTCTGTATCATTAATCCTGAGCCGAAGCTTACCCGAATCCATATCCACCAAGGCTTTCCCGATGGTCATAAATAGTCTTCCCAATAGAATAAGTACCTCAAAATCAACCTCGCAGTCAAGGATCACAAATTCTATGGGAAAGATAAATTTGTTAACCTTTACAAGCACATCAAGAAGTATTCCTTTTAGCTTTTTGATAGTTTGATCTGCCATGAGCAATCTTATTCTGGTCGGAGTAGGAGTGCCAAGAATAAGCTTTTTGAACATGGAAAGAGGTATTAGGTTAATACTTCTTCGTAAGTCACATAATGCTCTTGCGAATTTCACATCACCAATGGTGCAAGGGATGGTGAATGCATTGGGTTCCTCTCATTTTTTAACAAGGCATTAGTCATGTTCGCACTACATTGTTGGAGTTCTTGTGAGAACTCTTGGCTCAAAGTGCGCTTCTTTGTCACCAAATCCTTCATATATTTGGCGTACCTGGGAATCTTCTCCAAAGCTTCTAGAAGGGGAATGTTGATGGATAGTTGCTTCAATATCGAGAGAAAGAACTTGAAATTGCCCTTTTCTTCCCTTTTTTTTAGCCTTTGAGGAAAGGGGGAGGAGGTTTTTGAATCAACTTAATATTTTTGTGCTCTCTTACGTCTTCTATTGGCATCCTAAAATTCTCCGAACTTTCTATCTCGACCACAGCTTCACCTCCAATACCTTTCTCACAAACTTCATCCACAATCACCGGCATAGGGGAATCTATGGTGCATTTTCCACTCCTAGTCATGACTTCCATACAATGTCCATCATTTTTTTCATTATTAACCGCATTACTTGGTAAAGTGACCTTCTACGTTGGTTCAATTGCAAAAAAACTTGCCCAAATTATTGATCTAATTGTTTAATCACCACGAAGTGAGACTCTATCTTTTGGTTTATGATTGAAATATCCTATTTCATTCCCTTTAAGGTCGCATCTTGGTGGACGGCTCTTTTCAACAACTTGTCAAACATCTCTTGCAGCCTCGAGGTGCTTCACATAGTATCACGGTTGTGGGGTGGCACATAAGGACCATTCCTATAGCCATCTCTTCTACCCCATTTGGCATCTGGCTATCTCTCTCTCTCTTTCATAGTAGTTGTATCTATAAACACCATCGCTATTGTAGTTCCTACCTTGATTCTTGGAACCTTACCTCCAATAGTCCGAGTTGGACCCTTGAGGGTTGTTCCGAAAATCCATCGCTTGATTACTCACGAAACAAGCATCTTCATCAAATAATGGATTTTCATATATGGGAGCCTTCAGAGGTTTATAGGTGACCACTTGGACACTTGCTTGGTTTTTCTTCAAGACCAAGTCCATACTCGTGCGAAGTTGAGCAAGTTGCTCTATGATCTCTTCATTGACTTTTGCTTGCTCATTGTTGGTGTTGATTGCACAAGAGGTTTTCATTGCACCTCGCTCTTTTTGACCCTATACTGTATTGGTTTAAACTACTTGCTTCATCCTTGAGGCTATCAATGCAAAAGGTTGGTCAAAAAACATACATCCCATGATTGTGTCGGTGCAAGCTTAACTATTCTCATCAAGTGCCCGATAGAAAATCTCAATCAAGGCATCATCAACAATCTTATGATCGGGAACCATCCTTAAGCATTTGGTGAATCTCTCCCATGTAGCAAATAATATTGGATTTGGTGTCATGTTCCGACATGGTATATTTAGATCGGGTGTCACATTTTGATATGATATATTTAGATTGGGTGTCACATTTTGACATGATATATTTAGATCAGGTACACGGTACATTTGAATTGAGTGTCATGCTTTGACATGATAATATATATTAGAAAAGGTCCCATGTTCCAACATGATAATAATAAAGGAAACATATTAACATGATTTACTATACTCAATCTCAAAGAACGTATCTCCCCAAAGAAGCATGGTGTAGAGGCTTGAGTCCTTATGTGTATTTTTGTTATTATTGATAGACTATATAAATATTTCATTGTGTTGTCATTTATACTTGTTATTTGTTGCTTGCCACAGTTAAGTGCTATAGGTTATTTCCTGATATTACTTTATGTATATTGGATTCTATTTGGAGTCGGCCGATAATACTTACTTAGTACATATGGCTTATACTGACTTCTACTTGTATTTTTCTTTGTTTTTTGCTTCTATGGAGCAGTGAGTATTTCATCAACTTTGGCTCATCCTTAGCTCTAGTTGGTCTTCGGCATATTGGATTTCAAGGTGAACTAACCTTTTAACTCGTGATTGGATTCTATCAGTTATGGCATGATGTTCTTAGTTTTCAAACATAAATCATTTTATTTGTCTATTTTGGTGTTGCTACTCTTAGACTTAGTATTTGAGATTAGATATCCTTGATACGATGACTTTTAGGTTTTAGGTAACGTTATATAATAGATTTAGTGGATTTTGTTGTTTCTTATTTTTATTAAATGAGCTTCCATATTATTATCGTATTTTATAACTTGAACAGCTATATAGGTTGGGATTTGTATATTTGGTTCGCCCACCTAGAAGATTAGGTGTGGGCACCACTCATATTCATGCATTCCTCTGTATAAACCCTAATTGAATTAATGATCATGATGTCCCCATACATAAATTGATATTGAGATAATGATTTCCATATATATAATAAAGATTTGTTTTAAATTAAGACAATACATGTTTAGTGAGTTTCATGAGAAATTGAGCATTGACTAAAATGATGTTTTAAGTGAAAAGTAAATGATGTTCTAAAGAATATTGATTGATGAAAGATAATAATTATGATGATAACGTTGTTTTGAGATGAGTCAGAAGTTTTGAAAATTAAATCCAGTAAGACTAGATGAGATGATGTTATGAGCACATGTTTTGGGAGTCGTATTAAGCCCTAAATTAGATAAAAATATAATTAATTCAAACCCCATAAACTTCATATCCAATGTAAGATAGAGGACATGCATCTCTTATCTCAAAATTAGACTTTGATGTTTGGATCCTTTGAAATGATGTCCTTTACCCTAGAAAGGTACTGGATAGATGTGGCAATGGGATCACTTCATTGTATCGTCACTACCTTATAAGTGATGGTTTTTGATTGGAGAAACTCCCTTGTCACGATCCAAAATGGATGGCAACTAAAGAAAGATAAATAAAGCAGAAACAAACTCATAAGATATAAGAAATCTTCCAAAACCTAGAGTCATGAGCACAATAGCCATTAAAAAGTATTGAAGAGTAAATATAAATGTCTCAAAATAAGATACAAGACTGTCTCATAACATCTATTATATTGTCTGGAAAAGAGCAATAAAGAGAGTCTCAAAGATCCACTTTGGCTAAAGTCTGAGCCTCATCGATATGATCTGGATGGAAGTAGAAAAGAACCACGAAGAATGAATCAGCTACCCTGTGTGGGTCCCTGTGCTAGATCTGCAGAGAGGAAATAGAGTAGGAGTGAGTACACCAAAATATATCAGTAGGTTGATAAATTGAACAAATATTTGATAACGGATAATCCTATCACATGCATCAAAAGGGTTAGCACACAATACAATAGAGTTATGCATAATCGTAACTATAGAAGGTAAACTAATCAAATGATGCAATGCAATACTATGAATAAATGAAATGGCATCGCGGGCAATGTATGAGCTAGAATCACGACCGTCGTGAGGCTAATGTACACATCTATCGAGCCAAAGCTACAAGATAGAACCTAGGAGCATCGCATGACATATACTAAGATATATATAAAAAGACGTCACAGGCTATAATCAGAAGTATGTCGAAGCATCGCAGGACATAACCACTGTCTCAATATACATCATAATATCTTAAATGATATACATATGGTAATAAATGTTCATAACAATGCATCTAATCATGTATCACATGTGTGCATACCAATGCAATCAGTCATATATAACGTATGTGCATAACAATGCACCCCAATCAAAACTAAGATCTGTGCATACCAATGCACCTAGTCTAGTACAAGATATGTGCATAACAATGGAATAACGGAGCATAAGAAATCTATGCATACCAATGTAACTAGTCAATATAAAATAGTGCAAACTAATACAACAATGAAGTATTAACATTATACAGATATACCATGTCTCATCTCATCACCAATCACAACAACCATATGTCATCGAAGCAAGCTCCATTATCATGAAGATATCCTAATTATCTCAAAATTTATACTCATCATCAATTAGTCACAACATTATCTAAGAATTATTTCAAGTCCCACATTATCATGAAAATATCCCGATTATCTCAAAACAAAAGATTTCATCTCAATTAATCAATAGGATCGCTATTTACTCAATATTTGGCATAATCAACCTCATATTCCTACAAATTCAGTCATATCATAATGTCAGATCATAATTCAATCTATATCTCACAATTATCACATCAACATGCTCAATAGCTCAATCCAGTCCCAAAAATGTTAGTCAAACCTACCTCGTTGCCGAAAATGCACTCAGATAAGCTTTTATTCAACTCAAGCCTCCAAATGATCCATGGATCGATCAACCACTATCATGAATGGATACTACGCATCAAGAGGTGCATTAGATACCCATATTGGCATATTTTAGGCTTAGGGGCAAAATAGTCAAAATTAGGGCTAAAATTTAAAAATGTCCAATCTAAAAATTGACTTTAAAATTGAATTCTACGTGAAAAATGAATTCGTGGGTGAAAATTTCAATAAAATCGAGTTCAAATAGATGGAGGAATCCCTGTTTAAAGTATCAAAATCACATACTGAAAATCCCCAATTCTGGATATTCATAATCATGAAATTCAAGTCAAAATTAACATAAACACCATGGAAATTAGTCAAAATGATGTTAGAAACACTTACCTAAACAATTTCTATCAAAACCCTCTTCAAAATATCATCTCCTAAAGTTTGAAAATTGGGGTTTTACATCTTTAAAAATGATGCAACAAAAATATACTCCGTGATTGCGGAGCACAAAAGTGCTCATACCTCCACGAAGGCGAAGTACAATTTGAGTTGCACTAAATACCCTTCACACCAGCTAATGCCAAAACTCAAAATGGACCCCTGGAATTTATCTGAAGTCAAAATTTCACAAACTTTATATGCATTATACCAGAAACAGCGATCCAAACTGAATAGAATCATCGAAATATGATTTCAAGGTCTCTATGACACATTTATCAATGTAAGTCAATTAAACTACTTTATAACTCAAAATACCAAAACTACCCTTGAAAACTCCAAAAATTATGATGAGACTATTTTTAGCATTAGTTTTACCATCCAAAACTATTAGAATTGTTAGAATTTCGACTCGAGCTTCCAAACTCTGGATGTTGATCGAAGCCAAACTTTGGTTTTAGAAATGACTAAAATCATAACTTTGGTCCTAAAAACATCATTTTAACTCCAAATTTAGTTTTGTAACTTCCAGTAGTTCAGTCTTGACATTTCGAAGCTGACGTAATCGATAGATCCCAATCTAACCTCTGAAACTCAAAATGATAAAACAACTCACTTTTGTAACAACTTAAGCTTTCAAAAAGATCAAAACTCATATTTTCAACCTTTAAAACTCAGGATTCCAATTTCAACCATTCAAATAGTTCAACGCAAGATCAAAGCAACTTATGAAAGGATAAAATAATAATTTTCACAGATAATACCAAAAATGATCAACGAGGTCATTACATCATTCACCACTAAAAAAATGTTCGTCCTCAAACATAAGAAAAAGAGGAGTACCTTAAGCCTCAAAAAGGCTGGGGATATCTAGCCCGCATGTCAGACTCTAACTCCCAAGTGGCTTCATCAACAGAACGGTGTCACCACTGAACTTTCACAGAAGGTATAACTTTGAATTTCATTCTCCAGACCTGCCTATCCAATATAGCTATAAGTTCTTCTTCAAAGGACAAATATGGGCCCAACTCAACAAAATCATACGAAATTAGATGTGACTTACCTGATATGTACCGACGGAGCATAGAAACATAAAAAAAAGGATGAATAAAAGATATTCTCTGTGGTATAGCCAACTCATAAGCTACCTCACCAAATATAGTTCGAATCTTAAAAGGACCAATGAATTTGGAAATAAGCTTGCCCCTCTTACCGAATCTTATCACACCCATCATGGGTGAAGCTTCTAGCCAAACACTATCACCAATAGAGAACTTACGAGGCCTAACCCTCTTATTAGCATAACTCTTCTAGCAATTCTGGGTTGTCAAAAGTCTGGTTTGAATTAGTCAGACCCAGTCCATGGCATCCTAAATCAAATCAAGACCCAACATCTCTGTTGAACCTAAATCAAACCATCCAATGGTGATCTACATCTCCGGCCATACAAGGCCTCAAACGGTGCCATCTAGATGCTAGAATATTAAATATTATTATATACAAGCTCTACTTATGGTAAATATTAGTCCCATTCATCCCTAAAATCAACAACACAAGCCCTAAGTATGTCCTCCAACACCTGAATGGTGCACCCTGGCTGACTATCGATCTAAGGGTGAAAAGATGAACTTAAATCCACTTTAGTACCCAAACTACACTATAAAGCTCGCAAACAGTGAGAAGTAAACACAGACCCTTTGTCTGATACAATAGACACGGCACACCATGCAATCTGACAATGTCCCGGATGTGTAGCCTAGCTACCTGCTCCACTATAGTTACTCGTGACCAATATGAAGTATGCTAACTTGTCAATCGATCAACTACCACCCAAACAAAATTGAACTTGCCCAAGGCCATGGGCAAACCTATGACAAAGTCAATAGTCACTCTCTCCCACTTCCACTGGGGAGTGGGAATACTTTGCATCAATCCACCAGGATTTTGATGCGCATACTTTACCTATTGGCAATTCAAACACTTGGCCAAAAACTCAGGTATGTCTCTCATCATGCCAAACCACCAATAATGTTATTTAAGATCATGATACATCTTAGCCACATACATATGAATAGAATATCTAGCACAATGGGCCTCCTTTAATATCAATCTCACCCAATCCCCAACTTAAGGCACACAAACTCGACACATGAACCCTCAATACACCATCCAAATTAATAATAGCCACCTTGACTTCACCTCTCAACAGTTTATCATGAATCCCATCAAGCAAAGAAAACCTAGCCCTAACAAATTCCAAAATACTCTGAGGAGGATAAATATTCAAACGGACCATCCGCCTAGCCAGTGACTGAACTTCTGGAGCTAAGGGCCTCCCCTTAGCCCTCAAGAATTCCAAACTCCCCATACTGGTAGCCTTCCAGTTCAAAGAATCTACCACCATATTTGCCTTTTTGGGGTGATACAAAATAGAGATGTCATAGTCCTTAAGAAACTCCAACCATCTACGCTGCCTCATGTTTGGATTAGGCTGAGTAAAGATATATTTGAGAATCTAGTGGTCGTAGAGATCTCACAATGCACCCATAAAGATAATATTGCCACAATTATAACACAAACACAACTGCAGCCAATTCCTAGTCATGGGTAGGGTAGTTCTTCTCATGCACCTTCAGCTATCTAGAAGCATAGGCTATCACTCTCATCTTTTACATTGATACACCACACAAACCCACACCTAAAGCATCATGATATATCACAAATGGAACTACCTCCTTGGGGAAAGCTAGAATAAGTGCTGAAGTTAACAAATCTTTGAGCTTTTTGAAGCTCAACCTACAATCACCTGACCACTGGAATGTTACAGCCTTATGAGTCAATCTGGTCAATGGAGCTGCTATAAATGAGAAACCTTGAACAAAACACTAATAATGCCCTACTAAACCAAGGAAACTCTAAATCTCAATCACAAAGTAGGCCTATCCCACTCACGGATAGCTACCATAGCCGGGTCAACCATAATACCCTCTTTTGACATAATATGTCCAAGAGATGCAACAAACTCAAGCCAAAACTTGCACTTTGAGAAATTAGCATACAACTTCTACTCCCTCAATCTCTGAAGTACAGTCCTCAAATTTTGAACATGATTTGCCTCACTCTTGGAATAAACCAAAATATCATCTATGAATACAATCACAAAGATGTCCAAATAAGGCATGAATACTTGGTTCATCAACTCCATAAAGTAGTTGGGGCATTTGTTAACCCAAATGACATAACTATGAACTCGTAATGCCCATAACGAGTCCTGAAAGCTATCTTCAAGATACTAGACTCTCGAACTCTCAACTGATGGTACCTGAACCTCAAGTCAATCTTGATGAATACCGAGGCACCCTTTAATTGGTCAAAAAGATCATTAATGAGAGGAAAGGGATATTTATTCTTGATGGTCACTTTGTTAAGCTGACTATAGTCAATACACATATGTATACTGCCATTCTTCTTTTTCACAAATAATACAGGAGCACCCCAGGGGGATACACTTGGATTGATAAAACCTTTATTTAAAAAATCTTTCAACTTTTTCTTCAACTCCTTCAATTCAGTCGGAGCCATCTAATAAAGTGAAATAGATATGGGCTTAGTGCCCTTCTCCATATCAATGGAAAAGTCAATATCATGATTTGGAGGAACACCAGGCAAATTAGTTTGAAAAACATCCACAAACTCTCAAGCAACCCTGGTAGTCTCCAATGATGGGGACACCTAAGAAATAGACCGAACATAAATTAAATATGTTAAACACCCCTTCCCCATCAGTCAACAAGCATGCATATAAGAAATAACGCCCTTACATAGGAGTTACGTGCTCCAATCCATATCAACTGAGGCAAGTCAGGGCAAGATAGGGTCATAGCCTTCGTATTACAGTCAAGAATTTCATGATAAAGCAACAACCAATCCATACAAAAAATCACATAAAAATTAACCATATCCAACAATATCATATCAACAATAATATCCTGCCCCATAAAAGTCATAACACAACCCCAATACACCTAATTTTTTAAACCACTAAAGATTTATCTACCATAGTGGAAACACAAAGGTCTTGGAAAGTGGATCACAACTAATATCAATATCAGAAGCAAAATAGGCCAACCCATATGAATAAGTAGAGCCTAGATCAAATAAAACTAAAGTTGAATGGCGACACACTGGGACTATACCTGTGATAACTATATTAGAAGCCTCTACCTCAACTCTATCTACAATGACATAGTAAACTCCACAACCACCACTAATCTGTAGACCACTATGAGCACCACCTTTTACTATACAATGATCTCCTCTGACACCACCTCTCATAGCCTGAAAACTATAGTTGGGTACTAGTGCTGGAGCTGGATGAGAACCTGTAGTCTAAGTAGAAGGTACACGGTGAGGCCAATAATGAGCCAAGTGCCCAATCTCATCACAATAATAACAAACCTTGGTCTACTGTCTCTGAGATGGTTGTCCTGAAAAGCCACCACTCCCGAGTGCACTACCCACCTGAGCAGATAAGTACCTATCAAAACAATCTGATACTGGAAGAGTTACCTGAATTGCCCTGCCATAATGGCCCTGCCTCTAAATCTTTTGATCCCGTGGTGGGTGTCCACTAAATTTTCCATGTCGGTAGAACCTCTTCCCGTGACCCTATCTATTTTACCTGATACACTATATCATATGAGTGTGATCCATAACACTCTGGAAAGTACCTCCAGCCAACACCAAGAAAGTTGTAGCCTCATGAAGATACCTGTTAAGCCCTTGGTAAAATGTCAAATCCTCTTGAACTCAGTAGGAATGATAGACAAAGCATATCTAGATAAGGCATGAAACCTAGCCTTATAGTCAGAAATGCACATAGATCCCTATTGTAATCTTTCAAACTCATCTCGGTGGCTATCTTTGAGGCTGTAGGGCACGAATCTCTTTAATAATATCTCAGTGAACTATCCCCAAGTCATAGTTGGAGATCCAATAGGTCGACAAGCTATTACTGAACTCCACTACTCCTTGGCAAGGCCATTGAATTGATATGAAGTGTAGGCAACTCCATGCTACTTAAGAATAGCCACATTACATAATTGATCCTAGCATTCCGATGAAAATTATAAGCTCTATCTCCATGAGTGTCGTCAAATCACAGGGGACCCAACCATATAAGCCTCTCAAAACTCTTTTGCTTCGCTGAAGACATGGTTGTACTAGTAGAAGATGGTAGCACCATAAACAAGGGAGGTACACTAGATAGAGAAATAGCCAAACTCTGAATCTGACTAGCTGAGCTCGGTCTAGATATCTAAAGTGGAGTATTAACAATTGTAGGAGGGTCTGCTGGAGCTAAAGAAGGAGCAGCATGAGTCATGGTCGGCTTTGGTGGAGGACTAGAAGGACCAACCAGTGTAGTAGAAATTGATATCTCAACTATAATTGGCGGTGGGAAGCTCCATATAATCTAGCCAATAACCTCATCAGTAACTCCTGAACCAGGGGTGAAGTCTCTAGGGCTGAGGGCGGTGGAATGGGATTCATAACCCCCTTTGGCTCATAAACAGTCTCTGGAGAAGCCGATCGAGTCTTCCCTTAAAGTGGAGCTACCCCTCTAACATGTCCTCTGCCCCTAGTCTTACCTTGAACGCTACCTCAACCTCGGCTAGGAGCCACATTGACTGCCTTAGGCTCTCCTACTAATCGACAGGATCTGGTAGTCGGCATCTGTGCAGAAAGAATAGATTAGACACTTTCAAAATGGTAATAAAAAGGAACGCACGAATGGAAGCAAGATGTGATAACTTTTCTTAACAAGTATCTTGCAGCCTCTTGAAGATTGGTGTGGATGTCTACACACCGATCTGCGAGACTCTACTGGACATCACAAGCCCACATACCTAGAGCTTTGATACCAAACTTGTCAAGACTCAAAATGGATCACAAATAAAGAAAGATACATAAAACCTGAAATCATGAGCATAAGAGCATCTAAATAGTACTGAACCTTTTTTCCCCAGTTCAAATTTGGGTATTCCTTGATCAACAAAAAACTGAAAATCAATCATGAGCACAAGAGCATCTAAATAGTACTGAAGAGTAAATACGACTATCTCAAAATAAGATACAAGACTGTCTCATAACATCTAGTACATAGTCTGGAAGACAGCAATAAAAAGAGTCCCAAATATCTACATTGACTCAAATCTGAGCCTCATCGGTAATATTTGGATGGAAATACAAAAGTCCAACTAAGAAAGAATTAGATACCCTATGTGAGTCCCTATGCTTGAATAAGTACACCAAAATGTACCCAATAGGTTCAACCAACTAGGCAAGAGAAATCAAATAAGTATGTGATAACGAAGAATCCTATCACCTGCATTAAAAGGGTTAGCAAACAATATAATAGAGTCATACATAATCTCAATTACAAAAGGTAAACCAATCCAATGATGCAGTGTAATGCTATGCATGAATGTAATGGCATCATGGGCCATGTATGAGGTAGAATTATGACCATCGCAGGATCGATGTACACATCTATCGAGCCAAAACTACAACATAGAATTTAGGGGCATCACTGGATATATACTAATATATATGTAATAAGGCATCACAAGTCATAATTAGAAGTATCTCGAGGCGTCACAAGCCATAACTATTGTCTCAATATACATTATAATATCTCAAATAATCTAAATATAGTAATAAATGTGCATAATAGTACATCTAATCATATATCAAATATGTGCATACCAATGCAATCAGTCATATATAACTTGTGCGCATAATAATTCAGCCTCATCAGAAATAAGATTTGTGCATACCAATACACCCAGTCTAATATAAGATATGTATATATCAATGCAATAATAGAGTATAAGAATCTGTGCATACTAATGCAACTAGTCAGTATAAGATAGTTCATACTAATGCAACAATGAAGTATTAACATTATATGAATATACCATGTTTTATCTCATCACCCATCACAAATAACTATATGTCATCGAAACAAGCTCCACAAGGACCATAAATTGCTCATAACTCTTACACTAATCATACTCATCATCAATTAGTTATAACATTAACCAAGAATTATTTCAAGTCTAACATTATCGTGAAGATATCCCAATTATCTCAAAACAAAAGATTCTATCTCAATTAATCAATATGATCGCCATTTACTCAATAATTGGTATAACCAACCTCATATTCCCATCAAATTTAATCATATCATGATAATGGATCACAATTTAATTTACATCTCACAGTTATCACATGTACATGCTCAATAGCTCAATCCAGTCCCAAAAAGATAGTCGAACCTACCTTGATAATGAAATCGCACTCGAACAAGCTTTCAATCAATTCAAGCCTCCAAATGATCCACAGATCGATCAACCATTATCAAGAATTGATACTATGTATCAAGAGGTGCATTTTGATACCCATATTGGCATATTTTAGGCTTAGGGGCAAAATGGTCAAAATTAAAATTTAAACGTGTCAAATATGAAAATTGACTTCTAAATTGAATTCTACATGAAAAATGAAGTTTGTGTGTGAGAATCCATTAATATCGAGTTCAAATCACTGGAGAAATCCCCATTTAAAGTTTCAAAATCATAGACCAAAAATTTCTAATTTTGGATATTTAAAATCATGAAATTCAAGTCAAAATTGAGATTAAAATCATGAAAATTAATCAAAATGACATCGAAACACTTACCCAAAAGATTTCTCTAAAAGCTCTCTTCAAAAAATCATCTCCCAAAGCTTAAAATATTTAAAATATAATGAAAATGGGGATTTTACATATTTAAAAATGACACAGCAAAAATATACTCCATGAAGGTGGAACCTTGTCCGTGAAAGAGGAGTACAGTTTGGGTTGCACAGAATTCCCCATACCTCCGTGAAGGTGGAACCATGGAGCACACAATTCCCCATACCTCCACGAAAGCAGAGGTCCTTTCGTGAAAGAGGAGTACAATTTGGGTTGCACTAGATACCCCTCACACCAGCCAATACCAAAACTCAAAATAGACTATCGAAACTTATCCTAACTCAAAATTTACAAACTTTATATGTATTCATACAAAAAATAGCGATATGAAATCAACGTAATCATTCAAAATTTGATTCTGAGGTCTCATGACACATTTACCAATGCAAGTCAATTAACCTACTTTATAACTCAAAATACTAAAACTATCCTCAAAAACTCCAAAAATTATGACAAAACTATTTTAAGTGTTATTTCACCATTTGAAACTATTAAAAATATTGGAATTTTGATCCAAGATTTCGAACTCCAAATGTTGATCAAAGTCAAACTTTTATTTTGAAAGTAACTAAAATCACAACTTTGGGCCTCAAACCCTCATTTTAACTCCAAACTTAGTTCTATAACTTCTTGTAGTTCAGTTTTGACATTCCTGAGCTAATAAAATTGAATGATCCTCGATCCTACCTCAAAAACTCAAAATGACACATAAACTCACTTTTTCAACAATTTAAGCTTTCAAAAAGATCAAAACTCATATTTTCAACTTTTGAAACTCAGAATTTCAATTCCGACCATTCAAATAGTTCAAAGTAGGCCCAAAGTAACTTACAAAGGTTAAAATAATAATTTTCATAGATAATGTCAAAAATGACCAAGTCATTACATCCCTAATGAATAAATATATTATTTTCATGAGGTTGCATATTCATTCTTTTAACTGATGAAGGCATTACTATTTTTAACCTTGCATTTCATATTGATCTTGAGTTGGGTTCTAAGTTGAGTATCTTGATGTATGCCCTTACTTTTTATTTTATATACTAGACATTTCACATACTAACACCAATTGGGGCTGCAACTTTTGATGATCCAGATACAGGTGTTATAAATCCTTAGCAATCCTTAGCACATGGCTCATTGGAAATTTTGAGCATCCCTAGAGTTTTGATGAGGTATCCTTTCACTAGGGGCACCATTTAGTTTATTTATGTTGTTTATATTGATTACTTTATTTCTTTTTTGGTAGCTATGGACCTGTCATTGGCATCATCTGGATAATGTTAGAGGCTTTATAGACAGAGTCAGTAACGTATTCGAAGTCTGTTTCTCCTTGAAACTATTTCCCCTTATACAAAACTATTACAAGATATTTATGTTCAGTTTTTTTTCCTAAAAATCATTCTTCTATTGATGTTGATGTTGAGAGCCCTCATGAGTATTTTTCTTGATTTTATTAAGTCTTTAGCTGATGAATGAATGAGTGATAAGATCAAGTAGTTCTCTTAGAGATTTGTAACAATTTCTGAATGTCAGACACGCCAAAGGTACTCTCTCGAGGTGTGACAAGTCTACAATCAAAATCCATAGATCGTGATTCATTTTATAATCCATACAACCACTTTCGTAGTTTCTATCTTCATAGGTGGAATTTCAAAAAATTTATACAAGTTGACTTTTTCACGCCGTAAAATATTTTGTTTATCATCCTATTGATCCACAGAAGAAGTACTGCAACTATGAATTTGGAGCACTTCTTCCATGACCACATCCTTTGGCTCATGATTCCTTTAACGAGCCATGGAGACCTCTCACACATTCAAGCTTATTTTTAAAATAATTGTTGGGGTGTTCTATGGACCAGTTTTTACTAATCATACTTTATTCTATGACATGTTCTGCTAGTTCATATAATATGTATTAGGCTTGTATTTTTTTTTAAATCCAAGACCCCTTCTACGACATCTTTCAACGGGTCATAGTTTCTTGTACAACCCATAAACCTTGTTTGTATTGTTAACTAATATACACAAAAAATATTTTATGAAATAACCTCGAAAAATGTCTGAAAATATGCCTCGAAATGCCAAAAAAATTAAATTCAATATATCTCAAAATCTGATTGCTATTTTAAAAAATTCAACTTCGTATTCTTGTCAAGGAAGTCAACTTTAGGTGAAAAATGGTCAACTTTAGGTGAAAATAGTATAACCCCCATTTAAGAGCAAATGATTAGCAATTATAATTTTTTAAGGTGCGAATTCCAGAGAGGAATCTGCGACCCCCTTGCGATGCGCCACTGCGCAAAAATGGACTATTTTTTTTAGTTTGCTCCAAGACTTCTAAATCTTGGGCCTAAGTATTCCCAAATATGTTTTTACCTATACTTGGCCAACTTTCACCCTCATATCATCCTAAACATTTCCCAATATTCACTCAAACACTTAGTCATATTTTTACTCCCCAAACTATTGTCCCAGACCCTTATCCTAAGCTAAGGTTCTCCTTCAAGGTTCTTCTTCAAACTTCTAGTCTTTATCTCCAATCTTCACCAAGTTCATCTTTATGCTAAGGTATATGGGTTTCTTTCATGGGTTTCCAAGCCTCCTTTGACTCAACTTGCACGATTCAAAGTTTATTTAAAAATGGATCTTGCTTATTATGAAATTCATTGCACACTGTATTAAAGCTATATAAAGTTGTGACTGTTTGCTTATGTTTTGAGCTATAAATCTTTGATCTATTATAAGACTTGATGAGGGGTTTTGATATATATTACTTGAGGGTTTTTCAAGGTGTTGATTGATGATTTTACAATGAATTTTCGTGCATGATTTCATCTCTATTTTCATAATTATATACTAGCATTACACACCCTCTAAGTGTTTGATAAAATGTCCGAATGTGGTTTTTTAAGGAGTTAAACGTCCAAAGCATGAGATATGATATGAATGACTATATGATGATGAAATAAACTTATGTATATGATGAATTATACATAAATTTTTGCATTAGACCATGCCCAATTCAGGGGGACTAAGAACCCGGATAACCTAGATGGGGGTTTGTACTCATCAACCTAGGGAAGGGTTTGCACTTCTCCACCTAGTGATGGGGAGGCATCATTACTAACCTAGATGAGAGTTTGTACTCATCAACCTAGGGAAGGGTTTGTACTTCTCTACCAAGGTGATGAGGAGGCATTATCACCAACCTAGATGGGGGTTTGTACTCATTCACCTAAGTGATGGGGTGGGATTATCACTTACCTACAAAAGGGTGGGACTTTGGAAATCTAGCTTGGTCTATTCTACACATATGTAACTCTATATGAGCATGAGTTACTTAAGCTTGTTTTACTTATACATTGATCATACATGTCATATTGTTATAGTATGCCTATTGCCTATTGTTATGCATTTTGATTATGATGCTTAATTCTTGTTTGCATTGCATCCTACATACTTAGTACATTCAAATGTACTAACACATACTTTCTGCCTACATGATGTCACAATATAGAAATCGGTACCCAAGTTGATCATTCTCCTCCTCCACCTGGCTAGTTCGACACTGCTCAAGCTAGTTGGTCAGTCCTCCATTTTAGGGACCTTAGTCTATGTTGCTCCTATTATGTATTGAGGCATTCTTCTTATTTGTCTATTTTGACTATGAGTATGATCCCGATTACTTTGTCTTAGCCCCTACTCTTATCTATGTATTAGAGTTGATTGTTGGACATGTTATGCCTCTATGCTAAGAGCCTTGACTCTATTGTTCTTGAAAACTATCATATGAAAGTATTTTCCCTTAGCCCCGGTTTTCCCACTTTTATCTCTTGATGCTTGCTTTATTGCTTCTGCGTCTAAGGATATATAATGATGTTCTAAGAGGCTTACTTAGGATCCTTTCGAGTTCCCCTTGTGCCGTGTCGCATCTAGGCATAGGCTTGGGTCGTTACAAATTTGGCATTGGAGAACTAGATTTATAGACCCTTGGAGTCCAACACGCTGCATCAATTAGAGTCCTATTCATGGTTGTGATGCTCGCAATGACTATAAATGGGAGGCTATGAGATATTTTAGGAAATGTTTTCCTTTTTTATGTTATAACTCATGCGATAAAGTTATGGTAAGTTTTCCCCCCTAATGATTGCTCTTTACTATGCTAGATCTTACTAGACACTTGAGGATGAAGGGTCCAAACTCTCGAGGAGCAACCTAACAATGGTAAGCTTTGGGAACCTCTCACTATACTTGCTCAAGTTGTGGTCAACCAAGTCAATCAAGGGGCCCAAGCCCCTCATGCTACTACCCTGGGAGCTAGGGTAAGGGACTTCATGAGGATGAATCCTCCGATGTTCTATGGGTCAAAGGTGGATGGTGTTGGGCCAAATGAAAAGGTAGATTTGGCGGGGAACCAACTCAAAAGGGAGCTCAAATATGGTATGACCAATGAAAGGGTTAGAAGGGGATTAGTAATGTGGTGCTTTTAGAGGAGTTCAAATTGGCTTTCCTTAATTGATTTTTTCCTTAAGAGCTTTAGGAAGCTAAGTTGGTAGAGCTTATAACTTGAAACAAGGTGCTATGAGTGTGACAGAGTATACCCTCAAGTTTAATCAACTTTCAAAGTATGCTCCTTATTTAGTGGCTGATCCTAGATCTAGGATGAACAAGTTTGTGATGGGGGTCTCCTACATGGTAAGTGAAGAATGTTAGTCCGCCATGATAATTAGTGACATGGACTTATCTCGGTTGATGACCTACACTAAGAAAATGAAGGAGAAGGAATTAAGGAAGAGAAGGGGCATGAGGCCAAGAGGGTGCGTCTTGGGGGTAAGTTTCCAAGGGGTGGTCGTTCTATCAAGGCCAAGTGTCTCATCATGGTACTAATAGGGGGTTTTCTAGTGACCTCACTAGGCCTCAACGTGTTGGTGTTGTGTCTCCCATTGATGTGTTTCCTGCATGTAGGAAGGGTCATAGAGGCCTATGTTTAAAAGATTCTAATGCATGTTTTGGTTGTGGGGAGCTTGGGCACAAAAAGGTAGATTGTCCAAGAAACTGTGGCAAAGTCTAGGGTGCTATTACTATTGGGGAGAGGTGGTCCTCAAGGTGGTATCTTAAGGTACAATCAATTTTATGTTCTACATGGGAGGCAAGGGGTTGGTGAGGTCCTCGATACTGTTACCGATATGTAGAAAATCTTTGACTTTGATGTGTATGCTTTGATTGATCCGAGTGCCACTCTTTCCTTTGTTACTCCTTTTGTTGCTAAAAAGTTCCATGTTGTCCCCGAGTTTTTGTATAAGTCATATGAAGTGTTTACTCCTATTGGTGTCTCTATTGTTACTAGGAAAGTTTTAGGATTTGACCTATTTACGTTTTGCATAAGTTGCTGACTTATGATCTGGTTGAATTAGACATGGTTGATTTTTATGTCATTCTTGGGATAGATTGGTTGCATGCCTACTATGCTTATATTGATTGTAGAAGTCGTAGGGTCAAATTTCAATTTCCTAATGAACTCATTCTTGAATGGGAAAGTCAAGATGTGGTGGTTAAGGGTAGATTCATTTCATGCATTAAAGACCATTAGTTGATCTCTAAGGGGTGTCTTCACCATCTTGTAAGGTTGAAGATGTGGAGTCCAAAAGTCCCTTTCATTGAGTCAGTTCTAGGTATAAATGAGTTTCTTGATATCTTCCAAAATAACCTTCGCGATGTCCCTCCCAAAAAAGAGATAGATTCTGGCATAGATCTCCTTCTCGATATTCAACCTATCTCCATTCTCCCTTACTGTATGGCCCCAAAGGAGTTGAAGGAGTTAAAAGTGTAATTGGAAGATTTGTTAGAGAAAGGATTTATTAGACCTAGTCAATCACATTGGGGTGCCCCGACCATGTTTGTGAAAAAGAAGAATGGGCCACTTAGAATGTGTATTGACTATCGACAACTCAATAGGGTCACCATAAAGAATAGATATCCTCTTCCAAGGATTGATAACTTGTTTGAACAATTGCAAGGGGCTAGCTTCTTCTCTAAGATTGATCTTCGATCTGGGTATCATCAAGTGAGGGTAAGGGAGTGTCATATTCCTAAGACGATCTTTCGGACCAGATATGGGCATTATGAGTTTGTCGTGATGTCTTTTGGTTTGACTAATGCACTAGGCCTCTTCATAGACCTAATGAATAGGGTCTTCAAACCTTACCTTGATTCATTTATTGTGGTCTTTATTGATGATGCTTTAATCTACTCACATAGTAGGGAGGAGCATGTAAGTCATTTGATGGTTGTGTTACAAAGGTTAAGAGAGGACAAATTGTATGACAAATATAACAAGTGTGAGTTTTGGTTGAAGGAGGTTGCATTCTTGGGTCATGTGGTGTCGGGATATGGTATAAAAGTGGATCCTAAGAAAATTGATGTGATTAGAAATTGGCCTAGACCATTGACTCCATCAGATATTAGGAGTTTCTTAGGCCTTGCGAGTTACTATAGAAGATTTGTGAATAGATTCTCCTCCATTGCTTCCCCTATGAAAAAATTAACTCAAAAGAAGGTTAAGTTTGTGTGGACCGATGATTGTGGGAGAAGTTTCCAAACATTAAAGGATAGGCTTATGTCTGTCTCTATTGTCACTATCGGATGGGCTTGAGGGTTTTGTTGTGTATTGTGATGCATCTAGAGTTGGTTTGAGTTTTGTACTAATGCAAAATTGTAAGTTCATAGCCTATGCTTCTAGGCAACTCAAAGTGTATGAAAGGAATTACCCTACCCATGATCTTTAATTGACTGCTGTGATGTTTGCATTAAAGATTTGGCGTCATTACTTATATGGGGTGCATGTTGTTGTCTTTACCAATCATAAGAGCCTCAAAATATTTTCACTCAAAAAGATCTCAACTTGAGACAAAGAAGATGGCTATAACTTTTTAAAGACTATGACATGAATGTGCATTATCATCCAAATAAGACAGATGTGGTGGCGAATGCGTTGAGTTGGGTGTCCATGGGTATCCTAGCTTTTGTTGATGGTGGTGATAGGGAAATAGCTAGAGAGGTGCATAGATTGGCTAGGTTGGGGGTTAGGTGGGAAGAAATAGGTGATGGTGTTGTTATTGTTGATGGTTCAAAATCTTCCTTTGTTGACAAGGTGATAGCAAAACAAGATCTTGACTCCTCCTTTCTTGAATTGAAGGCCTTGTGACAGAGGGCAAAGTAGAGGTTTTCTTCCAAGGTGGAGATAGTGCCCTTAGGTAACAAGGTAGGTTGTTTGTGCCTTATGTTGATGGTTTAAGGGAGAAAATTCTTGATGAGTCCCATAACTCTCCTTATTCTTCACCTGGTTCCACCAAAATGTATAGAGATGTGAGGGATGTGTATTAGTGGGGAGGCATGAAGAGGGACATTGCCAAATTTATTTCCAGTTGACATAGTAGTCAACAAGTCAAAGCCTAACATCAAAGGTTGGGTGGCCAAACCTAAGACGTAGAGATTTTCACTTAGAAGTGGGAGGTGATTAATATGAATTTTTTGGTTGGGTTGCCCAAGACTAGAAAGGTTTTGATCCCATTTGGGTGGTGGTTGATAAGATGACAAAATTGGCTCACTTTTTACCACTTAAGACCACATATGGGGCTGAAGAGTATGTGAGGTTGTACATCCATGAGATAGTAAGGTTACATGGGGTTCCTTTGTCCATCATATTGGATCATGGTGCACAATTCACTTCACACTTTTGGAGGTCTTTTCAAAGGGGTCTTGGTAGAAAAGTTCACCTTAGTACGACCTTCCACCCTCAAACAGATAGCCAAGCTGGAAGGAAAATTCAAACCCTTGAGGACATGCTAAGGTATTGTGTATTAGAGTTGATGGGTAGTTGGGATGACCATCTTCCTTTGATTGAGTTTGCTACAACAATTGCTATCACTCTAGCATCGGTATGGTTCCTTGTGAGGATCTTTATGGGAGGTGTTGTAGATCACCGGTTGGTTGGTTTGAGGTTGAAGAGGTGGCTTTATTGGGACTGAATCTGGTTATGGAGGCTCTTGAGAAGGTTAGGATGATTAGGGAAAGGTTAAGAACAGCCCAAAGTCATCAAAAATCTTATACCAACATGAGAAGAAGAGACCTTGAATTCAAAGTAGGTGATTGGGTATATTTGAAAGTTTCTCCAATGAAAGGTGTGATCTATTTTGGTAAAAAGGAGAAGTTGAGTCCAAGATATGTCAGTCCTTATGAGGTCTTAAAGAGGGTTGGAAAGGTAGCTTATGAGTTGAAGCTTCCTAGTGAAATAAATTTGGTTCATCAGGTGTTCCATGCCTCAATATTGAGAAAATATGTTAGTGATCCTAATTCTATTATGTCTCTTGATGTTGTGGGTGTTATTAAGGATAACTTGACTTATGAGGAGGTTCCAATTCAGATCCTAGATTGGA
This sequence comes from Solanum sejunctum, assembly GCA_025642045.1. Lineage (NCBI taxonomy): Eukaryota > Viridiplantae > Streptophyta > Magnoliopsida > Solanales > Solanaceae > Solanum > Solanum sejunctum. The sequence goes on from JAOTQJ010000083.1 coordinate 7,628,648, forward strand.
AAGTGTTTAGATTAAGGAACAATGAAGTGGCATATGTTAGGGTCCTTTGGAGGAACGAACAAATCGAAAGTGCTACTTGGGAGGTCAAGCAGAAATGCAAAAGCAGTATACTTATCATTTCCACTCTACTCAAGCCTAAGGTACTAATTCTAGGTCCCTTACATGATTTTAGGTCTTATATTTTAGCCCCTTCATCATTCATATGCATTCATGTTTAAGTTGGCAAGTTATAATGATTTTACATGTATGTTGAGATTTTGAAAATAGTGTTTTAAATGTGATGTTGCATTTTTATTGGGGATGATTTTTTTACGATCATTCTTGTCTTGTATATCTCTTTTACATTTAGGGACGAATGCTTCCAAGGGGGAGATATTGAAATGACCCCGAAAAGTGCCCGAAAACATGCCTTGGAATGCCCAAAATTTTTAAGTTTCATATATCTCAAAATCTGTTTGCTATTTTAAAAATCTGACTTCATATTCTTATTCAGGGGGTTAAAATTAGGTGAAAAAGGGTCTAACACTGATTTAAGAGCGAAAGATTAGCAATTATAGTTTTTCAAGGTACGAATTCCAGAGAGGAATCCATGACCCCCTCGCGATGCGCCAATGAGTAAAAGTGGCCTTTGTTTTTTAGGTCAGTCCGAGACTTTAAGTGTTGGTTTAGTGTTCCCAAATGTGTTTTTACCTGTACTTAGTCAAATTTTACCCTCATATCATCCTAAATATTTCCTAATACTCACTCAAACACTTAGTCATATTTTCACTCCCTAAACTCAAGTCCCAATCCCTCATCCAAGAGAAGGTTCTCCTTTAAGGTTCTTCTTCAAGCTTTAAGTCTCCATCTCCAATTTTCACCAAGTTCATCTCTAATAGAACTTTTGGCAACTTTGTGTTGTCTTCAACCTCTCTATAATCAACTTCACTTTCTCCATAGCCTCCATCACTAAGTCCAGGCCAATCAAAGCCACATCCCCCAACTCAAACCACCCCACTAGAGACTTATACCTACTATGATACAAGGCCTCAAATGGGCCATACCAATGCTAGCATGGAAGCTATTATTATAAGCATACTCAATAAGTGGAAGATGGTCATCCTGATTTTCCTTGAACTCCAACATACAAGCTCTCAACATATCCTCCGAGGTCTGAATTATCCTCTTGGCTTGCCCATTGGTTTGAGGATGAAAGAGGGTAGTCAATTTGACCTTAGTACCAAGACCCCTTTGAAACTATCTCAAAAGTGAGAAGTAAATCGGGTACCCCGATCTGATATGATAGACCTAGGTACTCCATGTAATCTTACTAACTCTCGAATGTACAACTTTGCATAATATTTGACACCAAATGTAGTCTTAACTAGTAGAAAATGAGTAGATTTAGTCATTCGATCGACGATAACACAAAAGGAGTGAAATTGCCTCCATGTCTGAGGCAACACAACCACAAAGTCCATATTTATGTCTCGCCACTTCTAAGTAGGAATTTCGATGTCTTGAGCCAACCCACTAGGACTTTGGTGCTCAACCTTTACTTATTGACAATTTGGGAACTCGAATACAAACTTGGCTATGTCCCTCTTCATACCATGCCACTAATACACCTCCTTCAAATCCTGATACATCTTAGTAGACCCTGGGTTAGTAGAATAATGAGAATTATGGGCTTCGCTCATGATCACCTACTTAAGGCCATCCATATCTAGAACACATAACCGGTCTTGATATACACTATCTTCCCCCCCCCCTCCCCCGAGAAAACCTCAATGTTCTTTTTGGAAACCAATTTCTTCAATTCAACCAAGGATAGATCTAAATCGTGCTTAGTTTTCATATCAACAATCACCGAGGATTAGGCCCCATTTAGAACATGTATACCACTAACATTGGAATCGACCACTCTAACACCTACTCTAGCAAACAATGAGCATCCCCTGCCAACTCCTTCTTTACTTCATCAAAATAAGCCGCACTTCCCATAAGAGCCTACTAAGAGCATCGACTACCCCATTTGCCTTGTTAGGGTGATATAGAACACTCATGTCGTAATCCTTTAAGAGTTCCAACCATATCCTTTGTCTCAAGTTAAGGTCCCTTTAAGTGTACACATATTGTAAGATCTTATGATCAGTGAAGACATCAACTGCACCCCATACAAATAGTGTCTCCAAATTTTCAAAGTGAAAACCAATACCGCTAACTCAAGGTCATGAGTTGGGTAATGTATGCTCATGTACCTTAAATTATCTTGATGCATAAGCTATCACCTTACCATGTTGCATAAGTGCACAACCTAACCCAATTTGAGAGTTATCACAATATACCATGAACCCATCCATGCCATTTGGTAGAGTCAAAACTGGAGCCAATGTAAACCTTCAAAGTTTAAAAACTCCTCTCACACTCATCCAACCACACAAACTTAGCCTTCTTTTGAGTCAACTAATTCAATGGAGATGCAATAGACGAGAAACCTTCAATGAACCTTCTATAATAACCCACTAATCCAAGAAAGCTTCGAATATCTGAAGGAGTCAACAATCTAGGACAATTCTTCACTGCCTCAGTCTTCTTTGCATCCACTTTTATACCATCACAGGAAACCACATGACCTAAAAAAGAAACTTCACCCAACCAAAACTCACACATTGCTAACTTTGGCATACAACTTCTCTCTCAAGGTTTACAAAACCAACCACAAATTATCCATATGCTCCCACTCACTTTGGGAATAAATAAAAATATCATCAATAAAGACAACCACAAAACTATCAAGGAATGTCTTGAACACCCGATTCATAAGGTCTATAAACATGGTCGGAGCATTTAGGCCAAATGACATCACCACAAACTCAAAGTGTCCACACCTTATCCGAAAGGCCATTTTGGGAATATCATATTCTCTAACCTTTAACTGATGATACCCGGAACAGAGATCAATTTTTGAAAAGTGAGTAGCCCCTAGAAGTTGGTCAAACAAGTCATCGATTCTAGGCAACATATACTTATTCTTAATGGTCACCTTATTCAATTGCCTATAATCAATACACATATGAAGAGACCTATCTTTCTTCCTTACAAATAGCACTGGAACACCCCATGGAGATATACTTGGCCTGATGAAACTCTTTTCTAGCAAATCTTTCAACTGATCCTTCAACTCAGTCGGCGCCATATGATAGGGAGGAATAGAGATAGGTTGAGTATCCGAAAGAAGATCTAGTCAAAGTTTACTTCCCTTTCAGGAGAAATACCGGGCAAGTATTCGGGGAACACGTTTGAAAACTCATTCACCATAGAGACCAACTCAAGACTAGGTAACTCGGACTCCACATACTTAACCCTCACAATGTAATATATACATCTCTTGGATATCATCTTCCGAGTTTTGAGGTAAGAAATAAGCCGGCCCTTAATAGCAGAGTCACTACCCTTCCATTCAAGCACAGGCTCGCCGGGAGGTTAGAACATGACCTTTTGGGTTCTACAATCTATAGAGGCATATCATGGGTGTAATCAATCCATCCCAAGAATTATATCAAAATCATATATTTCAAGTTCTACAAGATCACATGGGAAAACCTTATGCAATACAGAAATAGAACAACCACAATGGATCCTATATGCAACAATAGATTCGCTCATAGGGGTATAAACTGAGTAAGGATCCCTCAAAATTTTTGGACTCAAACCAAACTTAGCAGCTCACAGAGGAGTCACAAAGACAAGTTTGTGCCCAGATCAAGCAAAGCATAAGTATTAAAATCAAAGACTTTTAACGTACCAGTCTAGACTTACTAGAGCCTCCTCAACCTCCTGACATGCATAAAGAGCATAGAACATGTTGTTCCTCAAAACAACACTTGTGGAGCTCTTTGTTAGCCTTGTCCACCTTGAGCCACCTGGCTATAACCCTTTCGAGGAACCCTAGGGCAATCATCGACCTTGTGACCCTTGTCACCATACCCAAAGCAAACACCCATATTCTTCCAACATTCGCCCATGTGGGGCTTCCCACACTTATCACATAGAGGATATCCCTGACCACCACCATCCGGTGTCCTAGGAGGAGGAACCTTAACAGTAGCAACCTAAGCACTTAAATCTTGGCCCTATTGGAAGCGATCAAAACCACCACCCCAAGAACCAGAGAACCCACCATCAAGACGGGCCCTCTTAGGATCATACACTCTTCTCCCCTTAAGTTTCTCCCCTTCAATTTGTTCTGCATAAACCATAAGTCTAGAGATATCCATATCTCGATTAAGCATGGTCATACAACATTCCTATACAAGCAAGTCAAAGATACCAAAAATGAACTTGTGCATTCTGGCATGGGAATCAGCCACAAGTGTCGGAGTATACTTGGAGAGCTTAGTGAACTTGAGGGCATAATGCCTCACTCATATTTACCTGCCTAAGGTAGATAAACTCGGTCATCCTAGATTTATTGAGCTCAAGTGGGAAGAAACGATCTATAAAGGCAAGCTTGAACTTTTCCCAATTAACAACATGCCCACAAACCCTCTCCATAGACTACTGAGTGTACCATACTTGTGCTACATCCTTCAACTAATAGGCATCCAATTCATCCTTCTCCTCAGAAATGACACCCATGACATTCAATACTTTGGAGAGCTCATCAATAAACTCTAAATATATGGGATGCAATGCATGAACTTACAAAAATCTGCATTTTCATGTTAGATGATAAGGGCACAAAATATTGAAAGAGATATGTATAGCAAGGAATGTAGTATAATAAGATGTTATGAAATGCATGATGCATGAAGTGCAATTCATGCTTATATATAGTGGGATGTGATCTCAACCGACATAAGTAAGACCAAGCGAATTATTACTTAGAATCCCAATGAAATCCCCTCATCGGTAAAGAGGTGGTCTACTTGTCAAAGGTAAACCATACTTCACTTTATGGGCACCCCCATTTTGTATGAATTAACCTTCATTACGGGCACCCTCATTTCGGATAGGATTTTCACATATAGTACACTATATCATATCACATAGTTTTTACTCCTAAGGGGCACCCCCATTTCAGAGACAACCTTCCTTACAGGAACCCCTCATTTTAGAAAGAAACGTATGCTAGGCACATAGTTTGAGGAAAGAGAGGTAACCCTCCTTTCATTGGTGCTAAGTCATCATCCTATAAGAATACTTATAGTATGCATAGCTATACATGCTTTCAGAAGAGTTGCAAGTCTTACCAAATTGTTTTAATGCACAAATTGGGCTTAAGAGCCAAACATCTTTCATAATAATCCATACGCTCAAATGCCATAACATAGATTATAGTCACAATAATTATGCATAGGAATAGCTCATTCACATAATCGGAATTGTGCAAGCACCCAAAATGCTCCAAGACCCATAATCATAGATATATATGTGATCACAATATCGTCATAATCAATATCTTATAAAAATCATACCATACAACATAATTGGGCTCACCCATAACATAATTTCCATAAAATCTCATGAACATGAATTCATATGCTATGAATGATGTGAGAATGGTATGGATAATTGAGATTCAATCTTAAACCATCAATATATAAGAAATTCAAGTGAAAACATAGTTAAATCCACATTTCAAATCATAGTATAATCACCCATGCTTAGATTCAAATATTTAAGGACTATGCATATTCAAATATTCATAATAATAATGTATTTCAATATTTCAAAGCTTAATTCATCTTTAAATCTATCGACAAACATAATGCGTACATTGTTGGACTTAAGAAACTAAAATATTTTAAAATCCTAAATTAAAGTAACCAAAATTCATGTAGATTCATTGAAAATAGCTTGGGTCTCCTTGATTGAAAGTAACCAAGGATCAAAACAATACCTTCACCAAAATGAAGAAAACCCCATAGAATTTTAAGAGGTGTTGAGTTCCTTTGCTCCTATTTGAATCTTCACAAGAGTTCTTCTGAGAGTTGTTTTCAGAGAGTTCAAAATGTGAGGAATGAGTTTTGAATGTGTGAAATAAATTTTAGGTCATTAGATGACCATGAAATAGCATAGGAATCCCCAAAATAAATAGCAAAATTGATAAAAATGCCATTAATGAATCAGAAGAAAAAATTTCTCGAAAGTCACGTCACTTTAGGCTAAATAGCCCCTGTGTCACTCTACAGTCTGTGTGTAGTACCCTTAAACAACACTTAGACAATTTCTGAAAATTCCAATCTTGAACTAACACTTAAAACTTTTCGCACAAGGCCCACCAAATGGACACCTTTCATGAGCCGTGTGAAGCTATATAGTCTGTGTGATGCTCCCGTCTCCCCGAACTTAGGAAACTTTTTGTGAAAAGTTATGATACGGTGATTTCATAATTAGAATATTTTCACTCTGGAGGCTTCACGGAGGGCCACACGGCCTGTCCCATGCCATACGACCCATGCTACTAGGCGTGGCACCTCACTTAACCCCAATGATGGGGTTTTCAAGCTTTGGCCACTTCAAGGCTCCTCCACACGATCCTTGAAGTGTCACATGGCTCGTGTGGGGTGCCAGTGAGGTGTGCCTTATCTTGTAACACCACACCAAGGTCAACATTCAATATTTGAGGCCAAGTGTGGCCTCACTGGAGGCCACACGACTCATGTGACCTCACACTGGCCGTGTGGTCTCTCTTGAGACAACACTTGGTCTTAAGTTTGTCCGAAATGAGTTTTCTCAAGGTCCAACAACACTGTAAGATATCTGGGTCATTACATTTATTTATTTATATATAGAAATGTGAAGAGGAGGACGACCAAGGGTAGTTTGATCATTTCAAAACTATCTAGAAATATCCTTTCTTCTTCAAAATAGAAAAAGGATGACCAATGACATTTTAGTGAATTTAACTTTATTTAAGGAAAATTAATAATTGAACAATTAATAATCAAAATAAAACTCTTGAAGAATCCATATATGTTCTTATTTTTATTATGCTTGTAAGGATATTTTTATAATTATGCTAAAGTAAAGAGTTTCTAATTGGTTGACTTTTCAAAAAAGATAATAAATGCTAAATTTGTTTGGACATATTTTAGAAATAAAATTTTAAACTAATTTAAAATAAAATGTGTTTAAATAGTTCATTTTTATTTTTTGTTCCTAAATATTTTAAGGATCACTATGTAAAATTATTTTTGACATTAAGTTACATAATATGACCGCTACTAAAGTTTGTATCCTAATTATTAAAATAGTCTTAAAAATAACATACCGATACTTTTTGTTTAATTTAAAGAAAATATTAAATTTAGTGACTAAAAGAGAAAAAAATATTTGACTATCAAGAAATTAATAATTTGATAATGTATTCATTGAAAGATTAAAAGCTATTAATTTTTTATTTCTATGTAGGATATTTTTTTTAATATCAATTATGATAGACTATCTAATAGCGAAAATTTGAATGAAAAAAGTTCAATATTCAAGTTCTAAATAATATTAAAAAGGGATAATCTCAAACGTATACGATAAACTAATATAATTTACAATACATATAGTCATGTTTTATTTACAATCATAAAAAGTATATATGACTATATAATATACTTGTCAAAAGTTATAGAATGTATACACTGTCTATACAGTATAGACTACTGATACATGATCTATACACTAAGTATACATTATTGATACACTCAAAAATTGAATATGACTTTATTACGCATAAAATATACACTGACTATACATGTCTATACGTCGAATACTTTTTTAATAAGTATTTTGACCGAATGGCCATATACTATTCCCTGTTAAAATACACAATAAAGAAAATGAGGAGTTAAAAAAAATAAAGAAGAAAATGCCAATATAAAAGGACTATGTTGAGAAATATAAAGGAAGAAAAAAATTTAAAAATAAATAAACAACCTGAAAAAAAAATATATCTATTGGTTATTTTGTGGGGTAAGATTCAGAGTTTTCTTTTAGGTATGATATTTAGAGTTATAATTATTTTTTTTTGTTAATTTAATTTAGAATTTCATGAAATGAGGGTCCTTCGAAAATAGTTTTTTTATCTTTATGAGATAGTGGTAAGGTCTGCGAATATTTTTTCTCCCCAAATTCCACTTGTGGAATTTCACTGGGTACGCTGCTGTTGTTAATTTATAATTTAACTATGACATGATATTTAGAGTTTAGTATCAATTTTTTTTATTAATTTAATTTAGAATTTATCATTATGATAATTGTTAGTATTATATATAGAAATAAAGTTACTTTCATGATCGTTATTATTGTTGTGGAATTAAAAATCAACTTTTTAGTAAATAATTTCAGCATTAACATCAAAATAAATAGAACTATTTCTATTTATTGAATACAATAATAAGATGATCACAATTTATCAAAAACCTAACCACAAATAAATTATTCTTGAGTGCTGAAATAATAGAAATTTGAAAGGCTTTTAATCGAGCTTTACTAATTGGTTGATCAAAGATTTATATATATTATTATATGCAAAACTTGTGATGTAAATATTACAAATAGAAGATAACAAGTGTGGAAAATAGACACCACTTTAAAGATATATAAAAATTGATAATCTTTTTTAAAGATATAAATATCAATATTTTATATATTTTCCAAACATAAAATATACTTATTTCATAATCTAACATACTTTTTCATTTTCTCTATACATAAAATTTCTTGAAATTCAATCTTCCCAAGTTTGAATTTAATGACACATTTATATTGTATGAACACTTAAATAAATTATAAAATAATATATTGAAGTTGTTTACTGAAAAAATATATAAATCAGATTGGGCCCATACCACGGTCCTTAAATTATCTAGCTTAATTTAAAAGTTTAAGATATCTTTTAGTATTCCTCCATTTTTATCTATATAAATTCATCTTTTTTATTTCATGTAATCCCTGCCCAAGGTTATCCTTTTTATTTTATAGTGAAAGTAGTGAAGTGCTTATATCATTTTTATTATACTATTTTATTCATGCTTTGGTTGAAAAAATCTGTTCTGATTCTATATTTTTTTTGAAGTATTTGTTAAAATGATAAATATTATATATGTTATTACGAGTTGTAACATTAGATACTGAATTACAAGTTCTAGCAATTATGGGTTTTAACAATTTAATTACAAGTTATAATAGATATATACATTATGCCCATTTCATACCAATTACATACTCAAATCTGTTAGGATATATGTTTGAGTATGTAATTGGTATGGATTTGGTATGATGCATATATTTGTTATGACTTGTAATTAAATTGTTAAAATCCGTAACTAATATTATGTAATGTTACAACCTGTAATAACATATCTAATATTTATCGTTTTAGCAAATTTTATTTTCTTTTTTTCATCAATATTATCATGATAACAATCATAAGAAGAATGCGTATGTTGCATCTTCTTCTTTGTTTTCTTTTAAATTTTCTCCTTATTAGACTTTTCTGTATTTTTATTTAGACTCAAATTAGTCATTTGTGACTTCATTGAAAGTATGAAATACATATGCAAATCACGTTTCAAAAACTAGTTTTTAAAAAATAAACGATTCAATCGTCCCACTGACTTTACTAATAGAAAAGTAAGACTAAGATGAAGAGCATGAGAGATAAAATCATCTCTGGCTTAACAATAGGATTCATTGGCAATTAGGATAGCAATATACCTAGGTTAGCTTATCTGATTATTAATAGGATGAAAACTTTAGCCATTTGAATTAGAGACTCGTATTCCACTTAATGATATAGTTGTCAGACTAATTTAAATAGGTGTTAGAGGATGGCCATTTAGGATTTTTATAATTAATCTCAAAATCAACAATTAGAGAGAGAAAACTTAATAAAGGCTATACATGAATATGGTAAATGTCATAGCGCTGAAATTCCCCTCTTATTGTGTATCAGTCAAGTACTTAAACCTCTCTCAATTTACTTTATGTGAGAAGTTACAACACATAATTTTTTTAAAAAAATTACAATCTCAATTGTTTTATCTTAATTGCATAAATTAAGTTAGTTATTTGCTAAGCAATCTTATCGTTGTGGGTTCGACATTCGGCTTGTAAAAAGAGTTATTATATTACTTTTATGACAACTTACATTTGCATGTGCATTTGGATGCAACAATATGCTAACTTAAAAATTTTTATTTTAAATATAGTAGACAAGTAAAAATGAATGAGGAGAGTAATATCTATTATTACTAATAAAATAATAAAATATATATTTTATCATGATAATCATATTAATTGATATATAGTAACTTTCATAAATAATTATAATTTGAGATATAATTATGAGTACTAATTATAGTTTATTTAACTACTATTCATAACAATAATTTTAAAAAGGAGAGAAGTGAGCGAGATTGCAAGAGATAATTCAGAGCTGAGTAGATTGTATTTTAGATATAACATGTATCTCAATTGAAAGTGAGTTGTACAAATCACAAATATGTATATACATAAATATAATCTCCTCTCTCTATCTCAAATCTTGCTTGCCTCTTACCACTTGTCTGTATCTTCCAATACACAAATACATATTGTAACATACATAGATATAGACTGTGTATCAATTTTTTATGATATAGAGATTTAAAAAATTGATACAATATATGAATATTATGTTAGCACTAAAAGAAATATACAAATACAATTTTTTAAGAATAGCTATGTCAATTTTTTTGTGACACACAATAGTTTGATAATAGTAGTATCAATTTTTTCGGATTTACAAATGTAGTATATTTTGCTCATACAGAGATACAATTAATTGTAATAATATGTATTAATCAAAGAAATACAATATGATAAAGGAAAATTGCTAGAAAAAATAATTTAAAAGTGTTTGTTATTTAAGTTACAATTGTCTTATTCTATTTATAAATCTGTATTTTTAATTACAAAATTGTACAAGTTAATTTATATCATTTTTACATTTTATAACTTTAATATTTTTATTATTGGAATATGGGAAAAAGGTGCACCAATATAAACTTTTTTCGGATTGGTTGATATTTTCAATGTACCCATATGCTTTGTCTTTTCACTAGACTTCACTTCTTTCTTTATTTTATTTTTCCATGTTCACTAACCCTTCTTCTTCTTCTTTTACACTTTCTTTTGTTCCTCATCTTCTTTAACTTTTTTTAAAAGTTTTTCGTGTGCAGTAACTATTCTTCTTCTTCTTTTACACTTTCTCTTGTTCCTCACCTTCTCAACTATTTTATCTCCATTTTTGTATTTCTTTTTATCGTGCATCATAAATTAACAATGTTCAAAGTCCAAGGACTGATCCGTCACTAATTTGTTTGGATTCCACATCCGTATAATGTTCAAGACCAAGTTTCGAAGTAAATATTTTTACCTCATCTCCACCAAAGAGTAGATCCGTCGCATGGGACAAAGACAAGGAGAAGGTATTATTTGAAGTCAAATCGTCTAATTATCCACATGATAGTAACTTTAAAAACAAAATATCTATTTTAAAAGAGTCTAAATCAACAAAGAGGCTTAAAGTATCGGAGCCAAATCCAAGATTTCTTTGTTCTTGATTTTTATTTCTTTTTGAGTATTTCTTAATTTTTTGTTATATTATTTTTTAAGAAAATATTTTTGTTTATAGACAGTGAAGGAGCTTTATTGGTTTGAAAAATGTTGAATGTAGTGGTTGGTCAATTATACGTTCAGTTTTTTGGTGCTTGCGTTGGTATAAACTTTGATAAAAGTTTGTTACATTGTGTGAATTGTGTTGAATGTGCTATTAGGATGATACTTCTAATTAAAATTGGAATGATGGTTATTTTTTCATAGGAACTTCCATGTTCACTTTGCAAGGGTGTAACAAATTATTTTCTAGTTGATCATTGTGACACCTGGTGAAAAGATCAAACTATTCTTAGAACTGATCATGCGCGTAACGAATCTTCCCATGCTTCATTTGTAAAATCGAGATCGAATTTGCGATCAGCGCAAAAAATTGAGCAAAAAAATAATTTCAAATTGATTTTTAAGCAATCGAGGGAATTAAAAATTTCACTAATTAATTTCAGGCAGTGAAGTTTCCGCACCCAAGGCGTGATGCACCTGGGACGCAGAGTCATACTTACAAAATTTTTGTACTTTTTGACGGCAGGAGAATTTGGCGAGAAAAGGTGAAATACATATGTTTGCGCCCCTGCCGTGACACAGACATGCTATATTAAGTAAAGTGCATATGTTCATACCCCTGGAGTGACGCACACATGTTGTATTTTGCAGCAACTTTTTGACCTTTCTCACCCTCCTTAAACCTTGATAGGTTGGTTTTCATTCGATTAACTCATAAAAACACTTCCATTCCCTCATTAACATTAGAACAAGTTTAAGCAAATTCAAGCGTAAAAACCAAGAACCAGTTAGGGATTTCAAGAATTTTTCCCAAGTTCTTCCAAGAACTAATTCCTCAGGTATGTAAGGCCCTCAAAAGATTATTATGTTACTATTTTAGTATCTAAAATCCCCAAGTTCTACCTAATATTTATATTTTCAAGGTGAAGTTAAAAATTTCTTCCCGGACCAGTTAAATTCATCCAAATGTTTTTTCATGCATTATTCTTGATATATAATCATGACTTTTACTAATTTTAGCATGAAGTATGTTATTGAAACAAGGTTTATAGCCATGGATGATTTCTCATAAATTTCTTATGTATTCCATGAAACATTCATAGATCTTACAATTTGAACTAAGTTAAGAAGTATTTCTAAGATTTGCTCTTGCGGTTTAGTTGAGTAAACCAATATGTTTTAGAATAAATATATTAGTTGCATTCAAGCTAATCAGTATAGATAAGAAGAGAAGGTTAAACAGCTAAGTTGGGCTAAGTTCTCGAAAGACCAATGATATATATTGAGAAGCCTTATTTCTTAAAGGTATGAGCTATATACAAGAATTTTGGGAGTAGTATTGAGCACCGATATGAGTAAGAGTAGAATTAATAACTTGAGCTTATAAACTATGTAGTCAGCGTAGGATAGGAATGTACCTATTTACAACTTCTCAATTGCCACTGAGATGGACTAGTTTGGGATGGATCCAATCTCCTAGTCTTTTGTCTCCTACCCCAAAAAAGTACGAGACAGCTCTGGCAGCGCGGGCATGACATTGTATCACCACAATGCTTATAGTGGTGGTTATCAGTTAGAGAAACTCTCCAAGTTAAAGCAAGTTATGTTTTTATACAGATTTTTAGTATGTTAACTTCCAACATGTTTATTTTCAGCATACAGAGTATTTATTACTTATGTTATTCTACTTTTAGATATGATTATGTACTTTGAAATATTTTATCATCCTGAGTTTCTGTTTTGACCATCTTACATACCATACATTCCACGTACTATGTCCTTAGGACCTGCATTGTTTTATGATGCAGACATATATGACAGAGCCCCTCAACAGCCACTTCATTGAGGACTAGATATCATCTAGCCTTTGGTGAGGTGTCTTCTCATTCAGAAGCTACTAAAGTTATTTATGTTTCTTTCAACATCTATTTCAGTTCTGGCTACTTGGTTTCTGTCCCGGTAGTTCTTTCAGACTATTCTAGTAGAGGTTCCATAGACTATATGTCAGATACTTCAGTTTTGGTTTGATTGTTTTAACTATTGAACTATTTCCCCTTTCAGTTAAGTTTAGCAGCGTTATGCTTGTTATTTAAAGCCTTCCATGATTATTTAAGTCTTCCACTGAGTAAGTAGCCAAGCCAAGTGGTTCACTCGGGACCAGCAATGGTTCTAAGTGTCAGTTACATCTAGGATATAGGTTCAGGGCTTAACAAACTTGGTATCAAAGCATAGAGTTCAAGAGTCCTAGGGAGTCTATGAAACCGTGTCTAGTAGAGTCCATATTATGGGTACGAAGTTCACCACATCTATATTGGGGAGGCTACAGGGCATTAAGAAGTGTCAACATTAATTATTATTTTTTGTCTTGTGCTTCAGAGTTTACCTTTGTTAAGTCCCTCCTAATGCATGCGTTCACGCCATTTTTTCATATCATGCTTTCATATAGAGTCGAAAGACCAGTAAGGGGCAGAGGGCGCCTAGCTAGGAGAAATGCAAACCAGCTTGGTCCAGTTCCTGAGGGACCTATAGGTCCAGCTATTCCTATTGAGCAGCCAAAGCAAGCAGACATCTCCAATGCTGAGCTCCGCTAGTCTATCTAGACTTTGGCTCAGATGGTTACTACCTAGGGAGGTCACCAGGGAGATGGTAGGAATGATGGGTCAAATACAGTCAGAGTTCGTGAGTTCCTGAGAATGAATCCACTTGAATCCATGGGGTCTAATATGAAGGAGGATCTTGAAAATTTTATTGAGGAGCTTCAAAAGGTATTCCAGGTTATGCATAGTAGTGATATTGAGCGGGCTGAATCGGCTGCCTACCATCTCAAAGGGGTAGCTAGACTCTGGTTTGAGAAGTGGAGAGGAAGCAAGGTACTTGTAGCACCAGTTGTTAGTTGGGCAAATGATTAAGTAGGCCTTTCTGGGATAATACTTTTCCAGAGGGATGAGATAGGCGAAGGTGAGAGGATTCTTGAATCTAAAATAAGAGAATATGACTGCAGGAGTACAATATCAAGTTTACTTAGCTGGCCCATTATGCTCCAGCAGTGGTGGTAGACATGTGCACTATGCTGGACCTATTTGTGTCAAGGCTCCCTTGGATGACTAATAGGTAGGGAAGGAATGTCATGCTGATTGGGGATATGGACATAGCTCATTTGATGACTTATGTACAACAGGTGGAGGAGGAGAAGATGCAGGATAGGGAAGAATTTAGGAGCTAGAGGGCCAAGATATCAGGATAGGAGACCGATAAGAGAGGGTCTAGAGGTGGAAATCACTCATTTTTTTAGCCTAAGACAATCTGGACCATCACCTTCATCTTCTAGTGCCCTTCACCAAGGGTCAAGAATGAGCAGGGATCACAAAACCACAAGTTATCGGGCAGCTCAAGGACCGAACCGATATCCTACTTGTGGAAAGTGCGGTAGGTCTCATCTCGAAGAGTGTCTTATGGGCACAAATGGTTGTTTCAAATATGGTCAGGTAGAACACTTCTTGAAGGATTATCCTATGAGGAGGCAGAACATAAGTGATAATAGATTACAGTCAGTTTCTTTAGCACTGCAGGGTAAGCCACCTCAGAGGGGCACTACATCTGGAGTAGGCGAAGGCACAAACTGCTTGTATGCCATGACCACCAGATAGGGACAGGAGAACTCACCTGATATGGTTACCGATATGCTCAAAATCTTTACTTATGATGTCTATGCATTGTTGGACCCAGGTGTCACATTATCATTTGTAACCCTATATGTAGCTATGAAGTTTGGGGTCAATCCAGAAGGTCATCTTAAGCCTTTAAGTGTTTCCACTCCTACTAGAGAGTCTATCTTAGACTAACGAATTTATAGGGACTCTCAGTCTCAGTTTATCATAAGACTATTATAGCTAATTTGGTAGAGTTAGACATGTTAGATTTTGATGTCATTCTAGTCATGGACTGGCTACATGACGGTTATGCTTTCTTGGATTGCAGAACCAGAGAGGTCAAGTTTTAGTTTCCTAACGGACCAGTCCTAGAATGAAAGGGTAGCTCAGTTTTCCCTAAGGGTCAATTTGTCTCATATCTAAAAGCCAGAAAGTTAATTTCTAAAGGGTGCATATACTACCTAGTCAGAGTTATAGATTCTCATGCCAAGGCACCATCTCTTCAATTTGTCCCAGTTGTGAATAAGTTCCTAGAAGTTTTTCCTGAGGATCTTCCTGAAGTCCCTCATGATAGGGAGATAGACTTTGGGATAGATACTCTTCTAGATACTCAGCCCATCTCCATTCCTCCATATCGTATGGCTTCTTCAAAGCTAAAAGAGTTGAAGTTGCAATTGAAGGATCTCTTAGATAAAGGTTTCATTAGACCAAACGTCTCACCTTTCAATGCTCCAATTCTCTTTGTGTGTAAGAAGGACGGTTCTATTTGAATGTGCATAGATTACCATTAACTGAATAAGGTCACCATAAAGAACAAGTATCCCCTTCCCAGAATTGATGACTTATTCGACCAACTTCTGGTGCTACTTGTTTCTCCAAGATAAACCTTAGATCTGGGTAGCATCTGCTTAAGGTTAGAGAGAGAGACATTCCTAATACAACTTTTAGAACTTGCTATGGTCATTATGAGTTTATGGTCATGTATTTTGGACTAATGAATGCACCAGCAGCGTTCATGGATTTGATGAACAGGGTGTTAAGGTCGTACCTAGATATGTTCATTATTGTGTTCATAGATGACATCTTGATCTATTCTCGTAATAAGTAGAAGCATGCTAACTATCTCAGAATTATCCTTCAAACCCTTGAGAATCAACATCTTTATGTAAAATTCTCCAGGTGTGAGTTTTGGTTGGCATCTGTGGCATTTCTGGGGTACATTGTGTCTAGTGAAGGTATTTAGGTCGATTCCCAAAAGATTAAGACAATGAAGTATTGTCCAAGGCCCAGAACTCTAACAAAGATAAGGAGTTTCTTGGGCTTGGCGGGGGACTACAGACGGTTCGTAGAGGGGTTTCTCTTCTATCTTAGCTTCTTTGACTAAACTCACTCAGAAGAAGGTTAAGTTTGAATGGTCAAATGCTTGTGAGAAGATTTTCTAAGAGCTAAAAATTAGGCTAACCATAGGCCTGGTCTTATTCCTACCCGAGGGAACTGATGACTCTGTGGTACATTGCGATGCTTCCATAGTTGGGTTGGGATGTGTATTGATGCAGAGAAGCAAGGTAATAGTATATGCCTCTGGATAGCTTAAGACATGAGAAGAACTACTCAACTTATGATCTTGAGTTGGTTGTTATGGTTTTTGGTCTAAAGCTTTGGAGACACTTACCTTTATGGTGGGCACGTGGATGTATTCACGAACCATAAGAGTTTACAGTATGTACTCAGCCAGAAGGAGTTGAATTTGAGGTAGAGAAGGTGGCTGGAGCTGTTGAAAGACTATGACATGAGCATTCTCTACAACCCAGGTAAAGCTAATATAGTTACTAATGCTCTTAGCAGGTCGACCATGGGAAGCACCGCTTACATAGAAGACAAAATGAAAGAATTAACTAAAGAGGTGCACAGACTAGCCCATTTGGGGGTGCAGATTGAAGATTCTAATGAAGGTGGTGCCATTATTAGAAATGGGGCCGAGTCATCCTTAGTGGTGGAGGTGAAAGAAAAGCAAGACAGGGATCCTCTCCTCCTCCAGTTGAAAGAAGATGTTCAAAAATAGAAGGTATTAATGCTTGCTAAAGGGGGAGATGGAGTCTTAAGGTACCAAGGCAGGTTATGTATGCCAAGGGTTGATGGTCTTAGAGATAGGATCTTGACTGAAGCTCATAATGCCATATACTCTATTCACCCTAGTGCAATAAAGATGTATAGAGATTTGCGAGAAGTCTATTAGTGGGGTGGTATGAAGAGGGACATTGCAGAGTTCATGTCTAGATACCTGTATTGTCAGCAAGTTAAGGTAGAGCACTAAAGGCCTTGTGGTGTAGACTAATTGAGATTCTAGAATGGAAGTGGGAGATGATTAACATGGAGTTTATAACAGGATTACCTCGATCGCATAGACGACATGATTTAATATGGGTTATAGTAGATATAATGACCAAGTCAGCTCACTTTTTACCAGTCAAGATGACTGATACAGCTGAGGACTATGCCAGACTTTATCTTAAGGAGATTCTTAGGTTACATAGGGTCCCTATATCTATTATTTCAAACAAGGGAGCTCAGTTGATAGCATAGTTTTGGAAGTCCTTTCAGAAGGGGCTTGGTACGAAGGTGAATCTTAGTATGACTTTTCCATTCGCAGACAGACAGGCAAGCAGAGCAAACCATATAGACCCTTGAGGATATATTGAGGGCATGTGTGATAGACTTTAAAGTTAACTGGGATGATCAATTACCCTTGATTGAGTTTTCCTATAATAACAACTTCTAGGCTAGCATACAGATAGCACCATATGAAGCTCTTTATGGGAGAAGGTGTAGATCACCCATTGAGTGGTTTGAAGTTAGTGAGGTAGGTTTGATAGGACCTGATCTAGTCTACAAGGCTATGGAGAAGGTGAAGGTTATCCAAGAAAGGCTAAAGACAGCTCAAAGTCGGCAAAAGTCATATACTGATGTTAGGAGGAGAGATTTGGAATTTAAAGTAGGTGATTGGATATATCTAAAGGTATCACCAATGAAAGAAGTTATGAGATTTGTGAAAAAGGGAAAACTTAGTCCATGATTTATTAGCCAGTACCAAATTCTAAGAAGGGTTGGTAGTATAGCTTACGAGTTAGAGTGACCAGCAGAGTTGAGTGCTATATACCCAGTATTTCATATTTACATGATTAAGAAAAGTTTCGAAGATTCCTTTCTAGTTGTTCCAGTTGAAAGTATGGGAATTAAAGATAATTTATCATATGAAGTGATCTCGGTGCAGATACTAGACTGGCATGTTCGTAAGTGGAGGACTAAGGAGATTGCTTCGGTAAAAGTTTGTGGAGCAACCAATTCATGGAAGAAGCCACATGGGAAGCAGAAGAAGAGATGAAGGACAAGTATCCACACTTGTTCATTGGCCTAAATGAGTACCTTAAAGGTAAGCTTTCATTCTTGATCTCGAAGACTTATGTTTGTTTAAGTATGGTAACCTTGTTTTCTTATGCTAAATTCTTCATATCGTTATAATTCGTGGACGAATGATCCCAGGGGGAAGATATTATGACACCCAATGAAAAAATCAAACTACCTCCAAAATTGACTATGTGGTAATGCATCTTCCCATGCTCCATTCACAAATTTTAGACCGGATTTGCGATCAGTGCAAAATATTGAGTGGGAAAATAGTTTAGAATTAATTTTTAAGCAATTGAGGTAAATTAAAAATTTTGCTAATTAATTCTGGGCAGTGAGGTTTCTGCGCCTGGGATGCGGAGCTACACTTAGGAAATTTTTTTGATTTTTGACGGGAGGAGAATTTGGTGAGAAAACGTGAAATACACATGTTCGTGCTCTTAGTGTGATGCAGACATGCTGTACTAAGTAAAATGTACATGTTCGCGCCTCTAGCGCAACACAGACTTATTGTATTTGTAACACCCCACACCTTACATTACTAAAACAAGTCAAATGAAACATATCATGGTTTGGACAAATTGATGCTAATTTTTAAAAGTGCTCGAATCTCGCATTAATGGGCTATATGTGCATCTAGCACTTAAGAGGGTTGACAGAATATATGTTTTATGTTGAATTAAGGAGATTATGGCCTTAAAATGAAGTGAGAGAATTGATGTGCTTGTAGGACTTAGAAGCTAGCAGGTGAGTCACCTACTTGCTTAGCTTAAAATCGCTAGTTAAACGGAGACGAGGTTCGACGTTGAATTTGTCTAAGTTCGATTATGAATAAAGTCCGTGTTAAGGGTGTAACTTCGGGACATCATTTAAAATCACATATGGACTATATTTACAGCCCAAGGATGATAGTAAGGAAGGCCCAATGACATCATAAACTCTTGGATACTTTGGGCCAAAAACTAAGTAAGAAAGGTTGGTAAAATAGGGAACCCAAGTCCATCAACTTGGAGACCCATTTTGGCCCAAGTTTAATGGACAGGCTGCTGTATAAACAGCTTATTATTATGTGGTGTAATATGGTCAAAATACCAAGATAAGATCGGCCAAAGTGATAATATAAAGAGGGGTTATAAGCAGCAAATATCCATTCACTTTAACTTGGCAAAACTTTCAGCTTTCTGCCAACGTTATTGTTCTCCTTTCTTCACCTTGCAAAGTAGTTAAATAAATCTCCTAGGATTCTTGGAGAAGACTTACACCTTTAAGTGGTAAGTAAGTTTACACATGTGTTTAGTATAGTTCTCTTATGAAAAACAAGAAGTATATGTTAATATGTTGG
>JAOTQJ010000083.1:7648784-7662842 GCA_025642045.1 Solanum sejunctum
CCAGCATGTTCAAAAACTAGATAGAGGGGTGTGGCCTCAAAAGTACACTTCTACAACAAATTTTTCTTGGCCCATTTTCCAAAATTAGTGGGCCCATGGCCCATTTTTGCACAATTAATGGGCCCATGTGCCCATTTGGGAGGTGAGTTGAAGGCAAACAATTTAGTGACTTTCATTGTCGGTGGTTGGTTGGTTGCTTCTCTATACATGTTTCAAAAATTGCTATAATATCTAAACATGTGGTGTGGTGAAACGATGAGTATTCCTTTATTACTAATCAGAGGTTTTGACATTTGATAACTAAAAAATGATGTTAAGAGTAGAAAACGATGAAAAAACAATGGAGCCCACAATTTCGTATGTATTCTTAAGAAATATTAACCCTCTCTATTACTATCTAGATATTTGGAAAAAAACATTTTCGTAATAGCGACAATGAAAATTACAAAACTCCGATAATTGTAAATGATGAGTAAATCGGACACTAACATATTCTTTTGAAAAAATGATGTAGAATTGCCGTAGTTTTAGATTTTCAAAAGTGGGGGCAATACAATACACTAAAACTCTCTTATTACACAGGGTTCAAGAAAGAGCCCGACCACAACAATCTATTATATACAACTTTACCTTGCTTTTTTACCAGAGATAGTTTCCAAAACTCACCCATGACCTCCTGATTATGCAACTTTATCAGTTACTCCAATGAAGTTTTCATATTTCATATATATAAAAAAGCACAAAATTCTTCTTCTCTTTAATCAATGATGGACAAAGTTCCTTTGTAAAAAAAAAAAAAAAACATGTTTACATTTTCATATAAATCCAAAAAATTCTATTATATCATTGGTAAAACCAAAATAGATGATATATATATTGCTTATCCACAAAGTGAATTCAGCCAAATTTTATCATACATCTTTTCAAGATTCATCTTCTATTTACTATTTTCTTGTATGGTTACCCCTTTGCCTTTTGTCCCTTCTATTATTTGTTTCTCTTTTTGTGAATTGCCTACTCATTCTTTTTCTTTCTTCATGATAACTCACTTCTTCAAGATACATTTTGTCTTGTTATATACACACACATCTACATCTATGAATGGTGACTTGTAAAATATCAAATAAACAAACTTGTAACGTGTCAAACCAAAAAATTATCAAAAACTATAATCACATGGTATTAGGAAACAACCTCTCTACTTTTATGAAGTAGCGGTAAGGTCTGCGTACAATCTTCCCTCCTCAGACCCCATTTGTGGAATATCACTAGGTATGTTATTGTTGTTGTATAATCACATGGTATAAGCTAAGTGTTATTTTCTTTCTTTTGGTCATCATATTTAAGATGACACAAGTGATATATAATATAATGAAAGGGACATTGAGAGCTCTTTGGAATAATAAATTTGGGAGTTCTCAAGTGTCACATGGACTATCATGTGATGATATGGAATTTCAAGAAGCCAACATGGATCCTCTTATGGTAGGGTAAAGGATATACCATAATCATCCATCATGAGATGGGATGGAAGAGAACTAACAATTTAGTAAACACATTATTTTTGATCAAGAAAAAAAGGCAAGATATGAATTGCAAGAAACAACTAAGCCAAATACAATAGTCGATAGTAGCTATTGAAATTTTTTTATATTAGCTAGATTATCAATACCTAAACATATGTATTTTAATTGATTAATCGACAAGGTTCATCAATTATTTCATATCATTTTACTAGAAGATATGACAGATGACATCAATCGATAATTCAAAATTCATAGTTAGGTGATCCAAAATGAGTATAACTACATACTTACACATCTTATGAATAAAAAATTATTGAATAAAATTTTTCCTTCTCTTTTTATTATCTGACATATATGTGCTAGTTTTATCATATTTACATATTGTCATGTGTTACTCTTTGTTAGTTGCACCTGCTATTCCCTTCCCCTGCATTTCATTTATGTCATATTTAGTTCTTTCTACTAATGAGTTTTGAGCTGAGTGTTTTAGGAAACAACCTCTCTACTTCTACAAGGTAACGGTAAGGTCTGCGTACAAATTACCCTCCCCAAACCTCACTTGTGAGATTTCACTGGATATGTTGTTGTTGTTGTTAATTTAAATACTGGCTTACTTAGGTTGAGCTCACCACAAATATTCAGCCTTGACAGTTGCATTGTAACCACTCATTATTTCTTATCCAAGAAACCTACCTATTTATCACGTCGTATTATTAATTTTTTACTTATCTACAAGGCTACATAAAACAAGTTGGTCACTAATTAATGGAGTAATTTATTGCTACTGTATATTGAGACCCAAAAGAAATCATGCTGAAGAAAATGTCAACGTTATTCGATGAATTTGTGTTTTCAGTTACTTCGGCAAGACATTACCTCTTCCTGAGAGAAAAAAAAGGTTCCTTATTAGGTGGGGTTTAATTTTATTCAAAGATTCATTTTTTTAATAATATAATTAAATACTATTAAATTATCTATATAAAATAAATATTCATAAATATTATTAGTATGGATTAATTTTAAATTAATAATTAAATAATTTTAAAATAAATTATAATATATAGTTGTACCGTAGTAAATTATCTTCCTTTTTGTGCAAATCTAATGTGAAAAAGTCCATTTAAATGTTCTTAATTAAAGTATATTTTGTCATTGAATGTTGATTTTTTATTCAAAATATACACAAATATTATTGACACCCAAAAATAGAGAAGTGTCTGCTTCCCCTCAACTCTCTCTTATATAAGAAGAGAATATTTGGTTGGATAACTTTTTTAAAATATTATTTAGAATTTTTTTTATAAATAATATTCATAAAAGGTCAAAATTGTCCTTGAACTATAAAAAATAGACCACTTATACTCATCATTATATTTTTGAGACAAAAAATACTCCGCCTTTATAGTAGGCGACCACAAATATCTCTCAAAGTTTAACAATACTGATATGACAAGTCATATGATATTAATTTCCTCACCTAAACTTGCCAATTAGAATATCTATTAAATTTGACCAAATTTATAATCCATTACCTTAATTTATTAATCAAAGATTCAACTTACTAAATTAAGAGGAAACTATCACCTCCTTTAGCTGCTCTCAAATAATATGATAAGACATCGGATTTCCCACCATAAGCGTGTATTTAAATAAAAAAAAGATTTTTAAAAAATTACAACAAAATTATTCTAATATATTTTATATTGTTGAGATATTTATAAATCGACAAGACAGTCATTAATTGCCATATGATTAAAAAAATATAATTAATTAAGTGAAACTCCTCAAACTTGTTCTTTTTCAAATTTATATATTTCAGATTTGAAGTGGAATAGTTTGATAAATACAATTTGCCTACTAATTTAATATCAAAATAAAATGGCTATGAGATTAAGTTTTCATTGTGAAAGAAAAGCCCCGTCGATAAGCTGTTATAGGAGGTCGATAGTTTCTTTTAATTTAATGGATCGGATATTTTATTAATGGGTTAGAATAATGAATTATAAATTGGATTAAATTTAATGGATATTCTAGTTGGCAAGTTTAGGAGGTGAAATTAGTGCCACCTGACTTGTCATATCAGTGCTATTAACCCTTGATGAATATTTGTGATGTCTTGGTATAACAGTGGGGGTCCCAAAATATAATAGAGGTATAAGTGATCTATTTCACATAGTTCATCAATAATTTTGACCTTTTCTTGAATAATATTTTATATTTAATATGTACTCTCACCTACCAATGATACCACTCCAATTCCGACACCACCCCACTCCGAAGCCACACTCTAACACCTAAATACCATATGAGATACGTAATATTTTTCTACTAAAAAATAAATAAACAAGCTAATTATTTTTGTGAGAGGAGAAAATATTTTGCTGGTGCACAGACAGCCATTGCTTACTATAAATATCTCGAGTTCCGTCTTTGGAGATGGACAAAGATAACAGAGGTATTGGAAATGGACAAAGATAATAATAGAGGTGCATTTCTTTAATTACAACAAGGTTGAATTTGTCAGAAAAGGATACTGTATTTTAACAAGGTTTTATTATTGGTAGGAAAGTGTGACAAGAAAACATTTGTTTATTGTTGAGCAAGTTTTGAGTGAGAAACCTGGGTCACTCATTCATTGAGTATGGGGAAAGAAGAGATTGAAGAGAGCAGTAGTACAGTGGGGTTGTTGAAGAGATGCACTACTGGAGGAAGTGGAGGGTCAACAAGGTGGGTGGATGGTAGTGAAGTGGACTCAGAATCACCACCATGGTCACTTTTTGATGATGAAGAAATTATTAAACAAGGTTATGGATCTGTAAGAAGAAGACTTGTTAAAAAGCCTAAAAGAGTTGATTCTTTTGATGTTGAAGCCATGGAGATCTCTGTGGCACATGGCACCCACCATCAAAAGGTAAAAATCCTAACTAAAATTATTTGATGTATGTGTACGCTCTATTCTACTCTCCCCATCCCCAAACCCTACACTGGGTATGTTATTGTTGTTGTGTATTAATCTTCTCTTCAATCGTTTGACTGGTCAAGATGAAATATGAACAAATAAACTTCATGCTTTATGGGAAACCAAGTGAAGCATCTACAGTGGATGAATGAAAGCTATATGCAGCCAATATTGACTTCGAAGTCTGAATAAAATCCACGAGATTCGTTTTAACTTTCTCAAATCCGAATTGCTAATTCCTGGAAGAAGTTCGAGATTCGTTTTAACTTTCTCAAATCCGAATTGCTAATTCCTGGAAGAAGTTTTTCTACGTTTTGGTCCCTTATTATATATGGCAAGGATGTAGTAGAGCTAAGGTCGAACTTTGACAAAAGCTTATTTCCTTTTTCTCTTTTGGTTCTGCATAATGATTAGCAAGGCAACGTACATTTACAGATAGTATTGGCTAACAATGTGTCATGAAAAGGTTCTTACGATGGCAATATTAATCATAGGGATGGAAATGCTTGAACTTCTATAAGCTTGTACTTGATATCTTTTTGGGGAGAAAGAGTTTCTACAAGGGGCCTAGCGTCTTCCTTTACTAATTTATGTCTCTTCAAAAAATCAGGAGGCTTCTCTTTTGACTACACTTGCTCTAGCATTTCAGACACTTGGTGTGGTATATGGTGACATGGGCACAAGTCCTTTATATGTTTTCTCTGGCGTTTTCAGCAAGGTGCCCATCAAATCAGAAGTTGATGTCTTGGGGGCATTGTCCATTGTGTTATACACAATTGCTCTCATCCCACTAATGAAATATGTATTTATAGTGCTCAAGGCTAATGACAATGGAGAAGGTATCACTAATTCCTACAAGGATCTTTTGTTTATGACTTTTCATGAGCTTATCTTCTGGGAGATGATGGTTTCTCTAACAACTGAAATAATTTTGATGGCAGGAGGAACATTTGCACTGTATTCATTGATCTGCAGGTATGCAAATGTCAACCTTCTTCCCAATCGACAGCCAGCTGATGAACACATCTCAAGTTTTAAGCTCAAGTTACCTACTCCAGAATTGGAAAGGGCTTTAAATATAAAGGAGGTCTTGGAACGTAAATCTTCTCTGAAAACCCTTGTCTTGCTGTTGGTTCTGATGGGAACATCAATGATAATAGGTGATGGTATCTTGACCCCAGCAATATCAGGTATTCTATTTATTTTTTTCTTTAAATTTTCGTTTGTCCTTGAAAGGTGCAGAAGCAACTTTGCTAAAACTCTCAATAAATGGCCATAAACCGCATGTGTGAACATTTTCGACCAATTTTGATCTTCTGCATTTTCATTATGAATGCTTACAAATTTTGATCTTCATTGGGGGTTGATAGTATATACCTAAGAGGGGCTGAGTGGAAGACTGCCCAAGGAGAAATGAAGTATTAGAGGAATGATTAATTATGCCATCTGTTTGAGAAATATTACTTGGCAGTTGAAAAGTTCAGGGGTAAAATGTATATTTGACTTCATGTTCTTGTGGGGAACAAAGTTATCATAATAACTTGGTGACCAAGTTAATTTGGAAAAGGTTTTCTTCATTTAGTTCAAAGGTGAAGGAGAATATCTACAAAAGATTGCTTTTAACTGTATTTTGTGGTCCACTCAATCACTGTTATAAGATGGACAATTTTGATTTAGATTCTCTAAATTTCTGTATAGACTAGTGGATGATGTGAAAGATTGAGGTCCTGAGTAAAAAGATAGTGAATAGAAAGGAACAAACTACGGCTAGCAAAAATGGTTGTATCTTTGAAATTCCGTCTTATTGAATAGAAGACATCTAGAAGACGAGAACGATGGGTTCTGCAATTATACATCCTTTGCTCTTTCTAGTTCCTCATAAGCTTGTAGCCTTGTTGTGTGATCCAGACCCCCTAATGTAGGATTCTGTCTATGCTTTTCAGTTATTTGGCACCATATGTAGTTCTCTAATTTGACAATGCTCTTTGTTACCAATCCAGTCTCTTAATGATCCTTATTTCTTGCAGTTATGTCTGCTGTAAGTGGGCTGCAAGGCAGGATCCCAGGATTTGGCACAAGTGAGTTTTTTTTCTTCTTGTTGCTGCTAACTAGCTATTTCTGGGAATTAAACTTCAATATTTGTGCTATGTTTGAAATACTAAATTGGTTCCAAACTGCATGCCTCTTCTAGCTACTAGTTGTACGGTGCCAAAACTACATAATAATGAGTGATAAATTAAAGTGCCAAACTTCATAAAATGAGTGATAAGGTTCTATCTTAACATGCAACAAAAGGGACACTTTAAAGGATGGGTAGACAGAGTTATGTTACTTGGCTTGATTCGGGAAACAACAGGATAGAAAAGAATATTCCAGTGCTAAGGATCTGTAATATTTTCTGGATCCCAGATAACAGTTGTAAGATTTCAGTCGTTTCAAGTAGCATGTCTCTTCAAGCTATTAATTGTACTGTGGCAAAACTAAGGTCCTACATGATATGGAAATTCACCACCTTTAATCTTAGGGGATGACAAATTTGCCAGCTCAGTATATATTTAAATTTACTGGTCAACAACAAACAACATATCTAGTGGAATCCCACGAAATACATTGAACTTCTCAGTGTGAATTCTCTGCATGGACATTTTAAAATGTCCAACTATCATGACGAGATAGAGCATAGTAGTAATATTTGTAATGCCACTACTAATGTTGCTTGCAGATGCTCTTGTTATCACTTCAGTTATCATCCTTGGCGCATTGTTCAGTATACAGCGATATGGGTCAAGCAAAGTGGGATTTACATTTGCTCCTGCCCTGGCTTTGTGGTTCTTCAGTCTAGGGTCTATAGGATTTTATAATCTGCTGAAGCATGATGTTACCGTCTTAAGGGCTTTAAATCCAGCTTATATATATCTATTCTTCAAAAAGAACTCAATCAATGGATGGTCAGCTCTTGGTGGCTGTGTTCTATGCATCACAGGTATATGCTATTCTTTCTCCTTTGGTATGGTCTAAACTTCATAAATTGGATTTGTGCATGAAGAGAACTGAGTTTTCACGTTATATGCCCATATATGGAGCTATTTACTTTATTTCTCTTATAGTGTGTGTAATGGGAAACATGATTGAGACATTTGCAAAGTTTTATTTGATGGTCTAAGAGCTCCTTGTCTTCTATAAATTGCAAGCATGCATTGTCTTGTTCATAAGAAACAAAGGATTGAAACTATATTTAAAGGAAACGAAGCATTCTTTTCTCCTGGGTTCTCTAGCAAATGCTTCCAGAGATAGTTTAAAGTTGATCTGCACGGTATTATTGCATGTATGATGCATATATTACAAACAACAACATACTCAGTGAAGTCCCACAAGTGGGGTATGGGGAAGGTAAGAGTTTACGCAAATCTTACCACTACCTCGTAGAGATAGAGAGATTGTTTCTCAAAGATCCTCGGCTCAAATATATGATGCATGTATTAGATCGGGTAAGGCCCTAAAATGTCCTCGAACTATTGAAAATTATACAAAAATGCCCTCCATTCACCTATTTGGCCTAAAATGCTCTTGTCATCCACCTTTAGGTCAAAAAATGCCATTCATTCACCTTTTTGGCTCATTTATACCCTTGAAACTAATAATCCTCTCGTTTTTTTCTTTTTCTTTTTTAAATACTTATTATGTTTTATTTTCTTATGGAATAAGATAAATCCCCATCTCTATTAGATTTTTTTCCATAATTTATCCAAACCAAAATAATGTATCTCTTTAAGGATCAAAGTGATTTTTTTAAAAAGTGATCAAAGTGATTTATTAAAATAATTAATCGATTTAGCTTTCTTAAAAGAAATTTTTAAAATAGATAAAGTTAGTGAAAAAGTAAATTTTAATTTATCCAAAGAATAAGTTACTTTTTAATGTTGTAACAAGAAATAACAAAAACTATGTAAATTTGATTAAATTAGAAAAAAACCGAAAGTTAAATTGGTTTTAATAAATTCCTTTGTTCTTTAAATAGTTAATTATTTTGTCCAAATAAAATACAAGTATGTGTAAATTTTTTAAAAAAATTTCAAAAATATGTATTGTTGTAACTTTAGATTTTTTAAGAGTTTGTTTTTAAAGATTTTTTCCCCATAATTTATTAAAAAAAAAATATATACCTTCTTGATGGCCCTAAAAAAGTTTTTAAAAAAAACTACAGTAAAAGTACTCGTTTGTTTTTTTAATTAGATTTTTTATATAGTTTGTCCAAACCAAAATAATATCTTTCTTTATAACCCAAAACAAACTTTAAAAAATAAAAAAATTATAAGATTTTTTTGGAAAAAAAGAATTGAGGATGGGAGTTTACTTTATTCTATAAGAAAATGAAACATAATGAAATTTAAAAAAACAAAAAGAAAAAAGAGAGTCTTGTTAGTTTCAAGGGTATAAGTAAGTGAGCCAAAAAGGTGAATGAAGAGTATTTTTGGACCCAAAGGTGGATAACAAAGACATTTTAGGCCCACAAGGTGGATGAAGGCAATTTTTGCACCATTTTCAATAGTTCAAGGGCATTTTAGACCCTTTTCCGTGAGTCCCACAAGTGGGTTTGGGGAAGGTAGAGCATACAAAGACCTTACCACTACCTCATAGAGATAGAGAGTTTATTTCCCAAAGACACTTGGCTCAAACATATGATGCATGTATTAGATTACAAAAACATTTAGTTTTAGAGAACACATTTTTCCTTGAAGACAAATATTATGTATTGGAATAAAATGAGTTGAACAGAGTGGAATGGCTTGAAGTATTCTACATGCCAAAATAGTTTGGGATTGAGGTGTGGTAGTAGTAGGTGTTGTTGGTGAGCTGATGTGTTATTTAATGAATGGTTGCAGGAGCGGAAGCTATGTTTGCTGATTTAGGTCATTTCTCTGTGAAGTCTATACAGGTTTCTTTCTTTATTGTGCCCTCACTTGAAGTTTCAGCTGACTACCTTGATTATGATGTCTGCAGCATTTGTTTCCATTCTGATGTAAGTTGACTACCGCAGATTGCTTTCACAAGCATAGTGTTCCCCTGCCTTCTTTTGGCCTACTTCGGCCAAGCTGCTTATCTTATGAAATACCCAAATTCATCTGGGAGAATATTTTATGATTCTGTGCCAGGTATTATTGCTAAGAGGCAGCTTATAAATATTCTCTTTGCTGCTTCCTTTTTCTTGAGATTCATGTTCAACGATTTTGATTTTTTAAGTACTTTGACATTACTAGTTTTTGTCAACAACAGATGGTCTCTTTTGGCCAGTTTTTGGGATAGCAACTGTAGCTGCTATAATTGCCAGTCAGGCCATGATATCTGCTTCATTTTCATGTGTTAAGCAAGCTATGGCTCTTGGATGCTTCCCAAGATTGAAGATTATTCACACCTCAAAGAGGCACATGGGTCAAATTTACATTCCTGTCATTAATTGGTTTTTGATGATAACGTGCATGCTTGTGGTTGCTGCCTTCAAGAGCACGACAGACATATCCAATGCCTATGGTTGGTACCTCATTTTGGCTACATAGTTGGATTTTCCTAAAACAAACAAAAGATTTTTCAGGTATATAGTTTCTTTTTTTTTGGGGGGGGTGGGGGGTTTTCACCCGGTGTCCAAAACCCATATTGGAGTTCAACTAATTCGGATTCGCGCCGGGTAGGGTCCCATTCGGGGAATAGCACTCCCTACCAAGGATTGTTCCATTCCCAGGGCTCAAACGCGAGGCCTCTGGTCAAGGGGAGAACAACTCCATCCATTGTACCATATCGTTTGGTGGTTTTTCAGTATTAAGCTAATAATACTCCATCCTTTCCATTCTATATTCCTTTTTTGTTCATTTTACAAAGATTGATAAATTCTATATTTGGAAACTCTTTAATCTTAGTATTCCATTTTCCCTTAATGTAGCTCTCATAGGAAGTGACATGACATGTTGAAGACCAGAAAATTCTAAGGGCAGTTTTGGTGATATATCCTTTGTGTCCAATTCCTTCTTTCTTTCTTGACTGTGTTTCTAGTCAAACTGTATCATACACAATGAAACTGATAAGAGTATTTGCTTGATTAATGTCGTTTGTCCTCCTTTTCAATTGCATTCCTTCTTCCTCACTCAGTTATTCAAGCAGCTCCAGCCTCCAGCTATACTAATATATTATTCTGAACATACTTAGGAGAGGAAAAGAGAGATAGGAGAAAGAAAAGAGAGAAGTTCTAGGGCCGCTTGCTCCTTGGCATTAGAGTGCTATTTCATTTTTCTATTGAATTGTAAATCCAAGTAGTTGAGTATGAAAATGAGTTTCAATCATTACTAGATATCCTCACTTGAGCATCTTTGATATGAAGTTACCTTTCTCTATTACAGGCATAGCTGAAGTTGGTGTCATGATGGTTAGCACGACTTTAGTTACAGTTGTAATGCTTCTGATATGGCAAACAAATTTGTTGCTGGCTCTCTTGTTTCCTCTTCTATTTGGAACAATAGAGCTCATTTATATGTCTGCTGTTCTATCCAAGATCTTTGAGGGTGGTTGGCTTCCACTTGTTTTTGCCTCTTGGTTTCTCTGTGTGATGTATATTTGGAACTATGGAAGTGTCTTGAAGTACCAGAGTGAGGTCAAGCAGAAGATTTCAATGGATTTCATGCATGAGCTTGGCTCTTCTCTTGGAACGGTAAGGGTACCAGGGATTGGCTTACTATACAATGAGCTGGTTCAAGGCATTCCCTCTATTTTTGCACAGTTCCTATTAGATCTTCCAGCTATTCACTCTGTGATAGTCTTTGTCTGCATCAAATATGTGCCAGTACCTGTTGTCCCTCAGGAAGAAAGGTTCTTGTTTCGAAGGGTTGGTCCGAAGGACTATCATATGTTCCGTTGTGTAGCTAGATATGGCTATAAAGATGTCAGAAAAGAGGATCATCATGCATTTGAGCAACTATTGGTAGATAGCCTTGAGAAGTTTCTAAGGAAGGAGGCCCTGGATGTTGCTTTGGAAGGCAACCCAAATCAACCAGACATTGATAGCATTTCTGTGAGGTCAAGGGATGCGTCTGAAATACAAGATGGTGATGGTGATGGGATGGACGAGCTTAAGATTCCATTAATGCGTGATCAAAGATTGGAAACTGCAGGGGCATCAACATCAGAAGCATCTCTGGCGTTGCCAGCCAGTGTTATGCCAGTTGATGAAGATCCTAGTCTAGAATATGAGCTCTCTGCCCTCCGAGAAGCCACAGAATCTGGATTCACATACTTGCTTGGACATGGGGATGTAAGGGCAAAGAAAAACTCTTGGTTCATCAAGAAATTGAGTATAAACTACTTCTATGCATTCATGAGGAAGAATTGTAGAGGAGGTGCTGCAACAATGCGCGTTCCTCACATGAATATTATCCAAGTAGGAATGACATACATGGTTTGATCTTGCTGCCACATTGCTACTTGTATAACTGCTGCATTAGAATTTCTTGATACCAAGATTGTCGAGGCATAAAAGAAAGCATGTAGGAAGCATGCTGTTTCAAGAACATAACAAACTCTTACATGTTCAAGTGAGTTTCTTATTAATTGATTGCTGCCATCTTCCTGTATAGGCTTTTGCTGTAATGGTTCTCATCTTTTTTTTTTTGGGCCAAAAGAAAAAATGCGGACTATTCTTTTTATTTTATATTACTATTACTATTATTAGTATAAATATTATTATTCCTTCTCAAAAAAAGTATTACTCGTAAAATAAGAGGAAAAAAAATATTCTCCTTCAGTTCCATTTTATGTGACATCTTTTGAATTGACATGGTGTTCAAGAGAAAGAAAGATGTAATGACCCTACAAGTCATTTCTGTGATTTCATGAGTATTTTATCAGTTTGAGCATTTGCATAGTGACCACAGGCTATTTGTGACTTATTGACATTGATGGTTAAGTTGTTGAGTGAATTGTTTGACAATTATACAGTTTTTCGAGTTAAATGAGAGCTTATAATCGTAAAATGAATTTTCAGGTAAAGTCCTAGTAAACTAACTCAAAGTTGAATTTTGACTATTCCATTAGCTCCGAAACAACTGAATTATGCTATAAGAATATTCAATGCAATTATATTGAGTTTTGCAAATTTAGCCTTCGTAATGAGTCAATAGCTGACTTTAGTTAACTTCCTCAAGAAACATGCCTCGAATGGGAATTCTGACTATACTATTGGATTTGGAATGTCGAGTTTCGTCTAGAACGACCTTTCGTTTGGTTCCCGAGGCTTCCGAGTGTATTTTGGTCCCTTTAATAGATTTCAATATTTGGAAATAAAACCCACATTGGAATAAAACGATCTCCGATAGAAATTTTGACTACACTATTAAGTTCGGAATGTCGTTTTTAATTAGATTTCATATATGAATTATATTTTTCTGAATTCGAATGAAGCAAGAGCATCAAAATTAAAGTTGAGTAGTTGCTGAAAATTCAAAGGCGGGGGGTGACGTGACCCAACCATGAGCTGCCATATGGAGGTAGTTCAAAATTATATATATATAAAAGTTGTGTAATTCTGGAAAAGTTTCCAGAAAACCAAAATGCAATCAAATGTATCCTTTCGAACATGATTTCTCACTCATTTTTTTGATCCATTTTTGATGATTTAAAAACTGAACTTGTATATTTTTTCCAGAGGAACATCGTGAAAGTGCCATAAACTGAGTACGTCATTCGAGGTAAAATTCAATGTTTTCCTCTGTAATATTGGATATGTTTTCAAAAATTTTGATATGCGATTTCTTGTCCATTTTGCGTCAGAACAATGCCGTGGTGGTGTCAAAATTAATTGATAGAGCTCCGTTTCGTGTGAAAATACAATTTTAGCTACAGTTATTTTTTTTAAAACTTCGTGTTGTGATATCTCGACCATTCCTTATTGGATTTAAGTGAAATTTGGGTCTAAACTGTATTACATTTTGAGACGTATGTCGTAGTATATTCAGATTCTGTTAATTTGACTGTATTTTTAAGGAATTTGGCTAGAAAATTGTTGTATATATATATATATATGTTACTTCCTGATAAGAAAAGCCACTTGTCTTTGGGCTGTTTCTGATTGTTTTGAGCTTAATCTTTGTGTATAGACTCAGGGTGACGTAAGGATCATTTTACGAAGGTCGATTTGGTATTCTGGGTGTGAGCCCCACTTTTACCCATTTTAGTTGAAATCGAGGTATCTAACCCCGTTTCTTGATATATTATAGCCAAAACTGTAACTATATTTTGATTTATATTTTGACAACTAAGAGGCATTTGGAGGCAGTCAGATAGGGTAAAACTCGTATGGACTAATCTGGAGTGCGTGGATTCGCCTTTCAAGTAGGTTAGGCTTTCCTTGCCATTGGACTGAGTTGAAATACACGTATACTGGGAGCGTGTTTATGGTTGGAAGTCTTGAGTAAGATATGTATACATGGCATGAGGTTGATTATTAGTTAAATTTTCTGCTATGCATTTTAATAGTGTTGTCATGATTTGTTAATATCTATTTTCCTGGATAGTCATTGTACTGAGCATATG
>JAOTQJ010000083.1:7670129-7681204 GCA_025642045.1 Solanum sejunctum
TCAAAAATCTCCACTAGGACCTCCTCATAGGTCAAATTATCTTCTACAACACCCACAACTTCTATGGGCACTATAGCACTTGGGTCACCCACACACTTTCTCAACATGGACATATGAAAGACCAGATGAACCATATTCATCCGCATAGGCAACTCCAACTCGTATGCAACTTTACCAACTATTGTTAAAACTCTATAAGGACCCACAAACCTTGGGCTCAATTTTCCTTTCTTGCCAAACCGGACCATACCCTTCATGGGTGAGACCTTCAAGTAAACCGAATCACCAACCTTAAACTTAAGATCTCTTCTTCTCACATCAGAGTAGGACTTTTGTCTACTTTGGGCTGTTTTCAATCTCTCCCTTATCAACCTCACTGTTTCCAATGCTTCCATAACCAAATTCGGTCCTAGCAATGCCATATCCCCTACATCAAACCACCCAACCGAGGATCTACAAAGCGTACCATATAAAGCTTCAAAGGAAGCCATGCCAATGCTTGAGTAATAGTTATTATTGTAAGCAAACTCAATAAATGGAAGACGTCCATCCCAATTACCCTTAAACTCCAAAACACAAGCTCTAATCATATCCTCAAGAGTTTGTATAGTCCTCTTGGCTTGGCCATCCATCTAAGGATGAAACGCCATGCTAAGCGTAACCTTGGTACCAAGACCTCTTTGTAAGGACCTCCAATAGTGAGAAGTCAATTGATCACCATGATCTGAAATGATAGACAAGGGCACCCCATCCAATCTAACCAACTCATGTATATACAACTTGGCATAATCTTTGGTGCCATAAGTGTTTTTGGCTGGTAGAAAGTGAGCCGACTTTGTTATTCTATCCATAATAACCCAAATAGTGTCAAAATATTTTCTAGTCTTAGGCAACCCAACGATAAAATCCATGTGATCTCTTCCCACTTCCAAGTTGGAATTTCTTTGCCTTGGGCTAGCCACTTGACCTTTGATGTTCGGCTTTTCACTTATTGGCAATTGTGACATCCGGATATGAATTTCGCAATATCTCTTTTCATAACACACCAATAATACACCTCCCTCAAGTCTCTTTACATCTTTGTAGAATTGGGGTGAATGAAATAGGATGAATTATGAGCCTTCTTCAAGATCAACTCCTTTAATTAGGTACACACAACCTACCTTGGTACCTAAGGGCTCCATCTCCGCCTTGGGAGAAAACCTCAACTGGTACCAAGGTCTTCAACTCTAGCAAGGTGAGGTCAAGATCTTGTCTTGACTTTACTTCCTCAATCAAAGAAGATTTAGAACCATCAATAACCACTACACCACCATTTTCAACTTCATCCAACCTAATCCTCAACCTAGCCAACCGATGAACTTCTCAAGCCACCTCTTATCCACCATCATCAATATGAGCTAGACTACCCATGGAAACTCTAATTAGAGTATCGGCCACAACATTAGCTTTATCACGATGATAATGCATACCCATATCATAATCTTTAAGGAGCTATAACCATCTTCTTTGTCTCAAGTTAAGATCTTTTTGGGTAAACACATATTAGAGACTTTTGTCGTTGGTAAACACATCAACATAAACCCATGCAAGTGGTGATGCCAAATTTTCAAAGCAAACACCACGACCGCCAATTCAAGGTCATGGGTAGGATAATTTCACTCATGCACCTTAAGTTGTCTAGAGACATAAGCTATCACTTTGTCATTTCTCCTCAAAACACACCCAAAACCAATTCTTGAGGCATTACCAATATACCACAAACTCTTCCAACCCTTCTGTTAGAGACAAGATAGGAGTAGAGACAAGCTTTATCTATCAAAGTTGAAAACTCTTTTCACATTCATCAGTCCACATGAATTTTTCCTTCTTTTGGCTCAACTTTGTCATAGGAGAAGCAATAGAAGAAAAGCCATTCACAAACCTATGATAGTAACCTGCTAAACCCAAGAAACTCCTAATATTCGATAGAGTTAAGGGTCTAGGCCAATTTCTTATCACCACCGTCTTCTTAGGATCCATCTTAATGCCATAACCCGACACTGCATGCCCTAGAAAAGGGACCTATTTCAACCAAAATTCACATTTTTCATACTTAGCAAACAATCTCTTTTTC
Source organism: Solanum sejunctum (assembly GCA_025642045.1). NCBI lineage: Eukaryota > Viridiplantae > Streptophyta > Magnoliopsida > Solanales > Solanaceae > Solanum > Solanum sejunctum. The sequence goes on from JAOTQJ010000083.1 coordinate 7,672,246, forward strand.
CTCAAGATTTACAACACCACTCTCAAGTGATTGACACGTTCTTCATCACTCGGGGAATAAATCAATATATCATCAATAAAGACCACTACAAGCATGTCAATGTATGGTTTAAAGACCCTATTCATGAGATCCATAAATATAGTCGGCGCATTAGTCAATCCAAAGGATATAACCACAAACTCAAAGTGCTCATACCTAGTCCAAAAAGTCATCTTGGGAATATCACACTCCTTCACCTTCACTTGGTGGTATTCGGACCAAAGATCAATTTTGGAAAAGTGACTAGCCCTTTGTAGTTGGTCAAAAAGATCATCAATTGTTCGTAGAGGCTACTTGTTCTTTATGGTAACCCTATTAAGTTACCGATAGTCAATGCACATCCTAAGGAAACCATTCTTTTTCTTCACAAATAACACTGGTGCACCCCAAGGTGACTTACTAGGCCTTACAAAACCTTCTCCAACAAATCTCTCAATTGATCCTTCAACTCCTTCAATTTCGCTGGGGCCATATGGTAAGGAGGAATGGAAATGGGTTGTGTATGGGGAAGGAGGTCTATACCAAAGTCTGTTTCCCTTTCGGGAAGAACACCGGGAATCTCATCAGGAAAGACATCAAGAAACTCATTGACCATTGGAACTGAGTCAATAGGAAGGACTTTGGACTCAACATCCCTAACCCTCAGAAGGAGATAAAGGCAACCTTTAGAAATAAACTTTTGGGCTTTAAGACAAGAAATGAATCTACCCTTGACCACCACATCACAACTTTTCCACTCAAGGATGGGCTCATTAGGTAATTAAATTAACTTTATGGGTTCTACAAACAATGAAGACATAATATGCATGTAACCTATCCATCCCAAGAATGATATCAAAATCCACCATATCTAATTCAACAAAATCACAAAGCATAACTTTATGCAATATGAATAGGGGACAATTTTTATAGACTTTTTTAGTAACAATGGACTCACCAATGGGGGTTGACACTTCAAAAGGTTCACACAACAATTTGGGGTTCACATGAAGCTTTTTATCAATAAAAGGAGTAATGAAAGAAAGAGTGACACTTGGATATATCAATGCATACACATCATAATAAAAACCTTTAACATACCGGTGACGACATTATTCACCTCATCCATCACTTGCCTTCATTGAAAAGCATAGAACTTGTTTTGCCTTGGAGCACCCCCTTGTTGGCCTCCCTTTTTCCTTGGACCCACATTAGCACCTTGGCCTTGAGGAGGACCATCTTTACCTTTGTTTTGAGTATGAGGACAATTAACAACCTTGTGACCCACTTCCCACAACCATAGCAAGCATTAGAATTTCTTAAGCATGGGCCACTATGGTTTCTACCACATCTTTGGCACTTATGATTAGACACTCTACCATTATCACCTTGGAATCTTGGATTACCATTAGCAAATCTATTATTAGGAGCATTGGAATACCCTTGGCCTTGGAACTTGTAGCCTTGTGGAAACCGACCACTGTTAGAACCTTGGAAACCACCTTTAGATTGAGCCCTCTTGTACTCACTACTTCTTTTCTTTCTAAGCGTTTTCCCCTCTAAATGCTCTGCATAAGTCATGAGCAGAGACAAATCCAGATCATTCACAAGCATGGCAGTACGACACTCTTCATTAACCAAGTCGGACACTCTCAACACAAATATGTTCATTCTAGCTTTAGGGTCGGCCACCAAGAGTGAAGCATACTCGGAAAGTTTATCGAACTTAAGGCATACTCCCTCCCACCCATGGAACCTTTCTTAAGGTTCATAAACTCCACCATCTTAGCCTCCCTTAGCTCGATAGGAAAGCACAGGTTGAGAAATGCGGCTTTGAACTCCTCCCAAGGAATAGCATCATCAACTCTCCTCTCCAATTTCCATTAGGTAAACCAAATTTGTGTGACAGTAGGCTGCTAGTTCTAATTTCTCCTCCTAATTAACCTCCATGATAAATAGAACCTTATACACCTCATCGATGAACTCTTTGGGATCCTCTTCCGGCTTAGATCCATGAAACTCTAGTGGATTCATTCTTGTGAATCTCTCACCCTAGAGGCAAGAGTGGAAGTATGAGCAGCTTGGACCCCTTGGTTCATATGGTCGGTCATAACATGGCCAATATTATGATAGCATCGTGGGAGGGGCTGGTTGCTCCTCGGGAGTACTGGCTATGCATAGTCTTCCCCTTGGAATCGGCATGATCTAGAAGGAAACAAGAGCATTCAGCATGATCAAGAAGGAAACAAGAGCATTTGTTAGGGGGAAAGCCTTATAGTTATACCTAAAGCACGATATAGACCATGAAGAAGTGAAATATTTCCTAAAATGTCTCATACCCTCTCATTCATAGTTGTGGGGCACTTTACAACCATAAATAAGACTCTAATCGACATAGTGTATTGGATTTATAAGGACTATTAACAACTAGCACTCTGATACCAAGCTTGTCATGACTCAAGCCTAGGGCCTAGACTTGACATGACGAATAGGAAAATCAAAGGGACCCAAACAAGCCTCTTAGCATATCAATCACATTTTCTTGGTCGTAGAAGCAAATAAGCATTTCAAGACATAATAAAAAGGAAAGCTAGATTAAGGGAAGTCCTTGATCACAAAAGCAATGAAGAGTCAAGTTCATAGCCTATGTACATCATAGTATTCAACAACACCACTAACTTAGAATGGAGCGGGGGCCAAGATACTTCGCGGGCTCAACCTCCTAATAATAATTATTCAACATAAGAAGGAGTCTCAACATAATTTAAAGTAAATAGATATTGTCCTCAGAAATGAGGACTCACAAAAGCTTTCTTCGAGAATCGAACTAGCCACGAGGAGGAGGATCAAAAGGATCAACAAAGACATAAGCCAATATATTCAAAATACATAATTATAAGCAATGGATATATATAATCTCAACATGGCATGCATGATCAATGCTTATAATAAAACATGGTTGAAAAACATTCAACTTGTATAATACATATTACATGTATGAGAAGAGACCTTAATCGACATAGACCAAGCGAGCTACTACTTGGAATCCAAGGCATGTCACCCCCTTGATGAGGTATCGATACATGTCACCCCCTCGACAAGGAGTGATCAACTTGCCATGGTAGCCATACAATGAATAATCCAAGGCATGTCACCCTCTTATCAAGTTGATCGAGGCATGTCACCCCCTCGACAAGTTGTAGTATAACTAGATGGATCTACTACAAAGTTATAAGAGAGATTATGTATAATCCTATGATGGCACATAGTTTAGAGACTATAACTTTATATAAGACCCCTTGAGTCAAGCCCCCATCTTAAGTCTCAATCAGTGCTAAGTCAAATCCCACGGAATACGGGAAATAATCATACTTTAATCATAACATGAATAACTTGTATGAGACATGATAACATGACTTGAGTAGCTCATAAACATGCTTGACCTCTAATAGTGAGCATAAATTGAACATGAAAGTATCAATAATCATACATGATCCCTTGCTTCAAATGAATGGCTTACAAGAGGTAAAAAGCTTGATGTAGGGCTTAAACTTGATACTTGCAATATCTAGATTCAATATGTGCTTGAAAGTCCTCAATCACCACAAAGTCACTTGACTTGTAAATTATGTAATAGATTATCAAAAACTTGAGAATTCTTGTCATGTCATTTTACCAAACATATGGTTGGGTTTATGATACTTGTTCAAAATTATGCAATTCAATAGTGAAATAATATGAGTAAACTCAATGCAATTCAATGCACCAATATGTAATAAAAAACTCATATCAGGTACCTTGAAGTCCATCACCAAAGCTCATAATCGTTCATAGATTAATAATTCAAAACATGCATAGTCTCAATAGAAAAATTCAATTCATGGAATAAGCTTGAAATAGACATTCATGCATAATCAATCAATACTTGATAAAACCCCAACATGATTTAGGCTCATATTTAGGATACTCATTGGTATTCAACTTGAAACCATGCAATTTTAATAAAAAGAGAAGGTTGGGCTCCATGAGAGAAAGGTCCCATGGATGAATACCCACATACCTTAAATCTTGAATTCCTTGAAGTGAACTTAAAGTAGACTTGGAACTTAAAATGAGCCCTTGAGTCCCAAAATTGAGTTGAGATCCTTAGATTTGAATGAGAGAATTGAACGAGTCTTAGAGAGGTTTGAGAGAGGCTTTTATGAGTTATAGAGTTGAAAAATAGCTAAGCTATGGGTGATTTTACATTTAAGTGGGCATGGGGCTATGACCCCAATGCCCTTTTATGAGATAGAAAAAGCAAGGAAAATAATACACTGGTTTGCACTCTTGGTGCAATGCGGACTAGAAACGGAGCACTATTTACAATACTCTGCTTCCCTGACCCATCGTGTCCAGGGCACGGAGAGACACTGCATTATGAAAAATTATTAAAAACTATGTGTTGCTACGGGTCTTCTAAAATTTAGGTTGTGCCCATTTCCCACTCAATTTTTCCCCTTGATCAAGAATATGAAGTCAGATTTATGAAATCACAAATGGATTTTGAGTTATATGGAAATTATGATTATGGGGCATTCCGAAGCATATGTGGGGCATTTCGTAGGGTAGCTGATTCAATCTAATTGATCTTCGCTGCATCTATCCAGATCCTTTTGGTGAGGCTCAGACTTTGAATCACCATGGGTCAGTGGGATTTTCTTTGCCATTACCTTATAGACTTTGTATTTAGATATTATTCAATGAGATAGGTATGTATCTCATGTTGAGAATATTGTATTTACTCTTTTGTACTATTATAGATGTCTTGTACTTATGACTCCAGGTTTTGGAAAATTTTTATGCAATAGGAGTTGTTCCGCTTTATTTTATATTTCTTTAGTTGCAACTCGATTTTGGGTCATGACAGTCTCCACAACATACTCTAATTGTCATGACACGGACCTAGGGCATAGGAATGCTATGGCAAATGGGAATTCGAGAGTCCTAAAAGAGCCTTATAGCATTCATATATATGTCATCGATTCAGAAGCGCATGATTAAACAATAAACACATAGTTTTAAGGGATGGGAAAGTATGACTCGCACTACAGGGATGAAAGGAACTTAGGACTTTCTACATTTCCACAACTCATCATGTACATATAATTATAACATTAACAATATGAGATAGACATAGTCATAGTCTCCATAAGCAAATAGCATAACATATAACAAGCCTGGACATAGAGTTTACATGATGTCCAAGAATGCCTCTATGTCATATAATAGGACGGGGACCAAGAAATGTCCCAGGCTAACCCTCAAAGTTAATTCATAAAATATCATAACAAGGAGGTAGATAGAAGGTGGCTTGTCCTTGGAGGATAAGACTCACCACAAGGAACTCTTTGTCAATCATTAGTACGTTTGAATATACTACATATGTGGGCATGTAAAATGCTTATGAAACATGTTAACCTACAATCCATGTTAGATGACAAGCAAATATATATAGAAAGACGTGTATAAAAGAATATTATATCAATATTCCATAAAATCCATGATGCATGATGCTATAATACTTTATAATAGCGAGGTTGTAACCTCAATCGACATAAGACCATGTGAGCTATAACTTGGAACTTAGTTGTTTACCCCATACCGGTAGGGGTGATCTACTTTCCAAAGTAGATCCTTGTCATATTCATCCCATAGAGGGGTATAAACATAAACCTATGCTAGGTAAATAATTACAAGAAAGGAGAATTTATACAAGAGCCCCTTAGGTCAAGCACCTATCTCCAATTTCATTCAGTGTAAACTCGACAATCCACGAGAATACATATACGTGCTCTAAAAGAGGCATAAGTCTTTCAAATCATTTTCATGCATACTTAGGCTTAAAAGACAAACTTACTTCATAATCATGCATACTTGGCTAAAAAGCCAAATCATGCTTCATGTCATGCTTTCATGAATAGGAACAGCTCCTTGATACTTGTACATAGTGATGCATAACAACCATGAAGATCTTGGGCCAAATCATAAATATAATGTGATCACATGTCATGTCATAACCATACTTGTCTTGAAAACATAGTCATTGTCATGATCCAAGCCTATCCTAGATGTAACAAAGCGAATGGGAACCCGAAGAGACCCCAAACAAGCCTTGTAGCATATCATTTGCACATCCGTGGGTGCAGAAGCATAATTAAAAAACAAGCAAGTAACAAATAATTCTAAGAGAAGCGGGACATTGGACTCAAGCTGTAGAGATGTTTATAGGGAAGAGGATTTGCACGAATCACATAATAAATACAATCTAAGGTGCGGGTATGGCTCACGCTATGGAGATGTTTTAGGTACTTGGGACTTCCCACTCATCATTAACCTATAAAAAGCATAGAAGGGAATAAATGAAATAAGGGAAGTCTTTCATAACTACATAGGCTTATATGTGAGTCAAACTCAACATATAAATATTCATATCCAATAACACCTCTAATACGAGTGGAATGGGGTCCAAGACATCTCCCAGGCTCACCCTCAAAACATATGTTTCCAAAAATAGATAAGTCATAACAAGAGCATGAATGTAAGGTGGATATTTTCCCCGAAGTGGAGGACTCACCAATAGTAGTCTTCAAAAGATCCATCTAGCCACTTGGAAGAGGAGGGTAAATAGGAGCTCTGGTCCCTACATTGTTATATCATGTAGGCAAAGAAGTGTGCATTAGTACTTGGGATGTACTAAGTATGTGGGGTGGAATGCAACAATGACATAATCCATAATTATGCATAAGTATAATCAATAGATATATGACCAATATGACATGTATGATCATTACTTGAGCTAAAACATGCATGTAGATAGTCAAACTTGCATAACATAATATACATATTTGGGAGGAGACCCTAACCGACATATAAGACCATGCGAGCTACTACTTGGAATCCCAATGTTTGTATCCTCATTGGAAAAGGAGTTGTCTATTTACCAAGGTAAATCAAACTTGACCCCACATAGTGGGTAACTTATCCTAGTTAGATCCATTATTAAATCCCATATAGGAAAATAATATATGTGGCACATAGTTAAGAGACCAAGACATTATATAAGGACCCAATAAGTTGAGCCCCCACCATAAACCTCTTTCGCTACTATGTCTAATCTCATGAAATACTTGACATAATCATAAATTTAATCATAACTTGTATGATTTGTTAATACACAATAACATGACATGAATAGTTCATTCAAATAATTGACCCCTACACGTGGGTATATATATCTCTTATACTAGAGGGTAAAAATATTTCATGGACTTGAGCCCTTTTAGTATGCATTGCATTTCACACGAGGGTAGAGATTGTAATATGCTTGACTCCTTCTAGTGAGCTTTAGTTTGCACATGAGGTAAAATAGTTTATCATGGTTGACCCCTTCATATAGTCATTACTCACTCACAAGAGGGTAGAATTTAGTATTAGGGCTCAACATCTTACTTATAAATCATAGGAACTTTTCATGTGTTCAATGCATGCTTAGGAGCCCAAAATTAATCATATCATGCTTGCTTGCAAAACATGCAATAGTCTTTCATCAACATAAGATTAATTGTCATGTAAATTTAGTCAAACGTGGTGGGTATATGTACATATTCTTAAAATCATGCAATTCAAGATTATAAGACAAGTGAGGTGTAAAATCAATTCATTTGAAAATCATTCAATTCAATCCACCAATTTGGGTGTCATGAAATCCATTTTAAAAATTCACAATCTTTCATAGTTTATATAGTTCACATCATGCATAGGGTCAATATATATAAATAGATATTCACGCTTAATCAATCAATACTTAAAGAATTTAAATTCAAATCATGTTTGTAATGCATAATAAAGTATACCCATAAAGTATTCAACTCTAAAAATCATGAAAATTGCTAAAATAAGAAGGATTGGCATCATGGATGGAATCGGGCTCTTGAAGTTTTCTTGAAGAAAGGCTTGAGGTGGACTTGATGCTTGAATCGAGCTCTTGAAATCCAAAGTAAGTTCGTGAGATTCTTGAATTTTGATGGAATAGTTGATGTTTTTGAGAGGATTTAAGATATTTTTTAGATCTTTAGGGCTGAGAAATGGCTAAGAAATAAGGTTTTCCTGTCTATGTAGTGGACTGGTACATTTTTGCATGAAGTTCAATTATTCCCTGATTTGGCCGAGGAATGGGTTTAGGCCTGTTGCAGACTGGTCGGATACCCTTTCTATTTCAGCCCCCGTAGTGAAAAGTCATTTTTCTCTATGGGCCATCTAAAGGTCTAAGACCACACCTTTCCTACACAATTTTGCCATGTGAAAATGGATATGAAGTCAGATTGCGAAATCATGCATGGATTTTGAGATATCCTAGAAATACACTATAGGAAACTTTTTCAAGGCACGTGAGACGTGTTATAATATCTCCCCCTTGGGAACATTCATCCCCAAATATAAACAAAATGTGTGTAAGAGGAGTGATTAGAAAATGTCCAACCAACACGAATGCAATAAATGCACATAAACATTTTCCTCAAACATATATACTAAAAATCACCAAAACTTGTTACCATGAACATGTATGCATGCAAAAAACATGACCTGAGGGTTGAAACTTAATACTTCAAATCTTAGATAGTATTTAATTTATTTCCTTAGACTTGAAAAGAGGAAAAGAGGTATGGATATCACTTATTTATGTCTGCTTTGGCTTCCTAAGTGATACTTTCAACTTGTTGATTCCTCCAAAGGACTTTGGCAGACGCCACATCTTTGTTTCTCAACATCTTTACTTGCCTAACTAATATTTCCATTAGGACCTCCTCATATGTTAAGTGATCTCCTACAGCACCCACAATATACAAGAGCACTATAAAACTTGGGTCACTAACACACTTTCTCAACATAAATACTTAAA
>JAOTQJ010000083.1:7681304-7701064 GCA_025642045.1 Solanum sejunctum
TCCTACAGCACCCACAATATACAAGAGCACTATAAAACTTGGGTCACTAACACACTTTCTCAACATAAATACTTAAAAGACCAGATAGACCATACTAATTTCCGTAGGCAACTCCAATTCACAGGCAACCTTACCAATTCTCCTCAAAATTCTATAAGGCTCGATATACCTTGGGCTCAACTTTCCAATTTTTGCAAAATTGGACCACACACTTCATGGGTGAGACCTTCGAGTATACCTAATCGCCAACATTAAACTCAAGATCTCTCTCACATAACAGTAGCACTTTTGCCTACTTTGAGACATCTTCAATCCCTTATCAATCTCACCTTCTCCTAAGCTTCCATAACAAAATTTGGCCCCCAAGAAAGCCATTTCCCCCACATCATACCACCCAATCTAGGACCTACAATGCCTACCATAAAAAGCTTCAAAAGGAGCCAAATGCATGAGTGATAGCTATTGTTGTAAGCAAACTCAATAAGTGAAAGATGTTCATCCAAACTACCCTTTAACTACAAAACACAAGCCCTAAGCATATCATCAAGAGTTTGAATTGTACTTTTTGGCTTGACCATCCGTTTGAGGATGAAAAGTTGTGCTAAGCTTGACTTTGGTACCAAGGCCCTTTTGGAAGGATCTCCAAAAGCGCGAAGTGAATTGAGCACCACAATCTGAAATAATAGACAATGGTACTCCATACAACATAACTAACTCCTGAATATATATATATATATATCTTGGCATAATCCTTGGCATCTTCAGTTGTTTTAATGGGTAGAAAGTGAGCCAACTTTGTCATTATATCAATTATAACCCAAATAGAATCAAAGTGCTTTCTAGTCTTTGGCAAACCAATCACAAAATCTATGTTGATCTCTTCCCACTTTCAAGTAGGAATTTCTATGTCTTGGGATAGGCCACTTGACCTTTGATGTTAGGCTTTGACCTGTCGGCAATTGTGACAATCGGCTACAAACTTGGCAATATTTTTTTTCATACCACCTACAAAAACACCCCTCTCAAGTCTCTCTACATCTTTGAAGTACCGGGATAAATAGTGTAGGATAAATTATGTGCCTCCTTTAAAATCAAATCCCTTAACCCATCATTATTAGGCACGCATAACCTATCTTGGTATCTAAGGATATAATCTCCCCCTTGGAAGAAAGCCTATACTTTACCATCCTCCACCGAAGCTTTCAATTCTAGCAAGGCGGTGTAAAGGTCTTATTTGGACCTAACCTCTTCAATCAAAGAAGATTTGGAACCATAAATAACCATCACACCTAGCTAAACGGTGAACTTCTCTAGCCACTTCCTTACTTCCATCATCAATACGAGCTGGACTTTCCATGGACACTCTACTTAGAGCATCGACCATAGCATTAGCTTTGTCAGGATGATAATGCACACTCATTTAATAATCCTTAAGAAGTTCTAACCACCTTCTTTGTCTCAAATTAAGATTCCTTTATGTAAACACATATTAGAGACTCTTGCGGTCAGTGAATATGTCTACATGAACCCCATGTAAATATTGACTCCATATTTTCAAAGCAAATACCATGGCCGCTAATTCAAGATCATGGGTGGGATAATTACATCCATGCATCATGAGTTTCCGAGAAGCATATGTTATGACCTTGCCACTTTGCATCAAAATACACCCCAAACCAACCCTTGAAGTGTCACAATAAACCACAAACCCTTCTAACCCCTCTGGTAGATCCAAAATAGGAGAGGGTATAAGCTTATCTTTTTAAGTTTTAAAACTCCTTTTACATTCATTGGTCCAAACAAATTTTGACTTATTTTGTGTTAGTTTTGTCAAAGAAAGCAATTGAAGAGAAATCATTCACAAATCTCCGGTAGTACCCCTCCAAGCCTAAGAAACTCCTAATATCCATTGGAGTCAAGAGCCTAGGCAAATTTCTAATCACTTTCATCTTCTTAGGGTATACTTCAATTCCATCACCCTACACCACATGCCCAAGGAATGCAATCTCCTTCAACCAAAATTCACATTTATAAAATTTAGCAGATAACCTCTCATCCCTCAAAGTTTGCAACACTACACTTAAATGATTCACATGCTTTTCTTCACTCTGGGAGTAAATCAATATGTCATCTATGAAGACAAATATGTCAAGGTAGGGTTTAAAGACCCAATTCATTAGATCCATAAATATCATAGGTGCATTCGTTAAGCTAAATGACATCATCACATATTCAAAATACCCATACCTAGTGTGAAAAGCCGTCTTGGAAGTATCACATCCCTCACCCTTGCTTGGTGGTATCTTGATCGAAGATCAATCTTAGAAAAATGAATTGCCCCCTGTAGCAAATCAAATAGGTCACTGATCCTTGGCAAGGGACACTTGATCTTTATAGTGACCTTATTGAGTTGTCGGTAGTCGATCACATTATAAGTGAGCCATTTTTCTTTCTTACAAACAACACCGGCGCACCCCAAGGTGACTTGTAAGGCTTTATGAATCCCTTCTCTAGTAAATTCCTCAATTGGTCCTTTAACTCCTTTAACTCCATTGGGGCCATATGGTAAGGGGGAATAGAAATGGGTTATATATGGGGGAGGAGATCTATACCAATGTCTATTTCCCTTTTGGGATGAACCAGAAACTCATCTGGAAAGACATCAAGGAACTGATTGATCACTAGAATTGACTCGATAAAAGAGACTTTAGACTTAACATCCCTAACCCTCAAAAGATGGTAAATGCAACCTTATAAATAAATTTTTGGGCCTTAAGACAGGAAAATGAACCTATCCTTAACCACCAAATTTTGACCTTCCCACTCAAAGACAACTTATTAGGAAATTGGAACCTAACATATGAGTTTTACAAGTCATTCGTAAAGCTGATATTGTTATTACAAATATGGGCTTTAGAAAATTTATAATTAATTTTCATTCTTTCACCTGTGGTGGAGTATAGATGGGTAGTACTTTTTTCTAAGTACTTTAAAGGAATTAACCCTTTAAAAATACAATTACGGTTTGCACCACTATCGAGAAGGGCCACTTTGTTAAGGATAAGATCTTTTCCTATAACTATTTTAATAGGAATATGTTGACTTAAAGATTTGATGGTGGATATTATAGGTTTATTTTTCTGATATGGTTCCTCATATTCCTATTATTCTCTAGGGAAATTGGGTTCTACTACATTGTTATCTTTAAAGAAAATAGATTTTCGTTTTTCTTCTCTAGAAGAAACATCTCTAAGAACTTAGTCAACAAGAGTATTCAACTCTATATTACCAATTCTTGATTTGATTTCCTTAACCTTATCTTTGAGGAGATTAACCTCTTCTCTTAATTCAGAGATGGAAGGTTCAGGGGGGGTTTCAAATTGGGACATGATATTTTTCATACTAAAACGTTCAACGACCTTGGAAGGGCTTTCACTCTTAGAATTAATAATAATCTTTTTTAATTCTAAACGATACTTTGTTCTGGATTAATCATCTTTCATATGATCTATGATGTCAAAGAGGACTTCTTTTGAATCTTCAGAGATTATTTGGATAGTATTTTTGGTACAATCACAAAAAATATTATTGCAAGAGTAGTCATCTCCTGATTGACTTTGATCAGTTTCATGAGCAACGTTGATATTTTGTTCATCACTGAAATCTTCCTCTGGGAAAGTGTATTTGGAAGATTCGCTATCTTAAAGAATAGAAAAAAGTTTTTCCTTAGTGTCTTCGTCAAGACCTAAGAGATTAATTTTCTTCTTTTTCTTAGAAGATTTGAATTGGTTAGCTCGATGGCCCCTTTTTCCACAATTCCAACAATGATTCTTTAGAGGCTGGTCTTCTCTTCTTTAATTTTCTTTTAGCGGATTTTTTTGGATAGTTGTTAGAGGATTTTCTCCTAGTTTTGTGAGAAGATCTTTTTGATAATTTTCTATCTCTTTTTGATGGAGGTGGCTCAATTTTAGTAAATCCAAAGTCTTGATAAAAGCTTCCTAACTCCTTGTTTAAAGATTTTTCATCTCTTTTGAGTTGATTTTTAAGTTTTATATCTGTACATAACTCTAGGCCAATAGTGTTAATAAAACTGGCAATATCACCATAAGTCATTTGACTATACAGGATCTTACCCTCACATCTATCCTTGATCTTAGTTCTTACTTTATCAGCAAATATTAAAGGTAGCCCGCTAATAAAGCATTCTTTCCAAAAATCACTATCGTAGTCAGGTCTAATCATGACTTTAACTAGGAAATTATCTTTATACCATTTAAAGTCAGTTAACTTTGGGCAAGGTAGATTGTTAAGGATTTATAGACTCCTGTCTTGAAACAACTTGGATTCTCCTACGAAATGTTTTGCTATGTGGTAAAGAAAAGTAGCACAAGCATCTTCTTTTGGTTGTTGGGTTGAGGTTTCTATGCCACCTTTAATTTACAGTTGTTTCTATTTTAGTGGCATTATAAATAGTGCTTTTGACATTGTTTGAGAAATAGTTATCCCACCAATTTTTATGCATTCCTATGAAGCCTATAGTAATCATGGTTGCGACTTCTTTATCAGATGCTCCTCTGATTTTGTAAGCTATTATGGCAACACCCATTTCATGGAGTTTATTGTAGATCTGATTTTCAGCTAGACCGTCAATATTCCATTATGTTATGCTTCTTCCTTCATGTGAAGAGGTTGAGAAGAAAGCATTTTCTTCAAACTATGTGTCTGGAAAGGAGGGTCTCCTAGAATAATTTTTTTGATTGTGGTATCGGTCATTGGAAAGTTTGAGCAAAGTGTTCTCTTCCGTAAGAGTTTTATCACTTTCTTTCTCCTTATTAGAGATACTAAATTTTGATAACTTTTCATTTTTCTATTTTATGATTTTACCTGAGACTTCAAAGTCATTACTAAGTTTGGGAAACTTATCTTTTGAAAACTCTGGAGGTTTAAAGATTGGATTAGGTTCAAGGGGCTAGTACTACTAGTACTGGCTTTTTGAGGATTTTGTCCTGGAAATATAGCCTTTTCTTTCGACTCTTCTATTTGTTGAGAGATGGTCTATAACAATCTATTGGTATAGTTATTTTGCTCAATAAGCTTATGTAAATCTTTATTAAGGGGAGAAAGATGAGGTTTTTCGCTTTTTAGCTTGAAAGGGGAAGCAATGATGATATCATTTGAATGAGGAATTTTTATCCCTTCTAATGGAAGGGTGGTTGATTCAATGATTTTATTGGACTGAGTATACCATTTGTTGACAATGACTTGAAGAGAATCTCTTTGATCATCAAGTTTTCCAGTGATTTCAAAACATTTAAAGAATTCAATATCACACTTAATTCTTTTTATATCATCCACCCATTCTTTTCTGAATAGGGCTCTTTTGTTTTGAGAGTAGGTATTGATATACCAATATACCTTTAATTTGTTTTTTGGGTCAATCAGAAGAAGCTTGAGAGTTTTAAGGTCAGGGGAGTAATTATCCTCTGCTTTGATGACTCCTAAGTTGGGATCGGTATATTGTCTAGGAGGTTCCATGTCAGAATCGATAGGACTACCAAGTTTGTGGACTCTAGGTTGATAGTAAACCTTAGGGATTTGCAAATCTACTCCTCTGAGTCTCCCTTTGTCATTGGAATTATAATTATAACTACTATATTCCTCTTGAGTTTTTGTAGTCGATCTAGAGATTTGACTTAACTTGTAGTCAAGAAATTTGAGATCTATAGATCCATCAGTATTTTGGATTGCCTTTTCAATTTGTCTTTTCTCAGGAAAAGAGGGTAAAGGTTTTGTGATAGCCTCGAAGTGCCAATCATTACTAGCGAGGATAGTATCCCTTTTGAGAAGTCTAGGAACAAAGATAGTACTATGCTCCTGGTTAGCTTTCCATAAGCATAGTGACTCCTTTAACAGTCTAGATTTTCGCCTTTGGGGCTAGAGTTGTACTCATGAGACTATAATAGACTTGATAAATGATAGCTATTTCTCTAGTGTCAGTTTTACTATTCATATTTTTTGTTTTGACATTAAGGGTTAAAGTATCCATAATATTAGGATCATTAATGTCTACAGAGAAATTATGATAGCAATTGAAGTAAATTGAGACATCAGCAAGGTTACTTTCAATTACTCCTAGAAGAGAGTCATCAAAATTTAATAATCTAGCATCTCGAAGGAGTGCACGTATAGGAATATTGAGACCTTTTCTAAAAAGGGGTTTTATAGCGACTTGAACAAGACCTATATGCAGATAGTTGTATTGACCTTTATATCTGCCTATGTCTTGTTCATTTAAAAGCAGTATAATTTCTAAAGAATTATTAATAGCTATGGTAGACTCATAGTTCTTAATATTATGTTTCTTAATAAAGCTGAAACTACCTGTATGGTAGATTTTGTGAAAAGGTTCTTCTGGAATGCTCCAGTTTTCCAAACCATTTTCACTTTTAGCAATTCGGGTTGCTTTAAATGTAACGTTAACACTGTTTACAAGATTTTTACTACTTATTAAGATAATTACTATCCAGAGTCCTGAGTTATATTTTCAGACTATAAGAATATTAGAAAAGAAAGATGTAAATAATTTTGAGAAATACTTTTTCTTAATTATCAAAGGTTTAGGGATTTCTACATGTCCTCTTGGCTTTACCTCTTCTCTCTCTAGAGTTATCTTAGTGACGGGTCCACCTATCAGTCTAACACATCCTCCTGGCTATGACTTTTCTTTGGCTGCCCAACGTCTTAAACCGAGTATTACTCGGAAACCTTACATACATAGAGAGAGATAAGTACCTCATTCAAAGTAGAAATTAGCTAAAATAAAATAATAAGGAAAAGTAACAATCAGAATTATAACATATCTTTATTCTAATATCATTATACTGAGAAATTAAAACAAACAGGCTCCGGACATTATAGATACTTAGCTGCTTATACCAAGTATGTATACGGCCATCATGGCTCTGATACCAAGTGGTTTAGGATCAAGATTTAAGAAATTAAAAAAATGAATATAAACAAGAGTAACGGAGAAAGCTTACTTAAAACAGCTTAAAAAGCTTGCATTGAAAATAGATGAATTACAAGGAGAATTACAATAGGAGGCCTGAAGAAAATAAGAGTTATTTTTCAATCTGCCTTCTAATGTACAAAAAAGGGTGTTATATAGATCCTAAAAGTAGACTAAATGCATCTAGTGCGTTCATTTTGGATGGCTGAAAATGTGCTTTGGAAGTGTCCGAAATCATAATTTTCATATATCTCAAAATTCATGCGTGATATCAAAAATTTGACTTTATATCCTTGTTCAAGGGGTTAAATTGACTGGGAAATGGATCTATTCCTGATTTAAGAGCAACCATAGCAAAATTTGAAAATCGCAAAAATGCGATTTCTTGTGAGGTTTTGGCGCCCCCTGGTGCAACGCGCCAAGGGCGCGCCTCTATTCATTTTGTGTGTAGTTTTCTTATCCCATCCAAGTCTTTTGGGTCTTCGGACAAAGCCTTCCTATGCGTAAAAATGCCTATACTTAGCCTTATTTCACCCTTATATCATTCAAGACATTCTCAATTCTCTCTGAAACACTTAAACAATATTTTATCTCCAGATTTCAAGCTCCAAAACTCATCCGGATCTTAAAGTTCTCACTAAACTTTAAGTCTCCATCTCCAATCTTCTTCAAGGATTCTCTAAAGTCAAGGTATGTGAGTTTCTTTCATGGGTTCCTTTCACCCATGATGCCCAAGCTTTCATTTACCTAAAATTGCATGATTTAAATATGGGTCTTACTTATTATGAATTTTTACTACACACTATGTTGGGGTTTCATGAAATTGTGATTGTTTTAACATGTTTTGAGCTATGAATCTATGATCTATCTTGAGATTTGATAAAGGGTTTTGATGCATATTACTTGAGGGTGTTACCAAATATCGATTGATGGTTTTACATTGAATTTTCTAGAATGATTACACTCTTGAATTGCATGATTTTACACTAGCATTACACACCCACCAAATGTTTGATAAAATGTCCGGCTAATTTATTTTGAGGAATTAAAGGTCCAATGCATGTCTTATGGGTTGAATGACTTTATGATGATGAAAAGAATATATGTATATGATATACTCCTATACAATATTAGAATGTGACCATGCTTTACTTGGGGGGGCTAAGGGCTCGGGTAACCATGTAAGGGGTTTGTACCTTATTACTACCAAGGAGTTGTGCCTTGGTAACCGGATGGAGGGGTTAGTACCTCAATCACCAGGGGTGGTAGAGTATGACTACCCACCAACCTATCAAGGGGTTCGTACCTTGGTAACCAAGTTCAGGGGTTAGTTGCTTAATCACTAAGGGTGGGAGGGAACAACGATCCACCAACCAACCAAAGGGTTGTGTAGCTTGGTAAACTAGGGTTTTATTATCATGGTCTCTTCTTACACCTTGTATTATATTCTATGTAAGTATGTTTTACTTAAGCATTGATCATATATGTCATATTGTTAATATGTTATCAATAGCCTACTATTATAAATTTTCGTTATGATGTCTATCTCCTATTGCATTGCATCCTACATACTTTGTATATTCAAATATACTAATACATACTATATGCCTACATGATGTTACCATGTAGGAAGTGGAGCCCCACTTAACCATCTTCTTCCACGTGGCTAGTACGATTTATCACTAAAGCTAGTTGGTGAGTCCTCTATTCGGGAATAATGTTTATGCTATTATGATATGTATTATGACTCTCTTTCTTTATTGTATATTATTACAATGAGGGTGAGTCCGGTTGATAGTCTTGGCTCTCACTAAGTTGTATAGTTAGAGGTGTTGTTAGATATGTTATGCATAATGTTATGAGCTTTGAATTTCTCTTGACTCTTGATGTTTATGATATGAAAGTTGTTGCTTAGCCCTGTTTATCCCTATTTACTATCTCTTTCATATTTTCTTACTTCCGCAACCAAGGATGTATAATGATATTAAGAGGCTTGCTTGGAGTCCCTTTGGGCTCCCTATAGGCTGTGTCACGTCTAAGCCCTTGGCTTAGGCCATGAAATTGATTCTATTTGGATTGTGATTGATAGAATGACAAAATTAGCTCATTTTTATCGGTTAAGACTACTTATGGTGCCAAAGATTATGCTAGGTTGTACATTCATGTGTTGGTTAGATTTTATAGGGTGCCCTTGTCTATTAGGATCGTGGTGCTCAATTCACTTCTCACTTTTCGAGGTCCTTCCAAAGAGGTCTTGGTACAAAGGTAAAGCTTAATACGGCCTTCACCCTCAAATAAATGGCCAAACTGAAAGAACTATCCAAACTCTTGAAGATGTGCCTAGAGCTTGTGTTTTGGATTTTAAAGGTAGTTGGGATGAACATCTTCCACTCATTGAGTTTGCTTACAACAATAGCTATCATTCAATTATTGGTATGGCTCCTTCAAAGGCTTTCTATGGTAGACATTGTAGCATGGTTGGACGGTTTGAGGTGGGAGTGATGTCTTTCTTGGGTCTGGACTTGGTTATTAAAACTATGTAGAAGGTAGGGATGACAAGGGAAAGTTGAAACAGCCCAAAGTTGACAAAAATCCTATGCCAATGTGAGAAGGCATCTTAGAAACGACCCCCAAAAGTGCACAAATGTGCCTTGGAATGGCCAAAATTTAAGTTCCATATATCCAAAATTCATGCTGATATCAAAAATCTGACTTTATATTCTTGTTCAGGGGGTTAAAATTAGGGAGAGAAAGGTCTAACCCCAATTTAAGAGTAAATGATTAGCAATTTTAATTTTTTGTAATTTTTCTTATCTAGAATTGATCTATGAAAGCACTATAATGAGTAGTTGTCGTGGACATGTGTTAATTTGGCCTCCATGATAGGTCCGCATGTGGACCAGACGTGGACTTGTGTATTTTATTAGCAGTGATTTCTATCACGATCAAATAGTTTTGGGTCTTGGGCCCAAGTGTTCCCAAATGTGTTTTCACCTATAGTTAGCTTTATTTCACCCTCATATCATCCGAAACATTTCCCAAGACTCACTCAAACACTCAGCCATATTTTCACCCCAAAATTCAATTCTCAAAACTCTCATCCAAAACTAAGGATTTCCTTCAAGCTTTAAGGCTCCATTTTTAATCTTCATCAAGAGCTTCTTCAAAGCTAAGGTATTTGGATTTTAGGACCTACCCATGGTGCCCTAATCTCTTGTCTACTTATTTGCATGATTTAAAGTTGATTTTACAAATGGGTTCACTATTATGAACATGTCCATGAACTATGTTAAAGCTGGGTAAAGTTGTGATTGTTTTGCTATGTTTTGAGCTATAAATCTTGGATCTAATATAACATTTAATGAGGGCTTTTGATGTATATTTATTGAGGGTGTTTCAAGGTGTTGATTGAGAGTTTTACATGGGATTTTCTTGCATGATTTCATCTCTAAATTGCATGGTTTTATACTACCAGTTCACACACTCTAAGTGTTTTTTAAAATGTTCGGTTATGATTTCTTGAGGAATTGAAGGTCCAAATCATGATATATAATATGATTGATGTTATGATGATGAAACATTAGGTTATGTATATGATAATTCCTATATAAAGTGTTGTATTAGACCATGTCTAATTTGGGGGGGTCTAGGAACCAAGATAATTGAGATGGCGGTTTGTACTTATCAACTGAGGGAAGGGCTTGTACTTCTCCACCTAGTGATGGGGTGGAATTATCACTAATCGAGTTGGTTGTTTGTATTCATCAACCAAGTAAAGGGTTAGTACTTCACCTCGTAGGTGATGGGGCGGCATCATCACCAATCGAGTAAAGGGTTAGTACTTCATGACCTAAGTGATGGGACCGCATCATCACTAACCTACCAAG
Source organism: Solanum sejunctum (assembly GCA_025642045.1). Classification (NCBI taxonomy): domain Eukaryota; kingdom Viridiplantae; phylum Streptophyta; class Magnoliopsida; order Solanales; family Solanaceae; genus Solanum; species Solanum sejunctum. Next base: position 7,692,201 of record JAOTQJ010000083.1, read on the forward strand.
GGTTTTGTACTTTGGAAATCTAAGTTGGTCTATTCTCCACATATGATATACTAAGCATGAGTTATTTAAGCATGTTTTGCTTGAGCATTGATCATGCATGTCATATTGTTATATGTTGTCTGTTGCCTATTGCTATGCATTTAGATTATGATCTCTATCTCTTGTTGCATTGCATCTTACATACTTAGTACATTCAGATGTACTAACAGATACTCTTGCCTACATGATATCACCATGTAGGAATAGGAGCCCAAGTTGATCATTCTCCTCCACATAGCTAGATCGATACTACTCAAGCTTGTAGTGAGTCTCCACTTTAGGGACCTTAGTCTATGTTGCTATTATTATGTATTGAGACAATCTTCTTTATTTTCTATTTTGATTATGAGGGTGAGCCCGGTTGCTTTGTCTTGGCCCCCGCTCTTATCTATATATAGAGGTGTTTGTTGGACATGTTATGTATCTATGTTAAGAGCCTTGACTCTATTGTTCTTGATGTCAATGATATGAGCTTGACTCTTGTCTCTCAATTATGTTGATGTTCAAGCTTTTCCCATAGTCCCGTTGGCCCTATTCTTATTCTTTTATGTTGTTTCTATTGCTTCCACGATCAAGGATGTGTAATGATGTTCTAAGAGGCTTGCTTGGGGTCCATTTGGGTTTTCCCTTGTGCCGTGTCACATCTAGGCCCTAGGCTTGGGTCGTGACAAACTTGGTATCATAGCATTAGGTTGATTGATCCTCGGAGTCCAATACACCGCATCGACTAGAGTCCTATTCATGGTTGTGAAGCGTGCCATGAGTATGAATAGGAGGCTATGAGATGTTTTAGGAAATGTTTCCCTTCTTCATGTTCTAACTCGTGTTATAGAGTTGTGGTAAGTTTTCTCCCCTAATGATTGTTCTTTTCTATATTACATCATGCTAAACACTAGAGGAAGATGGACCCAAACTCTCGAGGAGGAATTTACCAATGGTGAGCTCTAGGATGCTCTTAATATGCTTGCCTAAGCCATAGCCAACTAAGTCAATCAAGGGGTCCAATCCCCTCATGATACTACCCCAGGAGCTAAGGTAAAGGATTTCATGAGGATAAATCCTCTGATTTTCCATGGGTCAAAGGTGGATGAAGATCCACAAGAGTTCATTGATAAGGTCTACAAAATTTGGAATATCATGGGTGTTAGGCTGAAGGAAAATACGGAGTTGGCGGCATACCAACTCAAAGGGGTAGCTCAAATTTGGTATGATCAATGGAATGGGGAGAAGGGAAATGGTTATGTGATACTTTAGGAAGAGTTCATTCTTTAATCGGTTTTTCCCTCTTAAGCTTAGGAAAGCAAAGTTGATAGAGTTTATGGACTTGAAACAAGGTGCTATGAGTGTGAGGGAGTATACCCTCAAGTTTAATCAACTTTCAAAGTATGTTTCTCATTAGGTGGCTGATCCTAGATCTAGGATGAATAAATTTGTGATGGGGGTCTCCGACTTGGTAAGTGAAGAATGCCGATCCGCCATGCTAATTAGTGACATGGACTTGTCTCAGTTGATGGCCTATGCTGAGCAAATGGAGGAGGAGAAATTGAGGAAGAGAAGGGGACATGAGGCCAAGAGGGCCCGGTTTGAGGGTAAATTCCAAAAGGGTACTAGGTTTCATCAAGGCCAAGGGCCTCTCATGCTACTAATAGGGGGTTTGTTGATGACTTCCCTAGGCCTCAAGGTGTTGGTAAAGTGGCTCTATGGATGTGTGCCTTAGATGTGGGAAGAGTCATAAAGGCAAGTGTTTGAAGGGTTTTAATGCATACTTTGGATGTGGGGAGCTTGGTCACAAGAAGATAGATTGTCCAAGAAACCATGGTCAGGTCCGAGGTGCAAATGTGGTTCCATTGGGTAAAGGTGGTCCTCAAGGTAGTGCCCCAAGACACAACCAGTTTTATGCACTACGTGGGAGGCAAGGGGTTGGTCAGGTTCCCGATGTTGTTACAGGTATGTTGACAATCTTTGACTTTAATATATATGCTTTGATTGATCCGATGCCACTCTTTCCTTTGTTACCCCTTTTGTTGATAAAAAGTTTCATGTTGACCCCGAGTTGTTGCATGAGTCATATGAAGTGTCTACTCCTATTGGTGCCTCTATTTTTGCTAGAAAAATTTATAGAAGTTATCTTATTTGTATTTTGTATAAATTGTTGCCTTGTGATCTTATTGAATTGGACATGGTAGATTTTGATGTCATTCTTGGGATGGATTAGTTGCATTACTACTATGCTTCTGTTGATTGTAAAACCCATAGGGTCAAGTTTCAATTCCCTAATGAACCCATCCTTGAGTGGGAAAGCCAAGATGTGGTGGTCAAGGGAAGATTCATTTCATGCATTAAAGCCCATAAGCTGATCTCTAAGGGGATGTTTTTATCACCTTGTGGGGGTTAAAGATGTGGAGTCCAAAGTCCCTTCCGTTGAGTCGGTCTTGGTTATGAATGAGTTTCTTCATGTCTTCCCAAATGACCTTCCAGTATCCCTCCTGAGAGGGAGATGGATTTTGGCATAGATCTCCTTCTCGATGCTCAACCTATCTCCATTCCTCCTTACCACATGGCGCCAACGGAGTTGAAAGAGTTACAAGAACAATTGAAAGATTTATTGGAGAAGGGATTTAGACCTAGTCAATTACCTTAGGGTGCTCCAGTGTTGTTTATAAAAAACAAAGATGGGTCACTTAGATGGTCATTGACCACTAGCAACTCAATAAGGTCACCATCAAGAATAGATATCTCCTTCCAAGGATTGATGACTTGTTAGACCAATTGCAAAGGGCTATCTTCTTCTCTAACATTGATCTTTGTTCCCCATCAGGTAAGGGTAAGAGAGTGTGATATTCCTAAGATGGTCTTTTAGACTAGATATGGGCAATATGAGTTTGTTGTGATTCCATTTGGGTCGACCAATGAACCAGCCATCTTCATGGACCTAATGAATAATGTCTTCAAATCTTACCTTGATTCCTTTGTTGAAGACCCTAAAACACCTCATAGGCTGTTACTCATAGTTGTGGTGCACTTCACAACCATGAACAAGACTGTAATCGATGTAGTGTGTGGGATGGAAAGGATCATTAACAACTAAGTGCTCTGATACCAAGTATGTCATGACCCAAGACTAGGGCCTAGACGTGATACGACGAATGGGAACCTAAACAAGCCTGTTAGCATATCATTTACACATCCTTGGTCATGGAAGCAATTAAACAACAATAATTAAGTATAAATAAGGATAAAAGGACTAAGTGAAGTCTTTAATATTGTAAATCATAAGAGTCAAGGCTCAAAGCATAATTACATCACTTGTCCAACAACACCTATAGCATAGATTGGGTAGGGGCCAAGACACTTCTCAGGCTCACGCTCATAGTATTAAGCGTTCAACATAAAAAAATAACATTAGCAAGAATAGCATAGCTCATGTCCCCGAACTTCTCACCAAAGCTTATCTTCAAGATATTACAACTAGCCACGGGGAGGATGATCAAGAGGTGCTCTGCTTCCTACATAGTAACATCATATAGGCATAGAGTATGCGTTAGTATATTTGAATGTACTAAGTATGTAGGATGCAATGTAACAAGAGATAGGCAACATAGTAAAAATGCATAATCATAAGAAAAGGATAGTATATTAACAACATGGCATTCATGACCAATGCATAAAGTAAAACATGATTGTATATAACATAATACATATGTAGGAAGAGACCATCATCATAGACCAAGCAAACTAGTACTTGGAATAAGGCATACCACCCCCTGGAAGGCGATTGAGGTATCTACCCCTCGACAAGGTTTGGTAATCTTGCAATACTATAGATACTTTTCATGAGTTCAACAAATACATATATTCCTCTCATCATCATAAAGTCACTTGACTCATAGGTCGTGCAATAGATTATCAATAGCTCAAGAATGCTTACCCGAACATTTTATCAAATACTTGGCGAGTGTATAATCCTAGTTCAAAATCATACAATTCAAGAGTAAAATCATGTGAGAAAACTTAGTGTAAATCTACCCACCAATACTTGGTAATACCCTTATGCAAGATACATTATAACCCCGCATCAAAATTCATGGTAACTCATAGATTCATAGCTCAAAACATGCTTAAATAGTCAACAATTCATGAAACCCCAACATAGTTTATAATCAACTTCATAATAAGAGATACTCATAGATAATTCAACTTGAAAATATGCAATTTACATAAATGGAAGGTTGAGAACCATGGGTGAAATGACCCAATGGTTTAAACCCACATACCTCAGATTCGGAAATTTTTTTGATGAAAATTTGAATAAGAACTTGATGCTTGAATGAATTTTTTGATATCTGAAATGGGTTTGGGACACTTGATTTTGGGTGAATTATTTGGCTAAGTGTTAGAGAGGGTTTTGGAAATGTCTTGAATGATATGGGGTTGATAAATGACTAAGTATAGGTATTTTTATGCATAGGGAGGCTTAGGCCCAAGAACCCAAGGCCTTGGATCGAAATGAAAAAATTACCAACAAAATACACTGCTCCGAGATGGCTCTGCAATGCGCATTGCTTCCAAAAGTTAAAATTTTGGTGAAATTTATTTTTTGCTACTAGTCCTATAAAGTTCGGGTTATACCCATTCCCCACTCAGTTTTGCCCCCGATAAGGAATATGAAGTTGGACTTTTGATATCACGCACAAATTTTGAGATATATGGAATTACAATTATGGGCATTTCCTTGGCACATTTTCGGGCACTTTTGGGGGCGTTACAATGGACTAATCTTAGGACATAATGTTTTCATGAATGTTATGATTACTATTTTATAAGCTACGAAAGTATGATTTTTAATGAAGTATGAACAATGTTGAAAGCTATGTATATGCCTGACTTACACATTCCATGGGATATAACTTAGCATTGAATGATGTTGGTGGTGGGGACTCGACATAATGGGTCCTTAATATAAAGCCTACCTGTCTCATAGTTGTGTGCCAAGGGAAAATAATTATATGCCTATATGGTATTATGTTAGTGGATCTACATAATTAAAGCATACATCAAAATGGGAAGGTTCTTGTAAGGTACATGTAAAGCACTTACCGAATTGGGAAGGATTTTGTATGGTAGGGTATATAGTCTACACTGGCAAAGTAAACTACTCTTTTACATGGTGTGGAAGCAACATCGATGTTCCATGTAATTGTCTGTGTGGTCATATATATCAGTTATGGTCTTATTCCAAAATATGTATGCTAAGGTAATGAATAGATTTAATGATGCCCATCTCATGATTTTTTTAAACTTGCATGTTCCTGCATATTGTATCATTATCCATTTGGTTATGATTATTCATATTGATACTATTGTGATGTCTTTTGATTCATGGCATACCTACATACTTAGTACATTCCATGTACTAACACATACTTCTTTGCCTACATGATCTAACCATATTGGGATAGATGACAAGGAGACTGTTTTACTTTGTGGCTAGGATACCGAGCTTGAAGAGTTGTTGGCAAGTTCCCATGCTTCGGGAAAAAGTCTATTATGGTGATCTTTTATGTTGATACTTTACCATTTTCTTTTGATGTTTATCTTAAGGGTGAGATAGTGAGCTATGTGCTAGACTAATAGCATCTACTCCATTGAAGGAAAAGGATGAAAATGATGAAGCTTTAGAAGCTCAAAGTAGGCCCATAACAAGATCTCAAACCAAGGATTTTAACGAAAAGCTCAATGGGCATCAATTGCAGATCCAAAGGTGTCTTGTTGGGAAAGTAGAGATAAAGCCTAAGAAGGATGAATTGTCCAAATGCTACAATTATTTGGTGGACCAAATTCAAGTCCAAGAGGAAGAATTTTACATCTAAATTTAGTGCAAATAAGGCCAAGAAGATTCCAATAATCAGCCACAACAAAGGCTGCTTTCTGCCCAAGTTTGGAGAGAAGACTAGTCAAACTTTCAAAAATTGTCAAGATTCTTTTCCTAGTTGGGTTTTACCTTATTTCCTTATTTATCTATAGGTTATTAATGTTTTCTATGTTCTATTTAAGGTATCCTAGTACCATTTAATGCTTTTCTAGAACTACTAGGTCTATTCCTAGTTAAGGTTACTTTATTTCCTTTCTAGTGTAGGAGTTACCTAGTAATTTTCTTTCTAGGTTTTGGATACTCCTTTGGCGTAACCTAAGGAGTCTTGGATGTGCAAGGACCCTATAATACATATAAGAGTTTTTTCTTTCATCAAAATAATTAGAATGATATTAATAATATTTGAGAGAGTTCTATTGAACTTTTGTGACTTGTTCTTTAAGAACTTATCTTTAAACCTTTACTACTTTATAGTTTGAGGTATAACATACTTTCTTCTTGTGATATCTTTGATTTCTTTTTGGTGTTCTTTAGAAGATGATTAGTTTAAATGCTAATATTGTCTTTAGTTACTCATAAAGCGATCAAGATCCGAATCTAAACTTTTGATTCATTTTCTCAAGTATAGGCATTAGATTTCTTCCATAAATCTTTACGTTGTTACTTGGATCTTGTTAAGCCCTTAGAATATCAATTTCCTGGAAACTTTTGGATCTTTTCTTTAAATTTCCCATATCTTTAATTAGTTTTTATCTTTCTTTTTTTGTTGTTGCTTCTGCATTCTAGTATTTACTCCATCTTAGTATTGTTTCTATCCTCTAGCCCATCAAATGGTATCAGAGCGGTTCTATCAAGATTCTATTCTTGGTAAATCTTGGGATTTCTTAAATATAAAGAGCAAAAGAAGAAAAAAAAAGTTTTAAAAAAAGAGAGATAACTTACTCTCTAAGAAATACGTTTACTTACCCTCAAAATCATGCATTAGTGTTTCCAAATAAAAAGGAATTAAGAAGATGGGATTCTAAATCTTTGAGGACATGGGAAATTTTTTTTCTTATTTTATATTATTCTAAGTAAGTTCCTTTCTATTCGTTTTCTATTTCAACTAAATCCTACTTATTCTAGGACTAGTTCTTTACTTTCTTTTGTGCCCCAAAAATTATACTTTATTACTAAGAACTTGATACTTGTTTGGGTTAATTATAATTCTACAAAGTACTCTTGTTTAAAGGTCATTTGAGGGGGAAAAGGCAAGTGTGGGTGACTTTGAAGAAGGGAAAAAGTCATATTAAGTGTGTGATTAATATTTTCCTTTAAGATGTCTAATTCAGGTGGTGATGAAGAAAGGACTCGTTTAGAAGCTGAGATCAAACGAAGGGATGACTTCACCCTTCAAGCTATGCACCAACGATTTGAGAGATGGAACCTTCAATTTCAAGAGATAAGGTATAAAGTACTTTCTTCTTGTGATATCTTTGATTTCTTTTTGGTATTCTTTAGAAGATGATTAGTTTACATGCTAATTATTGTCTTTAGTTACTCACAAAGTGGTCAAGATCTGAATCTAATGTTTTGATTCATTTTCTCAAGTAAAGGTGTTAGATTTCTTCCATAAAACTTTACATTGTTACTTGGATCTTGTCAAGGCCTTAGAATATCAATTTCTAGGAAATTCTTGGATCTTCCTTTGAATTTCCCATATCTTTAATTATTTTTTATCTTTATTTTTTTATTGTTGCTTCTGCATTTAACTATTCACTCCATCTTAGTATTGTTTTTAACCTCGATCCTATCAACCTTTCATTCGTTTACTGGTAAGACTCCTTTTGAAGTTTTATATGGATTCAACCCCCTTACCCCTCTTGATTTACTGCTTTTACCTACTAATGATTTTTCTAATCTTGATAGTAGAAAGAAGTTTGACATGATGAAGAAGATTCATGATCAAACAATACTTGCAATTGAGAAGAAAAATAAGGAAGTTGCCTTGTGAAGGAATAAAGGAAGAAACTATGTTGTGTTTAAACCTGGGGACTTGGTTTGGGTGCATATGAGAAAGGAAAGATTTCCTTCCAAAACAAAGAACAACCTAGCTCCTAGAGGAAGTGGCCCGTACAAAGTCCTTGAAATGATTAGAGATAATGCTTATAAACTTGATCTTCCCGGTGAGTTCCAAGTTAGTGCTATTTTTAATCTTTCTAATCTTCCCTATTTTGATGCAGATTTGAATTCGAGGATGAATTCTCTTAAAGAAGAGGGGGATGATAGCATCACACAAAGCTCTACTCCATTTAAGGAAAAGGATGAAGCTTTAGAAGCTCAAAGGAGGCCCATAACAAGATCTCAAACCAAGGAGCTTAACGAAAAGCTCAATGGGCATCAATTGCAGATCCAAAGGTGTCTTGTTAGGAAAGTAGAGATAAAGCCCAAGAAGGATGAATTGTCCAAATGCTACAATTATTTGGTGGCCCAAATTCAAGTCCAAGAGGAAGAATTTTACATCTAAATTTCGTGCAAATAAGGCCAAGAAGATTCCAATAATCAGCCACAACAAAGGCTGCTTTCTGCCCAAATTTGGAGAGAAGACTAGTCAAACTTTCAAAAATTGTCAAGATTCTTTTCCTAGTTGGGTTTTACCTTATTTCCTTATTTATTACAAGGACCGAAGGAGACTCCTTGGCTCAGCCAGGCGAATCCCACAATCGGCTATAGAGAGGGAGTTACTGGGCTATTTGAAGGGGCTTGAAACTTACATGTGCATAGGCCTTTTCCCGGGGAAACCTGGGAGAAACAAAACTGTGCGCTGGTGCATGGGCAACCCATGGCTGGCAAAGCGGACAATATATGCATCTGTGAGGTCCGAGCTATTACAAGTGGTATCAGAGCCGACTCTCGACCAGTCCGATGGTGGGGCAAACCTCAGCGAGGACGTTGAGTCCCTACGGGGGGTGAG
>JAOTQJ010000083.1:7709343-7729088 GCA_025642045.1 Solanum sejunctum
TAATAATGTAAAATTAATTAAATCATACTAAAATATTTAAAATTCACACATAATACTTATAATATATATTATTGATTAAATTTAAAATGTATTATAGTTATTTTTTATTATTTTCTCTTATTAATGATGTTAAAATAATTATTATATTAACAAATATATTACTTATATTCTCAACGTGCATTAAAAAATGTCTATAATACATATGAAGTATATAATTCAAAATGTATCACAATTGTAGTTTTTATTTATTTATTTTTATTAAGGGTAATAAAAAATATTATATCTGAATTTCAAATATTTAAATACTATTTAAATTAGTTTATATGTTAACATATTAAAATTGTGTCAGTGCATTATATATGTATTTATATAAAACAAATCTTTTAGTTAAAAGAATAGAAAAAATATTGTTTGCTTAACATTCAATCTAAAATTAAATTTTAACTTAAAATAATTAATTAATATTTTTAAAAGAAAGAGAGAGAAAGAGAAAGTAATAAAACGAAATGGAAGAGAAAGGTTCTATTTCTCTTTCTTCTTCTCTTTGCTATTTTTAGTAATAAAAGTATAATTATATTTGGTAAGAATTAAAATTATGCTAGAACTTGTAATTTAGGTTAAAAAATATATTATTTACAGATGATTAATAAAAAAAAGAGCATAATATTAGGGAATGTGGAACACTAAAACGCGGATAGAAAATTAATTTTCTGTTAAGTAGATGATTAATTAAAAAACTACACGTTTTATGTAACTTTGTTATTAATTTGTAATAATAATTATTAGCACTTATCATGGAACATTTTTGTATATGGCATAAATGAATAATTTAATTTTTACATTTTATAAAGGAATATTTGTTGATTATTTTAAAGGAGAGAAATAAAACTAACTATAAAAAGTGTAATTTACAACTTTCTATGGATTTTTTTTAAAACTTTTGACTTGACATCTTCTCACTTTAAATATCATCATTATTTAATATTTAATTAATTAGATAATTTATAATATTTTAATTTAGGATAAGTGCAAAATGATAATTCAACTGTGAACTCTAAACCTTCTTAATTTTAGTAATATACAATATAATATAATATATATATATTATCTGTTCTTCTTATACTCATATAACTATGTATTACATTCTCACATGTAAGATTAATAATAGTGAAATATAAAACTCGCGAACAAACGTCAACAACGTGCACGTGAAATACAAAATAACATGACTTGAAGTTAAAATAGGTTTTATACACGTTGAAAAAAGGGCTAATGGAGATTGATTTGGGAGGCTTGACAAGTTCACAACTACCTATTTAAATTTAACTAAATTCAATTGATGCACTTTTTTATACATCTTTGTCAGAGTTCCCATTTAGATATTAACCCAAGTGAAATAAACCAAATTCCCATATTAAGGATTAAAGATTTATGCATATGTACAAGTTATCAGTGCCTGTTAATAATTCAGGGCACGCACAATGACTACAGAAAAACTGTACTTGTTAAAAATAACTATAGCCCTGATGATACTTTCTACACCTAAGTAATCTGCATCCTTGAAAAAGAACCAAAGGCGACCTTGGATTGAGCAGTATCTATTGGCTTTGGATTAGAAGCATTAGCAAGGCCCTCCAGCAGTCTAAGAACATCAGCGGTATCATCGAGGTAATACTTGGCTTTGCTTGGCTTTTGCCCAACAGTGCAGGCAAAGATACCAGGGGCAACAGTGATCAACGGACTGGAAACAGTGCTTAATATGCTTTCAAACATGTCTTCATCTGACCTGTCATCTCCGATGCACATCACAAAATCAGGCGGTTTCCCACTATCAAGCATCATCGAGAGAACTTTCGCTGCAACTAATCCTTTGGTAACACCCTGCAACCCAAATAAAGAAATCAAAACTTTGGAACAGCATGTTGCAACATGCTTGTGCTGCAATGGTGAAATACACACACACGAGGAAGGCTCACTTGTGGCTTGACTTCAACAATATGTTGACCCCTCTTAACAACTGCAGGTTCATTTGCAAGTACACTTTCCAAATGATCCAACAATTCCTTTGCCTGACAGGATCCAAAGTCAGGGTCTGCATCATAATCGTGCCACACCAATGCACTCTCTTTAGCTTCTATATATGATCCATCAGTTGCTTCTGTGTAAAGTTGCATCAGAGGTTCTACAATTTTTTTCCATTCAAGATCAGAATCTAAATAATCCCATTCAGAGGTTTTATTGCCCCTGCAACAAGAGGAAAAAATAGAGACCATGTTGTTGATGAATGTGCAAAAAAATAAAAATAAAGTAAAACCTGAACACAAGTTCCAAGTATTTAACCCAAAAAAGAAAAAAGAATACAAGTTCCAAATGAGAAACTACAATCTAACTGCAAAACAAGAAGGTGACGAGAAGTATCAAAGCAACCCTTAAAATACAGGATGAATAGCACTGTACCTTATGAAGTACCCATGTTCAGCAGCTATTCCAAGCCTTTCACATGGTGCAAGCCACTCACATAATGAAGTCCTTCCTCTGCCGCTAACAATATACACAGTGTTTTGAGGTTCATTACTTAGAGCATTCAACAGAGAAATAACTTCCGCACTTGGAGCTTTAACAATAGATGACTGAGGTATGACAGTACCATCATAGTCCAAAAATATTGCCCTTTTCTGTGTCCTCCTATAAGAGGAAACAATGTGATCTATGGACAACCTTCTAAAGCTTGGTGAAAGTGCAATAACTCTGAAACCTAGGCCCAGGCCAATACCCCAGCAACGCTTACTATAATGATCTAGACATGCTCTCTCCAAATCCTGCATGAAGCTACGAGCCCAATAAGCTACATCATGAGAGCTCACATAGCGGTAGTGCTTCTCATGACGAAGTTCTTTCTCAGAGTTCGACATTGTAATCGCCACATTTAAAGCCTCAGCCACAGCTTCAATATCCCATGGATTTACCCTAATTGCCCCACTCAACGATGGTGAACAACCAATAAATTCAGACACAACAAGCATGCTAGTTCTAGGAGAATCTGCTTTGATACCCATAGCCGCATCCATACCAAGAGAGCCTTGCCTACAGACAATATACTTGTAAGGCACCAAATTCATCCCATCCCTCACTGCATTGACAATGCAACATTCAGCAACAACATAGTATGCAGTCTTCTCATATCGGGCAACAGGACGATCTATCAAAATTACAGGCTCATAATTATATCTTCCATAAATTTGGTTGATCCTCACAGCAGTCAAATACGTCTCCCTCTTTGCTTCGAGAACATCCTTTCCAGAGCTACGAGCAGGATTTACTATTTGGACAAGAACAAGTTTACCCTGCAAATCCTCACGCTGCTTTAGTAGGTGTTCAAAAGCTAGTAATTTCAAACTAATACCTTTAAAAATATCCATATCATCCACACCAAGGATGACTTTCTTTCCTTTGAATTGCTCTTGCACTTCTTTAGCTTTAGCAAATGTAGAAGAAAGATTCAACACAGATTCAAGCCGACCCATATGTATACCTACTGGAAGAATTTTTATGTAAACTGTACGACCAAAGTAATCAAGTCCAATGTGTCCACGCTTAGATTCATAATCTAGACCTAGCATTCTACTGCAGCATGACAGAAAATGACGCGCATAATCAAAAGTATGAAAGCCAATCAGGTCACAGTTTAATAATCCTTTCAGAATTTCATCCCTAACTGGGAGAGTTCGGTAAATTTCTGAAGATGGGAAGGGACTATGAAGAAAGAATCCAAGCTTCACTCGATGGTACCGCTTTCTTAAGAATGTTGGAAGAACCATGAGGTGGTAATCTTGAACCCAGATATAATCATCCTCCGGATTAACCACTTCCATCACCTTATCAGCAAATAGCTTGTTTGCTGAGACATAAGCTTGCCACAACTGACGGTCAAAACGATCTGCATGGTCTGGACACATCGGGAGCATGTAGTGAAAAAGAGGCCACAGTTGTTGCTTACAGAAGCCATGATAAAAATTTTCCTGGATATCACGAGGTACAAAGGTAGGGACACACTTGAACTCCTCAAGCAGTCGCTGTGTAACTTCCTCCTGTTCACTAGGCTCCACATCTACCTTGAGAGAACCCACGTAGATAACCTCAGTTTCAGGTGAAAGCCCATCTTTCAGTTGTAATAAAAGAGAATCCTCGTCTAAATTAAAGCACCACTTCTCAGCAGCTGTATCCCTTTGAGCATGCAAAGGCAACATGTTGGCAACAATAATTTTTCGCTCATGACAGCCAGATGACATTCTATCTGAATCCCCATCATTGCTGCCACAAACATCAGAAATTATCCCAGGGACAGTCATCATACGTGGAAGAGCTCTAGGAGTCACAGGTATATCCAGTATGTCCCCAGATGCCAAGTCGAAAAAGTTTGCACTAGATCTTGATGCCATGACTCTGAAGTAGAACTTGGCTTTATGCTATCATAAAAATTCTGCAGACATGTGAAACCAAAGAAAAGTGTGCCACAGTAATTGCTGAATCAACGTTTTCCCTGCAGTCTAGGAGACCCAAAAAAACAGGCACATATCAATAAAAAATTTCTCATATGTGCATCATCGGCACATTCTTAAGTCCACATAATTCCAGAGGATGATGTTGAACATGCTAAAAACAAAAGCCAACTCTAATAGAATTGTTGCGCAAGACATAATCTTGAAATAATTTTTTATAAGATTGTAAACATTGTTAAAGAGGAGAAATCTGATTCCTAATTACCATATTCCAAGGATTCATCCCAATCAGACAACTCAGATGAATAATCCTCAGTACTCAACAGTAATAATGCCTTTATATCGAATATTTCAAGTTGACATGTACAACACATAGAAGGTACAAATACAATCCATTTTTAACAAGTAGCAGTGGTGGGTTGAGCATAGGTACATACAGGTTGAGCAAACATTTTCAAATCCGATGGCATCAGGATCTTACGACAAGCATATGGCTTTTTAACAAATAGTGGCCACCCAGTAGCAATGACGGTAGTGCTTGATCTGAAAAGCCAAGAAGTAGCACTAAAGAGTTTCTGTTCTAGAAGGAATGATCAATTTCAGTCCTATTATTTCATGTGTCAGATACACTGGATGGAAGGTTTCAAAGGGGAATGATAAATAGTAAGGAAGCCACTCGAAAACCAGATGACAAGCGGAGTTCAGGTGCATTATTTATTGCATTTAAGTTTTCAGATTACAAGAAATGATGAACATTCCAAAGCTGCTTCAAAATAGTAAAGACAAATTTTTTCCTTTGGATCTAAAAAACCAAGAAGTAGCACTAAAGAGTTTCTGTTCTAGAAGGAATGACCAATTTCAGTCCTATTATTTCATGTGTCGGATACACCGGACAGAAGGTTTCAAAGGGGAATGATAAATAGTAAGGAAGCCACTCGAAAACCAGACAACAGGCGAGTTCAGGTGCATTATTTATTGCTTTTAACTTTTCAGATTACAAAAAATGATGAACATTCCAAAGCTGCTTCAAAACAGTAAAGAAAACTTTTGTCTTCCTTTTTTTTTCTTCTATCTTTAAAAATAAAATTGGGGAAAGAATATGGAGGAGGGGGGGGGGGTTATAGGGTATCAAACCCTCACCAACAAGGTGGGAGTTTAGCAGCCAACCAACTGGGCTACTAAGATTCCCGACAACTTTTCCACCATCTCCTTATTATATAATTCAAAGTAGAGACCTAAATTTAAACCCAAGGGTGTTGGGCACCAGTTATTGAAATGGGGAAAAAATTATAGAAGACTAGGGCTCAAATGCTGGCCGAGGCAATACAGCAAATTTTTTCCATCTGCCAAACTTTGGTGGATAGAGTTGCCCAGTATATATGTTGGTGAGGTAGCAGATACATGGTGAAAGAGTCAAGGTGTGCGAACTGTTTTGATATTATGAAAGAAAATGCTTTTACAACCAACAATACCTCCCTTGTACTTCCCACAAAAGATCTTCCAAAATCTGGTTGATGAAGAATATCAAGAGAAGGACTTCACATCGGTGAAAAACAATAAAAAGATCACCTAATAACACCTATCCAAAAAAGAAAGTAAATAAAAGATGGCATAACACCAACTGTTATTATGTTATGGATCTTTCTATTCCAACACTATATCCAAAAATCATCAATGATTATCAGAACTGTTTGAATCAAATAGATATTATATGACCAACCCACAAGGACTGTATTTCAAAAAAGACGACTAATGGCATAATGCACCATTAATATTATCTATAAGCAACCCACAAGGACTACATTTCAGAAAAGACTACTTATTGCATAATACACCACTAATATTATCTATGACCTTTTATTCTCTGAGCTGCTGGTACCCTTCCCCAGACCCTGCGCAAAGTGCACTGGGCTTGCTTTTTTTTTTTTTTTAAAAACCCTCTCTGAGCCCCCAAATGGTACTTGGGATTTCCCCCAAATATCATAAGAACCCATATTTTGGTTAAATAAGATAGTTATAGAGTCAAAGCATAAGGATTTCATTTCACATAAGACAACCGATTAACATCAGACTGGTCTTGATTATTTGTGGACTGCCTCTCTGAGCTCCCAAATTGTTCTCAAGTTTTCTCCAATTAGCATTAATCCCAATTTCAGATCCAAAAAACAGTTAGATGGTCAAACTACAATTCACTTCAAGGAAAACTAGTAGAGTCTAGACAAATAGGCAATAATATATCACGGGTGATTTTCTGCATACTTTTATGTCTCAGTTCCCTTAGTATGGTTTTGCCTAATTACCACATTTACCCATACTGGCGTGGGAACAAATAGCGCATATATCAGACTGGTAGGTATTTACAGCCTTGAGAGCAAGCTTGTAGCGGTTTTGCACAGAGATGGTGGTGCAAGTCTTTCCTATCTCTTTCGTTCTTAGCAAAGGTAGTTCAAAGAAGACTTAGGCTTACTATAACAGGCTAGAGGAGAACAGTGACCTAAGCAGAAGATTTCTCTAAGGGAAGGGAGCATTGGCAAAGTGAACCATCTGGGTTGTATGACAGGCAACTACTACCTAATGAACCTAAACAATAGTGCTGCAACTTAAAACCTAGAATGAACACCATAAGTATACAAAAACGCCATGGCCTAGAGCAAAGATTAGCCAGGACTGTAACCCTGAATCGCCCTTATAAATCCTGATACACCAAACAAAGAACATATTTTCAAGATCCCCACACCCAGATCTTCCATTTTAAAAGTTTAAATAGCACGCTAATTCGTGCTAGGCTCACCTCGCCTTTTCTCATGCATCAGCTGCACCTTTTAGCATTAATTGGGACCAAAGGAAAATCTGAATGAAAAAACACAAACAATAATGTCTAAATCCATAAACAAGATTCTTTTGTATGATCACCATGAGTGTTTTAAACCACAACTGGATATTACTAAAAGAAATATGTATATCAAAATCTGCTGGATATTAGCTAAAATGGAAGTAAATGCCTGATCATACTTTTCCTGTCTAATCCAATTTGATATCTGTCGCACTATGAATAGCATTAATTTTACTTTTGAGGTGTTGCATTCTATCGTAGTTTGAAAAAATATTCAGCTTTGTCCGATCGATGCACACAAACTACTAAAGATTAGGTTTGTCTGGTTGAACCATACAAATTACTTAAAATTAGGTTTGTCCGGATGATGCTCACAAAATACTAACTATTTAGGTTACTGACAGATCAATCTGCTTTGACATGATTGTTTTGCATTTATCTGTCTACCTCAATTTTTTTTTTTTAAGGTTTCCAAATCAGAGGAATCCTTTTCTTTAACTCATGAATGAATTTCTCCCCATCCATTATTGAGTGGAAATTTCTCCATTGTAACACGTGGAACTTTTATAAGACGATACCACTTTCTTCAACTGTTAAGGTAAGTTGGTTTAGTACGAGTGCATGATTCAAACCTTCCAACTATAATAACACTAGATACTCCATTGTACTCTCTAGGTACTTCCATGTTCCCTTTTTTCTCGTATCCTAATTTTTACTACATAATTATGTTCATGATGATACAAATAATTGTGTCTCTGTGTATGTTATGTTAGATATGCTCCTTGAGAACCTTGTAAGTCGTGGATTATAATTGTGGAAGTATCATCTTTGCAGAAATGCAACGAGAAGCTATCTGCAACAAATGTCCACTTTCTTCCTTCACTACACTAGCGGGGTAGCACTTTGTGCATGGCATAAACATTAAGGGGTTGTTTGGTGGAACGTATTAGGCAAAACAGCGCATATATCAGTTTTGATATACTATTCTAACGTTTGGTGCAATTTCTCAACTATGTATAACTGATACAAGCATTGGTTATACAACCTACTTGGTCTCATCCTAC
The DNA here is from genome assembly GCA_025642045.1 of Solanum sejunctum. Lineage (NCBI taxonomy): Eukaryota > Viridiplantae > Streptophyta > Magnoliopsida > Solanales > Solanaceae > Solanum > Solanum sejunctum. The sequence goes on from JAOTQJ010000083.1 coordinate 7,717,740, forward strand.
ATATAAGTTATAACTAATACATAACAAACCATGGTATAGCAATATAAGGGTTTTCAATACAGGCATAAATATGGTCAAAGACACTTTGCCCATAAAAGTGTATAAAGCTAAAGAATGTGAAGGGTATTTTTATAAATAAACAATGATTTTAAAAACAATGCAATGCATATTATTATTTTTAATACACCAAACTAAACTGCATATAAAAAATAATGCCACAATATTAATCCACCTTATCAGAACTTTTCTGATACACCCTACCAAACGACCCACACTTCAATAGCTTTCATTCAAATGACATTTATTTACTTCCACGACTCATACACATTTTTTCATTAGCATACTCTTAGTGGTACAATTCAATTTCATGATGTGGGAAAAGTAAAGTGGGGAGAAGGCATGTAATTCATTTTTGACAAATCTTATCTGATTCAAAAAAATACAACAGCACATGTCTCAAGGTTATGTAAAAACCCATTTAATGCTGACAGCTTCATATCCAGGGAAAACATTTTAGCTCCTCTACGAGTTTTGAGTAAGAGAAGAAATAGGAAAACTAAAAACCACTGGCAAATTGGAACAAAAACCGAAAGAAAGGAAGGAGAAAAGAAGAGAAATAATTTTTTTTTCCAAATTACAGAACAAGAACCCCATTAATTGACTTTATGAAGTGGCGATACAGGTAAAACCATGTAAATAAATGAATAAACGATGAAAACAATATGCTAAAAAAATACAGACTCACCTTAAACTCAAATTAGGTCAAATTGAAATCTTCAATAATAATTCCTCAGGAGAATCAAAGTAAAATTACTTTCCGTGACCGCTCTTCAACTAGCTATCAATCTTCTGGTTTATCACAAACCTCACCAAATAATAAAAATTTATTTTTGAAAAATGCGAAGCTGAACTCAATCTCAATTTCGCCATAATTTTCTGCAGCCTTTTATCAGCAAATAATCAGTCAAAACACGGAGAAAAAATTGAAAAGCAGATCAAAGGAGAGAAAGGTCCATACATGTAAGACTTTGGAATCCGGTGACCGGGAAACTAATGCTGACGTCAGAAACCGGCGTTCAGGTTTATGAGATACATAAAATTTAGAGGTAAAACCAGAAAAAGGATGAGGCGGAGAATGTAGAAAGAGAAACAATGAGTTCCATGTTTCAACAGTGAGAGAGATATGAGAGGAGTAATAGTTTTAGTTTTGTTGAGAGAGGAAAATGTATCTACTGAGGAATTTATTACTAGTATTGTTGCACCACCTGTAGACGAGGAGAAAACATACTGAGGAGCTAAAATTATCTCAAGTCAAAAACTAATAAATGAGGAATATTTAAGTTTTTACTTTTGACTTTTGTATTTACTTGTTAGCTTTTAAAAGGAGTATTTAAAAATACTTTTAAAATTCAAAATTAATTAATTTCAACACCCACACGGTTACAACTGACCCTGGTTTTCTTCACATACAATTTCCAGTTTTTCATTCTTCCAACTCTTTTCTGAAACTACCACCTTTTTACCATTTTGTTACGACTATGCCCTTTCCAACTTATTTCGTTTTCTTTTTTCTTTTATACCTTCCAAACTTGCAAACGATATGATCAAATTAAATTAGTTCAATTTGATTAGATTTTAATAATTTAATTTTAAATTAATTAGATAAATTATATTTTTTCCCGATATTGAGCTTATAAATTAGGTTTTCTATTATTAGTTAAAAAGTTACACTCAGATTTCTTTTTAAAGTTTTTATATAAATATTATTTTTAAATAAATGACTTGATAGACATTAGTTTGTTATAATGTAATGTAATGAATTTGACTATATAATAGTTATATATACCTTAATATCAAATAAAGTGGATTTATTACGTATAAGTTGAAAAAGTATATAAAAGAAAGTATAATAATAAACAAAGTTAATGCATGTATAACTTTTTCTAATACATTTTATCAAACGATCCTTTAATATATAATCAATAGTAAGAAGGTAGACAAATTATCAACAAAGCAAAAATATTGTGTAGAACGATCACCTATATTTATAGATTTTTTGTGATACTCAAAAGTAGATGAAGAATTTTATTTACGTTAGATAAAAAATAACTTTTAAAGCGGATATTGCAATATGTCAAAGTTTGAATGGTCGAGAATAAAATGCACAAAGATAACAGAGGAGATTGCTCATCAATAATAAAAGTCGTCTTTTTACTCAAAAGTAACGATCATCGCTAAAATTGGTTTTACTAGGGATAGACAATTTTCATTCCGGTGCAAGTCCTAGAGCAACTTGACTGATACTAATAAAATTTTAATATTTTAGATATATTAATATAAAATGCTAGCTAGAACTCAACTTTTTCACCTCTGTTTGATCTTGAAGGCAGTCGGATATATGGTATAAGTCTCCTTGTAAACTCCTTTACGAATTCAAATTGTAAGTAGAGTTGTCGCTTATTCAGCTCTATTTCATAATTCATTCTTAGGTAATATTGTTTACACAAAAATGGCATGAGACATACACTAGCCATGAAAGTTACAAATTCAAGGAACCAGTCTCATTCAATTCTATTAAAGTTATGTGTTATTTGACGTTTTATCACCTTTTATATTATTCACACACACACAAAAATAACATTGTGATAGCAACAAGAATCTTACATTCGAGCGAGAGGTTGAACCTATATCATTTGATTTATCCTAATTAATTTTAACTGAACATGTTGCATGAATTGATCATTTGTTGTGTGTCTACTTCTAATTACGTTATTTTTACTTGGTCATACTTCAAATACTCTCAAAAATATAGTAGCGGTATTTTGTAATAGAGCAAAGCTAGAAGTGAAAAAATCAAATATAACAAAGAGTGACTACAGAATTTAAAAATTACTTATTAAGACAAATGACCTACCTAATGCTCATTAGTATGAGAGTGTCGATTCGAAATCAAATGTAATGGCCCTCGTCTTTAATCCACCGAGGATAGTAAGCCTAAAAGAAAAACAACTAAATAAAGTGGAGCATAAAAAAGCAAAAAAATTATAGAGATTCATTCATGGGCCCCTTCCACCTATGAATCCAAATAATCCTTTATTTTTTTCATTAAATGCAAGTATTTATTTTTATGAGCTTCCATGATTTTCTCTAAATTGCACAAATTATAGAGATATACTTTAATATGAATTGACGATTATTGCATGAAATTTATGAGTTTTTCATGTATTCTGTACAATACTATCTAGGGTTCATGATTTTCGCTATGGGTCTTGATTTATTTCATTTCGATTACATGGTTTCAATAAATTACTAGCTAAACTCATGTACCATGCTAATTTCAAGTATGAATTCATGAATTACCTAATGGGTCCTTTCAGGTATGATTCCATTAATATCATCCCATATGATTATGCATAATTTGAAGTCCATTACATGATTTTTCACATAATTTCATATGAATCTATGTATTATAATATGATTTTCAATGACAAACTATGTTTATGATCATGAATTAATAAAACTTAAAATAAGTTATATGCACGTTATGAAAGGAACTTTTAATATGCTATCCAAGTCATATATGAATTATGGTGAGTTTCTCTCTTTAAGTATGAATATGTAATGATGAAAGGCCTATACACATTGCATTAGACAAGATTGAGAAGTTATTGTAGGACTATGATTTATGAGTAGTAGGTGGGTAGTAGAGTTGGCTCCTTCCACATGATAGACTTTATCACTTATGATTATGATTTCTATTCCATTGAGAGTTTGCTTAGCACTGAGTAGACCTTAGGATAGAGGCTCTCGACTATAGTAAAGGCATGAGACCCGTAGTAAGATTTTATTATATCATAACTATGTGTCACGTAGGAAAAGAATCACCCATAGTAAAGCTCGATTTATTAAGGGCCACTCTTAGTAGAGGTTCGATCCTTCATGTATTTTAGAGGATCCATATAGGGATAAAGGAGTCTACATTGACAAGTAGTCTCTCTCCTTTATCCGATGTGGGGGTAACATTAGGACTCCATATTATAATTCACATGGTTTATGTCGGTTATTGGTAGCTTTCACAATGTTTATGGTATTTCTCACAAGGCTAAATATTTTTTTCACAAGATTTATAATTCTCACTGTGACTTATGAACTTCTCAAAGATTTATGGTATATTTCAATATGATTTATACCTCTTACTATGATTATTATTTTCATTAATACTCTTGATATTTTACAAAATACGTGTTTTCTTACAATGACTCACAATTATCAGTATAGTGTTTATGTTCTCTCATGACTTCATTGTGATTCCTAAAATGTTTTTATTATGTTCGTGATTTACTATTACGCTTCAAAGATTTACTTAGAATATTTCTTAACTTGGTTAATTACACACTATGATATCAAACATTGTATTTCTCACATACTTAGTACGTTTAGAGTATTAACGCATACTTCTTTTGCCTACATTTTTAACAACGTAGGGCTTGGAGATCACTCTTCATACTCTCGTGGCTAGATAGAAGGTTGATTCACTTAATTGGTAAGTACTCAAGTTTCGATAACAAGCCATTTGAGTTTATGTTCTTTATGATTCTGGACTTTTTTTACTACTTTTTATTTAGGTGAGCTAGTGACTTGTTCTATGGCCCCACTTATGATACTAGAGGCATGTTAGAAAAAGATGTGTAAGTCGAGCATGAGATTTCCTTTATTCTTAGACTTTACATTTGAGATTTACCTTTCATGTGCTTCTGATTGTTGTTTTACTTATCTTATTTATACTTGATATGCTAGGAGGCTTGGTTGATATTTCTTTAAAAATTCTAATTGTCGTGTCACAATTAGGGCCTAGCTTGGATCGTGACATATCTCTAATCTAACTCTTACCCAAATTGATGCTCAATACTACTCCCGAAATATACATATATGCTCATATGCTCAATCAAGTAAAATACTCAAATTATCTCATATACTCTCTTTGAAATTTAAATTAAAACATCAATCTCATCTTAAAACATCATCATCCTTTATCACAAATTATGTTATAAATCATTGTCAAAACTCTTTCTCAAACATTATTTAAACTCATTGCTCCATCTTTATTAAAACGCTTTAAATATGTATCATTTTAATTTGAAAATACAAAATTATTTTATGCATGAAAATGTAATGATCTCAAAGGTCATTTTTTGACATTTTCAACTAAATTATCATTTTACCCTTTTTGAAAGTCTTCTTGAGTCATTTTTTATCAAGTCTAAAAGTGGCATTTTGAAAACCTTGTAAAAGTTAGAATTTTACTGAAGAAAGAGTTTTAAAAGACTTAAAGTTGAAAATTTTGAGTTTAGACGTCATTTTGAGTTTCGTCATCAAAATTTGATTCCGTCAATTCCATTAGCTCCACAATGTCGAATCTAGACTAGAAAAACTTGCAGAGTTGAATTTGGAGTTAAAATGGAGATTTTAGGCCCAAAGTTGAATTTTTAATACATTTTGAATCTTAAGTTCAACTTCGATCAACAATTAGAGCTCGAAGGCTCATATCAAAATTGTATCAGTTCTGGTAGTTCTGAATCGTGAAACTAATGCTAGAACAGACTTTGTTATAATGTTTAGAGCTTTTAAGAATATTTTAAGTTTTTGAATCCAAAACTATTTTAAATGAATTTTTCTTGCGGGTTCCAAGACAAGAACAAATTCAAATTTGAATGGTTCCATTGAGTTCGAAACATCATTTCTAGTAGGACTCCATTTGATTTGTGTTCATAGGATTCCGAAAGTTCAGTTCATGTTTTATTAAAGTTGTGTATTGCTAGTGCAATAGTTTTTTGGTGCAATTGGTCTATCTCTCTGCATTCGCCGGAGCTATCCACCACGTTCGTGGAGCCTTGAGGCATCAGACCTCCGCATTTGTGGAGGTAGGCCCATGTTGTTGGAATAGAACCTTTCTTTTTAATCCCGGTTCATGAATTAACACTCCACGATAGTAAAAGTGTTAGGCATCATGAATCTCTAGGGATGAAAGGAGATGCCCTCTAAAGCAAAATAAACCAGCCCCTCATTTGTTCGAGACAATTATTCGCATCTGCAGAGCATTAATTGTGCTTGAGCCAATAGTTTATTTTAAACAACATGTCTTATTTTATTATTTTCAAGAGATTTTTCAAGGTTTTTCAAGAAAAATCAATTGGGTGACTAATTGTCTAACATATTTTATTAAATTTTTATTCGATTAATTTGTATTTTTAACTTATAATTTTGAGATTTTAATGGTGAAATTTGGAGTTTTTCGGCCTTTGATTTCTAAATTGATGGTTCCTCCTTCATCTTAGCTTCGATTTCGAAACGATTTTCACCGTCGAACTCCTTGTTACTTAGGGAACATCTTCATGTATTAATTTTCAGATTTCGATTATTTTTTTTATGACATGAAATTTTTGACCCCTTTACTTCAAATTGATTGATTTTAGTGTCATTAGATTTATTATATAATTGTGATGCTATATTTGAATAGATTTTGATGAATCAGAGTACCATAAGAAGGGAAACATTTTAGATTTGACTTGATTTGAGACTTTATCTAAGACAAGTAGACTTCTAACCTTTTTTTAAGTATGATTGGACCTTGTATGCTCCTATGTGCATGTAATTGGGTACCTTGGGGCAAAATTGTATCATCTTAATCTTTGTTCATGAGATTTAGTTTGCGTAATTAGTTGTTTGTATAGTGATTTCTAGGCTTGTGGGCTAATTGTGAATTGGTAATATACATACATGCACAGACACATATGTGTGTGTGTGTGTGACGATCCCAAAAAGTACCTAAATATGTGCCTCGGTATGCCCAAAATTTTAATTTTCGTATATCTCAAAATTTATTTGTTATTTCAAAAATTCGAATTCGAATTCTTATTTAGGGGGTCCAAATTAGGTGGAAAAGAGTCCAACACCGATTTAAGAGTAAAGTTTTAGCAATTATGAAATTCCAAAGTGCAATTTTCAGTGGCCTTTTTGCGATGCCTTCGCGACGCGCCACAAAGTGTTAAATTGAACACTGTTTTTCAGCTTCAGTCCAAGACTTTAAGTCTTGGACTTAAAAGCTCCCGTACGCGTTTTTATCTATACTTAGTCATATTTCACCCTCATAATACCCTAAACATTTTCTAATACTCACTCAAGCACTTATCACATTTTCACTCCTCAAACTCAAGTCTCAAACCCTCATCCCAAGGTAAGGTTTTTCCTTCAAGGTTCTTCTTCAAGCTTTAAGTCTCCATCTTCAATCTTCCCCAAGTTCACCTCTAAGCTAAGGTATGTGGATTTCTTTCATGGGTTCCTTTCACCCATGATACCCAAGCCTCCTTTTACTCAAATTGTATGATTTAAAGTTGATTTACAAATTGGTCTTGATTATTACGAAATTCACTGCACACTATGTTAAATCTATGTAAAGTTATGACTGTTTTGCTATGTTTTATGCTCTAAATCTTGGATCTAATGTTGGATTTGCTGAGGGATTTTGATGTGAATATCTTGGGGGTGTTGCAAGGTGTTGATTGATGGTTTTACAACAGATTTTCTTGCAGGATTTTATGTCTAAATTATATGGTCTTTTACCCCTATTACACACTCTTAAGGTATTTGATAAAATGTCCGGCTAGGGTTTCTTGAGGAATTGAAGGTCCAAAGCATGAGATATGATATGCATGATATTATGATGATGAAATGAGATTATGTATATGATTATTTCTATATGAAGTGTTGCACTAGAGCATATGATAAATCCTATATAAAGTGTTGCATTAGACCATACCCTATCGGGGGGACAAGAGCCCGGGTAACCATGTTGAGGGTTTATACTCATCAACCATGCGAGGGGTTTATACTTCGTCTCCGTGTTGGTAAGGTGTGATTACCATCAACCATGTGAGGGGTTTATACCAAACAACCACCAAGGGGTTTATTACCTTGAACAACTAGCTTGATCTCTTCTTCACATATGATATCCTATATGAGCGTGAATTACTTAAGCATATTTTACTTAAGCATTGAACATACATGCCATATTGTTATATTATGTCTATTGCTTAATATTATGTATTTTGATTATGATGCCTACTTATTGTTGCATTGCATCCTACATACTTAGTATATTCAAACGTGTTAACGCATACTCTATGCCTCCATGATGTCACCATGTAAGAACCAGTGCTCGAGTTGATTATCCTCCTCCACGTGGCTAGTTCGGTGCTATTCAAGCTAGTTGGTGAGTTCTCCACTTCGGGGACCTAGTCTATGCTTCTTTATGTATTGAGACATTCATCTTTATTGTTTATTTTGACTACGAGGGTGAGCCCGGTTACTTTATCTTGGCCCCCCCTCTTATCTATGTAGTAGAGGTGTTTGTTGGACATGTTAAGTATTTATCATACAAGTTTAACTCTTGTCTTTTGACCATGATGTTGTGCAAGCTATTCTCTTAGCCTCGTTTTCCCCATTCTTTAATCTTGAATGCTTGATTTATTACTTCCGCGACTAAGGATGTGTAATGATGCTTTACGAGGCTTGCTTGGGGTCCCTTCGAATTCCCCTTGCGCCGTGTCACGTCTAGGCCCTAGGCTTGGATCGTGACAGTATGTGTGTGTGTGTATCTTATATTGCAATACAATTGATATTGGGATGATATGCTATTGAGATATTGATGATGTTGATACTTTGAGAATATTGCAATCATTATGATGTTGACACTGTGATATCATTGAAATTATGCACATTGCATCTTCTATTATCTGTGTATTTGATACTTGTGATATCATTGAAATCATAGGGTTTTTCTCTTCTTGTAAGTAGATTTTCATCATAGGGCTGTTTTGGGGTTTTGGGGTCGGAAATGACACTGATATCATTGAAATCATAGGGTTCTTCTCTTCTTTTCTGCCTATTTTCAATTGCAACTTTAGATGTAGATTAGTAGGAATTATCCAAAGCTTCATCAAATGGAGAATTCAAACTTTCCAGAAATTGTTTGTAACTCAACAATACCAATCCATAAATTGTGTTTTAGATATTACCGGACACATAGGATCAAACCTACAAAGAATTTCATATCGGTCCTTTCAAACCAAAAAATATTAATAGTTTATGTAACCATTTATCTTAAAAAAGTACATTTGAATTTGTAACTAAGGTTTATAGGGTATGTGAATTCAATTAATCAAATACTTCTTTCGTCCAATTTTACTTGGTTTCTATTGATTTGGCACAAAAATTAAGAAGTAGTAAATGATGGAGTAATTTACCAAATTATCCTTTGAATATGATAAATACGATGTTTTAAAAATGTAATAGGAAAATGATTATAATTAATGATAAGAGTAAATTAGGAACTAAGTGTAAAATTGTCTCTTAATTTCATAAAGTGGACATGTATTGTTGAATATTCTAAAATAGTATAGAGGTCAAGTAAAGTTAGACTGAGAAAGTATAACGTAATAGGAAAATAAGTGAAGTCGTAAATAAGAAGAAAAATAAAGTAACTAAAATAGATAATGTATTAAATAAATGTAGCCTATATTGGCTAAGCCAAATGATATCTTGGTTAGAGAAATATATAATAGAGCTTAGCTAACACTCTTAACAACAATGACCTGGATTAGAGATCTTACAAGGTAGTGACCCTACAACTTTTTAATGGGTGGAGCTGATTGCATGCGAAGAATTAACCCCTCATTGATTCGTGATAAATCATTAATTAATTGAATGATAATTAAGAATAAAAAAGTAACGTTTGCCATTATTTGTGAGTTAGTTCATAAGAACTAGTGTTGATTGCTACATTTTCCTTTTGGTCTGAAATATTTTGTGTTGAATAAACTACACTATCGACCTCCATATTAATATTGCTATTTTGATTATCTTTCATACATTCAACCATGCATGTGTACTGCCCTGTGCTTTGCATAAGTTCGTATTACAATTTGATGACTTAACTATTGTTTACCCTATATAGTAAAATGTGACAAGTTCTAATGTAAATTCAACATAGGTCATTGTCTAGCTAACCAAAATCTCCATACCAACCCTATATATTTATTATAAAGAAAGAAAAAGAGAAAGCTATTAACAATAACTTGATGCAAGTTATTAGTTTCATTCTTGAACTATCGATAATCTTAAAAATAACCCTCTATTTAACTAACTAAACTAAAATACACTTCCAAATTATCACAAGTGTTAAAAACACCTCTTAAATTGGCAAGAATTTAGGGGTGTATTGTATTTCTCTTTTATTATAAGATCAGGGGTGTATTTAAGTTCAGTTAGTCAAGTGGAAAAGTTTTTTTTAACACTACCAATAATTCGGGACGAAATTAATAATTTATGGCAAGGTTAGAGGTGCTTTTAATACTTTTCTCTAAAAAAAAATGTATAACATAAGATTATAGGTAATACAGAAAAGACTTCAATTATATTATTACATAAATAATATTTTATTATCATATTTATTATAACTTGCTTCTAAATTCATCATCAACAGAACAAGTAGTGGATATTTGTAATATGTTACAACAAAACAAAAGAAAGATTTAGTTTCAAATTAGATATATGTCACTAATACAATCCATAATTAAAATTTTTACGTAAATAGGTCTGAGTACATTTTTCAATATCTTCTTTATCTCGGTCCATGTCATACTATTTTGAAACAAAATATTATATATATGTATATGTTTGGGCATGAAATGCGACATGGTGTATTTGTTTTATCCAGTTAAGAAAAAAGATTACATATATATTTTTCTAAAATCTTGAGATATAATAACTTGAGAAGATTTTCTTTTTAGGAACAGAAGAAAACATTTTTGAAGTGACCATTCCAATTATTTCTGCATGCCTGTTCCAAATTGTTTTCGATAATCAAATACTCTCTGGAATTTCCATAATCTGCAAGTACCATAATGGCAAGAATGTAATTCTACTACACCCGAAAGGGTGATTTACAATAGCATTCAAGCCATGTTAAATATTTTACTACACTTTCTGAGTATATGCTTTACTATTTGATAAACATTTTCTATTTTCCTCGTCCACCCACTTACGGGACCCACACATTCATAGAACAGCAATTTGTAAGAAATAACGCATGCCATCGCACTATAGTCGACACGTGGCTTGCACAGTCTACCTTACTCAGCACAGTTCTTTGAAAATAACAATATTAACGTGTGATTTACCTGTTTGGAGGGTTGTTTTATGATATATTATATTGTGTTGTATTATATCATATTGTACTATATTATTTTAATAATTATAATATTTGAATAGATTATATTATTTTTTATTATC
>JAOTQJ010000083.1:7760544-7785305 GCA_025642045.1 Solanum sejunctum
TATGAATTATAATTAATTATGTATGACCAGTTACCAGTAGTATATATTGTGTATAAAAGAGGACGAGTCCACAGAAATGAATTACATGTTATGCAGACGTTAGTAATATTATAATTAGTTATGTATAATTTAGTTATTCGTGTATTATTTATTCCACCTTTTGTCTTGCATAAAATAATACATAAAATTTCTCTTAACTCGTACATGTATTAATTATGAGAATTTCTAAATTGTAAATCAATTACATTATTAATATAATACTTTACCTCCTAACCAGCAAATTATAGTAATAAGGATTAAAGAGCGTTTGAGGATATATTTCTCATTTTCAAATCTCAATCGAGATACCTGTTAGTACTTTTGTTGTATTCTTATGGAAAGAACACGTGTAGAGATTTTATTATTAGTTTGTCTTGTATATATAAAATCATACATGATAGACCATGCCTACCTCTATGGTAGAAGTATGAGGTACAGTTAAGGCATAAGCTGGGGGTCTACTACTCCTTGTCAAAAAGTCATATCCAAAATTTATGACTATTTTCTTTAATAAGCTAGATCCTTGTTTGGCTCGCACGTACGAATGTCCCAATATGTAAGTTATGCCTGCTTCACTAGCTTCCATCAGTTCACGCAACTTTTCTCTTGCATTTCTGTCGATTTTTAGAGTTTCTGGTATGAAAAACCTCACTCTTTTCTTAGGCTTTGTGTACATTTCTCTAAGTTTCGACGTTCCAACTGATTTAGAATTTCATTCATTGTCCTCATAAAGTTGAACTCCAGATATATGAGTAGAAGGGGTTCCAAGAACAGTCATGTCCTCTATATCCTTTGATAAATCTTCAGCAGCATTACCATTCAACCCTGTCTTTCCTGTCCTTATAAATTCAGCTATGCTACATACAAGATCATTCTCAAACTGGAGATCATCCTTGCGAGCATCACGATAACCATACCTAACAATGCATCTATAAAGGTGGTGCTCTCCTGGGCCAATGTGTCCAACAAGGAACCGTTCCTCGTGTCTAACATGAGGAACTGGGACAGATTTGACGCAAATGAATACGAGGACTTGGTGAAAAGCTGGAAAATTGGTAACAAAGTGTGGGAAGATCGCTGGGATTCCAGATACCAGCTCAGTGTATATGAGGCCAATGCCACGGACCCTTACAATACCTAGGGTGGGACCTACACTTAGTAGCCAGTCAATCGATACCTTACTTTGAACATCAAACTCGTACTTTTTCAGTGACCATAGTGCCAAATGCTCATCACTATCATGAAAATGAAAGAAATGGCAATAGGCACCCATGCTCCTTCAAAAAATTTGATTAAAGAAGCAGAGAAATATAAAGCCTCAATTGTCCCAAAGAAGATCACAAAGCAAATTGCAAGGAGGACACTTTGGTGCCAACACAAAACAATTACCAATGACATCAAGCAAGTGGTCACCAGCATTACAGTTATTACTGCCAAACCTGATGCAAACAAGAAAAGTCAGTAATTTAGTTTAATAATCACCGGCATGTCAAGTGACGCATCTGCACTAATACCACTTGTCCACCGCGTAAACAAGGACAAAATGAATACTCCCTCCATTTAAAAAAAAATGACTTAGTTTGACTCTGCACGAAAATACAAGAGACTTTTTTATTTTGTGGTTGCAAAATAAAATTATGTCAAATATACCAAAATGTCCTTTATTCTTGTGATCTTAAACATGCAAAGTGGAAAGTTGAAACTAAAATGTTATCAATAAAAGAAAGAGGTCATCCTTTTTGGGATGGACTAATAGAAAGTAGGTCATTTTTTTAAAACAGGGGGAGTATTAAAAAGGAAAAGACGAGCATTTAAGCATGAGGGATTGAGAAATTATGAAAAAACAATGTGGTAGGTACTAAACAAATTCTTCCTTTACGTTTTGCGTATGAGTAATTTATTCTTGTATTTTTGTCTAAGATTGAATCCATACCGGCAGCATTTCCCAGCCTTTTGGTGTCTCTGAAACCAATAGTAACAGCCAAACATAGTATCATTAAGGTCCAGTTAATCTCAGGGATGTAAACCTGACCATGTATTTTTGACGATATATGAACTATTTTGACTCTTGGGAAGCATCCCAGGGCGTAGCATTGTTTAATAATTGAGAATGTTCCAGTGATAGCAGCTTGGCTTGCCACTACAGCAGCCAGTCAGCAATAACCAGAACAGGCCATCTTAGTTTCTCTGAAACAATACAGGATCTCAGTCAACAATTTGCCTAAATTTTTCTTGTCCTAGAAAAAGTAACTCCTAAAATACATACCAGGTACAGAAACAGAGAAGCTAATCTGATAGTCATTCTCCATAGCATGATGCCGTGACAGATAAGCAGCTTGCCCCATATATGCAAGAACTAATGATGGATAAACCATGGAGGTAAAAGCAATCTGCAAAATGTAACTAGTCTCACATTTAATTGTACAGTCTCACCGTGATACCAACTGTACGAGTCTGTACAATTAATACAAGTGACTAGGTTTTGGCTTTCAGTTTTTCCAAAACAAAAAGGAGAACCTTCATAATTCAGTAACTAAAATATATATCTTCAAACTGTATTTGTTCATTTCTCTTTTTAGATATCATTTTCCCTTAGAAGTGTCATCAGATTGTAAACAATTCACTAGTGATACAAGTGATTATGGTACATCTATAGTAATCTGGAATAGAAGTAAACCAAAGATATCCAGAGACAATTAAGACAAACAATTGTCAACTGATATCAACATGGGAAGCAGTTGTAAGCATTTCAGCAGAACTAGCATTGATCCCTGCGGAAATTAAATAAACTAATTCAGCGATTGAACACAGAGGCTGCTCAAAGATTCTCTTTTGTGGGAACTGCGTGCTTTCGAATAAATTAATCACCTAAGATTGCTGCTAATCATTTGATTGACTATAACAGTTACAAATCATTTATATTATCACAATTCACAGTCTACTTTTGACATTAGAATCATGATCAAGTTCCAACAATCATGCAAGATTTGATTCATTCGTCAAAGACCTACATGTATTAGGTTGCATAAAGATCAATCAGAAATGTTTTCTTTTTGAAGAGATTTTATTTAGAAAAGGGAAATTAAACCATATAGGACAATCTTCCTATTTAATGATCCATGCATTTTGTGTTTTAAAAGCACCAATCTTTCAGTTTCCCTGGTGTATATTGCTGTCTCTTTCTCACTTCTACTATCATCCATCCAACGAACTGTGGATTTCAAAATCCCAAGTTAGAAAATTCAAACTTCCATTCACTGAAAATCATCTTTGTGAAAGTTGACGAGCTACATGAAGTCTTTAAGTTGGATAAAGAGGATGTGCATCTAAATTGCGCGGACCCTTCACTTTCTATGCCGCACCCATGTCTGATTCTCCAAAAATACACTATTTGGAGAATCAGACACACACATGTTGACATATTTGAAGAATCCAAGCAACATAGACGCGTATCATGATGGATGGACGGATACCTTAATTGACAACTGGGAGAAGTGCCCAAGATCAGCAAACATTGCTTCCGAACCTGAAAGAACGAGTTTTGTATTAAGTTATCATAATATTGGGAACATTAATAGATCTCAATTCATTTTAAGAGACACAGCTATGTAGTTGCCTGTTATGCACAGCAGGATTCCTCCCAAGGACATCCAGCCTCCTTTTCGAGTTTTTTTCAGGAACTTGTACACGTAGAATGGAGACAGTGCTTGATACACATTAGGATTCCAGTGTATCATATTATATAACCCAATAACACTGATGCACAGAAGCCATGTTACGACAATATGTGCAAACATAAATCCAACCCTGTGGGTGCCATAATGTTGAAGGGCAAACAATGCTATCAGTACGACACAGACAACTGGAACTTCTATATCTGCAAATTTTTCATATTTTATGAGAAAAGATAGCGTGTCATTCTAGGCATAGATATTAAGTATTTCTAGATCATTTAAATAACAGGAACCCAATTAACAAACTATGAAAGAAAGAAGAAACAAATTAAGCCCCAATGCCCAAGATTTCTCAAAATCTTGGAACTCCACATGATATATCATGCTAATTCGTTATTACTTTGATATCAGTTCCAACTCTCTGTTATATGCAATCAACATAATGCATATGCAATGAACATAACTCTCATTAAGATGGGATCATCCCATATAAGTCATAAGTACCATAATGATAACGGAAAGTGTGTTTGTTAGCATGGAATCCTTATCCAATCAATACTCAATTTGGTTTTTACCTTCATCACCCCTTTATAACTGATGAATGAAATTTATTGAGTCTAACCGGAAGTCTTATGGATACAATCATTAGATTAAGAAAAACAAACCTGAACTATTGGTTAACTCTAATATTCTAGAGGGTTTTAACATCTGCTAGCATTATACCAATATTTTTTTGCATAAGTCCAATGGTTTTATCAGTACAATAACATGCTCCTCAGCGAGCCACTCGAGGACTCCACCCTTTTATTTTAGTTTCTCAGCCACAAGATATTTCTTTATGGCTGATGGATCTCATGTAAGATCAACCAACATCTATTAGCCCTTCCTTTGGTATAATAACAGAAAACTCCGACATCCCAACAACCAACAGAAAAAAAGCATGAGCCAATTTTCTCCTCTTCGATTCAACTGCAGCCCATTCACAGAACACGTAGATGCTCCAGGAAAGTGCCACTTACCCATCTATCAAAAAGACAAAAGAAGGTACCAGTATCTCTTTAAGTTTTACTTGATCACTTCTGTGTTAAATGGGGAATGTTTCGTCACATTAATTCTACTACAACCGGCATGACCTGTAATTCTACTTCAACAGGCATGACCTGATAAGGAATGAATATCCAGAGCTTCTACTTTCTCTCTTACAGCTTCATGTAACATAAAATTTAACCAACAAAGTATAGGCATGGAAAGTTTGTGCAGACCAAACATAAGACAATATACAGTCAAAAGGGTCTAAACATTTCTTGTGAGGATCTTTGAACAATCCTGCATGAGCGCAAGGTTGTAACTTGTAAGTTGAGGTTCTGCTTTCAACTCTTGAATACATAGGACTTCAACTCTCTTATTAGTATCTAATCTTTAACTTTAAATTCTATTGTAATAATAACTATTACTGATTTACAGATCATAATGTAACAGTTCGAAGGATTTAACTTTGTCAAGTTTTCTGATCTATCCACAAACAATGGAATATGTTAAGAACAAAAGCTACAGTCACTATTTCCCATGATTAGTCAACTATTCTTTGGAGTTAACCAAATACTCCCTACATTCCATCCTATCTCTTTTGGTCTGTCACAAAAAAAAAAAAATCTTTCTATATTAAAAATTCCTTTAATTTCAACATCCCGTTTTACTTTTGATGTATGATCCAATAAGAATGATTTTATATATATGATGTGTAAAAAGTCCCCATTTCTTTCCAAAATTCCATGTCCAGTCCCTAGTGATAGAAGATGAACGGAAAGGAGTTAAAAACAGCATACACAAATAATGATCTCAGGGAAGGAGGTTAAGGGTCTTACATAAGTGACGTTCTTTTCCCAAAGAAAGTTCAGCACCAGAAATCGCCGAGAAAACTGCAATATGATTCCCCAAATAATGAATATAATTTTTCAGAAAACTAACAAAAAAAGGTTTTAGAATGGGGGGCATACCTGAAATAGCAGGTGTAAGAATTCCATCTCCTATAACCATAGAAGCTCCAGTTAGAGACAAAACAAGCAGTAGTCTTTGTAATACTTGTGCCTTCCAAGAATTGATTTAATTTTTGTTCCAAAAGGAGTATTGATATGATTCTTGTTATAAGATGATAATTGTTCATCTGCTAACTGGGAACTAGGCAATGAATTGACTTTAGCATGTCTACAAAGGAGTGAATAAAGAGCAAATGTTCCACCTTCACCATTATCATCAGCTCTAAGGACAATGAAAACATATTTTAAGAGAGGAATCAAAGTCAATGTCCAAAAGATAAATGATAGAACCCCATAGACTTCTTCATTGGTCTCTGAATGTTGAATGTCTTCAGCAGAAGTACTTGTATATACATAGAGTGGGGATGTACTCAAATCACCATAAACAACCCCTAAACTTTGATAAGCCAATGTCAACACTGTCCTCCAAGATTCTTTCTGTAAACCCAGAATTCAAGAAAGCACTTTATTAGAAAAAAAAAACACTGAAACTAGGATGATTTAATCATCACACTTGCAAAAAAGTTATCTTTCAACGATTCTGATAAAACCCTGTTTCAAGATCCATGGCATGTCCTTTCATAACCGTAAAGAAACCATCATAACAATGAA
The DNA here is from genome assembly GCA_025642045.1 of Solanum sejunctum. Lineage (NCBI taxonomy): Eukaryota > Viridiplantae > Streptophyta > Magnoliopsida > Solanales > Solanaceae > Solanum > Solanum sejunctum. The sequence goes on from JAOTQJ010000083.1 coordinate 7,766,906, forward strand.
ACAGAAGAAAATAGCAGGAGTCCTCCTTCCTTTCCACAAACTTAAAGCATGAGAAAATTGTATAGCAGAGAAAGTAGTGCATACAATATATTATATTATAAAACAAGAGAGAGTCTTCTCTTCTCCTATTTTATTTTCACAAGAACATGAGCTTCTCTTCGAGGGTGGCTAGTGGCTAATGGCAATGGCCAGGGGTTGACAAAAATACTAAAAGCAGCCTTAAACCTCAAACTTGCAGTTCTTCCTTAAAATAAAATAAATTTTGTTTGACCAAGTTAACACCTAATTTTCAATACAACCAACCAACTTCCTTTTACTAAGTTTTACAAATTATTTAATTTTTATGAGAAATATCAATTTGAAACACATTTTTGAATAATAATTTGTTTTATTATTTAGAGTAGACACAGAGTATTTAAACACAAATCTATGATTTTAACATTTAAAGAGAAGAACCCCAATAAAGAGGCGTGAATAGAGGCATTATAATAGATTTTAAAATTGAGACTTCGAGTATTAATTACCTACTGGCATGTTTCCATTTCCGTCACCCTTGGCAACAAGAGAAATGTTATTGTTTCATTATTTTCAAATTTAATATATATATATATATATATGATTTTATTTAATATTTTTAATTTATTTTTCTAAAATTTCCAACTTAGTGCGGTTATAAATTTATGTAGGAAGCCGCTTTTATTAAATGAAAAACATAATAATAAGTTTGTACAATTGGGTTTTCCACTGATTTAGGCAACCTTTTTTTTATTAATTTTATGAATTCTTATCTATTTATCTATTTATATTTATACTATATTAAAAGCATGAAAATTCTTTGAAATATTAAATTTTTTATCTTTTATTAAAAAACTATACTTTAGATAAAATCGTATTGTCACTATTTTTTAAAATTATTATTTAATTATATTTATAATATTTCTTTTAAAATATATGAAACGAAGTGATAAACTAAGAACATCTAGTTGTGAAAAGACTCTTAAATCTTCCTTATTTGATAGACTTTTACTTTTTCTTTTTTTGGATAAAAAAAATTACCATAGAGTTGCTAAGAAAATTTCTACTTTACCATAAGTTCTAATTAATGATAGAATATTTATATATAGGGTCTTCATAAATAAATAATTATCAAAATTATTTTTGTAGTGAATTATTTTATTTTTTATAAGTTCATAATCAAATCTAATTTTTCTCACTTTGATCACGTAGGACTAGTTATTACATAAAAAAAAGGGATTACAAGAGAAAATCACACTATTATTAATAAAAGGAAAAATAGTTACAAATGTTGTTGTACTATAGAAAGGATAAAAAATGCCCTCCAATCATACTTTTGGCCATTTATGCTAGTATAATGGGGGCAAAAATGCCCTAAATCCAACTGTACTAACGGAGAGGGGTTAGTTTGACATCAAACAACATTCTATCAATGCTCTTGCCCGCTTCCCAATAAACTTTATTTACAATTTATAAACTCCTCTTTTTTTCAAATATAATAACACTTTTAATTTAATCCCTCGGTTATTAATAAAATTTAATTTTAATAATTATAAATACATTATTTAATAATTAGTTAAAATATATGATTGAGTTCTCTTTATATAGGAGCTTATGTTATATTTGATAAAATATCTTTATACGTTATTTTATTTTTTTAAAATAAATATTTATTTTTAAATCACATTGATAACATGCACAAGAAGATATTAGAGGATAAAATAAACGTATTTTTTAAAATTAAATTTTGGGCTCATGGCTCGTGTTATTGAAACAAATTAACATAAGCTCCAATAATACATGATCCGACGGTCCAAGCCTAACCGGATATAAACAAAGATCCTAAAATATAAGGGTTAACAGATTCCTCCGCCTCTAAGTTTCCTAATTTCTCTATGCGTCCTTTGGCGTTCCTTGACAGAGTTCTCTGTATCTCGATGCTTCTTGCGTCGATCTTGTTCATCTCCAGCATGTTTGTGTAAGTGTGTCCCACTCCTTTTTACCTCGATTATTCTTCTCTTCTAAGTCTTTGTATGCTCTATTATCAGCGTGTATTGTGATGCTTCATCATGGACTTCAACTTCTCCAACACTGGAACAATAGGTCGGGTTCTCCTTCAAGCTAAACTTGTAAGTATTTCTGTTTTTCATTTTGTTCCTCTTTGGCATTTCTATTCTCTCACTCATTTTGTCTTGAATTTTCTCGGAAAGTGGTGGGGCTTTATGGATATGTTGTTATTGATGCTCGTCCACTCTTCTGCCTTTGTTGATGTTGGACCACTTTTTAGGTGATTTTCTCTCCTCTTTTTGAATGACTGTTTGAGTGCATAGCCTCAATTTTGTACATCTTTTGACCATGTCCTGTGAATACTTAGATCCAGGCTTATTATTTCTCTGCCACATAAGCATTTTTTGTGAAAACTATCCACTTGTATAGCTGCTCAGGATTATAAATTTATGTCATGCTAGTTGACTATAATAGCTCTAGTCTTGACTCGCAGCACGGGGACTTGACTTTTATCTGTATTTATGATTCTCTTAGCTGTGACTAGTAATTGTGTGAAGCTATGAAACTGTAATTTCTCTTCATGATTGAAAGCCTCGTTAACTATACAGTCAGCTAATTGATTCGTCTATACGTAAATATGAATAATTTCTGCCCTTAACTCTTCAATTAACTTTTGTATTTGCTCAAGCATATCAATTACCTCCCAAGATATCTTTCATTCACCAGTTATCATTCTCTTTAAGATAAGAGAATCTGTCTGTACTTGTATCATAAGCTAGTTTTGACCTCAACAATATTTTAATGCCTCCAACATTGCCTTAGTCTCTGCCACCATGATTGTAGTCACACCCATACACTGTGCCTCATCATATATCAAATTCTCATCTTCTCCCCTAATACTATAACCATATGCACTAATACCTGGGTTGCCCCTGCTTGCTCCATTTGTATTGTTTATTACTCCTCCTTTAGCTATGGCCTTCCATATTACCTTTAGATAGTACAACTTAGGTATATATCTTTAAAACTTCTAGAATATGTCTCCCCAATTATATGGCCACCCTTTAATCTATGGAAAACTATTCCTTACAAACTGGCCTATATCTTGTTGATACTGATATAACATCTAGTTGTAGGAGTAGTCCTTTCTATGTTTAAGGGCATTTCTCCTCTTCCATAGCTGCCACGTGACTATAGCTATTATGCTCTAGACAACCTTCCTTAGTTTAGCAACGCCTTCAAAATCCCACCAATCATATATTAGCTGTTAAAGATGTTTTTCTTCCACATGAATACTAGTAAAATGAGCAAACTTCTTTCATAGCTTTTGGGCTATAGGAGCTGTTAGATATAAATGAGTCATGTTCTTTATCTCTTTCTTATCAGAACAATAACACCTGGAGACCATATTAAATCTCACTCTTTTAAGGTTATCATCAGTGGGGATTCTGCTTTTCCACATTCTTTATAAGAAAAAGGTTATTTTAAGTGGTAGTTCCTTTATTTAAATATTGTTACTCCACTATTGTTCCTACTTCTTATTTCTCAACTGTCTATAAGTAGATCTCATAGTGAATTCACCTGTTTTGTCCCCCATCCACCATGGCCTATCCATAGCTCCATTTCTTACTAGAGGTTGTATGTTACTGACTATGTGCTCTACCATATCTGTTAACATAGTTTCAGCCTTATCACATCCCACTGCCCATTACTAGTGGAATCAATCACTTCAGCATACTTCTCTCCTACTACAACTTCTTTTGTGAAGTAAAGTGCTCCCTACTTTGTCCAGTTGTCCAACCAAAAGCTAAAACTTCATGATTTAGTTTGCCATCATATCTCATGTTCCACATCCTCTCTAATATTCATTATCTTTTTCCACACCATAGATACTCCTCTATTTGATACAAAAATTGGGTATAGTTTCTTGCAATTCTTAACCCATATATATTGAGACCATAGAGAATTTGTGGATGTCCTAAAAATCCACCAAAGCTTAACAATCAAGGCTTTATTAATTTCATGCAAGGATCTAAAACCCATACCCACTTCTTCCTTTGGATAACAAAGGTCTTTCCATACAACCCAATGTTTGCCTTTTATACCACCTGAACTACTTTAAAGAAATTTAGCAAGCATTTGATGCATTTTTTTTACCACTCTTTGAGGATGACTCATAACAGCCAAAAGGTACACAGGCATGGAATGTAGAACATGTTAATGAGTATTAGTTTTTTCTCAAATGAGAGAATCTTGTTATTCCAAGCAAGGATTCTTCTAGCAAATTTTCTCAGAATCTCCTCAAAATAGGCTATTTTACTCTTCCCATGATAAACTGGACAACCAAGATAATTAAATAGGAAATTACCTTATATGATTTTAGTTAATATTCTTAGCTTGATTGCCATCACCAAGGGGGAATTGTCATGAAGATAGAAGACACTCTTGTTCTTGTTTATCTTCTAACCAGATACCTGTTCATACTTTCTCAGTACCTCCTCTTAACCATAGACTTCCTATCCCCAGAATCAAATAATATGGTATCATCAGCATATACTAGAAGATTAATCCTTGGCTTCCACTTAGGCAGTCCATACCCCATGTATTCAGGATCTTAATTAAGCTGGTTCAGTCCCCTTGATAATACCTCTATTGAAATAATGAGTAATGTTAGGGATAGGTGGATTTCCTTGCTTCAACCCTCTGGAGGACTTAAAAGAACCCATGAGACTTTCCATTTATCACCATAGAATATCAATTGCTTGATATTAGCCTCTATATCATATCAATCATGATCTTAGAGAATTCAAATTTTCTCAGTACCTTTATCAAGAAAACCTATGATACCCTGTCATATGTCTTTCCATATTTAGCTTTAACACAACCTTCACATTCTTGCTTCTCTTATTAATATTCCTTATGATTTTTTGAGCAAACAAAATATTTTCAGCTAGGTTTGTTCCCTTAACAAATCCAAACTGATTAGATGAGATGATCTTTTGGTAATACCTTACTCATTCTCCCATGAATCACCCTTGATATGATTTAGTTGGCAAATGAACTTAAACTGATAGATCTTAGATCTGAGAACCTATTCATAATCTCTCTTTTAGTAATAAGTACCAGATTTGTGTGAGAAATGAATTTAGTGATCTCCTACCCACAAAAGAAAGGCCTCACTAATCTGGTAATGTCACTTTCCACTATGTCCCAACAACACTAGAAGAAGGAACCTATGAAGCCGTTTGTCCCACTAGAACTGTTCTTATTAAGCTCAAAAATTACTTCTCTAATTTCTCCTTCTTCTAGTAGAGAACCATTTCCTCCCTTATTTCTTGTGTTACCAATCTTAGCAACTGTTCCAGTAATGAATCATCACCTTGTACCTCCTCTGCCTGAAATTGATTGCTGAAGAAATTAACAAAATTCATCCCTAATCTGATCCTCCTTATCTACAACCACCCCATTTTCTGTGATAATTTCCCCAATGTGCAACTTCTTTCTTCTACATTTTGCATAGGAAAGAAAAAACTTTGTATTCCTATCTCCATCCTTTAGCCATTTCATACTAGCTTTCTATTGCCAAAAGCTCTCCTTAATCTTTATCCACCTTTTAAATTTAGCTTTTTCTTTCATCTTCTGGTCTTTTCTGTTAATTGGAGAGGGTTGTACCTCAAATTGAGCCTCATTCACACTTATTATATCTTCAAGTGTGGCAACCTTCTAAAAAATGTTCTCATCTGTCTCTTTACTCCATAATGATAATGTTTTCTTCATCTTCTTTAGCTTTTCCTGGAATTCCACTAAAGGACTATCTACAAAATCACACACTCAGTTCTGCTTCACTATGTCTTTGAATTGCTGGTGCTTGATCCAGAAATTTTAAAACTTGAATGTCATTATGATGACCACTTCTGCCGTGTTGCATGTTAAGTGCAATAGAGCATGATCTGACCCCTACCTCATAAGGTGTTGCACCTTTGATGATGGAAACAAAACTATGAAAGTATCATTAGCGAATACTCTGTCAAGTCTTTTGAATATATAGTTTTCCTCAACTCTCTCATTCCACCAAGTGTAGTTACTTCCTGAAAATTTTACCTCTGTTATAGAGCTATTATTGATGAAGAAGCCAAAATCCACAGTCTTTTGTTGCTCAAATTCCAATCCTCTAAGTTTGGAATGACATTAAAGTCACCTCCAATTATCCATGGGGTGTCACAAGAGGACCCCATATTGTGTAGTTCCTCCCATAATTCCAGCCTTACCAACACAGAACACCTCACATACACCACTGATATAATGAGTTACTTACTATTGTAATTGAACTTCACTGGATACCTGTTGAATTGTGTCTACTAATGCTAAGGCTTCCCACTGCTCTCTCCAGAAATACCAGATCTTGCTGAAAAATTAGTTATTACATGCTGAAAACCTAATCTCTCTTGTAGTCCTTTATTTTTATTTTTTTGGATCGTGAAAAGGTTTCATTAAAGCAATGAAAGAATAATGATGACTTCTATTCATTTCCATTAGTATCTCAAAAGAGTTATGAGTATTAATGGACCTGATGTTCCAAAATAACATATTATCTATCATTGTAAACTATTGTCTCTTCCCTTGTTTCTCTATCACGACCTGGAACTTGGTTCTAGGAGTGACACAATGAACGGAAATTTGAGAGTCTCCATACAAGCCTCAAGATACGAAGCTCACATCATTGGTTCGAAAGCGTATATAAAAGTAAACAAATAGTTCTAGGGATGGGTAAGTAGGACTCACGCTATTGGGGAAAATTGGGACTTAGGATCTTTCAATCACAATACCTAACCCAAACCATAAATCGCATAACCAACACACATAATGATAGTCAAAGATAACTAATCCATAGCATAGACTTAACCATAGAACATAACATATAACATAAAGAGGTTTACAAGGTGTCCAACATTGCCTCTACATAGATGGGTCGAGGGCCAAGATATTCCTCGAGCTCACCCTCAAACACATAAAGAAATAAAAATAACATAGGTAGATAGATGGTGGATCGTTCTTGGAAGATATGACTCACCACTATGAGTAAACTTGGAATCCAAACTAGGTGTCGAACAGTGGATGATCAAGGTCCTCAATCCTTACATGGTGAAATCATATAGGCAAGAGTATGCATTAGTACATTTGAATGTAATAAGTATGTGTATGCAATGCATGGAACTTACCAAAAACCTACATTTCAATGTTAGATGACAAGGACACATATTATCGAAAGAAATATATAACAAGAAACGTAATATAACAAGATGTCATGAAACCAATGATGCATGAAGTCCAAATGATGCTCATATATATAATAGGGATGTGACTTCAATCGACATAAGTAAGACCAAGTGAGTTATTACTTGGAATCCCAATGAAATCCCCTCATCGATAAAGAAGTGGTCTATTTGCCAAAGGTAAACCATACTTCACCTTACAAGAATCCCTATTTTGAATGAAGCAACCTTCCTTATAGACATTTCCATTTCAGATAGGATTTTCACAATTAACATATCATATCATATCATATCATATTATTTTTCTCCTTACGGTCATCCCCATTTCGGAGGCAACTTTCCTTACAAGCATCCTCATTTTGAAAAGGAACCTATGCTAGGCACATAGTTCGAGAAAAGAGAGAGGACCCTCTATCCATCGGTGCTAAGTTATCATTCCACAAGAATACTTATAATATATGTAGCTACACATGCTTCCAAAAGATACAAGTATTGTTAAAACATTTCAATGTACAATTGGGCTTAAAGGCCAAACCTTATTCATAACAATTCATACTTAGGCTCAAATGCCAAACTATAATTTCATAGTCAATATACTCATATATCGGAATAGCCCATTCATATAAAAAATAGTGCAAGCACCCAAAATGCTCAAAGAGCCACAATCAATAGACATATATGTGATCACATCATTGTCATAACTAATACTTTATCAAAATGATATCATAAAACATAATTGGGATTAACCCATAACATGATTTCTATAAATTCTCATGAACAAGAATGCATATGCTATGAATGATGTGAGAATGACATGCGTAATTGAGATTCAATCTAAAACCATCAATACAATATGAAATTCAAGTGGAAACATAGTTAAATCCATATTTGAAATCATAATATAATCACCCATATTTAGATTAAAACATTAAATGGACCATGCATATCTAAATATTCATAATAACATTGTATTTCAATATTTTAAAGCTCAATTCATCTTTAAACCAATACATAAACATAACTCATTCATTATTGGAATTTAAGGAATCAAAATATTTTAAAACCCCAAATTAGAGTAAGAAACATTCATGTAGATTTCTTGAAAATAGTTTGCATCTTCTTGATTAGAAGTAAACAAGGATCAAGAACCCACATACCTTCACTAAGATGATGAAATCCCCAAAGAATTTGAAGAAAAGTTGAGTTCTTTAGCTTCCCAAGTTGAAATCTCCAAGAGTTCTTTTGAGAGTTGTCTTAAGAGAGTTTAAAATATGAGGAGTGAGTTTTTCAATGTTTTACATAGATTTTAGGTCTTTATATGACCATTGAATAGCATAAGAATCCCCCAAAGACCAAAAGAAATAATCGGATTTATGAAAATGCCATTAATGAATTGGAGGGCAAATTTCCCAAAAGCCACTTCACTTGAGGCCACACGCCCCATGTGGCACTCCACGGTTCATGTGGAGTGCCCATGAAGTGACACTTAGATGAATTTCTGAAAATTTTGATCTTGAATCAACACTTAGAATTTTTTGCACAATCCCACCAGGCGGACACCTTTCACGAGCCGTGTGAAGTTACATGGTCCGTGTGGTGCTCCCATCTCCCCATACTTAGGAAATTTTCATGAAAAGTTATGAGATGGTGATTCCATACTTAGAAGATTTTCACTTCAGAGGCTTCATGGAGGGCCACACAGCCCGTCCCATGCCACACGACTCGTGTGACTGGGCGTGGAACCTCACTTAGCCCCAATGATGGGGCTTTTAAGCTTACGCCACTCCATGACTCCTCCACATAATTCGTAAAGTATCACACAACTCATGTGGGGTGCCAGTGATTTGGGTCTTAGCTTATAACACCACACCAAGGACAACATTCAAAATCTGAGGCCAAGTGTGGTCTCACTTGAGGTCAGATGGCTCGTGTGACCTAACACTAGCCGTGTGGTCTCTCTTAAGACAACACTTGGTCCAAATTTTGTTCGAAATGAATTTTATCAAGGTCCAATGATGTCATACGATAATCAGATCATTATATTTTCCTTGTTTGGACCTGTAAAGGCATGATTGCTCTTCCCATTTTAGCCTATCCTTGAGGCTTTCACTATGTCTAGGAGAGAGATCTCCTTCTTTACTTACAAATTTAATGTTGTTCTCCATATCCTCTTCTTCCCCACTTCTTTCTTATCTGTCTTTACTTGGGCTTCCACCTGTTGATTGTATGTCTTCCTGATTCCCATTTGTTTCCACTGTGTGGTCAATTACAATATCTTCTTTGTTGGACACCTAAGCATGATAACTTTCTCCAAAGATGTTCTGAAGTACATACTTGATATTCTTATCTCCTTGTGTGTATGATTGTTGTACCTGAATCCCCTTTGGACTAGGAGATCCTTTATGAGAATTCATGTTAGAACCCCTACTCTTACCACTTTATGAGCCCAAGTCTACTGTCTTTCCAAATTTTTCTATCCCAGCTTCTTCCTCCTGTCTACCTTTATCCTCTCCCTGCTACTCATTATTTTCATTGCTGCTCTATTTGTGTGATTTATCCTCTATGACTACCTCTTTTGATATCCCCTTGTCTCCTTGTTCCTCTGACCCTGTTGTCCCTTCTTATTGATTCTGAAGTGCCTCAAATCTGTTTATTAGATCAACCCAAGCCTGTTCTAAATTTTTAGAGGTTGTTTTTTTCCTTCCTTGACATTATTCTTATTCTTTGGATTCTCCACCTTATCTCCTTTTGCATTCTCTTGATTTGCAGCATTCTTTTTGTCTATCACATTCTCTTTCACTTTAGCCTTCTACTTCTTATTCTTGTCTTCTTCCTGTTTGTCCTCTTTTTTATGTAATTTAGGATGCAGGACATAACGCTAGTCGTCATCATGTTCTTGGATCATACAAGTAGTACAATACTTTGGCATGTAGTGGTACTTGATTGTAATCCATTTTTTCTGAATTTTCCAATCACTTCTGCGCACTCTTATTTTAATCCTCTTTGGGAATTCCTGAAGTAGGTCTATTTCCACTTTGACTCTGGCACTGCTAGGCCGGGTATGATTTTTGGTAACCATATCCACATGTAAAGGCTTTCCTACTTCCTTAGCCAAGGAAGAAATTTCTTCTTTTCCAAAAAAATTGGGTGGTAGCGTTGGAAAAGATATTCATGCAACAACCATTGATGTTTCCTCCATCGGATCAAACAATAGTTCTGTAATAACCCTAATTTTTTTAATGAAGGGTTAATTGATAATTTTAACCATTAATAATTCTTTTTAAAAGAATTTTTTTAGAAAAAAAAGAGGGACCAACCCCTTTTATTTTTAACTTTCATGCAGCAATAGAAAAAAAAGCGATAGTTCTTTTTCTTCTTCTTTCATTCTTTTCTCTTTGAAGAAAACTCACAATGCACAAGGTGATTCGGAAAAAACTCATACGTAGAATCAACTTGATCTTTGTACCACTATTTTGGGTGATAAGGTGCAGGTATTTTCTTATTTATTGTGTGCTCTTGTTAGTTAAAAACATATTTACTAGAATTTGCACCAATTAGGTTTAACAATGAGATTAAGAATACTATTATTTTTAATTTATAGTTTAAGATATTGGGTATTAAAGTTTAACCCAAAGCTAAAAGACTAAGGATATTGAGACTTGAGTTTGACCAACATAACTGATATTCTATAATTAATATCTTTTTCATAGATTGAGGAAAATAGGGGCTATTTTGGTGGGTATTCTACACATGCAAGGTTGTGGAACTTGTCATTAATAAGGCAAGGGGGACTTTAAGCTTTAGTGATTTCTTTTCAAAAATGCTTTGAAAAATATATTTTTCTTACTTTGGTGTATGTGTTGGGACAAGCACGTGCTTGACAGAGTTGATGTTTCTTTGATAAACCCTAGATATGCTATTTTTGAGAAAAATATCGATTATTTTCATGAGTTATATGTGGTATAATGCTGAATACCCTTCTTTACTACTGTTATGTGGTTACTAGGGGCATACTTAGCTAGTGTAGTATGTTAGCGGCATACCCATGCTACTATAATATGTTAGGGGCTTCATACATGCTGTTGTAGTACATTTTTAGAGTATTGTATATGCTGCCATAGACTTATCGGGGCAATGGGTTGATCTCCTTCATTGCCTTTTATGACAAGTTTTAAGTAGAGATTAAATTGAGACATGTTGTGACCTTTTTTGAACATTTGTTTCAACTTACTAAGCTTATTATGAAGTTTTTTCTTATGTATATTATTTATGTATATCCGTTGTACAGATGTATTTTATAACTCTTGTTCCAGGAGTATTAGAGTAGTAAATCGAGGATCTTACTGAGTTATATTATATAGCTCACTCCTTACTTGCATGTTAATGCAGATCTGTGCAGTGGGCGAGACTTGTGGCTGACGAGTTCATTTCCGTAGACTCGTTGCTGAGGTAAGCCTTCACATTATTCCTAGAGGCTACTACTTCAGCTCTATCTAGTATAGTTTATGTTTTTCTTCTTTTTGGGGTTTGTATGCTCGACAGTTAAACTCATATCACTCTATTAGATGTTCCATGATCTTATTATGGGATTTGGGCTAGAGATACTTTTGTTAAGTGACCTTTTCTTTTCATAAATTGATATACGATTTTGGTTTGTTAGTTACTCTATTGTTATAAGTATTGATGAGCTTTGGAGTTGCACATATTATATTCTTAGTGCTTGGATAATTTGGGTGTGTAAGAATATTTGTTCTCCCAACAAATATGAGTGCGGGTGCCAGTCACATCTAGGGGGTATTTTTAGATGTGACAATGTTAGTATCAGAGATTAGGCTTTAAGTCCCGGCTCATGGAGCAGTGTTTGATAGATTCTTATTCATAGGTATGTAGGCGCCCATACTTATGACCTTGAGGCTACTAAATATTTATGATGTATTCTCTTTTTTTTTCATTCTTTATTCATATGTTGAGTTGAATCAAGCTTAACATTTAAATATTTTTTGCAAATGACTAAGAGACGTGGCTCTTCCTCTGCTGTTTGGTCTAATGCAACTGTTGGACATGGTGGGTGACATAGTATTACCTCCAATGGCAATCAGGGTAGGTCTCATCCTATTAGAGCTCGGACTAGGGAATCTACAACTCCTCAATCAGGAGTTAGAAATAAGGGACAAACCCAAGCTGTTGCCCCAGAAAAAGTGCAGGAACAGGTTGCTCAGACTGCTCCATAGACAGTGCCAGCTGCTACACCTACTGTCGCTTTACCTACAGATGTTGTGATGAGGTTGGTGCATATGTTAGAGGTAGTGGTGCCTAATTAGGGTGGAACCCTAGCTTTCAGACTACTACCCAAATACAAGAACAAGTTCAGTTGAATGTTGGTGCGACTTAGATACCACATTTAGCCCCTCAACAAGTTGATCATCCAGTTGCAACTATAGGGCAACCCAAAGACCTTAAGATTTCATTGACCTTAAGCCACTAGAGTTTGATGCGACACTAGCTTCTATTGAACCACAGAAGTTCCTTGATCGTTGTGAAAAAATACTTGCTATATTGGGGTTGAAGGAGACTTGCGGTGTGGAATTTACCACTTTTATGTTCTTAGGATCTGCAGAGGCATGATGGACTTCTATTCAGAGAGCTAGAGAAGCAGGGTCACCACCTATCACTTGGCCAGAGTTTTTAACAATTTTTAAGGACATGTTTATTCTATTAAGCAAACAAGATGACATGAGATGCCAATTCCACGATCTGCATCAGGGTAATATGACAGTTATGGAGTATGAGGCCAAGTTCACTAAATTGTCCAAATATATCCTATTTTTTATTATAGATCCAAGGGAAAAAGTGAGGAGATTTGTAGATGGATTAGAGCACCGTTACCGTGGTCCTGTGATACGAGATATGCGAAATAGTACATATGCAGATGTGGTTGACATTGCTCTTTGTTGTGAATCCTATTGGGAGATGGAGAAAACTAAACGAGGAAAAACGAAGGCACGTAATACAAGTGGATTTAGTGGTGCCCCATCTAAAGGCAAATGTGGATTTCATCGTGGACAGTCTAGGCCTACTTAGTCAGATTCAGTGGTGCAATCTTCTAATAGTGGTTATCCAGCTAGACAGGGCCAACAACAGATGCAAAAGAAGGGTGATAATTTTTTCCAGTCTGGACAACATCCAAGGTGTTCTAGTTGTGGTAGGGATCACAGTGGTTGCTGCTTTGGTATTAGTGGTCCTTGTTTTACTTGTGGTGAAAGAGGTCATATTGCTAAATTTTGTCCTAAGGAAAAATTTGGTACTAGTCAAGCTACTACATAGATGCAGAGAAATATGGTAGATACTCAGGCTCAGATTTAGCCAGCTAGGGCCGCTCAACAGGGTACTAGTGGACAAGGTCGACAAGGTTCACAAGTTTCTTAGGGAGTAGGTGGACTACCGAGATTATTTGTTATGGCCAGACAGGATGTTGAGGGATCGAATGCTATAGTCACAAATATTATTACTCTTAATTCTCATATGGCATATGCTCTTATTGATCCTGGTTCTACGTATTCGTATGTATCCCCATTTTTTATTATATCTTTAGGACGATAAGTTGAGACTTTCAATGTGCTATATATGGTTATGACTCCGATCGAGAAGACCTTATTAGTGGATAGAGTATGTAGAGATTGTGTTATATCTATGCAGGGAAAGGACACAATAGTTGCTTTATTTGAGTTGTTTCTATCTGACTTTGATATAATTATGGGCATGGATTGGTTAGTATCATGTTATGTTTTGGTTTATTGTTATGCTAATCTGGTACATTTTAATTTTCCTGGAGAAACATCTTTAGTATGGAAAGGTATGGCTCCTTTAACACAGGGAAAGATAATATTTTATATAAAGGCACACAAAATAATTAATCATGGGTGCTTTGATTTTATTGCTACTGTCCATAATACTCGAGGGGAGGATGTTACTATCAATAGTATTCAAGTTGTGCGAGAATTTGTTGATCTGTTTCTAGAATACTTACTTGGGTTACCTCCAATGAGAGAAATTGAGTTCAGCATTGATTTAGTGCCAGACACTCAACCTATCTCTATTCCTCTGTATCGTATGGCTCCAACTGAGCTGAGAGAATTGAAGGTCCAACTCTAAGAGCTACTTGATAAGGGGTTCATCAGGCCCAACGTATCACCTTGGGGTGCCCCAATGTTATTTGTGAAAAAGAAAGATGGCACGATGAGAATGTGCATTGACTATAGTCAATTACATAAGGTAACAATCAAGAATGAAAATCCATTGCCTTGAATTGATGATCTATTCGATAAGTTGCAGGGTGTTACTCATTTTTTCAAAATTGATTTGAGATTAAGGTATCATCAACTGAGAAGAAAGACCGAAGATATCTCAAAGACAGCCTTTCAAACTAGGTATGAGCACTTTAAATTTTTGGTGATATCTTTTGGATTGACTAATGCGTATGCAATGTTTATGGACCTCATGAATAGGGTATTGAAGCCATACTTAGACCAGTTTGTGATTGTAGTTGTGGATGATATTTTGGTCTATCTCGAGATGAAGCTGAGCATGAACATTATTTGAGAATTGTATTGCAGACACTTAGAGAACAAAAGCTTTATGCTAAGTTCTCAAAATGTGAGTTTTGTTGGGGTTAGTTTCCTTTTTATTACGTGGTGTCATTATATGAGATTCAAGTCGATCCAAGAAAGGTAAAAGCTATTCAGGATTGGCCACGACCTAATACTCCTATAGAGATACGTAGTTTCTTGGGGCTAGCTAGATATTACAAACAGTTTGTGGATGGTTTCTCAAACGATAGCTACTCTATTGACACGTTTAACTCATAAAGGTGTGATTTTTCGGTGGTCAGATGAATGTAAGAGAGTTTCCAGAAATTAAAGGTTGCATTGACTACAACTCCTATTTTGACCTTACCTGTAGCGGAGGGTGGTTTTACTAATTATTATGATGTATCTAGAGTCAGATTGGGTAGTGTATTAATGTTGAATGGTAAAGTGGTGGCGTATGCTTCTCAACAGCTAAAGATTCATGAGAAAAAGTATCTGACACATGACTTAGAGTTGGCTGCCATTATATTTGCTGTCAAGATATGGTGTCACTACCTTTATGGTGAGCCATGTGACATCTATACTAATCACAAGAGTTTGCAACATATATTCAAGCAAAGGGATCTGAATCTGAGGCAACGATGATGGTTGGAGATACTTAAAGATTATGATCTTACTATCTTATATCATCCTGGAAAGACGAATATGGTGGTAGGTGCTTTGAGTAGAAAGTCTATGTGCAGCTTGGCTTGGATTGTTGTTGAAAAATGACCTATGGCTAAGGATATTCAGTCTTTAGCCAATCAGGGAGTTCAAATTGATCATACATTTCCTGGCAGGTTTATTGTAGGTATGGTGGTGCAATATCCTTAGTTAGAGAAGCCAAGACTTGCCAATACAATGATCCCCAACTTGCTACATTATGAGATAGAATGTAGAGTGGAGGTGTGAAGTCATTCTCAATTGATCGCAAGGGAGTTATAGATCGACATGGTTGATGTGCATTCCTATGGTGGATGAGGTAAAATGGCTAATATTTGAAGAGGATTATAGCTCGCGATACTCCATCTATCCAGGTGCTTTGAAGATGTATCAAGACTTGCATGGTTTATACTGGTGGAAAGGTATGAAGTCTGATTTTTGAAGTATGTGACTATTTGTTTAAATTGTCAACAGGTCAAATATGAACATCAAAAACCTAGAGGAGTAATGCAAAACTTGATTATCCCAAAGTGAAAGTGGGAAAGGATTACTGTGGACTTTGTTATTGGGTTACCGAATAATTTCAAGAAGCACGACTCAGTTTAGGTGATTGTGGATAGACTCACTAAATCTGCCCATTTCATATCAGTTTGGGTTACTTATACCATAAATTAGTTAGCAAAGATTTACCTTCGAGAGATAGTTTGGCTTTACAAAGTGCCTATTTTAATAATATCAGATCAGGGTGCACAGTTCACTGCTGAGTTTTGGAAGTCTTTCCAGAGGTCGTTGGGGTTACAAGTTGAGTTGAGTGCAACTTTTCATCCCCAAACTGATGGACAGTCTGATTGGGTTATTTAGATTTTAGAGGACATGCTTAGAGATTGCACGATTGATTTTGGTGGGCATTGGTATGACCAATTGACATTGGCGGAGTTTGCTTATAATAACAACTACTAATCGAGTATACAGATGACACCGTATGAGGCTCTATATGGTCGCAAGTGTCAATCACCAATTGGATGGTTTAAACTTGGCGAAGCACAATTACTAGGTCTAGATTTGGTTCAACAGGCTTTAGAGAAAGTTGCAATGATACGAGAATGGCTTTGGACAGCACAAAGTAGACAGAAATTTTATGCAGATAAGAAAGTTCATGACATGGAGTTGATGAAGGGTGAAAAGGTCTTTTTGAAAGTATCTCCAATGAAGGAAGTTATGAGATTTGGTCGGAAGGGTAAGCTGAATCCTAGATATATTAGTCCTTATGAGATTTTAGATTGGATTGGATTGGTGGCATACCGACTTGCTTTACCTCCAAGATTGTCTGTTGTACATCCTGTATTTCACGCGTCCATGCTTCAACGGTATGTTTGTGACGATAGCTATAAGATTAATCTAGAAGATGTGGAGCTTAATGAGAATTTAGCATATGAGGAAGGTCTGATATCTATTTTGGATAGGCAAGTGAGGTAATTGAGGTCGAAGAATATAGTTTCAATAAAAGTGTTATGGCACAATCATCCAACTGAAGAGGCTATTTGGGAGTCCAAGGTGGACATGTGAGAGAGATATCCTCACTTATTTAACACTTCATTATAAGTCTAGACTCGTTCGAGGATGAACGTTATTTTATGTGGGGGAGAATTTAATAACCCTAATTTTTTTTAATGAAGGGTTAATTGATAATTTTAATCATTAATAATTCTTATTAAAAGAATTAAAAAAAGGGGTCTAGCCCCTTTTATTTTCAATTTTCACATAGCAACAAGAAAAAAGAAGTGATAGTTCTTTTTCTTCTTCGTTCGTTCTTTTCTCTATGAAAAAAACTCACAACTCACAAAGTGATTCGGGAAAAACTCATACATAGAATCAACTTGATCTTTGTACCACCATTTTGGATGATAAAGTGCAGGTATTTACTTGTTTATTGTGTGCTCATGTTAGTTGAAAACATATTTACTAGAATTTACACCAATTAGGTTTAACAATGAGGTTTAGAATACCTTTACTTTTAATTTATAGTCTAAGGTATTGGATATTAGAGTTTAACCCTAAACTAAAAGACTAAGGATATTGAGACTTAAGTTTGGCCACATAATTGATATTCTATAATCAATATCCTTTTCATAGGTCAAGGAAAGTAGGGGATATTTTTATGGGTGTTCTACACATGCAAGGTTGTGGAGCTTGTTATTAATAAAGTGTCACATCTCAAGTTGCCGTTAGGGCGGACTGACACCCTTGCCGATAAGGCTCGGGAGAACCAATCTATATCTATTCACTTGTTTACATATTATAATTAACTTTCTATGTTTGGTATGCTTATATGGAGATAAATGGTTATAACAAGATAAAAGGAGATGCGTATAGCTAGGCCATTGGGGCCACGGTGCCTAATGTATGATACATGACCACACTTTAGTTAACATAGTCTACAAAGCCTCTAGTCGAGAGAAAGTATCTATAAATATTCGGGACAGGCCCTGTTTGAATTAACTATATAATATAAATATATAAACTTAAAATATGCACAAAGCTCCGGAACACCCTGGAGCTTGGTAACGACAGCTGAATGTCCTAAATTCTACTGGGAAGATATATTAGCACCAGTACCTGCAACATGAAATGCAGGTCCCTCGGAAGGGACTCAGTACGAGATAATTTACTGAATATGTTAGGCAACAAATACTGTACATGAAATATAACTCAAATAAAATTATGCACTAATTACGGATAAGAGTCCACCTTTAATTATACTTTGGGATCAAGTACTTTATGTTCTTTATATTGCTTTACCTTTACTGTAAAATCTGT
>JAOTQJ010000083.1:7785405-7820473 GCA_025642045.1 Solanum sejunctum
GCCCGCAGGTACAGACGAATAGGTTAGAGGGCCGTCTTCTTAGGACTTTCGTCTACCGTTGAAGTGCTCCCTTGCATTAGGAGTAGATCGTTTGGTATATATTTGTACACGTATATTTTGCATTTATATATATATATTCAAGGGTATGATGGGGTCGTATCCCGTCTTGTGATCCGGTTTCAGTGCATTGAGGTCTGTGGATACATGTGGGTGTGGGAAATTATATTGGTATGATCTCGTTTGTATGATATGTTTGTTGGGCGGGTCTGCCGTAACAGTGACCTTGTCGGCCCGCATATGTATATATATGAACTTATAGTGATGTTTGGTACTACTGGGTTGGTTGTTTGCAGGTGAGGCTAGTCAGAAAAACAGAGAAAACTTTGTCAAAATTTTGGAAATTCATTAGCTATTGTGAATGGAAATTCGGTATATTGTATGTTTGGGTGCCCTACCGGCACCAATCACGGCCCCTGGGTTGGGTCGTGACATTGCCGACCCAAGGTCTAGAATGAACAAGTTCATGATGGGTGTATCCGATTTGGTGAGTGAGGAATGTTGGTCCTCTATGTTAATTAGTGACATGAATTTGTCCCGTTTGATGACCTATGCCAAACAAATGGAGGAGGAAAAGTTGAGGAAGAGGAGTAATGAGGCCAAGAGGGCCCATTTTGAGGGAAAGTTCCAAAGTTGAAAGGGTGGTTGATTCCATTAAGGCCAAGGGTCTTCTCATGCTTCTAATAGGGGGTTCGCCAATGACTTCCTGAGGGCCCAAGGTGTTGGTGGTGTGGTTCCTGATGATATGTGTCCAAGGTGTGGTAAGGGTCATAGAGGCCCATGCTTAAGGGATACTAATGCATGTTATGAATGTGGGGAAGTGGGTTACAAAAAGATTGATTATCTTAGTAATCGCACCAAGGGTAAAGAGGTTCGTCCACAAGGTGCAAATGTAGTTCCTTTGGGGAAAGGTGCTCAACAAGGTGGTGCCCCAAGGCACAATCAATTCTATGCACTCCAAGGGAGTCAAGGGATTGAGGAGGTTCCCGATGTCATCACCGGTATGTTAGAAGTCTTTGATTTTGATGTGTATGCATTGATTGATCTAGGTGCCACTCTTTCTTTTGTTACCCCTTTTGTTGCCAGAAAGTTCCATGTTGGGCTTGAATTGTTGTATGAGTCTTATGAGGAATCTACTCCTATTGGTGCATCTATTGTTGCTAGAAAGGTTTATAGGAATTGTCTCATTTGTATTTTGCAAAAAATATTACCTTGTGATCTTGTTGAGTTGGAAATGGTGGATTTTGATGTCATACTTGGGATGGATTGGTTGCATGCATATTATGCCTCTATTGATTGTAGAACACATAGCGTCAAATTCCAATTTCTAATTGAACCCATCCTTGAGTGGGAGAGTCATGATGTTGTGGTCAAGCGTAGGTTCATCTCTTGCATTAAAGCCTGTAAGTTGATATCTAAGGGGTATCTCTATCATCTTACCAGGGTAAGGAATGTCAAGTCCAAGGTACTTCCTATAGAGTCAGTTCTAATTGTAAACGAATTCTTTGATATCTTTCCAAATGACCTTCCTGGTGTTTCTCCCGAAAGTAAAATAGATTTTGGTATAGATCTCCTTTTCAATACTCAACCCATTTTTATTCCCCCTTACCGTATGGCCCCGGCGGAGTTAAAGGAGCTGAAGGAGCAATTGAGGGATTTGTTGGAGAAGGGTTTTATTAGGCCTAGCCAATGACCTTAGGATGCACCAGTGTTGTTTGTGAAGAAGAAGGATGGATTCCTTAGAATATGTATTGATTACCGACAACTCAATAGGGTCACTATAAAGAATAAATATCCTCTTCCAAGGATTGATGACTTGTTTGACGAATTACAAGGGGCTAGTCACTTCTTTAAGATTGATCTTCGGTCTGGGTATCATCAAGTGAAGGTGAGGGAGTGTGATATTCCCAAGATGACCTTCCAGACTGGGTATGGGCATTATGAGTTTGTTGTGATGTCTTTTAGTTTAACTAATGCATCAACCAACTTCGTGGATCTTATGAATAGGGTCTTTAAACCCTACCTTGATTTATTTGTTGTGGTCTTCATTGATGATATTTTGATTTATTGACATAGTGAGGAGGAGCATAAGAGTCATTTGAGGGTAGTGCTACAAAGATTGAGGGAAGACAAGTTGTATGCTAAGTATGAGAAATATGAATTTTGGTTAAAAGAAGTTGCCTTTCTAGGTCATGTGGTGTCGGGGGATGATATTAAAGTGGATCATAAGAAGACGGATGTCATTAGAAATTGGCCTAAACCATTGACCCCATCTGATATTAGGAGATTCTTGGGCTTAGCGAGTTACTACTGGAGGTTTGTGAATGGATTCTCTTCTATTGCTTCTCCTATGACCAAGTTGACTCAAAAGAAAGCCAAATTTGCATGGACCAATGAGTTTCAAAAGAGTTTCCAAACATTGAAAGATAAGCTTGTGTTCGCTACTATAATATCACTACCGGAAGGGCTAGAAGGGTTTGTTGTATATTGTGATGCTTCAAGGGTTGGTTTGGGTTGTATGCAAGTCTATGTTTCTAGGCAACTCAAAGTACATGAGAAGAATTATCCTACCCATGATCTTGAATTAGCCGTCGTGATTTTTGCTTTGAAAATTTGGCGTCACTATTTGTATGGCTTCATGTTGATGTGTATACCAATCATAAGAGTCCCCAATATGTCTTCACTCAAGAGGATCTCAACTTGAGACAAAAAAGGTGGTTAGAACTTTTTAAGGATTATGATATGAGTGTGCATTATCATCCTAGTAAGGCTAATATGGTGGTGGATGCTTTGAGTAAGGAGTCTATGGGTAACCTAGCTCATGTTGATGATAGTGGAAAAGGGGTGGCTAGAGAGGCCCATCGGTTGGCTAGATTGGGGGTTAGGTTAGAAGAGGTAGATAATGGGGGTGTTGTGGTAGTTGATGGCTCTAAATCTTCATTGGTTGAGAATGGTGAAAGTTAAGCAAGATCTTAACCCCAATTTGTTAGAATTAAAGGCATTGGTAAAGGGTGGCAAGGTAGAGGTTTTCTCCTAAGGGGGAGATGGTGTCCTTAGATACCAAGGTAGGTTATGTGTTCCTTGTGTTGATAGCTTGAGAGAAAAGATTCTTGATGAAGCTCATAGTTCTTCCTACTCTATTCACCCCGGTTCTACTAAGATGTATAGAGACTTGAGGGATGTGTTTGGTGGGGAGGTATGAAGCAGGACATTGACAAATTTGTATCCAGTTGTCATAGTTGCCAACAAGTCAAAGCCGAGCATCAAAGATGAGGTGGCCTACCCCAAGTCACAGAGATTCCTACTTGGAAATGGGAAGAGATTAGCATGGATTTTGTGGTTGGGTTACCCAAGACTAGAAAGGGTTTTGATTCCATTTAGGTTGTGGTTGATGGGATAACGAAATTGGCTCACTTTCTACCTATTAAGACCATATATGGAGCTGAAGATTATGCTAGATTGTACATGCATGACTTGGTGAGGTTGCATGGGGTTCCTTTGTCCATTACATCGGATTATGGTGCTCAATTTACTTCACATTTTTAGAGGTCCTTTTAAATGGTCTTGGTACAAGAGTTAAACTTAGTACGGCCTTTCACCCTCAAATGGATGGCCAATCCAAAAGAACTATCCAAACACTTGAGGATATGCTTAGGGCTTGTGTATTGGAGTTTAAGGGTAGTTGGGGTAATCATCTTCTATTGATTGAGTTTGCTTATAATAGTAGTTATCATTCTAGCATTGGTATAGCTCCTTTTGAGGCCCTCTATGGTAGATGTTGTAGATCACCGATTGGGGGTTTGAAGTTAGAGAGATAGCTCTGTTGGGTCCAAATGTAGTTATAAAGGCTCTTGAGAAGGTTAGGATGATTAGAGAAAGGTTAAAAATGGCCCAAAGTCGTCAAAGGTCCTATGCCGATATGAGAAGAAGAAATCTTGAATTCAAAGTTGGTGATTGGGTATTTGAAGGTGTCACCCATGAAGGGTGTGGTTCGTTTTGGTAAAAAGGGCAAGTTGAGTCCAAGATATGTGGGTCCTAATAGGGTAATAAGGAGGATTGGCAAGGCAGCTTATGAGTTAGAATTTCCTAGTGAAATGGATTTGGTTCATTCAGTCTTTCAGGTATCCATGTTGAGGAAACGTGTAGGGAACCTAATGCTATTGTGCCTCTTGATGTTGTGGGTGTTGTTGAAGACAACTTGACCTATGAATAGCTTCCGATTCAGATTTTGGATAGACAAGTAAAGAGGTTGAGGAATAAGGATGTGGCTTCCATTAAGGTCCTTTGGAGGAATCAACAAGTCGAAAGTGCTACATGAGAGACCAAAGCAGACATGCAAAAACGATATCCTTATCTCTTTGAGTAGATAAGCGGACATGCAAAAGAGATATCCTTATCTCTTCCATTCTACTCAAGCCTAAGATACTAATTATAAGTCCTCTATATGATCTCTAGTCTTAAGTTCAGGCCTCATGTCATTACATACATTCATGTTTAAATTGGCAAGTTCATGATAATTTTACACTTATATTGAGATTTTTGAAGTGATGTTTAAGTACATTAGTGCTTCCTTATGTGGGCTGAAATTGTCATGTTTATGTCTTTCATATACCTTTCTTTGACATTCGAGGACGAATATTCCCAAGAAGGTAATATTGAAACGACCCCAAAAAGTTTCCTAATATGTGCCTCAGAAGTGCCTCGAATAGTAATATCCATATATCTCAAAATTCGTGCGTGATATAAAAAATTTGACTTTGTATTCTTGATCAGGGGATAAAATTGAGTGGAAAATGGGTCTAAGATCGATTTTAGAGCAACTATATCAAAATTTGAAAATCACAAAATACGATTTCTAGAGAGCTCTCTGTACCCCTGACGCGCCGCGCCAAGGGAACGCCACAATATTAAATTATTGCCAGTTTTTAGTTTGGTCCAAGACTTTTGGGTCTTGGGCCTAAGCCTTCCCATGCATGAAAATATCTATACTTAGCCATATTTCACCATTATATCATACAAGACATTCCCCAATACTCTCTCAAACCCTTAGACTAATATTTCTCTCAAAATTCAAGTGTCTAAATCTCTTCTGGAACTTAAGGAATTCATCCAAGCTTCAAGTATCCATTCTAATCTTCGCCAAGAACTTCTCCAAAGCTAAGGTATGTGGATTTCAACCAATGGGTCCTTTCACCCTTGGTGTCCAAGTTTCCTTTTTACCTAAATTGCATAATTTCAAGTTAATTTACTTATGGGTCTTACTCATTATGTATTAGACTATGAACTATGTTGGATTTTCATGAAATTATGACTGTTTTAGCATGTTTTGAGCTACGAATTTAAGATCCATTGTGGGATTTGATAAAAGATTTTGATGTATATTGCTTAAGGGTGTTACCAAGTGTTGATGGATAATTTTACATTGAATTTTCTTGCATGATTTCATTCCTAAATTGCATAGTTTTAGCTAGTACTGCATACCCGCCAAGTGTTTGATAAAATGTCTATTATGATTTCTTGAGAAATTGAAGGTCCAATGCATGTCTAATGAGTTGAATGACTTTATGATGATGAAAGAAATGTATGTATATGATATTCTTCTATATCGTGTTGGGCGTTGACCATGCCCTACTCATGGGATTGTTAGCCTGGGTAACCATGTTGAGGGGTTTGTACCTTGATAACCGGGTCGAGGGGTTGATACCTCAATCACCATGGGTGGTAGGGTGAGATGATCCACCAACCAATCAAGGGTTTTGTACCTTGATAACCAGGTTGAGGAATTGGTACCTCAATCACCATGGATGGTAGGGTTAGACGATTTACCAATTATGTCGAGGGTTTGTACCTTGACAACCAATTGAGACGTTGGTACCTCAATCACCATAGTTGGTAGGGTGAGACGATCCACCAACCAATTGAGGGGTTGGTACCTCAATAAACTATGAATTCTATAATGATGGTCTCTTCTTGCATATGTATTATGTTCTATGTAAGCATGATTTACTTCAAGCATCTTTCATGCATGTCATATTGTTATATGTTCATCTATTGCTTATGTTATGCATTTTGATTATGTTGCTTATCTCTTGTTGCATTGCATCCTACATACTTAGTATATTCAAATGTATTAATACATACTCTATGGCTACTTGAAGTCACCATATAGGAATCGAAAGCCCACTTGAGCATCTTCCCCTACGTGGCTAGTACGATTTCTCTTAAGCTAGTTGGTGAGTCCTCCATTTCGGGGACAATGTATATGATCTCATGCTATGTACTAATACTATCTTTCTTTTATGTATGTATTGACTATGAGGGTGTGCCTGGTTGCTTGTCTTGGCCCCTGCTCCTATCCAAGTTTTAAAGTTGTGGTTGGACATGTTATGTATTGAGCCTTGACTCTATTGTTTTGATATTTTATGTTATGAAAGTTTCCCTTCTCCCTTATTTCTAATCTAATTAGTTATTTAATTGCTTCTGCGACCAAGGATGTGCAATGATATTTTAAGAGGCTTGTTTGGGGTCCCTTCGGGTTCCCCATTCGCCATGTCACGTCTAAGTCCTAGGCTTAGGTCGTGACAGAGTTTTAATGACTACATGATATTTTTTCCCAAATGATGATGAAATATTTCATAATCAAGTCAAGCCTTTCAAGCTAGCTTATTTCTCATTCGAGGACGAATGATCCTAAAGGGGGGGAATATAATACCCTATGCATATGGTTATATGAGCTAAGTGTGTATTGATGAGGATGGGAACAACCCTCCCTTTACACAATGTATAAATGAGGATAGGTACAACCTTCACTATACAAAGTCATGTCATGAGCTAAGTGTCTACTGATGAGGATGGGTACAACTTTTTCTTTACACAATCCAGGCAAGGAGTGACTCATTGAGTGCTAGTATATGTGGGTTATGACTACTCTATGGTGTTCATGTGACATATTGTGCAGGTAAACATCATCTTTCTTTCATGTTGCATGTCCACATACTAGTATATTCAAACGTACTAACACATACTTTTGACTACATAATCTAACAATGTAGGGACCGTATATTATATTCATCCACCGCTTGACGGCTAGTTAGATTTGAGAAAATTGTTGTGGTGAGTTCTCTCTTCCAAGGACAAGCCACCATCCATCTACCTTATGTTGCTTTCGTTTATGCTATTATTTACTTTGAGGGTGAACCCGAGATATGTCTTGGCCCTCGTCCTATCTTATGACTAGAGGCATTATTGAATATCTTGTAGACTCTTATAGGGATATTTGGTACAAATTGTATTTGAGGTTTATGATCAGGGCTACGTATTGGATATGGTTTCTATGAATGGATTTGAGTATTATGATATGGTTTTATGTTGTGATGTGGTGTTATGTTGTGAGAAGCAAATTGAAAATAACGCAGTAAAATTTAGGAAAAAGTATACAAAATATATTTAATGTGAAATTATTTACTTTTAATGGACCAAATCCAAAATATTTACCCTTGATGGAACCATGACCCAAACTATTTACATTCTTACCCCACTTTTCTCTTTTTATTTTCATGATGACGTTAGCATGAATATTATGAAATAATCGTCTATGATACTCCAATGGTATATATACACCATATCGGTATCATATAAAATGAACTCAATTCTTTGTGATATTCTAGCGGTATATTGATACTCAATTGGTATTATATAGGATTATGATTTTTTTTGAGAAGTAAATAAGAAATAAATAAAAAACTATTAAACTCTAAATTACTAGAAAATGTAGTCGTTGTGATACTCCATCAGTAATTTATATCATATCTATATCGTAGAGGACTAGAAAATTATTAAAGTTACAAAATTATTTATTAAACTCTAAATTATTAGAAAATATCTTCTTATAGTACTCCGTCGGTATATTAATACCCTATCAGTATCATATCATTTTGAACTATTTTTTTAATAAATAAATAATTAAGAGAAAATTAAAGCTACAAACTTATTTATTAAATTCTAAACTAGTAGAAAATATATTTTTTATGATACTCTATCGATGTATTAATACCATATCAATATCATATAAGATTGAGTTTAATCCTCTGTGATACTCTGTCATTATATATCATATTAATATATCATATATGAGAGATGCTAATATCAACGTGCAAATTTTAATAACGAAAAAATAAATTTTAATTATAAAAAAATATATCAATATAAATAATTTGCTTTATCGGAATAAACTTAATTGATTGAAATTTAAGCTATAGTGTGTTTTCATTTAACCTCCCCACGCAAACCAAAAGGGAAAAAAAATAAGAAAAGAAAAAGAGGAAAGAAGAGAGAAGACCCGAAGGGGAAAAAAAGAGAAAAGGAAAAAACGAAAGAGGCACTGCTGTTTGTTTGTACAGTATCTTTCTGTCCTTTCTTTCCATATGATACACAGATTGTTCTGAATTCAATTTTGCATAAAATCATCTCTTTGTTCTTCATTTCCGGATCCAAACGGGCCAATTGATTCTGAGATCCTTCATTTGCATCTTCCCCGGATCTCCATTTGATTGTGTTAAATTAACTTGTAAATAGTTAAAGAAGTCAGCACCCCTGGATCTGATCGAGCTTTCCCGTAGTTTCAAGACGGACCCAATCATGAACCCCTTTTCCTCCGGCACGCGTCTCAGGTTAGTTTTGAACCAAGTCCCTCATTTGCCGCAATGTCATTGTTCTTTAGTTGTGTAAATCCGCTGAAATCTACTAATTCCATTGCTTCATAGAGGATCTATAGTACACCCGACTGCTTTCGAATTGAGGGTGATTGTTGTTGTGTGATGGGTAATGGATTGGTACCCATATTTGGGTTAATGTTGCATTTATTTTAGGGCTATTTTCAGGTAACGTTTTACTTGGTTGTAGGGGGTTTAAGCTTGAACCATTATTGTCTTGTCATTTTGTTTGTTTCTTCAATTTCTTCTTTAAGAAATTGTCCATGGAGTTTATTGGTTTAGTGCTATGCTGAAACACAACATTTAAGAAATGGTTGACGTTGCATAGTTTAAGCTTAAAGTCTGGAACTGAGCTGGTTCTGGGCTCAGTTAAGAGCAAGGAGGAATTATTTGAATTGATGATTGATCAGAATGAAAATGCTGGTGGCATTATCCAGATCATACCCATATTGGACATTAAGAGTGTGTTCCGTTGGAAGGAAAATGTTTTCTGGGAAGATAAGTGCATTTCTTATTATCTTATGTTTGATACGTAAGCACAAAATATTATCCTAAAAGCATTTGCATATGATCTAGACAAACAAAATGGGAAGTGGGGGTGGGGTGGTGGGGCTGGGGCTGGGGCTGAAGATGAGGTGTGATGGAGGGTGGAGAGGACACAATCAATGTAGAATACCACTTGTAAAACTTGTTTTCCGTACTTCTATTAGGGAAATCATTTTCTTATTTTTAAGGAACTTATTTTCCTAGAGAATGTTTTTCAAAGATTTTGACCAACTGAACATGGAAAATTGGAAAACATTTTCTAGAAAATGTTTTTTTTCCATAGCGAATCCACCCAAAATCTCAGAATCCATGATCAGGCATCTTTTAAACCATGAAACACGGTGTTGAGTAGATGACCTGTGCAGCTGTGAAACAATATATCATGCAAGTGTTATGTGATGTGGCTCCCTAAAATGCAGTATTGTAGTGATTAGTACCATTAGTTGCCTTAAATCTCTTAACTCGATAGTTATAATTTTAGCTTTTGTATTTTACCACTAGAAAGACTAATTTTATGACGATCTAAATTTAATTGCTTGTTTTTCTCTACTCTTTCTTTAATTCTCATCATTGGATTGTTATAGTCTTAGACTTTGCAATCTAGACAATACACAAGAAATGAAGATCGGCATGTTCCTTTTTTGTATATATATCAAGGTAACAATATACCCAGTATAGTCCCACATGGTGTTTATCTGTATCAAGATATGTATTGGAATGTCCATTATTTTGTTATCACAGGAAGCTTCTTAGTAATCCTAGATTGCTAAAAAATGAAACATATAATGCATTCACTGATTTCCAGATTGTTCTGTAATGCCAATCTGAGAGAAAGATCAAACTGAAGGATCCTCCCAATGTGTTATGTTGCCAATCTTCCAGATTGTTATGTTGACTAAAAGATCAAACCCTTTTGGTGGCGGCTTCTGTTAGAGCTGGCTTCTTCTTTTCCTCGATGACTTGGTCTTAGAAGTGAGAGTGTGGCTTGGTCCTTTGTTATGATGTTGGGTTTTCCATAACCTTTTAGTATATGGTGCTTTGAAGAAATTGTTGGTTGCTAATATAAAATACGGCCAATAAGTATAAAAATTGAGGTTATCTGTGTATGATATTTGGCTATCTATGGAAGAATGATGTCTCAGATGTAAGGATTTGCTTAATGTAATGTAGAGATTCAAAGTTATGAAAGAATGTGTTTTTTCATGAGTCTATGTGATTGTCTATTCTTTTCTACATTGAAGCATGCTGCTATTTCTTGGCTGCATGAGCTTGGCAGCTCGCTCAAACTTGTTTAGAATTGAGGTGTAGTAGTAGTTGTTGTTATGTTGTCTAATCATTATTCTGAAAACTTGTGGTTTTAGTTTTATCCAAGTTGGCAGTTTGTTAGCTTCTTCTTTGGACTTCCATTAGTTTACACAAGGGTTGGTAGTTGGTATGTTACTTGTTTTAAATTAAACCAAACTGAACTAAAAGTTTTTTCTTTATAAAAGCACTTTTAGTGTATTTTGTCTTAATTTAATCGTGTTCTGTTTTCTACATATTCCAGGTCACGTGTAACACTTATGCAAATGGTTTCAGTTTCCTCTGAATTGATGGTTTTACAGCTTTGTTTGCGCCTCTGCCGCTTTGTCTTATACCAGCCTTCATCTGATATAGGACAGGACTGCTATTCTTTCTCTTTATTTAGTTTTGGAATTGTTTCTGGCAGGTGGGACAACAGTGGGGATGGATCCTAAGAAGTGTAACTCATTAAGGATTATTATTTTCTCACAGCGTTCAGGAAACAAGAATTACCTGCATTACAATATTTTTTTTATGAAATAATATTTCTCTTCAGCTACTGACTGACTATAGCATTTTATTTCTTCCATCCTTTCACAAACATTCCTATAGGAAAAAGAAAAAGTGTGTAAGGATGCTGATGCTAAGTTTGTCTGTCAGATCTGTTTTGTTAACTAAAGATGCTTAGTTCATAAGATAGCATACGTGTGATAAAGATAATGATGTACCCTTATTGTTCCTAAGCAGGGACATGATTCGGGCTATCCGTGCTTGCAAAACTGCAGCAGAAGAGCGTGGCGTGGTAAGAAAGGAATGTGCTGCGATTAGAGCTTCAATCAGTGAAAATGATCCAGATTATCGACATCGTAATCTTGCAAAACTAATGTTTATTCACATGCTTGGTTACCCAACACATTTTGGTCAAATGGAATGCTTGAAGTTAATTGCATCCCCGGGATTCCCAGAGAAACGAATAGGATATCTTGGTCTAATGTTGCTGCTTGATGAAAGACAAGAAGTTCTCATGTTGGTCACAAATTCTATAAAACAGTATCCATTTCAGGGTTACTTCTTTTATAGTGGTGTCTATTTGGTTTTCTTTCCATCTCTACATTAGTAGAAGTCACTTGAATAATTAGACCTAATTAAAATGATTGAAGGAAGAATTACTGGAGAAAGGTTTTTGCATATTTTCACTTTTGGTTCTTTCAAAAAACAACTAAAATTCATAAGCTGTTGCCTGTTGATCTGTCCCCCCAAAAGAGAAAAAAATAGAATTAAAAAAAAGAAAAGCTATTGCTGGTCATTTCAATCGGAAGATGGAATTTGATTTTATGAGACATCTTAACTTTTAATAGAGATCTTAATCACACTAACCAATATATTGTTGGCCTTGCACTTTGTGCCTTGGGAAACATTTGTTCTGCAGAAATGGCTCGTGATTTAGCACCTGAAGTTGAAAGGTTACTTCAGTTTAGAGATCCTAATATCCGAAAGAAGGTAAGTCTTATATCTCTTGCTAATAGATAAAAGTTCTTTTAAATTGTTGAAGTTCCACGGGATTAAGCTTGCATGCACAAACTTGTTAAATATTAATTTCTTAAAGAACTTCATTGATGTCAGTTAAAGTTGAGGCCGTCTGTACAAAACTGGGGGGATGTTGAGTTAAAAGGAAAAGACAAAATACTCAACGCATGTGTGGAAACACTGATAGTTTAATTGGAATTTCCGTATGTCGTTTTCGGGAAAGTGAACTTGCTCAATTTTATTATGATGCCTGTGGGATGTGTGATCCAATCTGTGCGTGAGAAACAAGGAATTTATCAGGAGTTTCAGGATTTGTGATTAGAAGGTGGCTTTTCCTTGACCAGCAGTAATATGGAGACTGTTCTTCAGATCAGAGGTTGCTGGTTAGTAAAATGTTGAGATGAAGGGTTTAATGGAAGCCTTCATTTATGCAATCCTAGATGGTGAAATTTGTATTATCC
The DNA here is from genome assembly GCA_025642045.1 of Solanum sejunctum. Lineage (NCBI taxonomy): Eukaryota > Viridiplantae > Streptophyta > Magnoliopsida > Solanales > Solanaceae > Solanum > Solanum sejunctum. The sequence goes on from JAOTQJ010000083.1 coordinate 7,797,989, forward strand.
TTTTAGCAGAGCTATCATGAAACTTCATGTAGGAATTGGCAATAAATATTGATGAAAATTGACAACTGATTATCCTAAGCAATTAAATGTTCTTTCTTGATGTTGATCGCTGAACAGAAAATTGACTCTATAATAAAGTTAAATATGGGGAAAAGCAGACTCGGATTACTTTGTCTTAGTGGAGTCATCAAAGCAGACCATGCATTGTTTTATGAGTAGCTATTACCATTAGGTCTCTTGGCATATCTTATCACATCCTTTTGGAAACTGTGCATTTATGTGAATACTCCCATAGTCAACCATCAAATTTTCCTTTGTGAACTATCATCTAGGGCTCCACTAAGGAAGGAGTAGCCCAGTGAAAGGACTTCTACCTCCAACTGTGTAGTTATTCAAGTCACCAAGGAGCAAAGTAGGAATGGGCCAATTTTGACTCTTGCATAGGAGAGCGGAGAAGAGAGGTTTGGTAATGGGTGGGGTTTGCCATATAAGAAAATCAATCCTCTTGGGCTCCGATTCTAGTTTATCACTCTTTCTATTTCTCAGTGGCGTCCCTTGAACAAGATTGACTTATGCATATTATTCAAAGCAATCCATTTTTCTTTAAGTATTCTCTTCTGTGTATTTAAGAAGTAAGTGGTCTGATGTGTTTTTGTTCCTACACTTGTATATGTTTATTGACAACATTTATTCACTTTACTTTGGTCTACTGTAGGCAGTTCTTTGCTCTATAAGAATTATAAAGAAGGTCCCAGATCTTGCCGAAAATTTTATTAACCCTGTAGCTGCCTTGCTAAAAGAGAAGCACCATGGAGTCCTCATCACTGGTGTCCAGCTTTGTGCAGATCTATGTAAAGTTAGTACAGAGGCCCTTGACTATTTTAGAAAGGTAAGATTAATATATTGCTACTTGTACATTCTATCACTAGGACTATGTAAAGTTAGTACAGAGGCCCTTGACTATTTTAGAACGGTAAGATTAATATGTTGCTACATGTACATTCTTGTCACTAGGAAATTTGTGACCTTGGGTATTGCTCGTTCTTTATCCATTTTTGTGACATTCTGCTCTTGAATGCAGTTCTAAGAAACTATTATCATGAAAGGAACACATCTCCATTTTAACTGGTGTACAACTCTAAATACAGACACAGCTATCTAAAAAACCAGCATTTTTCTCTTTCTACAGCTCTTTCCAGCTCTAGTCAGGGGATTTGATCTTCTTAAATAAAATTTGGGAACCTGGGACCAAAAGAAAAGGATACTATAATCAAAATTGACGGGAATGTATGCACTGATAAAGAAGGCGGTAACTACGACCTCTCTGCCAAATGGAAAAAAGGGGGTAAATATAGAGAAAGGGGGAGAAAAGGTGGTAGGAGATATTCTGATTGGTATTAAGATTTCCAATTCCATGGCCTTACCCTATGTACTTGTTTGGAGCATGACGTATGTGATGATAACTCTAGATTTTACTATCTTTTATGTTAGGATTTTGAGTTTCATTGCCATTTGAGATAGTGCTTTTTGTGATTTTGGGCTTTGCCAGTATCATTCTTGTGTTTACTATTTCCCACTTTTGGTTCTACAAGGATGTATTTTGTTTACTTTTCAAAAACAAACAGATAAACAAAAAAGAAATATTGTTTTTTACACAAAATCCATTTAATTGCTGATTTAGTGCTTGTTCAAATTTAGTAATTCATTTATTTTCTTGATAACGTTGGGAAAATCTATGACTGATACTTGTCACTAACTGGTTTGTGTGGAAGGTAAGAAAGAAGTGCCAAGAAAAGTTCTAGAAATTTCTGTTCTCTTATTGGGTATGCAAAATGGAAATTATAATCCTCTCGGACTCACAAATTTTCTCAATAGATAAACAAAAAATCTTATTTTCTTTCATGCTTCCCTTTTCAGCCCAAAAAGGAGAGACATTTCTTTTCTATTACATATAGATAAGTGGCAATAAGCAGGCACGTCTCGGTCGACATGTCTGCTTCAGTAGGCACCTAAGCTGGCAACTGCCGATTGACGTGTTTGCTTAAGTAGGCAACTGTGCATAAATAGGTACGTCTCAATCGACATGCCTGCTATGCGGTCTGCTTAAGCAGGCAATTAAGCAACCAGCTGCCGATTGACGTGTCTGCTAAATCAGGCAACTGCAACTTATTTTTACTTTATCATGGCAGTTAAGCAGGCAGCTAGCGATTGACTTGTCTGCTTAAGTAGGCAGACGACGTTTGACGTGTCTGCTTAAGCAGATAGCTGCAACGTATTTTTAGTTTATCATTTCTATTGATTATTTCCTTAGTTGCTTCAAGTGTGATTTACAATGTTACCCCTAATAAATCATTTTATTTTATATGTGCAACATAATTTGAACAACATAAAATATAGTATAAGTCACAATAAAAAATTTAGAAAATATATCTAAAAAATCTATTAATATCATATAAATTGAGAGTAAAAGATAACAAATATTGAGCTCTATTAACCAGTTGTTTGATAAGTTAAATATCAACAACAACAACAACAACATACCCGGTCAAATCTCAGAAGTAGGGTCTGGGGTGGGTAAAATGTATGTAGCACTTACCACTACCTCAAAGAGATAGATGGGCTATTTCCAATGTTAGAATAGGAATTGGAACAAGAATAATATCTACAATCCTACTTAGAATAGGATTAGAAATAGTAATGGTATTAGAATCCTACTTGGAAAAGGATTGTATTATAGTATCCTAGTTGAAAAAGGAGTCTAAGATAGTATCTATAAAATAGGATCTCAATGTAATAATGTAGGGAACAAATTCAATAATATTCTTTCCCAGTATTTTTCACATGGTATCAAAGCTTCTGCGATCTTGGTAGAAAATCAAAAAGCTTCCGTTGCCAGCGGGCGGCTATGACCCATATATGCCGCTCGTCTGGCCAATGATTATGTCAATAAAATTTGGGTCATCATGTATCTTTTTGGTGGCTAGTTTCTCATATCTGATTTGTGTAGCACCGTGCTATCTTTCCATTGGCTACTTTTTCAATTCAATTTGCGTAGCACCGCGCCATCTTACGGTGACTACTTTCTTATTTGTGTTGGGTCGTGCCATCATTTCGACCCTATCCACACGATTCTCTTTTTCAATAGGGTTGTGCCGTCGATACAACCTACCTATATAATTTCTATTTTCCAGTAGGGTCATGCCATCATTCTGACTCTACTCATATAGTTCTCTTTTTCAGTATAGTCGTGTCATCATTCCGACCGTACCATATAATTTTATTTCTCAATTTATGATCACTTTCAGTCATCAAATATCCAGCGTATGAGCAAGTTCCGACTAGTTTTATAGTGACTTTTTTAGCAATTTTGAGATGAACCATATTGTCATTCTCCATTGACCTTTTAATCAGTTGAACATTAAGAATGCTTTTCTCCGTGACGATCTCGAGGAAGAAATCTATATGGAGCAACCACTTGATTTTGTTGCTCAGGGGGAGTCTGGTAGCCTTGTATATCGATTGTATAAATCACTCTATGGTAGAAATAGTCTTTTGAACTTGGTTTGGGAAGTTCAATGCTACAATTCAGGAATTTATTACTCGATGTTTTATCGACATTATGCATCAAATTCAATCTTTCACGAGAAGACCAAGCACATTGAGATTGACTAGCATTATATATCAAATCCAGTATTTCATGAGAAGACTAAGCACATTGAGATTGACTGTCAATTTTGTGAAGTCGGGTAATCAACTTGCAAATATCTTACCAAGCTCTTCATCGGTCATCGTATTAATTACATTTGTAACAAGCTAGGTACATATGACTTGTATGCACTAGCTTGAGGGAGAGTGGTAGAATAGGAATATGAACAAGAGTAATATCTACAATCCTACTTAGAATAGGATTAGGAATAGTAATAGTATATAGAATCCTATTTGGAAAAGGATTTTATTATAGTATCCTAATTGGAAAAAGAGTCCAAGACAGTATCAATAAATAGGGTCTCAATGTAATAATTTAAAAAACAATTCAATACCCCCTCCGTTCCATTTTATGTGGCATCCTTTGACTTGGCACGGTGTTTAAGAAAAAAAGTAAGACTTTTGAAACTTGTGATCTAAAATCATTCTGAGATATTTGTGTGGTTGAGAATCATTTCATTAAGGGCAAAAGGGGACTTTTAAAGTTAAATTGTTTTCAATTAAAGTAAGGTGACATTCTTTTTGGGACGGACCAAAAAGGAAAGGGTGCCATATAAAATGGGACGGAGGGAGTAATATTCTTCCCCAATATTTTTCACATCCAGAAGACCCTCAATTCAAATGTATCAGCCCCAAAAGTAGAAAATACTAGATATGGAAAAATGACTAGAGTGAAAAGCAATTGATAATTTTTATAAATATAATAAAAATAACAAAAAAATTGATGGAAAATAATAATACTTATATAAAGACGCGACTATTCCTAATAACCTAGTATATCACAAGGCAAGACATTATTCTATCCCTACTAGCCTACTAACCTTCCACCCTAATACGCGACCTCCAATCCTTTTTATCTAAGGTCATGTCCTCAGTGATATGAAGCTGTGCCATATCCTGTCTAATCACCTCTCTCAAATACTTTTTCGATGCACCTCTACCCCTCTGCGTAACCCCTAAATCTAGCCTCTCGCAGCTCCTGACAGGAGTGCATACACTCCTCCTTTGCACATGCCCAAACCATCGGAGTCTCGCTTCTCTCATCTTGTTTTCCACATATGCCACACCTAACTTCTCCTGAATGACTTCCTAATCTTATCATCCCTTGTATGTCCACACATCCTTTTCAACATCCTCATTTCCACAGCCTGTATCTTTTGAGTATGCGAGTTTTTGATTGGTCAACACTTCGCCGCATATAGCAAAGTCGGTCTAATCACCATTCGGTAAAACTTACCTTTAAGTTTAGGTGGTATCTTCTTATCATACAATACTCCATAGGTTATCCATACTGCCCTAGTACAATGTGTTTCATCATCATCGATATCACCACCACCTTGGATGATAGACCCAAAATATTTAAAGCTTTCTCTCTTGGGAATAGATTTAGTGGCAAGCCTCACTTTGATGTCCGTTTCATCTCTCACAACTTTGAATTTGCATTCTTAAGTATTCTGTTTTGTTCCTGCTCAATTTGAACTCTCGGACTCCAAAGTATGGCTCTAAACCTCCAACCTATCATTAGCTTTATACCGAGTCTTATCAATCAGTACTATGTCACCCGCAAATAGCATACACTATCGGACCTTCTCCTGAATAAACCATGTTAGCTCATCCATCACTAAGGCAAAAAGAGATGGGCTTAACACAGATCCTTGATGAAGTCTCATCTCAACAGGAAAATTCTCCGAGTCTCCTCCCACCGTTCTTACCCGAATTTTGTATACATCATACATGTCCTTTATCACCTTAATATACATCATTGGAACACCTTTCGCCTCTAGACACCTCCATAAAACAACCCTCGACACTTTATCATAGGCCTTCTCGAGATCAATGAATACCACATAGAGGTCGCTTTTCCTTTTCCTATATTTCTCCACCAGTCTCTGAAACAAGATGGATTGCTTCAGTAGTCGCTTGCTCCAGCATGAATCCGAACTGATTCTCTGAAATAGACACTCCTTTTCTCACTCTCATCTCTGCCATTCTTTCTGGACCTTTATAGTGTGGCTTAGCAACTTGATACAACTATAATTGTTATAGTTTTGAATATTACCCTTGTCTTGTACAATAGAACCATTGTACTCCTCCATTCATCGGGCATCTCAGCAGTTTTCATAATAGCATTAAACAACCTAGTCAACCACTCCATACCATCCTTGACAAGTACTCTTCCAAAAATCCACCGGAGTCGTATCGAGTCCGATCTCTCTCCCGTTGTTCATCCTACTAATAAAACGTCTAACCTCCTCGATGCTACAAATGCCTGCAGTAATCAAAATCACGATGACTATTAGAGTGCGCCAAATCATCCAGCTCAATATCTCTGTCCCCTTTTTCATTTAAGAATTTGTGAAAGTAAGCTTGCCACCTTTGCTTAATGGAAGTCTCGTCCGCCAACACCTCACCATCCTCATCCTTGATGCACTTCACTTGGTTCGAGTCGCAAGTTTTTCTCTTTTTTTTGAGTCTTTACAATCTTTTTTCCCCGCTTTTTTCTCTTAGCTCGACATATAAACGTTCAAATGTTTAGGGGTGGCAAAATTAAACCCAACCCATTGAAGTTTAACCTGCCCATTTATTAGCTCAATTCATCTCAACCCAACCCATTTCTACACATTTAAAATTGGGTTGTTATTCAACCCAAATTGACTCAAAAGAGATCTTGTCAATATATTTTTATAACATTTTTTTTAATTTGATATGTTTTATATAGCCAAAATAAAGAAAAATATAATTTAATTGAGTACCTAAAATATTGAAAAGAACAAATAAAGTAAGTAAAACTTAGTAGAAGTTGGGTCAGGTTAGGTTTTGACCCGCTCTATAACCCATTACTCAACCCGTTTTGACCCAAGCATTTTTTGGGTTGGGTTGGGTTGGATCTTGACCCGTTTGTTGTCTCGACCCATTATAACTCGCTTAAATTTGACCCTACTCACCCAATTGCCACCCCTATAAGTGTTGTTGTCTTAGCACTCGGGACCTCCATCTTCATTGTCTTATAGATATCCTTAAGCCTCCGTTTGTCATCCTTATTCATACACTCCAACTACTTTGTATAGACAACTTTTTTAGCTTTTACTTTGCCTTGAACTTATCCACTCCACCACCAATTACTTCAATGTCCACCAAAGGTCCCTCCCGATACCCCTAGTATCTCGGTAACTACTTTTCTAATGAAACCAACAGTAGTGTCCCATATGTTGTTCACATTCCCGCTACTACTCCAAGCCCCCAAACTACTCAAATTTTCCTCCATCTCTCGAAAAAAGGCAGGAGTCGGACCTTCCCATCTAATCCTCGATTGGATATAAATAACCTTCTTCCTCGTATCCCTTTTAATCTCTAAATCCATCACCAAAACCCTACATTGAGTGGAAATATTTTCACTTGGAATAACCTTCCAATGCTTACCAAGGCTTCTATCACCTTTAGAGGAGTAAGTCATCAATCTGAGTCTTAGTTACCGTACTACGAAAAGTAATAGGTGATTTTTCCTCTTTGGGAAACATGAGTTAGCAATAACCAACTCAAAGGCTTTTGCAAAATTCAAGAGAGATATCCCACCTTCGTCCTCTCCCCATAGCCAAAGCTTCCATGAACCTCATTAAACCAAACCACTAGAAGTTGCACTGGATGCCCATTAAAGTCTCCCCCAATGAAGATCTTTTCTATGTCCAGTATACCTTTCACAACCTTATCCAAATCCTCCCAAAAGAGCTTTTTGACTTCCTCATCCAACCCCACTTGAGGCGCATATGCACCAACTACATTCACTATATTGTCTACCGATAACAAGTTTACTGGACATCATCCTATCATTTATCCTCCTGGCCTCAACCACATACTCCTTAAGGTCCTCGATCTTCTGGGATACCTACTCTATCTCTATTCATAGAGCCACCAGAGTACCATAATTTAAACCCGTCCACGTACCATGCTTTGGTACCTACCCATTTGGTCTCGTGAACACACGCTACATTAATTTGTCTCTTCTTAAGACTCTTCACTAGTTCTACGGATTTCCCTGTAAGTAATTCTATGTTCCACGACCCTGCTCTCAACTTAAGTAAGCCCCCTTCTTACCACTACTACCCCTCGGCTCCAACCCCAACCAAAGACATGACCCTAGTCCACCATCAATCATCAACGCCACTAAACTAAGAACATATAACTAGATATACTACAGTATGAGAAAATATAAGCACTCAAAATTAACAGCCCAACCATACAATAGTATACAAGAGGTCAACAACAAACAATAAGAACGATGTATAAAGAATAAACGGGATAATGATGAAATCAATATGCTAGTGCAAGAGGGAGCAGCACAATAAGTCGCAAAGAAGGAATAATAAACTCAACAGAATAAAACAACTAAACCCAGAAATTATTCAAGAAACAGAATATATTAAAGACAAGATGCTTTGGCAATAATATAGCAGTTGATTCATGGAATAGTGAGTATACAGTAATTTGGAAGATATCGCCTGGTTAATGTGAAAAATTATGGCAGATATGTACTGAATGTCGCTTGAAATGTATACCCGTTGCCGGAGTCTTACTGAAGCAACTTTGCTGGAAAAAACCTTGTCGGAATTAATGGCATCTTCCAAAACTTCCTGTCAGAATTACTAGTTACAGGTTACGCGAGACAAAGCGGGGAGGTGGAACAGCGGTGACGGTAGCAGACTGTTGGCCATTTGGTTTTGTCCGAGTGTGTGTTTGTTGCTATGATGCACCGGCAGAAATTGCCAGCCGATGAGAGGGTTTGTTGGAAATTAGGGTTTTTCGTAAGATATGGAAGAAAATTGTTGAGCAAACTTAATAAGTTAAATATCATTTTATTTATTTTTTAAGATGGTTCCTAATTTATAAGGGGTCGTTTGGTTGCTAGTTAGGAGGTGATTTATTCATGTATTAAATCCTACATAACTTGTACATTGTTTGGTAGCATTATTTTGTTATGTATAAAAATTCAATACACCAAATTTTGGTGTTTGTTTAATAATTTAGAATCTTGCATAAGTAATACATGTTAAAGTTATGAGAGTATCTATGTACTATTTTATATAGGATCGAAGATGAGATAACTAATACATAAATAACTAAGCCCTATATAACTCAATCCTACATAACTAAAACTTGCGTAACTCTAAACCAGCAACCACATGACACGTAAGTTCATTTGGGCCTCGTAAGCTACTGTCATTCTCCTGTCAGGCCTAACCAACTACCTATGCAAGAAGATTTTTATGTCAAAATTGCATATGACACAATAAGAACTCTTAAATCTCTTTGAGCCCGCCCTTGTTGCTTTGAACATCCTCTCAACCTTCCTTTGCAAATGCCTAAAAGAGGCATAATGGGCTAAGTTTCATGCTGCTTTCGTTCCATATACATGTTTTGGAGCAGAAATCTTGCTTCTTGTAACTTTTGAGATTACAGTATTTTTATGGAAGTAGTATTTTTTCCTGAGATTTCTGCTTTACAGAAAGTTTTATCTGGCCTGTTAAGTTAGATTTGATCTAAGTTGCTCGGACTCGGGTGCGGGTGTCCGATATGGGTGCGGATCTAGAGGTCAAATACTTCATGATCTAATTTTTAAGATTTGGGGATATGGATTCATGTATGGATATGGGTGTGGGGATTCACCTAAAAATAATCAAAATATCCAAAAATAGAGTGGTAAAACCTAAATTATGAGATATTATGTGGAGAACTTGAAGAGAATCCTAAAAGGAGATTAAAGAAAAAAGCATGACATAGAAGTTTCTATATAAAAGGTACTCCATTTTCTTCAATTTCACCTTAGCTTTTGTATTGATTGCAGAAATCATTAAAATTGTCCAAACTTTCCCCATCAATTTTGGTCAAAGCACGCACCCAAAATCGGTCGACGAAATCGGACACGGATCTCACACCCTCATCCACACCCATGTCGTGTTGACACGGGTGCGGCACCAAAAGTGTACAGTCCGAGCAACTTAGGATTTGATATTATGCCTTTACTTTTATTGGTCGAAGAACGCTTTTGGGATCTTGGCCTATCTTTCATTCTGATCCTTCCTTTCTACACCTAGGACTCTCCTGTTTGATGTTCCAACTGAAAAGAGTGATTAACCTTGCACAGGTATTTTGTTAAATTCACCTGTGTCATGATTGATTGGGATGAAAAGAAAGAGGTGGGATGATATGAAATAAAAGAGGAGGTATAATTTTGTGTTTCTATGGTTAAATATGAGGTATAAGAGGAAATACGTTATTCTTTCAGTCTCTTGACATCTCTGATATTTAAGGGGAGGGTGACATAAATGTTGTTTACTTATCTCCTTTAGACCCAAAAACTAGAGGTAAATGATGAATATTATTGCAGTAATCAATGATCCCATTTCCACATTTTTATGCTTCACCTTGCCTTCCATTGTATTAAACATTTTGTTGAAAAAAATTCTGTGCATAAGCTTTGAACTTAAATGCTTATTTGAATTATGAATAGATAAGATATAAAGGTTTATTTCAGTTCAACTAGGCATTTTACATTTTCCTTTTTGTTTTGTTTCTGTTCATCCGTGTTTGTAGAAATGCACAGATGGTTTAGTGAAAGTGCTAAAGGATGTTGCTAATAGCCCGTATGCACCTGAATATGACATTTCCGGCATTTCAGACCCTTTTCTTCATATAAGATTGCTTAAGATCTTATGTGTTTTGGGCCAAGGCAATGCTGATGCTAGTGATTCCATGAATGACATTCTTGCTCAGGTCAGTTATAGCTCAGTGGTCTATTGAAGCATATGTGAATATCATGGACTTGTACAGTTTTGGATTTTTTTTCGAATGCTTTCCTCAGGCATGTTTTGTCAATATTTTGGCAGTTGACGTGTGAATCTTGCATTAGAATGACCTATTCCCTTGATTAGTCTGTAAAGATGGATGGTTTTTTTCCTCTGTCTGTACAAGATGGACGGATTATAGTTGATAAATAAATGATTTCTTATAGTCAAGGATGAAAGCAAGGTATATTTGTACTTGATGAATGTTTGCTTATAGTCGAAGATAACGAATAAGTGTATATAGTTACTTTTAAGCTCGCTGTAATTATTTGTTAAAGGGTTGAAGATCTTGCTGGTACTCTCTCAATTGTAATTAGGAAACCTGTAACCTCTTGTGGTAGGTTTCTGATTTTTGGAAATAGAATACAAGTTGTTACTGTCTCAAAAAAAAAATTAGTTACTTTTAAGTTCATTGGGTGTTAAATAACAGATCTTTTCAATTTATTTTGTTCCTTGTCTCATTGAAATCTTTATTAATACTCACAATGACCCTGCTGGGCTAGCTACTTTATTTAGAAATTTTGTTGTGCAAATCTTTGATGAGGATATTGAGTGAAGCTCTACTAGTAAATGGTTGCGTTAAGCATATTCATCACACAATAAATTTATTCACGATGCATAGACTGTGATTAGCACAAGCATCATAGCAAATACAACAATCTGAGTCAATTGTCTCTTGTTTTTTCTCCTGGCGCATTTTGACAACTAATTTGTGGCAAGTTGAACTATACACCATTACTGAACTACTATTAACTGTATGAATAAGAAGCATTGGAATTTGCTATTCATCAGAGAAGTTATTTTGTGTAGTGAAGAATGACATTTTCTTATTCATTCTCTATCAATTTTAAATTACTTTTTAGGTGGCAACGAAGACGGAGTCAAACAAAAATGCAGGCAACGCTATTCTCTATGAATGTGTTGGAACTATCATGAACATTGAAGATAATAGTGGTTTACGTGTGCTTGCTATTAATATTTTGGGAAGATTTTTGTCCAACCGTGACAATAACATCAGGTAATCTTCATTCATCTAGTTAGATTTTTTTCCTAAAATTTGTTGGGGTAATCTTCCAATTTGTTGCAGCTCTTTTTTTTTTTGTGTCTTAGGATTCCTTAGAATATTCTTTGGTTGAAACCGAATTAATCATTTTCAAAGTTTGTGCACCTTCAATATGTGACTTCTTCCTGAACACCCTCCAATTGGTTTTCCAGATATTTGGCAAATGAGTGGTATATATTGTTTCTTTGCTTTTTGACACACCTTGAATGTGCAAGGTCTTAGTGTTATGATTCTATTGGTGTTACATCAGGAATGAAACTAGAAAAATAATTTGCACCAAACCTATAATTTCAAATTGGCAGAGCATCTAAAAGCTCCCCTAAAATTTGGCAGGGGTTATTACTTGCAACTGTAGACTATTTGTGGTGATAATTATGCCTGAACTTAGCTATTTTGATAGTATTAACCCCCCTCCCGGATGATCTCATCCCAAGGAGTGGCATGCTGTACTTGGTGCTTACCATGTGGCATTTTCTGTCCGTGTCTTATTTCGTTTAATAAAATATTCTTTTACCTTTTGAAATTCATTAATTTTTTAGGTCATCTTTTTCTGGTCAAATTTGTAAAAGAATTTCCCTAGATCTCCCTTATTTAGGCTACTTTTTATTATTTTGCTAAAAATGATGAAGTTTCAATTGATTATTTTTTACAAATTTGGCCTATAAAAGAAGTAAATAGTCATTGCATCTAAAGAAATACACGGTTGAAATTTGTTATTTTGGCTAAAACTAATGAAGCTGTAGACAAGGATGATTTTTCCAAAAAAGAAAAATACACAGTTGAAATAAATAAAAGTTGCATCTTAATTAAGAAATAAATGTTAAATATTATATATATTTTTTCTATTGAAAATCCTTTTGCTTGAGCAAATCTCTTCTTTTCTTTCCTATGGTCAAAAATCTCATCTCTTTTATTCTTTATCCAAATATAATGTTAAGAAAGACATGATACAATTTTATTCATTTTGCATGAGTTATAAAAATACAAATTCATACATAAAAATAGAAGTGAAACAATAAAAGAAAATTATTTTAAATATTATCAGACTTAATATTCATATTTTAATCAATATTTAAATTTCCTTTCTTTTAAGTAGTTCGTTATATCCAAATGTAAAGGTTCCATATTATCTTTAGACAAAAAGTTTGTTTCTGGATTTTCGACTCTTTTTTAATGATGCTTGATATAGCTGAACAAGGCATTTAGATGACCCGTATGTCTTTGACCAGTGCCCCTTACCTCCATATATGTGACATATGCTTTATGAATTTTTTCTTTGGAAAAGCTTCTGGCTTTTCTTCCTTCTCTTTAAATTGCTGATTGTGTCTCAGTGTGAGACGACTATCATGATATTTTCTTTGACCATGGCCATGGCCACGACCACGACCACTTCTGGGGCCATGATTTCTTTCGGCAATAAAAAGGTGAGAAAGCAATTCACAATATTTAGTAAACCTGGTACCGCGATATTGCTGCTGCAGGAGCATATTTGCGGGGAAAATGTGGAGTATTTTTTTCTTTTTCAAGCTTATCTTGTTCAGTAGTTTTTTCTTCGCATAAATTTCAGATGTGATAATTTTGAACATTGTTGAATTATACTCAATTATATTTTAAAATCTAATAATCTTAGATTTAACCAATCATGACGTGTTTACGGAAGGACGACCAATTTCAGGTGGTTGAATCTTTCTTTTAGATTCTTCCACAATTTTAACATGTTTGTAGAAGGACGACCAACTTCAAGTGGCCGTATCATTCTTTAAGATTCTTCCACAATTTTAGAGGATCTTTTGTTGTAAGATATTGTAATTTAACCCCTCGTCAAGATGGTGGAGGAGGAAAATCAAAACTTTGGCACGGTCTTGATTAGATGCTTTATTGTCATCTTTAGTGGCTTCTGCCAGACCCATTTATTCTAAATGTAATTCAGCACCTAGTTCCCATGATGCATAATTTGTTCCAGAAATATCAAGAACAGTAAATTCAACATTTGAAATGTTAGACATTTTAATAAAATGAAATTCTTACCCTTTTACCTGTTTAAAATATCCTCAATTGGTTAGAGCTTCGTGCTGATAATGTGTTATAAAATAGATCTAGAATTAACTGGAACAAATTTAAATAGGAAATAAAAGCAGGAAACTAAATCAGAAAGAAGAGAAAGATTGGAGAGAATATATTGCTCCGTATGTATTTATGCTTTGTATCTGTGTGTTTGTTTCTCAACAACGAAGGGCTATTTATAGCCCAAAGATTCATCAAACAACAATAAAGTAAGTGGGCCCCATAGCCCACACAATTGAAAAGGCTTATGATCATGTCAACTGGAATTTCTTGCTAAAAGTTCTAAAAGACATGGGATTTGGAGCGAAATGGATTTGCTGGATAAAGTTTTGCATCTCAAATGTAAGATTCTCACTCATTATAAATGGCAAGCCTGAAGGATTTTTTCAATCCCATAGAGGTCTCAGGCTAGGAGGCCCTATGTCACCTTTTCTGTTCCTACTAACTATGGAGGGTCTGAACCACATGTTTAGAACAACAAAGGGAAATGGCTGGTTAAAAGGATTTAGTGCTCAGATAGGGAGAGGTGATGATCTGGAAATCACACATCTTTTCTATGTAGATGATGCTCTGGTCTTTTGTGAAGCAGAACTAGCACAAATCAGACACTTAAGAGCTATCCTTACAATATTTGAGAGTATTTCAGGGCTTCATGTTAACTGGTCAAAAAGCTCCCTCTTCTCAGTTAATCAAGTAGACAGTTTACAAAGTCTAGCCGAGAATCTGGGATGCCAGGTAGCCTCTCTGCCTACAAAGTACTTGGATTTGCCTCTAGGGGCCAAAAACAAGGAGTTGGAAGTTTGGAGTGAGGTGATGGAGAGAGGTGAGAAAACGCTATCAAGGTGGAAAAGCCAGTACTTATCACTTGGGGGCAGGCTGACTCTAATCAAGTCAGTTTTAGATGGGCTACCTACCTACATGATGAGTCTATCTCCAATACCCAAGAGCACTTTGAAAAGAATCAACAAAATGAGAAGATCCTTCTTTTGGCAAAGGGAACAAAGAAAAGAGAGGCTATAACTTTGGTGAAATGGGAGATACTCACTTTGAGCAGAAAACAAGGTGGTCTTGGCATGAGAAAGCTTAGCATTCAGAATAATTGCTTGCTACAGAAATGGTTATGCAACTTTTGTACGGAAGATAGAGCCTTGTGGAGAAGATTCATAGCAGGGAAATACGACTTGTTTAGCCAATGGACTACTGAGGAGGTGATGGGCCATTTGGATGCAGTGTGTGGAAGATCATTAGAAGGTTGTGGCCACAGTTCAATGACAATATCTAATTAGTGTAAGCAATGGCTTGAAAACGGACTTTTGGAATGAAATCTGGAAAGGGGAGGATAGCTTGAGGAACTTATTCCCAAATCTCTACACGCTGAGCTTACAAAGATCTACTGCTATCGCTTAAGTGTGGAGCCAACGAGGATGGAATTTAGTGTTTAGGAGGGCTTTGAATGACTGGGAAATTGAGGATGTCGCTAGGCTACGAGATGTGCTTAACAGTCCACCAGACATATCTTAAAGAACAAACAAACCAATTTGGAAGCTACATAGCAAAGGAATGTACACAGTTAAATCTTGTTATTGGAGGATGATTGTTAATCAGACAATGAATAACAAGTGGCCTTGGAAGCTACTGTGGAAGACAAGAAGCCCATTAAAAGTAGTATGTTTTTCCTGGTTGGTCATAAGAAAAGCTTGCCTTACTCATGAGGCATTACAAAAAAGGGGGATGCAGTTATGCTCAAGATGCTTTATATGTGAGCTTCAGCAGAAGTAAATAATTATTTATTCATTCACTGTAAAACAACTTCAGAATTGTGTAACATGTTTTTGTGTATACTAGGGGTCAACTGGGTAATGCCAAAGACAACCATGGGCCTCCGTAGTAGCTGGACAGGAATTGGCAATAGAGGGAAGCTGAAGATTGATGGAAGACTATCCTAGCATGTATATGGTGGACTTTATGGAAAGAAAGGAATGCTAGGTTTTTGAAGGGCAAAAAGATAGTTCTCAAAAGATAAAAATGAAATGCTTAAGTCTTTTGTTTTTCTGGTGTAAGCAAGATCTGGTGGGGGAAAACATAGATATAGTCAATTTTATAGGAAACTTGTAATTCGATATATCTTTATGTGGGTGTGCCCACCACCCTGTGGGATGTAAGTTTCCAATTCATCATCTTTTGGATGATGAATTATTTGTGAATTCAAAGTTACCTTTATCTCAGAAAAAGCCCTCTTGAAGCAGGTGAAGACTTGAGAAATCCTGATGTTCCTGAAGAAATTAGTGAACTCGAGACTCAAGTGAATGAAGAACTTCCAATAAGCTCTACTAATGATAAGATAAATTTAAATCGATCGAAAGTTACAGTGGATAATGTTTTTGCATATAATGTTACACTTAACATCATGCAAGACAGTGAGGATTTTGAGCCTAAATTTGTTGAAGAATGTCGATGTAGAGATGATCGACCTAAATGAAAGGAAGCAATTCAATATGAGTTGAATTCTCTAGATCAAGAATCTATTAACATATTTACGAATCCCAATCTTGGAAATATAACATCCCACTTTTCTTTACTACCCAGGTCTTCGATACATTTAGAAATTAGGTACTCCAGGCATCAGGTATTTAGAGCAAGTGTGGCTGAGATTGATGATACATTCCATCCAAGAGAAGTGTGGACTGAAAAATGATGTCAAAGTACCCACGGTCATATTTGAAGACAATGTCGTGTGTATTGCTCAGTTGAAAGGTGGCTTCATAAAAGGAAACAGAATGAAACATATTTCACCTAAATTATTTCACACATGATCTTCAGAAGAAAGATGAAATTGATGTACAACAAATTCGTTCAAGTGATAAAATAGCAGATTTTATTCACTAAGGCATTACCAACGTCAACATTCTAGAAGCTAAGATATAAGATTGGAATGCACCGTCTCCTAAGTATCAAATGAAGTTTTCATCAAGGGGAGAAACTATGCGCTGTACTCTTTTTTCCTTGGCCAAGGTTTTATCCCACTGGGTTTTCCTGGCAAGGTTTTTAATGAGGCAGCTAATGATACGTATTAAGCTCACGTCGAACATTCCTTTTCCATATACAATTAAGGGGAAGTGTTATGTATAATTGTTAATGGAAATGGAGGTGTGAATTATTGATGGTTATAGTGGGCTATGGGGCTCACTTACTTTATTGTTGTTTGATGAATATTTGGGCTATAAATAGCCCTTCGTTGTTGAGAAACAAACACACATATATAGAGCATAAATACATATGGAGCAATATATTCTCTCCATCTCTCTCTTCTTTCTCATTTAGTTTCCTGCTTTTATTTCCTATTTAAATTTGTTCCAGTTAATTCTAGATCTATTTTGTAACAATAAAAAAGTGGACAGTTGATACGTCATTATTTTTGCTGTAATATTTTTATTTG
Organism: Solanum sejunctum; assembly: GCA_025642045.1. Lineage (NCBI taxonomy): Eukaryota > Viridiplantae > Streptophyta > Magnoliopsida > Solanales > Solanaceae > Solanum > Solanum sejunctum. Next base: position 7,815,096 of record JAOTQJ010000083.1, read on the forward strand.
GCAAAAAATATTTGAGCTATAGTCAAGTTTTTTAAAAATTGATTTGACCTAAAAACAAAAGTACACAGGTAAAATAAATAACTAGTGCATCTAAGGAAACAGTAACAATCGGTTCTCCATTGTTTTATTTGGCTAAGATGGATTCCAGCCAAGTTTTTCGCAAAATTTTGGATCCAAAAAAGAAAAATATACACAGTTATGACATATAGTCATTGTATTGTATCTAAAGAAGAAGTTAAAAGAAATCAAAGTTGAGTTAAACATGCATTGTATATTAAGTTGAAGAAAGAAGAAATACACAATTGTGACAGATAAGCCATTGTATACAATTGTGTTTGTCAAAAAAAAAAGAGCCATTGTATACAATTGTGAGGCAATTAATGGTTGAAAAATAGTCCATCGGGAAGCTGATTTTTCTTCATTCTCACACGCCAAAAGGAGTGTATCCATGTTCTTTTTCAGCATCAGCTCAAGAGGGTAACATCTATTAAATTATCAAATTCAGGGAGTAGTTAAGACTACGAATAGTTTAGGGGTGCAACTAGTAACCCGTGTCAAGTTATTTTTTTCGATATTCTGCCTTGCAAACATAAGAATAATTTAATCTACTTTTTAAGGATTTTAATATTTGATATGCCCAAGGAACTGCAGGCGCATTTGGTTTTATCTTGATAATTACACCATATATGGTTCTTCTTTTTGTTCTGGTAGAAACTTAAATATCTTGTTACTTTGAGTTTAAAAAATGGCAAAAGACAAGATAATAAGGAATAAAAAGTACAACAACAACAATATACCCAGTGAAATCCCACAAAGTGGGGGTTCAAGGGAGGGTAGAGTTACGCAAACCTTATCACTATCTTGAGGAGGTAGAGAGGCTACTTTCAAGAGATCCTCAGCTCAAGTGCATTAATCCCAGAGAAGGAAAAAAAGTGGAGAAAGTACAATGGCTAATAGGAGAAGTAGTATAAAGTCTATGAGAGTGAAATAATAACAACAACAAAATAGTGTAATAGTTGAAATACAATAAACAACATAATGCAAGAACTACAAGGGCACGACTAGTCCTACACCAGGCACAAAACCTCGTAAGGCATGATAACACTCTACCTCTTCATACTATTCTTGTATCCTAATATGCGATATCCACTCCTTCCTATTTAAAGTCATGTCCTCAGTAATATGAAGATGAGTCATGTCCTGTCTAATCACCTCTTCTAAGTACTCTTTAGGTCTACCCTTCCCATCCCCGTATCTTTACAACCAGCCTCTTGCACCTCCTCACCTGAGTGTTGACACACCTTCTTTGCACATGCCTAAACCATCTGAATCTTACTTTCTTTATCTTGTCAGTCATAGGGGCCACTCCCACTTTCTCTAGAATAACTACATTCCTAATCTTGTCATTCCTGGTATGTCTACACATTCATCTCAACATTCCATCTCTGCAACATGCATCTTTTGAACATGAGATTTTGATTGGCTAGAACTTTGTCCCATATAACAAGGACGATTGGACTGCTGACCTGTAAAACTTACCTTTAAGTAAAACATGTAAAAGCAAAATTAGGAAATTGTTATTAGATAGTATATAGTCAATGCTTAAAATTCACAAACATGATTCAATAATGTTGTAGGTAGACAAGATCTATAATGGATTATCACCCAAGATTAGCATCAAGGGGAGCTTATCTTTAGTAGCGGAAGAATTTGAAAAATAGTGAATAAATTATCAAAGTGGCATGACTAGAGATTGTTTAGAATGACTTAGTTTTAGTGTTTTTAAGTCTAAATAGCTTTTAAACATTTTTTAGTGTTTGTATAAATTGAAAAAGTGCTTATAAGCACTTGAGTTTAAGATAAAACGATAAACATTAGCCAAAAGCCAATTTGAACAGGCTTAGTTGGTGTTTGATCATGTTTCACTGTGAAATTTGAGAAAAGTAGTTTTGTTTTCAAAGTTAATGAAAATTGGAGTTGTGTTTGGCTAGAAATACATGCGAGTAATTTGGAGTGAAAAAATGAAAACACCTTTTTATTATTTTTTTCAAATTTTGAAGTTGAATTCTTAACTTTTATGGCCAAGCATGAACTCTAGGGAAAAAAATAAAATCATTTCATGGCCAAACACCCACATAATATGCATTTTGGTGGTTGCAGTTAATTTGAGTCTGTATTGAGTGCTATTCCATATGTGGTGGTTCTATTTATGCCTTAATTAGTATCATCTTTATGTATCAATTGTTTTAATTATGATGTTTCTCTGAACAAATTATCTTATATTGTTCAAATTTAAAGAAAAATGTCAAGGAGGCCAGTGTTGTCAATGGCGAAAAGCTTTAAAAAGCGGTCAGGTGTATTGGGGCTTTAAGCGCAAGTTAAAGCCTAAACATCCGTTAAAAAGGGGAAATCAAATATATACATATATAATATATATGTAAGAAAATAATAAAGTCATTCATATTGTTTTCCTTAACAGTTAATGTATCTTTTTGCCGATTACATTTATTGTTTAGTACCACTCAATTCAATATAAAATGCATAGGCAATGAGGCACACATCTTAGCTAGTTGCCTGCATTGAAATGCAACTTAAGGGAGGCAAATCCCTTTCCATATGTTTTTCTATGCTTCAGGGCTTAAGTGCATCTTAAATGAAGATGACACTGAATGAGACAAGTAAGAATTAACAAATTGTCACCAAGTGGCTTGAAGTCTAGAGAGCTGGATAAAGGTAAGAATTAACAAATTGTCACCAAGTGGCTTGAAGTCTAGAGAGCTGGATTAAGGAACTTAAAGAAAATATACTGAATTCTATTCAAATAAATATGGCATTTATCATTTTGTCATGTTCCAACATGTATGACACGATTCCTTTTGTATAAAACTTTCACTATAGCTGTGAATAAAGATTTATCAAACTACTCAAAATTTAAACTTCAATGTGATGTATTTTTCTAACTTGAACTTCACTTAAAATTTTTTTACATTATCACAAATATAAGTTTTAAATTGAATTAAGATTTTAACTCCATGAGTGGTTGGATAACATTGTATAAAATGATGTAAATGGATGAAAGCTACTCAATGTTGAAAGGAGAACTCGTTGGTGATACATAATAAAGAGGGGAGCAAGGGCCTTGCCAGCTCCCACTTCTTCTTCCTTGTTGTACCTTAGTTATGTGTAATCAAAATAAGACATGCTTTTGTATCAAAATATCCATGGTTTTGGTCTGATGTGTATGTGACTGCAACCTGCATGGAGTTTCAGTACAAAAATTTTCATGTTGTCAGTTGGCAAATATTGGAGAAGAATATTATTGATGTGAGGGATGTAGCAGACATTGATGTGAGGCTTGCCACTCAACCTATCCCCAAGAGGGAAAACTTTAAATATTTAGGGTCCATCATCCAGAGTAGTGGCGATATCGACAATGATGTCCCACATCGTATTGGGGCAGCATGGAATAAATGTATGCTAGCCTTTAGAGTATTGTGTGATAAGAAGATACCACCTAACCTCAAAGGTAAGTTTTACAAAATGGTGGTTAGACCATTTTTGCTGTATGGGGTGGAGTGTTGGCCAATAAAAAAGGCATATGTTCAGAAGATGCATGTCGCAGAGATGAGGATGTCGATATGGATGTGTGGTCACACTAGGAGTGATAAGATTAGGAATGAGACATTCGGGAGAAGTTAGAGGTGGCCCCTGTGGCTGATAAAATGAGGGAAACGAGACTGCAATGGTTTAGACATGTGCAGAGAAGGAGTACCGATGCCATTGTTAGGAGGTGCAAGAGGTTGGTTTTGGGAGTTACACGGAGGGGTAGAGGTAGACCGAAAAAAAGTATGGGGGGAGGTGATCAGACAAGATATGGTTAAACTTGATCTCACCGAGGACATGACCTTAGATAGAAAGGAATGAAGGAAACGGATTAGAGTAGCAAGCTAATTGGTTGGTAAGGATTGGGTGGATGTTAGGCCTTGGGGTATAGTAGGGTAGCAGGAGTAGTCGTATTTTTTATCATGTGTTGTCATTATCTGTCATATATGTGTTAGTTTTATCGTATTTACATACTGTCATGTGTTTTTCATTATTAGTCGCTCTTTCTGTTCCCTTTCCTTTCCTTTCCTTTTTGTTATATCTAGTCTTTTTCTGCTTATGGTTTTGAGACAAGGGTTCCCAAGAAACAACCTCTCTACTTCCATGAGGTAGTGGTAAGGTTTGCGTACATTTTACCCTCCCCAGACCCCACTTGTGGGATTTCACTGGGTATGTTGTTGTTGTTGTATCTATATTATTACACAGAGACCCTATTTATAGACACTACAATACAATTCTTTACCGAGTAGGATACTATTTATTATTTCTATTCCAACTACTATTCCTATTCCTAGTTCTCTTCTAAGTAAAATTATATATACCTACTCCTATTCTAACACTCTCCCTCGAACTGGTGCATACAAGTCATATGTACTTCTTACAAAAGTAATTAATACGAGGACCAATGAGGGGTTTGATGAGATATCTGCAAGTTGATCACTTGATTTCACAAAATTGATAGTTAATCTTAATGTGCTTAATCTTCTTATGACATACTGGATTTGAGAAGATAGTTTCAGACCATAAAGTCACTCACACAATCTACATATAAGGCTACCAGACTCCCCTGAGCAACAAAATCAGGTGGTTGCTCTATATAGACTTCTTCCTCGAGATCATCGTGGAGAAAAAGCATTCTTAATGTCCAACTAATTAAAAGGCCAATGGAGAACGACAACCATAGATAGAAAAAGAGGACATATGCTATTTTAGCCACGAGAGAGGAACATCACTCTAATCCAGCCCAAATATCTAAGTATGCCCTTCTTTTTTTATTTGGCAAAAGTAATCTAAAAGAGAAAGAAAACGCTCTAGAAAAACTTAGATCTGTTGGAAACAATGCAATGCTTGCTGGAAAGTGCTCAAAATCTAGTATAAAATATACTAGTCCTGAGATGAGTTGATCTTAAACAAGAAAGTCACTATAAAACTGGTCGGAACATGCTCATGTGTCGCAAATTAGATTTGAGGAGTCATAAAAAAGATACACAGTACTATGCTATTCAGATATGAGAAAGTAATTTGGAAAAATTCACAATACTACGAAATTAAATATGAGTAGTTTGGAGAGATGCACCGTGCTATGCAAATCGGATAAGAGAAAGTAGTCACCACACAAACTAAATATGAAAAAGCAACAACAACAACAACAATATACCCTAGTGCCTCAAAAGGTTCCTGCTCATTGCGGGGTGAGGCGGGGGTCGGATGTACGCAGCCTAACCCCTATGTTTAAAAACATAAAGCGGTTGTTTCCAGATGACCCATGAGGAGCG
>JAOTQJ010000083.1:7820573-7841578 GCA_025642045.1 Solanum sejunctum
GATAGTTTAAAGAGCCATTTTGCTTTATTCCATCATACTCCAAGGCCAAAAAATAATCAATCTTTGGCTCCATCCGAAATATGAAAAAGCAATTACTGAAAAAATGGCATGGTGCTATACAAATTAGATATAAGAAAGTAATCACTGGAAAGATGGCATGGTTCTACAAAAACTAAATGTGAAAAAGTAGTCATTGGAAAGATGGCACATTACTGAACAAATTAGATATAAGAAAGTAGTCACCGAAAAGATGACACGGTGTTCCACAAACACTGACAGATGTGAGGTTGACACAAAATAACCCTAGAAAATCACCAAAAATTAACGCACAGTGACCTGTCTGGCTGAGTTTTCTTCCCCTGAATATGGGGTTCATGAATATATCATTGGCCCTACTTTTGTTAACATAACCAATGGCCAGAAGCGGCATATATGGGTCATAGCCACCCACCGCAATCAAAGCTTTTTTTTATTTTCTACTAAGATCATAAAAGCTCTGATACCACGTGAGAAATATTGGAGAATAGTATTATTGAATTGTGTATCTACATTATTATACAAAGACTTTATTTATAGAGGCTACAATACAATCCTTTATTGAATAGGATACTATTTACTATTTCTATTTTTACTACTATTCCTATTCCTATTCCACTTCTAAGTAAAATTGTATATACCTATTCCTTTTCTAACATTTGCCACCTTCTGTTGCTCCTGATTGTGTACAACAATTTTGAAACAATACCTACTTGAGATGGATGTGTCGGCAAACTAGGAGCGACAGGATTAGGAATGAGGTTATATGGGAGAAGGTAGGAGTGGTTTTTGTAGTGGACAAGATGAGGGAAGCTAGGCAAGCATGGTTTAGACATGTGAAGAGGAGATACATTGACCCTCCAATGGGGAGGTGCAAGAGGCTAGTTATAGGGCTTACACAAAGGGGTAGAGATAGGCCCAAAAGGTATTGAAGAAAGGTGATTAGACAGTATATTACACAACTTCATATTATCTAGGATATGACTCTATATAAGGCGTGGAGGCCTTGTATTAAGATAGAAGGTTGGTAGGGGTAGAGTGTTGTCTTGCTTTGCGAAGGTTTAGGCTTGTTAGTGCCAATTGTAGTACTAGTTGTACCCTTGTAGGTCTTGTCATATGTTATTTATTGTGTTTCGATTATCACACTATTTTGTTGTTGTTTCTTCTTATAGACTTTACAATGCTCTTCTAATTAACTACTATGTTTTTGTAATGGTCCAGTCCGCTAATGATATTGTCCGCTTTGAGCCTAAGCCCGCACAACTTTAAAATGCATCACTAGTAGGTAAGACCTGCTTACTTATATATCCAGCATCTATCCTGTGTCTTGCCGATGTGAGACTTCTTATCTACGTTACATACATCCTCTCTATGGACTCAGTGTCCTCGCTAAGGTTTGCTCCATCGCCATGAGATTTGCCTAGACTCAATATTGAGGTTTGCCCTACCTTACCACGATTTACCTAGATTCAGTTGAACTTTGGCCTACATCGACAAGGCTGAAATAGGAGTGGCTCTGGTACCATTTTAACGGCCTAGCCTGCTAGTGATATTGTTCGCTTTGGGCCTAGGCCCGCACGGTTTTAAAACGTGTCACTAGTAGGTAAGATCTGCTTATTTATATACCTAGCATCTCTCCTGTGTTTTGTCGATATGTAACTTCGTATCTTAAGATAGATTGTTATAGCTGTCTTCATTGTTTCTTCTTCTTTTACTTGGGTTTGATGCACTTGAGCTGAGGGTCTTTTGGAAACAACCTCTCTACCCCGACGAGGTAGTGGTAAGGTCTGTGTACACTCTATCATCTCCAAACTCCATTTAGTGGGATTTCACTAGGTATGTTGTTGTTTTGTTTTTTTATCTTTGGGGAGAAGGGAGGGAAAAGGGGGTTTCCTTCTTTGGATTAAATGCCACATTTATTTTGGCTTCATAATTACTTCTATTCTTCGAGAATATGCTTTTCAGTTTATTGAGGTTCAAATTATTTCAGATATGTTGCCTTGAGCATGCTGATGAGAGCTATAGCTGTAGATAGTCAAGCAGTACAAAGGCATCGGGCAACAATTTTAGAATGCGTGAAGGTATATTGCCTTTACATTTTATTGTTTCTTCTCATAAACCATAACAATTTACTGCTTCATGTTTTCCTCTTCTTCAATCCATGTTCTTTTACTCTTACATGGAGTACCTCCTACATAATACATCTTCAGTGTATGCTTAAAATTGTTTTAGGCAGCATTTTTCATGATTTATGCTCTAGATATGTAGTACTCTAGGTTTATAAGGTCTGTCTTAAATCTTAGAAGTTATGTAGATGCTGCAGGGGAATGTGTTACACATACATATGCACACTATTCATGGCATCTTTCACGCTCGTACTTCCGTCATTATATGGCTTCTTGAGTTTAATGCAAATGTCTAACATCTTTTCCCAAAGTTTTCATATTCATCATTTCTGTTGCAACTTATGTGCTTATTTAATTCTCAGGACTCCGATCCCTCAATTAGTAAAAGAGCCCTTGACCTAGTGTATCTATTAGTAAACGACTCCAATGTGAAGCCATTGACCAAGGAGTTAACTGAACACCTGGGAGTAAGCGATCCAGAGTTTAAGGGAGATCTGACCGCCAAAATCTGTTCCATTGTGGAAAAGTAAGTCAATACTGAATAAGTGTACTTATCATCTCTTATTTTTGTAATTCACAGAAAGTTCATGCTTTTGAATATTCTGGAAATAGATCTTTTGGTTGTACTTTGCTATTTCCTGTTTTAATTTCTGTTGATTTTTCTGGCCGTGTCTCCAAGGGGTTTATTGTTGTAATATGATCACATAACCTTCATGAACGTGTGGATTGTTCGTTCAGTCAAATGCATCTTGTTCTTACAACTGCTTATGGTGAAGTAGGTTCTCTCCTGAGAAAATTTGGTACATTGATCAGATGCTCAAGGTCCTTTCTGAGGTATGCATAAACTGGTAGATTCATAAATTTAGATCTCTTTTCTTTTATTCAACCAATCTATTTTTCTTTATTATCCTTCAAATCAGTAGTCTATGGTGCTTCCCATGTGTCTATTGTTAGGGGGCAAGCTACAATATTATTTTAGTTCTGTCGCAATTTGATCTAGTGTTTCTAACTTTAAAGTGATCTTGTGTTTCCCTTAATGACTGTTTTATGTTTTATTACCTGGACAGGGATGTAGCTAACTAGTATATTCCATGTGCCAAAGTTTGGTAATGCAGAGGTCACAGTAGTAGAGATTTTTTATTATGCATGACGGCTTGTCACGATCCAGTCCATTGGGCCGTGCGAGCACCTACCCTAAAACTTAGATAGGGGAATCCTCTATCACCCAATTTAAAACATATATTGCGGAAAAGATTAAAATATGCTGAAACATTTTAAATGATTTGTATAAAACTTCTCAATCTTTCTTTAGAAACGTTTGAAAGTATGATAAAAACCTTTTTACAATACCAAGAGAACCTTCCCAAGGAACTAGTCTAAACAGATACAAGAGCTTCAAAGAGTAAGAGATAAATGTACATAAAGTAGACACTGTTTCTACCATTAATAGAGAGAAGTAAAAGCTGTTGGAGATCATTGTTATCTTCACCTAAGAAACATCACTGACACTACAACCAGACTATGCCAAGTGACATAGACAAAGCAGTATCAGTACAACAACACGTATTGGTAGGCCTTATCGGCAACCCAAATCTACCACATAATATCATGTAAATAGTTGAAAAGAAAACATGCAATATGCTGATTATGTACTCTAAACTTGGTCACAGTGCCCCGCTATCTCAAGTCACACTACCCATAACAAGTACACTTTAATCCCAGCTTCCTACCTCTTTTTGTTGCCAGCTTTACCATTTATCATTTCATTCTCTTGTCATGCTAAGACTTTTCCAAGCCCACCCCTTGATACGCACCAAGGCTTCCCAAATGTAAAACCATTACTAACTCTATTAACCAGCCTACCACTATCAAGCTCCCATTTCAACACAAAGACCCTTAACCAATTTAGTAACCCACTTGTAATACTCTTACTAAACCATCATGACTCAATCCCCTTTCTCAGAAGGTCCCAGACCATCCAGACTGACAAGACAGTGCAAGCTAGTAGATAAGCTAAACTTTCAGTCAACATCCTGACTTAACAATGCTTCAGTCATACAAAAATATGAACATGTAACCACAATTTGATAAAATAGATAACATATTATAACCATTGTTAGAAACATAACCTGGACTCCCAATCCTCACCGAGATACAACTGATAAAATAGCACAATGAAGCTCAGTTCTGCAATGAGTATACAATATCTAATAGTTTCCCCTCATCATATATATCAATCAGATTATGACACGTGATAAATTGGACCAACATTTTTTTTGGTAACTGAAGAAGTTTTATTACGAAGCGAGAAATCAAGCTCAAAGAAACAAAAAAAAAGACACTGGACTAGTCCCAATGCTGAGCGTGCACCTTTACTCCTTTGCTACCTATCTAACTCTAGCGAGGGTAGAAATTAAGTCCGGACAAAACTCTAGCTAACTTAGGCTTCTTAGAAACGCAGTAGTAAACATCTTGGATTATCAATCTCACAATTGTAGCCGACTTTCATTTCTTTCCTTGGAATATGATTTGGTTTCGCTCCTGCCACACTTGATACATGCATCCATCCAAGACCATATGATAGATGATAGAGTGCGCTGCATTTGTTTGACGATGACGTTCCATCCATTTGCACTCTGTTTGCCAGGCACAAATAGGTCTTGTGATTCCTTGCCATTTCATTTATTGGTCGCATATCTCAGCCGCTACTGGACATTGCAAGAATAGGTGCCTAAGAGTTTCATCTTCTGCTTCGCACACTTGCATTGTGGTTCTACATTGAGCCCCCATAATTAACCTATCTATCGTGTATACCTTGCCATTAGCTACAAGTACACCATAAACAGCCATTTTGGTGGGCTGGATTACCACACACAAGCTTCCTCCAACTCACCCTAGGCAGGGTACCCATAAGCTTTAAGTATATATGACGTATTGAGAAACTTCCCAACTCTCATTTCTTTGGATACTCTCAGTCCAGCATCTTCAATATAGGTGGAAGCTTTGAGGATTTTTCTGACCAGTCACGATGCTTGATTAGCTAGTGTAGCACTTACTGCTTCTCCTTTTATGTAGTATAGATGACTCCATCGGACCCACAATTTATCTTTTTTGTTACACAGGTTCCAAGGCAATTTACATATGCAGCTTTATTGCACATACCTATATTAGCAGATTCAAGCCTCCTGCACTCATAGGCATACACATTCTATCCTAAGGTATCAGCGCTTTCTTGGATACTTCCATAGATCCTGTCCACAAAAATGTTCGCAAATCCTCTCTATTTGTTCCACCATTCTTTTTGTCAATTGAAATATCTGGGACCAGTATATTTGTATAGATAGCAGTACACTCTTCAGCAATTATACTCTACCTGCATACGAAAGCAACTTTGCTGTCCATGATGTAACTTTGCTCATCACTCCACTCTAATAGTGGTTGACATTGGACCAAGGATAACCTTTTAGTACTTAATGGCACCCCCAAGTACCTAAAGGGTAACTCTCCTTTTTCCATAGCAAGGAGCTCTAGGATTTTCAGTTGTACTTCTGGCTTCACCCCTCAAAAATAGATGGATGATTTTAGTAAATTTTCCTGCAGCGCTGATGCACTCGAAAACTGTTGTAATTTGGCAAATAACCTCTGGACTGAGACCAAGTCTCCCCTGCTAAACAAGAGGAGATCATCTGCGAAGCCAAGTTGCACTATCTGTAGTTGTACACACCTTGGATGATACTTATAAAGCTTATGTTGCTTCAATTGCTTCATGAGTCGACATAAGTATCCCATTGCTAAAACAAATAGGTAAGGGGATATTGGATCACCTTGCCTTAGCCCTTTCTTGGCTGAGAAAGGCTCAGTCGGCTGCCCATTTATTAAGATTGTGTAGGCCACAGAGGTCATACAGTACATGATCCATCCTATAAAGAATACAGGAAAATCAAGACTTACAAGGATCTGCTCCATGAAACCCCATTCTATCGAATCGTATGCCTTCATCATGTCAATTTTCATCATACATCGTGGTGACATATTCTTCCTCCCATATCCCTTCACTATCTCATGACTTAACACTATATTGTCAGAGATGAGTCTTTTGGGCACAATTGTGTGGGATCAATTAGCACTTCCATCACTGGTTGAAGCCTTGATGTAAGCACTTAAGACATGGTTTTACATATCACTGTGCAACACGATATAGGACGAAACTCTTTGGCTGTGGAAGGATGTTTAACCTTTGGAGTGAGAGTGACAGTGGCATAATTCACCAGTGGATGTATCGTATTTTGGTGAAAGAATTCTAATACTGCCTTTATGACGTCTTCCCCAATGACAGGCCATGTCTTATAAGTAGTGCATTGAACCCATCTATTCCAGGAGCCTGGTGGTCTTATATAGACATCACAGCATCTATTTCTTTTTCTAGTTATTGGCCTAATGAGGGTTAGTTGCTGTTGTTTGCTGAGAATAGCTCCACTTTGCATAACCGTTTCATCAATACTAGGCAGAGTTCCTGCTGAAGAGTGCAGTAGTTTCTTGTAGAACCCCAGTATCTCCTTTTTCTCTTCCTCCTCATTGTCGATAATGTTCCCATCATCTGTAAACCAAACTTCTAATCATGTTCTGGGATGTTCTATTCTTCATGCAGGCAAAGAAATATTTTGAGTTTGAGTCTCCTGCTTTTAGCCAGGTGATTCTAGATTTTTGTCGCAAAAATACTCTCCTCTACTAAATGCTACTTCTCCAGTTGTTGTTTCAATATTGTTTCTTCATCAAATAAAGACGAAGGACAGCCTGGTTGTCCCATTTTGGCCTGTAGCTGGGCCAACTCAGATCTTGTGTTTTGAATCTTGATCTCATAGTGACGATATTCTTGCTTGTTCAACTCTTTGAGAGCAATTTGAACTTTTTTTCAGCTTTTGCCAAAGTTTCAGTCCCTGTACCATTGTCCTTCCATGCTCCTTCCACCAAAGTAAGAAAGTTGGGGTGGTCGGTCATACAATGAAAGAACCTGAACATTTTTCCTCCTTTAGCAAGTCTCCTCTCTATTAGGACACTCAGTGGATAGTGGTCTGAAAGGTGAGGGTCTAAGATGTGGGTTTCCAAGTGTGGCCATTGTTGAATCCAAGCTGCATTTACCACCGATCTGTCTATCCTACTATAGATATGGTGATTAGTCCAAGTAAGTGCCCTTCCTACACTTTGCATTTCTTCCATTACCGTGTCAGTCATAAAGTTGTTGAAATCTCTTATTTCTGATTCTTGCACCGGAGCCCCTAGTGTCCTGTCATTCACGTACCTCATAGCATTAAAATCTCTTTGTATAAGCCAAGAATTAGTCATAGTGCTAGCAATATCCAGTAGGTCCTTCCAGATAGCCTTCGTATCTGGATGGTACGTAGACCATAGATGTTAGTAATATAAAACTCCATATTAGCTGCATAAATCTTCAATTGCCCATGTGTAAGTTGTGTACTTTATCTAAGCATATCAAAATCACGTTGCTTATGATCCCATAAAGTTCCATATTCTTCCCTTGCCTCCTATCTGATAGTTGTGTCTCCATTGCCATCGTGGTACTATCTTTTCAACAATACGCAGTACCTTGTCCTTACTTACCCTGTACTCCTCCAAAGCTATACAACCCACATTATTATGTTGTATAAACACCTGCAGATCCTTCTGCTTATGGGCCTGATTTAGGTCTCTTATATTCCAGGACACCAATCTCATTGATGGTGAGTCGTTTTTCCTAGGCAACCAGCGCCTGTTGTGTTTCTGATTTCTCCAGTCCTGCTTACTTCTTTTTCTGCCTCCCCCTAGCAGTGGATTAAAGCCATTGCTAGTCACTAGTCTTGGCGACAATGGTTGTGCCCCAACTTGTGATCCCCTTCTTGCATTTACTCAATTTCTTGTATCCTTTGTGATATTTGTAAGTGCTAGCATTATCTCCTCCCGTGTTTGTAGGTTTAGTTGCTTGACTTGATCCCACATCGCTCTTTATCACATCGGTATCTCCCTTGATTAACTTTTGGTTCTCTTTTGGTCTTGGCTGCTTTTTCCAGACCTGTTGTAAGGGCTTTTTCCCTCTACTTTCTTTGTCATAGTTTCCTCGGGACATACATGACCAATCTGTAAACACTTGGAGCAAAATAAAGGTTTCCAATCGAATTCTTTCTCTTGCTCAAATATATTTCCATTAGACTCTTGTACCTTCACATGTGTTGGCAAGGCATGGGTGACATCTACCTCAATTAGTAATCTAGCATAGGAGATTCTATTGACTGCTGAGGTGCACTCGTTTGCATAGATTGGCCTGCCAAGGTACTACTGATTCGACTCAGTACATCCTTTCTCCAGCAGCTCAAAGGCAAATTGGGAAGACAGGTCCGTAGAGGAATGGGCGCAGTAACTCTTCCTTAAAGTTGAACTCAGGGTTCCATCCTTTTATAATGACTGGTCGGTTATTCAACATATATGGACCAGAATATGCCACAGCATCACATTCCTCCATACTAGCAAATATTACTAGGAAATATCCATCATTGTGATAGTAGATCTCTGGTTTTGTTGTTATTTTCCCTTGAGCCATCACAAATCTCTGAATAGCACCTTGATTCACCTACAACGTACATCACCACGGAGCTTTGCCACTTGCTTGTTTCAAACTCTACCTCTTCCTTAACTAGTTGCGCAACCTTTGCCCCTTCCATCAATACTGGTGGAACATAGCTAAGGTTCATACCTTTTGCAGCCGCCGGGTTCGAAATAAACTGGTCTGCCCATTTCTGTTCCACTGTCGGCAGTGGTGATCCCATAATTAGCTCCATCTGCTTTGTGCTTGTAGATCCAGTTGCTTTGCTACCCCTTATAAATCCAGTTTGCTCTATTCCCTCCATCGAGCTCGTTATCTATGGAATAAGTGGTTTGTCGGCTTGGTTGGAATCTCCCAAATCGGTCAGTGTTTGTCTCTCTTATAGACTTCCCAGTTTTGCTTACTTCGATTTGCTCTTTCTCTTTGTTTATTCCACTGGTAGATCCAGGACTAGAAATTACCTTTGTTGCCTGGTTATTGACTGCCTTGTTATTGCTTTGCCCACGTCTCATCGTATTGTCTGTTTTCGCCCTCTCCCTTTGCCTCGAGCCATTTTTCCGGTGGCACGGTTAACGTGCACCAAAGGAAGGCGACTCTAGAGAGAGAAAAACAATTGGACAAACATTCTGGATGTGAATTTTTCCTGTAAAAGCACCTCAAGTTTCTTTCTCAATATAGTCAACAAATATGCAACCAGGGATAGTCCTCCATATGTTCTTTGGGTTCTTGTTTCCTTTGAAATGCATCTAGCTTGCCAAAGATTTTTGTCACTGAGGTTTCTAGATTGAGGATATTATCTTCTTAATGCTAGTTGATATACATTCCTCTTATCAACTTTTGTAGAACCAACTTCATAATCTTAGACATGTAAAGACATTTGGGCTTCATTTGTTTTCATTTAAGATTAAGATGTCTGAAATTTGAATGCACATCTTAATGATTCAAATGCTGTATCTGGATCTGAATATTGAATGATTAAGATTATTTGTTTTTCAACATTTGAATATGCATAATTTATTACTTGTAAACATAATAAATATACAATTCAAATAAAAAATTAATGAAGTATTAGAAAAAAATATTAATTTAATAAAATAAAACGTTGTTTGATTAAAAAAATGAAACAATAAATTTGTTAGTGATGGTGGAGATGGTTTATTGTGGTGGCGGTGGTGGTAATGGTTAGTACTAGTGGTGGTGATAGTTGTGCCATTGAAGGTAGTTGGTGTTGTAGTGAGACTGTCATGATGGTGGCGATAGGTAGTGGTTATGGTGGTGAAGTTGGTTGATCTTATTAGTTGATAGTGTTAATGGTGGTGGCTAAAAAAAAGTGTTGTGGTTGATGATGTGTTTGTGGTAGTTGATACCGCTGCTAGTTGCGATGATAGAGGTGATTGACAATAAGGATTGATCATAGTGGTGGTGGAGGTGGCGGCAATGGTGATGATGATGGCGGTGTTAACGGAAAAAGATATGGTGGTAGCGATATGTTGGCGGTAGTTGGCGGTGGTGCTAGTTGTGATAGTGGAGTATTTTATTGGTAGTAGAAATTGGCCACAATAGTGGTAGTGGTTGATTGTGGTGGTGGAGGTGGCAGAAACAACGATGATGGTGGTGGCAATGGATATGATTATAGTGATGGAGGTAGTAGGTGTAGTAGCTACTGATGTAGTGGTTGGCAGCAGTGTTGGTTGCTATTGGTGGTTATGATGGTAGAGGTGTTTGGTGGTTGATGACCATAATGGTGGAAGTGGTAGTTGAAGGTGGTTAATGGCGGTGATAGAATGGTGGTGAATATTATACCACACAAGAGTACCTCTTAATGTCAATAAGAGTTTTTTCAATATTTTAATGATTAAGACCTATTCAGATCAATTAAATGCATCTTAATAAAAATAAATGCACTTAATGGCCTTAAGTTTGAACCATCCAGATTCAAACCTTTATTAAGTGCAAACAAATGAGGCTTAAGTTACTTATGAATGTTCTTATACTGCTGGCTTTAGATTTGACTCTCCATATTTGAAACCCCTTGTTGGGCTGCTTTGGTAGGTCTACTTGTTCTTCCTTCCCCTTTTTTGTTGTGTAAAGAGTACTAACGTGATAGGTGTGCTATAGGCTGGAAACTATGTCAAGGATGAGGTATGGCATGCTTTGATTGTGGTGATTACAAATGCTTCCGACCAACATGGATATGCAGTACGGTCTTTGTACAAAGCTGTGCATAAAGCAGGTGAACAGGTACATTACACTTTTCCTTTTATCTTCTATCAGAATCTTGGTTCCTGTAACCCATAGGCAGTTTTTTTCATACGTCACACTTTTCCTTTATCTTCTATCAGAATCTTGGTTCCTGTAACCCATATGCAGTTTTTTTCATACATCACACTTTTCCTTTATCTTCTATCAGAATCTAGGTTCCTGTAACCCATAAGCAGTTTTTTTCTTGAATATGTTCGTATTGCTTGCCTTTTTTTTTTTTAAATGACCGTATTGTTTACTGTATTCTGTTTGATTATTTTTGTCAGCAAACCCTCGTCCGAGTTGCTGTTTGGTGCATTGGAGAGTACGGTGAAATGCTAGTCAATAATTTTGGAAGGCTTGACATAGAAGAACCCACAACTGTGAGTTCATGCTTTTGGACAGTTGTTAGCAAATATGATCTATGAATATTTTTCTTCAAATCAGTCCTGCATCATATTCTAGGCCAGCTTGTATTTTATTTGTGGTACAGCATTTTCTGGATGAAGTTTCTCATTCATTATTGTTAGGTGTATCATGATTGATGTGTTTATAACTGTTGAATTTCCCGTTAACATTTATTGGAAATTCATTAATAATGAATTTATGCTCTGGTTGAATGTGGTAGAATATAAACTAGTTCCATGTGATTTTAAGTCATTAATAAAATGCAGATCTCCAAGAAATTCCTTATTCCTCCAAATACTAAAAAAGGAGAAAAAGGGGAGAGTGAACCTGTGAAAGCATGAAAAATTAACATACACTTATGTTTTACCGAGTATGTTGCTACTCTTGTATTTCAAGACCAGAATAGGATGATAACTTGTGAAACATTATTGTTCTAATGTGCATCTGCCATCTAGTAATGTCCTTTAGTTAAATAAAGATGTAAATTTGAAAACAATGGATGAACAGTTCAAAAGATGGCTTATAATCATCACCATGACTTATCAAGAAGGATACTGAATATTTTGTATCTTATTTCATTATTTCCTTAAAAGTGATTTAGCTTCTTGCCATTCTGAAGTTGGGTGCATGTTGTTTTCATTTCAGCTTTTTTCTGCATAAAAGTTCACTTTCTTGGGGCAAATATGATGTAGTTTCTTGGAGCAGGTGACAGAGTCAGATGTTGTGGATGTGTTGGAGACATCCATCAAAAGCCATTCATGTGATCTCACATCTAGGGCGATGTGTCTGATTGCTTTGTTGAAGCTATCCAGTCGCTTTCCTTCTTGTTCACAGTATGTATTCTTTTCTATTATCCGTAAATTACTCGGCTTCAGTATGAAGCATGCACATGTTATCCATCAGCTGACACTTCTGCCAGAATTCACATTCATTCAGTTTGATTTGGCTAGAGAGGGGCCAAAGTAATCGATTAGAAAATGGAATTGCATTCGTTAAAGCATCAATGTAGGTCTGAGGATCAGTATAATCGGGCTGTTCTTCCCCTTTGATAAGACGCTGTTTGTGCTGTTCAGTTGTAATATAGTAGGGAAAAGGGTCAAAAATACCCCTGAATTATTTGACATGGAGCAGAAATACCCCTCCATTATGTTTTGGCTCAAAAATACCCCTCTGTTATATTTTTGGCTCTAAAATATCCTTCCGTTAAATTTCTGGCTCAAACATACCCCTCGTTGGACAGAAATGAAAAAGAGCCAAAAATACCCCTTAACTATTAGAAATGGAGTAACAATACCCTTTGTTAGTGTTCGACTAAAAATTACCCGTCTGTTAAAACTTCAAAGTTATTGTTTAATTAAAAAATTCAACTTTAACCCATCTTCAAATCAACTTTTCAGATTTTGAGTAGTCCGATTCTTACTATATCGAAAAAAAAGGCTTTTATTTATAATTGCAGCTGAATTATCTCTTGAAAATAATAACTTATATTTTTGTGTTATGTTGCTAACATGAGAACAACAATTTCTATACAAGCTTTGTAGGTTCAATAAATTTGAAGAATTAGATCTTATTGAACTCGAGAAACTGAAGGAGAAACAACGATTATAACAAGGATAAATCAATGTTAGCATTCAGAGATCGATTTTTTGAGGCGTTTGCAATTTAAATGACAGTCCCTTTTAAAATGAAAACGTTAGTCTCGGACCTAATATTCGAAGAGAACCTCTTGAGTCCCTAAATTGGGTTCTCGTGGACTGATCATGTAGCGCATTTTGTCCACATAGCATGCATGGTGTTATTTTCGTCAGAGTGAGGGGTATTTTTTTTTTTTGCAAAATTTTAAGGGAGGTGTATTTTGAACTAAAATCTTAACCAAGAAGTAGTTTTGCTCCATTTTTGATAGTTTGGGGGCATTTTTAACCCCTTTTTTTGTTTCCGTTAGAGAGGGGGGCATTTTTGAGCCAAAAGTTCAATTGAGGGGTATTTTTGAAACCAAAGGTAATGGAGGGGTATTTTTGCTCCATTTCAAATAATTCAGAGGTATTTTTGACCCTTTTCCCTATAGAGTTTATCATGTTCTATTTTTCTGTGAAACTCTTCATTCTGGTAATTAGTCTCTGCACAATCACATCTGCCTCTTGTGCTTTATAATCGTCAGCCTCTCACTGCTTCTCAACTATTCACTAGTTTCAGAACTTTATTTATTAACCGGTTAAATTTAAGCAATGATGTCATGTTTTATTTAGGTTCTTTAGGACACCAAACAACTTTATATTCAAGCACCATCGATAATTTAATGTTTCTTCCATCAGTATTATATTGACTGATTCCCAAGTTTCTAAAGAGCCAAGGAACTTTTCCTTTTCTTTTTTCCTTTTCTTTCAGTAAGGTTTTATTGATGATTCTGGAAACCTATATACAAGTTCCATCCTATAATTATTCTGATATTTATTTCAGACAGATTAGTTTCAGCCATTTAGAACAATACTGACAAAACTGCCTTTGATATCCAGCTGAGAGATCTCTTGCTTGTTTTCTGGTAGCCAGAGGCTGTTCTTGTTTTATTGATTTATTCCATCCTCAATATAGCCTTGCCAAGTTCATTTCATTTTGTCAATTATTAGCTCATTTGCCTTGATTAATTGACTCAATCCTAAATTTATGCTGAGGCAGCTCCTTTTCTTTTCTATTATTTGAGTTAGTATTTACCGGAGCGTTGATCATCTTCAAGGCATTCTTTCTGCAATCAAGTAATTTTGTTGAAGTGTGGATGTTTTAGTGGTAATCCTTCAATTCACTTTCTAAAAAGAATGTCTGACCTCTATAGAGACTACCCATCCATCTTCATTTCAATTCAATGAAACTTCTTTTGGATTCTATAGTACTCATCTTCTTGAAGAAGTATTCATTCCTTAACCTTGTTAGACTCCCACATTGGATAAGTAAACGAGTTATAGTTTCATTATATGATTCTTGGACAATTCTTATTACTTGAGCTAGTTGTTAAGTGAAGAAATAAAGACTCGGGAAATTTTATTAAGTTGCTTAAACTATATAACTACAATGAACCCTATTTATAGACTTATAATCCATTTCCATGTACACTATATACAAACCCTATTCTAACACTCACCCTCCTCTCAAGTTGTTGCACATAAGTCATATGTATTGAGTTTGTTACATATGTAACTAATACAAGGATCAGTAAGGTGAAATGTTTGCAAGGTGGTCAAGTGAATTCACAAATTTTGTACAATATCTCTTAAGTGTATCTTTTCTCTAATAACGTGACAATCAATCTCAACATATGCTAAATTGCTCGGACTCTCCAAAAATGTTGCCGCACTTGTGTCGGGTCTGTAAAAAATACACTATTTTTGGAGGATCCGACACGCACCCGTTGGCATTTCTGAAGAGTCCGAGCAACATAGAACATACATGCTTAGTCCTCTGATGAAATACTAGATTTGATGCAATATGAAAGGCTGCTTGATTATCACACACTAATTAGATCTCCATCTAACTTATTTCATGTACACTATATACAAATCCTATTCTAACACCCGCCCTCCCCTCAAGCTGTTGCATATAAGTCATATGTATTGAGTTTGTTACATATGTAACTAATACAAGGATCACTAAGGTGAAATGTCTGCAAGCTGATCAAATGAGTTCACAAATTTTGTACAATATCTCTTGAGTGTATCTTTCTCTAATAAAGTAAAGTAGCAGTCAATCTCAACATACTTGCTTAGTCCTCTCATGAAATACTAGGTTTGATGCAATATGAAAGGCTGCTTGATTGTCACACACTACTAGATCTCCATTTAATTTCTCCAAATTTTAATTCTCTAAGCAATTGTTTGATCCAAACTACCTCACAATTTGCTGCAACCATTGCTCGATATTTTGCTTCTGCACTAGATTGAATTGGACAACCACATTTTGTTTCTTACACTTCTCAGATATCAAATTACCTCTTACTAAAACACAACATTTACATTTAGAACATCTATCAAAGTGATCCTGCCCAATCAACATTTGTATATCAAACGATCTACTCATGGTCATGATCCTCGAAGAGTAGTTCTTCTCATGGAGCTAACTTTATATATTGCAGAATGCAAACAACTTACTCCCAATGACTATCACGCGGAGAATTCATAAACTAACTTACATCACTCACAAGAAAAGAAATGTAGGGTCTCGTCACTATGAGATAAGTCAACTTACCAACTAGGCGCCTATATCTTTCAGATCATTGAGTAGCTCTCCTTGTCTTGGCAGTATTTTAGCATTTAGATCTATAAGAGTGTCAATAAGTCTACATTTCATTATTCCTATCTACTTAAGAATGTTTGAGGCATGCTTTCATTGCGAAGTAACAATATTTGATCTGGATTGAGCAACCTCATTACCTATAAAATACTTCAGTTTGTCAAGGTCGTTAGTCTTAAAATACTTAAAGAGATGTTGCTTTAAAATGTGATACCATCCATGTCATTGATGGTGATGACAATATCATCAACATAAATCACCAAATAAAATGCACAAATTTGAAGCTGGATACCAGTACATAGAGTGATCAACTTCACTACGAGTCATGACAAACTCTTGAATTACTATGTTGAACTTCCTACACCGAGCTCAAAGATAGTGTTGCAGACCGTAGAGTGATTGATACAACTGACATACAAGGTTGCTAGACTCGCCTGTAGTAAAACAACTTATTGAACCTCCATATGAACTTCATCCTAAAGGTGATAAAGAGACCATTAACGAACAACCATGATAGAGAAAGACTGATATATTCTATTTTAGCCACGAGCTCAAATATTTGAGTATACCCCTTTGCAACATGGCGAGCTTTAAGCCAATCAAATTGGCCATCTAGACCAACTTTGACTGCATAAACCCAATGACAACTGATAGATTTACTTGAAGGAAAAGGAGCAAGCTCCTAAGTACCACTCACTTGTGAGGCAAACATCTTTTCAATCATAGCTTAGTCGCGATCTTGGATGAAAAGGTGCTTCACATGTAAACTTAGGGATGAAAACCAAGGACGAAGATGATACAAAAGCATAATTAGGTGATGAATTTAAAAGGTACGATGAGAGTTAGTATTACAAGTGGACTGCATCCCTTTTCAAAATGCAATCCTTTGACTTGGAGGAGACAAGTCCATCGTAGATGTAGGGTCTGGTGCAGGATGTGAATCATTTGGGGCTCATTCTAGACGTGGGTGATGATGTAGCTTAATAGATGGATATGTAGAAGTAATTGTAGATTTCCCAAAGTTGGTATAGGTAAGACTTCAGAGATATTAGGATTATCCGAAAATGTAAAGTAAAATCGAGACAAAAAGTGTGACATCGATGAACCAAACCTATGCCAAAAGACTGGAGGGGAAATAGAGTATAGAAGTGCCTATGGAGGCTATTCAATATTGAATAAGGAATTCGATTCTAAGTGGATAATGAGGGCATCTGGTAATTAAATTGCAAAACGTGAGAATTGCATCACTCTAAAAACACGAGGAATATGAGATTGAATGAGAAGAGTGTGAGCAATTCTCAATGAGGTCTCTATTCTTCCTCCTTACCCCATTTAGCTAAGGGGTGTACAGACAAGATGTCTATAATAAATAATTCCTTGGTGAGCTATATTACTGAAAGTAGGAGGATAGGGATTCTAAGGCATCATCACTTCAAAAAGTACGAATAGAAACACAAAATTGATTTTGTATCCCAGCACAAAAATTCTGAATATATTGGAAACAATTCGAATAAATCAAAGTACATCTTGAATAAATTCGAATAATCATCAATGAAACTGACAAAATGACAAAATACTAAGGTTGAATAGACTCTGCTAGGATCCAAAATATCACAAACTGATGAAAAAACAAACTTTGCAAGACTCTCAACACTAAGTGGAAAGGTAGTGAGTGTGTGTTTCCTAAGTTGACATGACTCACAATCTAATGTGGACAAACAAAGTACCATCTTTTGTAGCTTGAATAAATTTGGATGTCGTATTCTTGGTTTACCAATTGGTGGTTATGTTATATTTCCCATGCTCTAGGTGTACAGTTTGGGTGTGCGGGTAGGTTTTAATAAAGTCTTACTTTAGTTGAAGGAATGGGATGTTGTCTTCTTCTATGATCTCAGGTAATCCTCATCTCATGTGCTACTTTGTGTCGGGTTAGATTCAAGTTCCATTTTGTTTGCTCTAGCATTTGGGGCTGAATAAGGTCCAAGGTCCATTTCCTTAATATGGATTCATATCCATTAGAAACAATAATCTTTGATGTTGGACTACCCAATGTTAACCAAGAAATATCTGGGTTAGTTGGCCAACCCTATTGGTGGACATGTTCAAAACTCCGAGGAATATGGGATTTCCTCTTTATCCTCCTGCCACTTGTATATCAGGCTTTAGTCCTTTGGCTGAGGTCGAGCTCATGATGTGTATTTACCTCACATTGCACTGACTTCATTCGGACCAAAGCTATGGGGGCATGTTAGAAAAGCCAATGTTGGGTCATCTATGATATGTTCCTTCCAAATTTTACACCCTTAATTAGAACCCCACATGGGTTAATTTTATGGGCATCAATCTCCTTATTGATTTTGGATGCTTCTCACCACTTGAGCTAACTTTTCAGTTTGAGTTAGACCCTAGATACATTTTCTTAACAAACCTGTTCTTTTCATGAATGCTAGAGGAAGTGTTGTATTAAACTTTTTATTTTATCTGTTTGTTGTCTACGTCACTCTCAGACTGTTATGCTGTATTGTTCCTTGGGAATGTTATCTCTACTTGCAATCCCACATGACTCAAACTTGGAAATTGTATTTTTTCCTATTTAATATCTTAACTTGTGTGATTTCAATGAGTATGTTGTTGTTGTAGTAGTTGTTTAATATCTTAACTTGATGCTTGATGCCCTTGCAAATAGTTGGAAACTAATAAATGGTTGGTCTGATAGTGCGACTTGAGTTGGTAATCTGCAATGCTCTTTTTCGATGCAGGCGGATAAATGATATCATTGGTCAGTATAAAGGAAGTTTTGTGCTTGAATTGCAACAGAGAGCTACTGAATTTAACTCTATTATTGAGAGGCATCAGAATATGAGGTTTGGTTGATATCTTATAGAAACTTGTTTCTATTCCTTTTGTTGTCTTTTTAGTGCGTGTTATGCTGACCAGCGGTGTATGTTTTCAGGTCTTCTCTCACAGAGAGAATGCCAGTTCTGGATGAAGCAACCTTCAGCGGAAGGAGAGCTGGTTCTGTGCCAGCAGCTGTGTCAACTTCACAAGGAGCATCAGTTAATCTTCCAAATGGATCTGGGAAGCTCAGTACTGTTCCTGTTGCTGACTTGCTCGATCTTAATTTAGATGATGCTCCTGCACCTAGCTCTTCTGGTGGAGAGTTTCTTCAAGATCTTCTTGGTGTCAATCTGATGCCAGTATCTTTGCAACCAGGTCACATTTACTGTGCACAAACTGACATCTAACTTAAACTTAGCATCACAGTGGAGTTTTATCTTTATTCTCTTTGAATTTCAGATGCAAATCACGGCCAAAAGAGTGGCTCTGATGTTTTGCTGGATCTTTTGTCGATTGGAACTTCTCCTGCTCAGAGCAGCCCATCTACATCTCAGGTGTTATCCTCCAATACAGACAATAGAAGTCCATTGGATATATTAGATAGACTGTCCACACCTTCAGCTCCTTCAGCACAAGTCTCTTCTACAGGTGGAAATTCTTCTATGTTGGATTTATTGGGTGGGCTTCCTACCAGTCCACCGATGTCTGGTACTATCTCTATCAGCTCTTTAACCTTTTGGTCAGTCTAATTATATTCTGGAAATGCTGAGACCATTTTTTAAGTTACAGAAGGCAATGGTCCCGCACATTCATCAGTTACTGCATTTGAGAGCAGCTCCTTGAGATTAACATTCAACATCTCAAAGCAGCCTGGGAACCCACAGATGACACTTATTGACAGTAGTTTCACAAATAAGTCACAAGATGTTTTCACGGACTTCATCTTCCAGGCAGCAGTTCCAAAGGTAAACAATGGAACAATCATCCATATTTAATTTGCTGTGTTATTGTTTATTCTCTTCTTTATTTTCCACTTGGAATGTTGATACTCAATTGGCATTTGTAAGTGTCCCAAGGGCCATTTGGTTAGAAAAAATTACTGTATGCATTGGTTTTGTATATTATTACTGCCTTATTAGGTGCAATTTTTAGCCCATGCAATTAATGCTTGCATAGTTATATACTCTATTGTATATTAAGGTGTGTAGTACTAATACAATAAATTTTCATGTATTAGTAATTTAAAAGGTTCAAACTACCCCTGAAATTTCTCTCAAGACATTTCCCATTTCCTAAAGCTGATGAGTGGAGAGTTTTTGTAAACAAACATTTAATTATAAAAGTTATGCAGGACTTGTTATTTCTAATACATCAAACCAGACAGTGTATAAGAAATAATGCCAGCATAGCTAATGCAAGCATTACTAATACACCTTATTTAATACTATGCTTATACAATCTACCAAATGACCCCTAAGAGAATAGATTGTTGTCTCCTGGTGCGATTTTGGGCAATCACCTTTTTCGTGAGTTGGCTTTTTTCCATTGAGTTGAACGCGATCTCCATTTTCTTTACACTATGATAGTAATGTCCCATGTCAATTATTCTTTTGCAGAATGTTAGGCCGTCATGTTGTCCACTCCCAGATGTCTAACCCCTGGATGTGGGATTTGGTGGTGTGGTGTAGTGTTTGGGTGGGGATCAAGGGGCTTGTTAAGTGTCCTACATTTGTGAGGTAATGAGTTATGATGTTAATTAATTGGTTTTCCCTCTTGGGCTTACACCATCTTTGTAGTTATATAATATACAACAATTGCACCCGTAGTTCCATAAAGTTGGGGTGGGCTACTATGAATTGTTGAAAAATGTCTTTTAGGGGTGATGTTTTTAGCTCTATAAATATGGAGATTGGAAGTTCAAATCCTATAATCATTTCAGAATCAGTAATGGTAAGTTTAAACTATTTATCTTGGGCTTCCTCGATTGAGTTGTGGTGCAACGGTCAAGGCGTTCAAGATCACTTAATAAAAGTTGATGCTCAATTATATAATTTGTTATGGCGCTCTATTGATTCCAAGTTGATGCCTTTGTTTTGCCGATTCCAGACATTTTATTCAACTTGGGAAAAAGGCACGTACATTATACTGTATTGACATATCTCAATTCTATAATGTGATATTCTGACGACCAACTTAAAAAAGCAAGAATCCAATATGTCTACTTACTTGGGATAGGCATATGCAGTTATGTGAGGAATTTGAAAATGTTGATGCCAGTTACTACGAACCTAGAGAAGGAACAAGAGCATAGGCGGACAATTGTTTCTAGTTCTTGCACTTGTTGGAGTCACTACTGACCATGATTCGATACGTGATCAGATTTTAGCGGGTCCTATAATACCTACAATTATTTCCATCAATCTCGGATGGAGCCAAAGATTGACTATTTTTTGGCCTTGGAGTATGATGGAATAAAGCAAAAT
>JAOTQJ010000083.1:7841678-7852852 GCA_025642045.1 Solanum sejunctum
TCCGACCCCCCCTCACCCCGCAATGAGCTGGAGCCTTTTGAGGCACTGGGGTATGTTGTTGTTGTTGTTGTTGTTGTATAATACCTACAATTGATGAATTTTTCTCATCTATTTCGTCTTGTTGTGCCTCGCTGTCACAAATATTCTTCCATTTTCGCATCTCAAACCATAGAAAAACAAACATGTTAATCTATGGGAGAATACATGAGGATGTTTTGAGAAACCTCGATCTAAGTTTAGTTATTAGCATAAATCTCACGCTCGTGACGAATGTAACATTTTTCATGGTCGACCACCAAGCTATAACCCATTGCTCTAAAGGAATATAATAAGTCCTTTCGGAATCACGCAAGTAAGCAAACATCTCCACAAGTATCATCTGTTGCTCAGCCTGATCGACTATCCAATAATGCTCACATTGCTTAGACATAATATGATGAGTTCCTTCGGTATCGAGCAAATAAGCAAACATCTCCACAAGTAGCTTTCGTTGCTATGTTTATCTCAAACCATAGAAAAACAGACATGTCAATCTATGGAGAATACGTGAGTTTGTTTTGAGAAGCCTCGATCCAAGTTTAGTTATTAGCATAAATCTCAAACTCGTGACGAATGTAGCATTTTTCTTGGTCGACCACCAAGCTATGATCCCATTGCTCTAAAGGAATATAATGAATCCTTTCGGAATAACGCAAGTAAGCAGACATCTCCACAAGTACCATATGTTGCTCAACCTGATCGACTATCCAATAAAGCTCACATTGCCTAGACATAATATGATGAGTTCCTTCGGTATCGAGCAAATAAGCAAACATCTCCACAAGTAGCTTTCCTTGCTCAAGCTGATGTTTCTATTCGGGTAATTCTTTTGCTTATATTTTACAGTCTAGTATTCTTGGATCATGGGTCATGGACTCAAGCGCTTCTGATCATATTTCTGGTAACAAATCACTTTTATTTGATATTGTTTATTCATAATCTCTTCCATCTATTACTTAAGCCAATGAGATCCAAACAAAGCTAAAAGGGGTTGAAAAAGCCAAACCCTGTCTTCTGTCACTCTACACTTTGTTCGTTATATCCCTGATTCTCCTCATAATTGGGCGTTTGTTAGTCGTTTGACGCATCACCTACATTATGGCATAACATTGATGATTTTTTCTCATCCAGGACCGTAGTACGGGATAAATGATCGGCAAAGGACATGAATTACAAGGCCTTTAACTATCTTAACTCTTCAAATTCCTTCACAACATGCTTCGTTCAGATCCTCCAGATCTAATCCACAAACTTTTGGGAGATCTAAGTTTTTTGATGACAAGGGGAACCCGCTGCTACCGTTTTGGTGCGCATAGGGTAAACCCTTGCTCATATGCAATAGCTCGCAAATCACATAGGAGAGGTAACCCGTACTAGGCAAGCCCGGTGCGACGAGCTCGTCCCAGTAAGCTAGGGTTTTCAAACTTGAGACCTCCAACATGGAAGCCCCAAGGCCAAACCACTGGGCCACCCTGAAGGGTTTTTGGGAGATCCAAGTTTATCCAAGCTACAAAAGATGGTGCTTAGTTTGTCTAGTTTATCCACATTAGATTAGATTGTGAGTCATGTCAACTTGGATAAAAATCTTGTGCTACATTTTCGCGTAGTACTGAGGGTTGTTCAAAGCCCTTTTTTTCATTAATTTGTCCTGATGTTTAGGGTCCTAATAGAGTCGGTTCAACTTTAGGGCTTTGTTATTTTCTTAGTTTCATTGATGATTATTCATATGCACTTGGTCTTAATGAAAGTTCGTTCGGAGTTATTTTCCATATTCAAAGCTTTATTTCAGTTCGGTTCAACTTTAGGGCTTTGTTTTTTTCTTAGTTTCATTGATGATTATTCAATATGCACTTGGGTTTTCTTAATGAAAGTTCGTTCGGAGTTATTTTCCATATTCAAAGCTTTTTTTACTGAAATATAAAATCAATTTGGTGTTGCTATTCATTCTTTTTCTAGTGATAATGCCTTAGAATACTTTTCCTCCCAGTTTTAGGAGTTTACGAGTCACCAAGAAAGTCTTCACCTAACATTTTGTTTGTACATCTCTCAACAGAATGGTGTAGTAGAAAGGAAGAACATCCATCTCACTGAGACTGATCACACTTTTCTCATCGACTCATGTTCTGCTGTGTTTTAGGGCGATACAGTCCCTGCATCATGTTATTTAATTAGTAGAATGCCATCATCTTCTATTCAAAATCAAGTTCCACATTCTATATTATTTCTGTAGTCACAACTCTACTGTATCCCCCCTTGTTTCTTTGGGTGCAAATACTTTGTTCCCAACTTTGCTTTAGGAAAAGATGTAGCTCCTCTAAAATGTGTCTTTCTTTGTTACTCTCAAGATCGAAAAGGGTATTGCTGCTATTCTCCCAATCTCCATCGATACCTTATGTTTGCCAATGTCATATTCTTTGAATCTCAACCTTACTATACATCTTTTGATCATCCTAATGTCTCTGAGGTCTTCTACCCATACCTTATGTCTAACCCGTACTAGCTTTTGTAGAATGTATGGTTACATCTATATCTCCACCACTCCTTACTTATCTTTGTTACGTCTATATCTCTACCACTCCTTACTTATCTTTGTCGTACGCGTCTAGCACTAGTCCCAAATAGACATTCTACATTCGGATATTGTGTTTAAGGAGGTAATTGGTTTCATGGAATAGTAAGAAACAGTGTTGCTCGATTTATTGCAAAATTAGAATATCGAGCAATGGTTGCAATAACTTGTGAGTTAGTTTGGATCAAACAGTTGCTGAGAGCTAAAATTTGTCAAGATCGGTCAGATGGAACTTTTATGTGATAATCTAGCATCTGTTCATATAATGTTTCTGGTTGAGATTGATTGTCACTTTCTTAGAGAAAAGATACTCTCAAAATATATTGTTACAAAATTGTGAAGTCAAGTGATCAGCTTGTAGATATCTTCACCAAGTCCTGCACGGGCCCTCGTGTTAATTATATTTGTAACAAGTTAGGTGCATATGATTTGTATGCACCAGCTTGAATGGGGAGTTCTAGATTAGGAGTAGGTATACATACTCCTACTTAGAATAGGAATAGGAATAATATATAGTATCCTGCTTGGAAAAGGTTTTATTGTAGTGTCCATAAATAGTGTCTCAATGTAATAATGTATATACACAAGTTAATAATATTTTTATCCTTCATTTCTCACAATAATGAATCCAATATCTGAATTACAATATCAGAAAATAACTTTTGCCATGTGGAGACAGAATTTTATTCCCGACGTTTTCAAAAAATCCTACAACCTTTTCCGACCTGTGGGACTCAACTGGAGCTTCTTCAGGTTGTTAGTCAGTTTTGGTGTAGGAACTGGGTTTTTTGAGAATGGAAATTCGATACACGTTTAGAGTAAAAGTTGTGAGAAGTGCCGGTTACTTTGGCTGCTGTTGCTTTGTGCTTGCAGGCTTGGAAATCTCTGTTTGCCTCTTCTACCTGCCTCAATTATGATTGTTTAGCTTCTTCCTTCGCGAAAACTATGGTCTAACAACCCCCTTGTTGTGTTACATTTTGTGATCTGCTTCAGTCTACCTTTTTTGGATAGTCTATAAGTGATTAAAAAAGAGATTTTCTGAGAATTGGTTGGAGCTAAGTAATTTTTATGGGAGAGAGAGGAAACAGAGGATAAAGCTAATTATGTTTTTTTGGAGATAGGCATGTCCCATCTCAGCTGATCTATTGTTCCGTCTTGCTAGCCACTACATATCTTCATTTAGCCATGGTTAGAAGTGAGAATCAACCAATCTGTGCCAAAATAGTAAGAAGTCAACTACTACTTTTTTTTTTTTTGAGAAGGAAGTAGTCAATTACTACTTATTGGATAATTATTAACACTTTTGGAAAATTTGGTAGTATGGAGCTACTTACTATTATATTTGTTTGATATTTTTTGCTCTTGAAACTGCATCTACCTTTTAATTTATTTTAATCCTTCAAAAAATAAAATAAAATAAAAAGGCTGATGCAGTTTTGCGAGCAAAAATATCACACAAATATAATAGTGATTAGTTCAATACTAAAACACATCGGGAGCTGACCTTTAGAATATTTTTATACTAATTTTGAGTTTTTAAAGGACTCATGTTTGATCTCGGAAACTAATTTGTAGACAACTTTGTTCCGGTTTTGGAACTCAAGTCCAGTAATGGTGTTCATGAAATCTGCTGATTTATTGTTGGGGATAGGCTGATGATGGTGTTGTGAAGGTATTAAAATGAAGATTTAGTGGAAGGGGAAAAATGAATAGTGTTTTTCTTTTTTATTGTTGATATTTTCACGTGTTATTCATTGAGTCATCTCTTTGCCATGTCAGTGCGTTCGGAAGTCACACACTTATTTGCAGGAGACTGCTATTGAGGGATCTAATAGACACAATTTGCATCGAGTTCTGGTGTCAGTAGGTACAATCCTTACGGCAAGTGTCTAAATAAAACAAACTGGCAAGTTTGTGGGGCAAAGCCTATGTATTCTGCCAAGAATCTCTGAAGGGGATAAAAGAATAGAAATTAAAAAAAAATCATAGAAAGCGTAGTACCTAAGATAAATATACTAGCATAGTTTAAATGTATTTCCAACTGATTGGGATATAACTTCCCTTCCATGTGATCTTAGGTCTTCCTCGTCTCTTTCAATACATTGATCCACAATGGTTCACACCCATGTACCAAAGCATCTGGAGATGGACATAGGACATAATTAAACCATCTCTAACTACCTTCTATCATTTTATCCTCGATGTGTGCAACTTGCACTTTTGATGGATGTAGTCATTTGTAATCATATCTAATGTTGTTTAATCAAACATCCATCACTCACATTTTTGCGACACTCACCTTGTGGATGAGTTAGATTTTGATGGCCCAACATTCAATCCTATTGGCTATCTATTCAATATAACTAATCTTTCACTCAGGTACACGACAAGTCATCAAGAATTGGCTAGCTTTACGCTAGCTACCAATCTACCAACTACCTCAATCCTCCTCCTTTATTCGAGCTTGGGACTGGCAATGTAAACAAGCTCATATTGGTAGAGTTGGTAGTTATGGGGTATAAATTCAGTTTAGTGTGTCAGTAAATCTTTTCTCTATACGAGGACACTTTTCCCTTGATATGGACTTCATACTGTGCAAATATCTCATCATGGTTGACTTTTCTGAAATGCTAAAATTTCATGGATAGCTTGGAGGCTGTTGTAAATAGTCTATGAATAGTTCTAGGAAGTAAAATATCCACTTCCTTGAAGTTCTGAAAGAAACAAATTAGAACAATTTGCTGAAGGTTTAAATGGATTGGGTAATTCTTGGTATATAGGTCCTTCAATTAATTGCAATTGAATATCAACTGTAATAGTTTTTTTTAAAATGTCAATCATAATATATGTTGGATGGCCTAATTTTCGAATTCCCCGTACATGAATGATTTGTCATCTCTCGACTAAGCTTATTTCATATTTCTATGAAGTTCCTTCAACTGCAATTGGATCCAGCTAGCGGTAATACCCTACCTGCAAATGGTAATGGATCAATCACACAGAAGTTGAGAATCACAAACAGCCAACATGGCAAGGTAAGGGAATTGATCATTTTCTGCCTTGGATCACTTTTACTAGACATTTTCTTGTTAGATATAAATGTATGAATCATATGATTTAGAAGCCTCTTTTAGCCCATGTTTTGTCTTAAAGCACCAATATTAACCTGTATTCAAATGAAATAGACCCAAATATAGTGAATGTACATAGATGATTACAACAACATATGGATTTTATGAAAGGCTTTTGAATAGTGAGGAGGTGGACTTTCCTCAGAGTCATTTGGATCCCAAATATACCGAGACTGGCCATAACCTGTTTAAACGTGCTTGGCATCATCCAAAACATCCCAAACCATGTAAAAATCTTCCACTATAATCTTGAAGCTACCGGAAAGTGAATAAGGAGATGGTGCACATCTGCTCCCACACCCTTGCACATAAAGCACCACCAACAACAACAACATACCCAGTGATATCCCACAAGTGGGGTCTGGGGAGGGAAGATTATACGCAGACTTTACCGCTACTTCATAGAAGTAGAGAGGCACCAACTGACATAAATGATCGTTCTTCTTCCTCAGTTTCTTGGCTGTCAAGATTATTCCACTAGTTGCTAAGTATGAAGAAAAACGCGCCTTTCTCATTATCTTTGGGATCCAAATCGCTCTACGAGGAAAGTCCACCTCCTCCTTATGCAAAAGCTTTTCATAGTATGACTTAACTGTAAAAACACTGTTCTTTCATGATAAATTTTCGTCTATTTTTGTTAGCAAAAAATACAGCCTCCATCGTAGATCTACCGGGCTTAATTGCAAACTAGTGCTGTATCACTCTTGACATATTCGTAAGTTTTGCTCTGTGCCTATGTCATTTCACTGAGCTTCATCATATGATTCATGAGTTTAATGCCACTCTTTTAGGCCTATGCTCTTTCATTCTTTTCTAGTTGAGATGATTCATATTAAAAGTATTATCTGGCTCATTATCAATTTGATACTGATAATCTGGCAAACATGTTGCTTGTTCAATCTTATATGAGTTTAGTTACAGTATTACGAATCAATGCTAACTTCAAAATTTGGGTTGTTGCATTTGCTCATGAAGAAAAAGAACTATTACCGAATGATTGCATGTCGATCCGCAAAATTATAAACATGAAAATATGTTTTATGAATTCAGGCTTTTACCACCGAATTCAGGCTTTTCTCGTCGCTACTTTTCATATGGTTTCTGAGTGAATTGGATATGAGATGAGAGGTTGAAAACTCGTGAAGGTGTTGGAACATTATTTTTTCTTTTAGAGGTTTGAATAGATAGCTACAGATGTACGTTGTTTTTAGCTATAAGAAACTGAAACTAGTAATGGAGTTCTGTTTATCTGCTATTGGAACTGAATGTATTTCAATATTTCGCTGTTCCCTTAAAGCTTGAGACGGGGTGTATGTTTTACTTCTCTCTTGAATTCCTGTGATTGTTTATAGAGGGTTATTTGGTATAACCACCACCAAAACTGCTATCCTTATCAGCTATATCTTTTATCTTCATTTTCCCAGAAATCCCTTGTCATGCGCATACGAATAAGTTATAAGGTGAATAACAAAGGTGTCTTGGAGGAAGGCCAAGTCAGCAATTTTCCTCGCTATTTTTGAGGTTGAATGGCCCTGTAAGAGGATGCTTTGTAGCATTTCGTCTTTTCTTTTCTTTCACTACGGAGAAGCTTCTGCTCATTGTTTGTACTTCCTAGAGCAATATATTCAATTGGTTTGGAAGAAGAGGCAGTATTGGTTGGACTTCAAGCGGTGGCTTTACCTGGGATCGGTCAGATGCCTGACATTGCTTACCTTTTTTTTACCTTCAAAGGTGGCACATTGTACATTATGATCTGATTACCATGTAAGCCACTGTCAAGGTCAATTTTGCCTATGTGGCACTTACAGGAGGAGATCATGTGTTTTGGAGTCGTTATAATTTATGAGATGTGCATTGTGCAAGTATTCTTTTGTTTCTAAGATTTTGGCTGATCAGATTCAAAATGAAGAATTGTAAAACAGGGTTTCCCAATTGTCTTGGTAATGTTTTATCACAGGTGCGTTGTAAGTGGGTTACATTTATTGTTGTGATGATGGAAAGCTCCTCAATTGGTTGTAAGACTGAGTATATGCCTATTGCTAGTTCAAAATTTTCATCTCTTTAACTGTCCTCCTTCCCAAGATGTTGCAATTTCTATTTCCTTGTATGTACATTAGTGGCCAGGGTCGTGCGTGGAATGGATCAAATATATATTATTTTTCTTTCTTAATTTATGTGATTTAGATAAAATTTGAGATTCAATAATTTTAATATATTTTTTAAATTTTTTGAATTTATAATATTTTCAAGTAATTTTTAAATATTAGACACTACCCTCAAGTTCCATTTTCTGTATATCAAGTAGCTAAAGTAGGCATATAAATTGGCAGTTGCTTTTAAGAAAAATAATTTATTACGGAATATTGTAATTTCATAATTAAAGTAGATGAAAAAATAATTAAATAACAATTAATAAAATGATATCTCTTTCTTTTCCTTTTCTTTTTCTTTTCTCATTCCATTTCTTTTCATTTTGTCATATCTAGTCCTTCTGCTTATGGGTTTTGAGCTGAGGGTTTTAGAAAACAGTCTCTCTACCTCTATGAGGTAGCGGTAAGGTTTGCGTACAATTTACCCTCTCCAGATCTCACTTGTGGGATATCACTGGGTATGTTGTTGTTGTTTAATAAAATGATATAGTAAAATTAAGTAAACATGTTAATAGTCACCAAAAAATAAAGTAAACATATTATAGTCAGGCATAACAAAATAATTTATTACAAATAATATTATAATTTCATAGTTGAAGTAGATGAAGAAATAATTAAATAATAATTAATAGAAATGATATAGTAAAATTAAGTAGGCTTTAATAACGATTGTAAAATTAAACAAATAAGTTTTAGTCACCTGTCTGATTCAAATAACTAATGCAGGTACGATAATTCTAACGCAGGTAAGATAATTCTAAGTTGCTCAACTTAGTAACTTATTAAATATGAGCTCGCTGTTACAGATGTGCCCTGAAATTGTCCCAAGTCGCTAGCGGCGTTGGGTTAATGGCTAATTACAAAAACAAATTTGAATCTTTTCCCTACTGTTATTAATTTGTATATCTAATTATTTTGATTACGACAGAAACATGTCAGCATTGCCGCAGAAACTTAGCTTCACAACAATTTGAAACACCGGAAAAATTATGTA
Source organism: Solanum sejunctum (assembly GCA_025642045.1). NCBI lineage: Eukaryota > Viridiplantae > Streptophyta > Magnoliopsida > Solanales > Solanaceae > Solanum > Solanum sejunctum. The sequence goes on from JAOTQJ010000083.1 coordinate 7,850,562, forward strand.
GCCAAAATTTGTCATGACTCAGGGTGTGTTTTGGCACGGAGAAAAATAATTTTTAAAAAATATTTTTAATTTTTCATGTTTAATTGGTCAAATTATTAAAAAATATTTTTCGCCTATTTTTTTTTAAATAAGAAAATATTTTTTTTGATAAAAAATAAAAAAAATATTGTATATATGATATTTCAAACTGTCTCTTCTCCATGTACCTAATCAACCCACCTTCACACCTTGACCATCCCACCCCATGATGGGGTGTACATGGAGTGGGTTGGTGCGGATTTTTTAAATATCAAATCAAACCATTTATATCGGATTTTTTAATACATAAATCAAGCCAAACCAATAAATGCGGATTTATCAACCTCGGATTTTTTCGAGTTGGTGCGGATTGGTGCGGTTTGCGAATTTTTCTGATTTTTTAACCTTTTCTTACAAAATTATGTGTAGAAAGATAATTCTCCATAGAAGTTAATTAATATGAATAATGATTGGTATTGTGAGATTATTATTTTAACCCTATTAATTGGTAGAAGTATTCATTAAAGCCATAATTCAAATTTTAATACAATGAAAAGTGAAAGTGTTTCTTGGTTTAATAAAATTATTGTTACTTACCGCTTAATGCGCTGACCGTGAAACGAAGAATTAGTCACACGACTGCCAACTATGAGAATACCTTGGGAAACCAAAAATAAATTAAAAAATTTGTTACCTAGTTGAATTTAAATTTTAAAAAAAAATACTATTGAGAAAAATGTAGCCACTTTTTCTTTAGATATGTTCACATAAAATTTTTTGGATGGAAATAATATAAACTTTTACTTCAAATAATGTAAATTTTACTTAAACACTTGGAGTATAATTTTTCATAACAGTTAAAAATTTTCTTCCAAAATATCTCATTATAAAAATTCTTCCTATGAAATAAGAAATCAAATAACTATGAATACAAAATGAAATCAGTCTTAGCATATAGAAATTTTGTAAATTTTTTCATAGAAACTTAGTACTCCCTTTGTCTCATTTTATGTGACACATTTTTTTTTGGTCTGTGCCAAAAAGAATGTCACTTTACTTTAATTGAAAATAATTTATCTTTAAAATTTTCTTTTAACCCTTAATGAAATGATTCTCATCTACACAAATATTTAAGAATGATTTTAGACCACAAATTTTAAAAATCCTCCTTAAACATTGCACCAAGTCAAATAATATCACATAAAATGGGAAGGATAGAGTAATTGAATTGCTCCTTTAATAAGTTAAGGGGTTATGCCAACTCGTATAAATTACCTAGGTACTCTACATTTTCAAGAAGTTCTACATTTTTCAATAACATTAATTTTGTCAATAAATTGAGGATAAAATAGGTATATATATCCCATCTCAATCTTTCCAAAATAACAAATAAAAATAAAAAAATAAAAAAAATTTATTATATTATAGTGAACAGAGGAAATATGTGTTATGGATAAAATAATATAAATGGAGCAATTAAGGTGTAATTTGGTAGATAATAGCTTATTCATCTATTAATTTTATGTATAAGTTATATAATATTTATTAACTAGTCAAAAAAAGTTACTTATTTATAAAACTAAATGAGACATTTAGTTTGTAATTTAGAAATAAATAGGTGAAAATTAGATATCATTTTAGGAACGATAAAAAAACATAATTAATATAAATTTATATAAATATTAACATAATTCTATTCACATTATCAATATTTTTATAATTAACATGTATAAAGTTATAATTAATCATCAAAATGACACGACATTTCAAAAAATTCAGATGGCAAATTCAGATGACATTTCAAGAGAAATGAAAGTGTCGCTCAAAGCTAAACGGTGGTGGTGTCCACGTGTGTGAACAAAAAGCAAAACAAATAGAAACAAAATATAATAGGAAAGAAGAACCAAAAAGTCGTGAAATAGGGAAACAAGGGCCCGCACGCATAGGAAAGTGGACAGTTTTTAGGACAGAGTAGGATTAAAAATATTGTTGCATATTTGCTTTTTAAAATTTAATATTTTTAAGAGGTAAATTATTTCATATTTTTAACTATATAAATGATAATAGTGAAATTTAAAATTTTATTTTTAATATGTGTATATTATTTCATAAATTAAATTAAAATATAATAAAAAAATAATTTTTTATTAGACCCCGTAATTAACTAAATGGAGGTCAATTGCTCATTCGGGAAAGTTGTTGTGATTGAGGTATATTTTAAATTTTACTAACTTATGGTGCGGGGGTATGGGATCAAGTGAATTTTTGCGGGA
>JAOTQJ010000083.1:7858932-7891739 GCA_025642045.1 Solanum sejunctum
TTCCACTTGCACCAATCAAAAAAACCACAACATATGACCCCATTAACAATTTAAATCTTAAACACTACACTTTAGCAGAAATTTACATTTGGTCCCAAACTTTACCAAATTGAACCAATTAAGGACTTACGGGTTCTAACATCTAAGGTGTTGAATATTGTGGGAGTGACTTCTGAGGAGAAAGCTGAGTTAGCTGCTTATCAGTAAAAGGTTATTATGGCTTAAGTGTGGTACACTCAATGGTTATGGAGAGAGTCTATGGTGCTAGAGTTAATTGAGAAGAGTTCAAATTTACCTTTCTGGATCGCTTCTTCCCTCTTGAACATAGGGAGGCTAAGATGGAAAAATTTATCAACCTCAAATATGGTGGCATGAATGTGAGGGACTATACCCTCAAGTTCACAAAGTGTCCAAGTATGCTCCTATGCTAGTTGCCGACCTCTGTGTAAGAATGCACAAGTTTATTTCTGGGATCTATGATTTAGTTGTTAAAGAATGTCGTATGGCTATGCTTATTCATGATATGTATATCTCTAGGCTCATGACATATATTGAACAAATTGAAGGAGAAAAGCTCAAGGAGAAGAGGGTGAATGATTCTAAGAGGGCCTGTTATGATGGAGGGGTCTCCAACTCTAAGGTTGGTTGTTATGGTCACTTTCAACATGCTAAGGTCTAAGGAAGGTTTGCCAAAACTAGGGTATCTCCTCCTAGTACACCAGTTGGAGGTTCGCTGTTACTTTCCTAGTGTGACAGGTGTGGAAAGAATCATGTAGGCGCTTGTTAGAAAGAGTTGGTGTGGTGATAGGAGCCACAAAGTTGCTGATTGTCCTAAGGCTACTTAGAAGGGTCAGGGTCAAGTGGCCCAAGATGATCAAGGCAAGCAGAGAGCTCCATAAGGTGGTGCCCCTAGAAATAACAGGTTTTATGCTCTACATGCCCGTTAGGAAGTAGAGGAGACTTTGGATGTTGTGACTGTTATGTTAATGTCTTTGATTATGAGGCTTATGCTTTGCTTGATCCGGGTGAAAATTTATCTTTTGTGATTCCTTTTTTGGCTATTAATTTTTTTGAGTCCTGAAATCTTAAGGAACCTTTTTTGATTTGTACTGCTATGGGTGAGTCTATTCTTTCCCAAGGATCAGGCATGTCTTGTCTTTGTTTTGCATAAAGTCCTTCTGTGTGATCTTATAGAACATGAGATTTTTTATTTTAAATTATTCTTGGGATTGATTAGTTGCATGCTTCATATGCCTCTAAAGATTGTGAAACCTAGAATGTGAGATTCCAATTTCTAGAGGAACTTATTCTTTAATGGAAGGGTAGATTCTGCTATTAAAGGTTGATTTATTTTCTACCTCAAGGCCCAAATGATGATTTCTAAGGGGTGTATCTATCATATTATGAAGGTTAAAGATGTGGATTCTGAGTCATCTACTCTTGAATTGGTTTTGGTGGTGAATGAGTTTTCAAATGTGTTCCCCAAAGATTTGCCTAGTATTTCTCCTAAAAGAGAAGTACACTTTGGCAGAGATCTTCTCCCGGATACTCAACCTATCTCTATTCCTACTTATCGTATGGCACTAGCTAAGTTTAAAGATCAATTGAAAGACTTGTTGGAGAAAGGGCTCACTAGGCCAAGTATATCATCATAGAGTATTCCGCTGTTATTTGTAAGAAAGAAAGATGGGGTCTCTTCGAATGTGTATTAATTATAAGCAATTTAATAAGGTAACAATCAATGATAAATAACGATCGCTAAGGATTGACCACTTGCTTGATCAACTTTAAGGGGCCACCCATTTCTCTAAGATGATCTCCATTTCGGTTATCATCAAATGAAGGTTAAGGAGTGTGACATTCCCAAGAGGGCTTCTGAAAACTAGATATGGGCACTTTGAATTTGTAGTGCTTTTATTTGGTTTGACTAATGATCCTGTTGTGTTTATGGATCATTTAAATTGGGTGTGTAAACCATTTCTTGACAGCTTTATGGTCGTCTTCATTGATGATATTCTTATTTACTCCCAAAGTGAGTAGGAGCATATAGATCATTTGAGGTTGGTTCTTCATACCTTGAGTTTAGCATATGTGAGTTTTGGTTGGGTAAGGTATCTTTTCTTGGTTATGTGGTATCTGGGGATGGTATTAACATTGATCCAAAAAAGACCGAGGTTGTCAAAAATTGCCCTAGACCATTGACTCCTTTAGATATTAGGTATTTTCTTGGATTGACTGGTTATTATAGGAGATTTGTTGAAGGTTTCTCATCCAATGCATCTCCATTGACCAAGTTGACACAAAATAAGGCCAACTTTATATGGTCGAATGAATGTGAGAAGAGTTTTCAGATGGTGAAAAATCTAGTTACATCGACACCTGTTTTGACTCTACTAGATGGCTTAGATAGGTTTGTGGTGTATTATAATGCTTCTTAGATTGGGTTGGGTTGTGTGTTTATGCAACACGATAAGGTGATAGCTTATGTATCAAGGCAATTGAAGGTGCATGAGCATAATTATTCTACTCATGATTTTGAGCTCTAGCTGTTGTGGTATTTGCATTGAAGATTTGGAGACACTATTTGTATGGGGTACATGTTGATGTTTTTACCGATCATAAGAGTTTAAACTATGTGTTCACCCAAAGGGAGCCTAAATTGAGGCAAAGGAGGTGGTTGGAACTCCTTAAGGACTATGACATTGGTGTTCAATACCATCCCGATAAGCCAAATATTGTAGCCGACACTCTTAGTTGGCTATCACTTGGGATGTGGCTCATGTTGATGAAGGAAAGAAGTAGTTGGTAACGATGTTCACCATTTGGCTAGGTTGGGTGTTAGGTCTGGCTTACTCTAATGAGGGTGGTATTCATGTTTAGAATGGAGCTTAATCTTCTATGGTTGTTGATGTCAAGTCTAAACAAAATTTGGACCAGTCATTGATTGAGTTAACGAAGTTGGTTTCCAAAAGAAGATATAGGTTTTCTCCCAAGGGGGAGATGTTGTGCATCAGTATCAAGATCGGTTGTGTATTCCAAATATTGATAGTCTTAGGGAGGTGATAATGGGTGAAGCCCATAACTCTCATTATTATATTCATCTGGGATCCACCAAAATGTATCAAGATTTGAAGGAAGTATATTGGTGGCATGGTATGAAGAGAGATATAGCCAAGTTTGTATCTGAGTGAATACTTGTCAAAAATAAATGTGTGATAATATGCAAAGAAGAGATGACACCAACATGAGTGGCATGTACTCCTCAATACCATTCACAAGGACTCATGAAAAAGATCTCCAAGACCTATAAGTAATGTTCATGAACAAGGAAGCATCAGAGGAGCTTGAGGGTCACCAAAGAAAGGCTTACAATGTGTGGAAGGTCTCTCAATGTTAGAAGAAGGAAGAAAAGAGGCCATATGTGCAAATGGCTACTATTTGAATTCAAGGATTTGAAAAAAAATGCAACCAAACAAGGCCCTTACTCATTAAGGGTAAAATTGTAAAGAAAATATCTTCTTTTATTTACTTAGTATGAATATACATATTTTAGCATTTGGAAGACTTAGAATATATTGAATATTGAATTCTCAAATTGCAGTATCTTCTTAAGGAGTAATTAGTGAGTAATTAGAGTGAACTCTTAGAATTGTTAGTTAACTTGTTGGCTTGATTAATTGAAGTATTACCCATTTTTTATTCTTGGTTTCCTTCAATTGTCTTTCTAGGATCTTATTTGGATTGATGAAATCAATTGGGAGGTGAAGGTTTTAGTCCTTTGTTGCCCATAACTTCAATAGTTTGAATTTAATCCAAATATCCTTTTATTTTGTTCTCTTTTCCCTTCCTTTCTTGATTGATTTTTACCATTTGGTATCAAGAGCTTAGGTTTAGGTTTGTTTTTACAAATCTAGGTCTTGGAATTTTGATCAACTCAAAAATCCAAAAATTAAAAAAATCCAAAGTTATTTTTCATTTGATTTGTCATTTTTGACGCTATATTCTTATTCACTAGTGTTTTGTTCCTAAATCTCAAATTTCATTCAATTTGTAGCTATGGAATAAAGTTACCATTGAAGGGTTTTGAGCACTCAAACTTCCAAATTTTGAAAGTGGGTTCTTTGATTGAGAAGAAATTGAAGGTTAATGATCATTTGGATTTGTTCTCTATATCAAGGGGAAGCTAATCCTAAATTTTGAGCCTGGTCCAAGTCGATTTGAAGGTATTTGGATTTAGTGTGTGTTCTAGGTGTTCTAAATGTTCTTGAAGATCTTCAAGTATTCTTGAAGAAGAAGAAGAAGAAGAGCAAAAGATACATTTGATATATTTTTCTCAAGTCAAAGTTGGTCAAAGGTATGTTGGCCCTTAGTGGAAATTTGAGAAAAAAGTTTTAAAAAAAATTTCAAAAAATTAATTTCCACATCAATAGCAAATCAGTGTTAAATCAGTACCAAATCAGTGCCAGTTAGCGCGACTTCAATGCTAATCAGTGAGTCAGCGCTCCAGCAAGTCCCAGATGCATCAGTGGCGTGTGGGCATAAAAATTATTCTAAGTGCCCAAAGGACATAATTCTTTTTTAAAATTTTTTGTGCTTTGATTCTACAACTATTTACCTAGTAAATAATATATTTAACTACTCGTTAACTAGTTTTAATCATCAAATCAAACTCCGTTCAAGTCATGAACACGTTAAGCCTTCAAAAGTTTGTTCAAGTGTCTGAAGTCAATTCTTCTTCTTTTTCACTCATTATTTATCATTCCTCAACTATTTAACAACTAGTTAACATCTTTAATTACTTGTTAACTAGTTTCTAAACATTAAATCATCTCTTTCATTCTTCAAATGAGGTAACAACAAGTAATCTCTTCTACTTTTGTTACTTAGTTTTTTTTTAGTCTGATATTTCTTGTGCCTCTTTCTTCTGGTTTTATTCTTGTTACTCATGCTCCTAATCTTTATTTGAGTCATCCTTCTTTCAAGAGTTATAAGACTCTACTCCAGCATAAAGGATAGGTGATGTTGAATTTATTGAATGAAGCTAGTTCACTATCAATTTTGAGATGACACCATAGAAGGTGCATAGTTACATATAAGTGACATGAGGCTTTTGCTACTAATCTTGTTTGTTGATTATTGTAGGTATTATGTTTACAAGTCAAACGGGGGAAGGTTCAAAGAACAATGGAAACTCTTGCTTACTTCTCCAAACAAATAGCAAAAATGAATAGAAGGATGGGAGATATGGAGAAAACGTTGGAATGGGTGGAGAATGAGAATCGAGAAAAAATAATTCAACCCAAAAATGAGGATATAACGTGGTCATCAATTCATTCCACCACCATTACCCCCGAATAAGCTCATAATCTATGTTTTCCTCCATAAAGCTAAAACTGAAGCTACTAAAACCCCACTTTCCAAATGAACTACAATCTAAACCATCCAAGACAAGCTTCATCACCTCCACCAAATGCACCATAAATTCCCTACCAAGACTACCAATACCAAAATCTCCTCTATAATGAAATGTAGGGAGATCTCAACAATGATGAATTTTGGGAGCATGGAGGTAAGGATACCTACGAAGTACAAAGGGGGGGGAGTTCAACCTTGAGACTTGAGGTGGGATAATGGCATGGGAAGTCGAGATTATAGGTATAGAGGAGATCGAGTGGGCAATAAAGGAAATAGAATAGGATATAGAGGAGGTAGGATGGGAAATAGAGAAAATAGGTTTAAGGAGAGGAATGATCAAGATAGAGGCGAGGGAGATGCTTTGGAAAATGAGGAAGAAAGGTTGGATGAGAGGGTCTATTTTTCTTGCTTCATGGGGAAAGGAAAATCTTTGTTTGATAATGATGAAGACTTGAAGGTGAATTCCAATCTGTCATGTATTGTGAGAAGAATTATAGGTGAATTCTAATATGTCATCTATTGTGAGAAGAATTATAGGAGCCCTTGCCAAAGAAGAGCTTGATAAGAGGGAGAATCTTTTTCATGCTAGGTGCAAAATTCAAGACAAAGTGTGTTCTTTAATTATTAATAGTGGAAGTTACACTAATATGATGAGTAGTTCTTTGGTGGAACATACGGGAATTCCAACAACAAAGCATCCAAACACTTACAAGCTATAATAGCTCAATGAGAGTGGCAAAATGAGTGTCCTCAAATAAGAAAGCATTCGATTTAGTATGCATAAGTACAATGATGAATTGACTTGTGATGTACCCATGTTGGCATGTCATCTATTATTGGGGGGACCATCGAAATTTGATAGAGATGTTGTACACCAAGGAAAATCCAACAAATACACTTTTGGGATTGAAGGTAGAAAGTATATTCTTGCACCTCTCACTCTATACCAAGTGAGTGAGGATTATCGGGCTATGAAGGAGCTTCAGGAGAAAATAAAGATGGCGAAGGCCAAGGGGAATGGTTTAAGTTTCGAATGCCTTGTCAACACCTATCTTTTATTGTATGCTAAGCAAAGCACTAGCACTTTGCCTAGTATTGTTTCTTCTCTTTTGTAGAAATATGACAAGCAAGGCAAAGAAAATATGGTAGTGGATGCTTTATCAAGAAGGTTTATGTTGGTGACAACCTTAGCTTCTAGAATGATGGGATTTGAAAGCTTAGAGGAATTCTTTCCTAGGGATACCCACTTCAAAGATACTTTTGATAATCTTACCAAAGGGAAGTGGGTTGATAGGTTTCAATTGGTTGATGGTCGTTTTTATTAAGGATGAACAAGCTTATGTTCCATGAGCTCATGGAGACAGCTACTTGTCAAGGAGATTCATAGTGGTGGTTTGATGAGACATTTTGTAGTACCCAAAACACTTGACATTCTAAAGGATCAATTCTTTTGGCCCAAGATAAAGTATGATGTGGAGCAAATTTGTGGACAATGTCTCAATTGTGAGCATGCCAAATCCACAACTCGGCCCCAAGGTAAGTATAGCCCTCTCCCTACTCCTAGTGTCCTATGGATAGATATCTCTATGGATTTTGTGTTTGGCCTTTCTAGGACTAAAAGAGGAAATGATAGCATATTTGTGGTAGTTGATAGATTCTCTAAGATAACTCAATTTATTCCGTGCCATCAATGTGATGATGCATCCTATATTGCATCTTTATTTGTCATTAATCTTCTTAAATTACATGAAGTCCCTCAAACCATTGTTAGTGACAGGGATTCCAAAATTCTTAGTCACTTTTGGAAAAGTCTATGCCATACATTTGGTATCAAACTTATGTCCTCTACTTCTTGCCACCCTCAAATGGATGGACAAATTAAAGTAGTCAATAGGACTCTTGGAAGTGTGCTTCGGTGCATAATTAGAGAAAGACCAACTATTTGGGACCCCTGTTTACCATTGATTAAATTTGCATATAATCAGTCATTCCACTCCTCTATTGGGATATCACCATTTGAGGTATGTTATGGTTTAAACCTTTGTTTCCACTAACTATGACTCCATTATCTAGTAATGTTGTTTTGAGCCTAGATGCCAAGCAAAGGACAAAGGAGATGATAAGCATTCATGCCAAGGTTAAAGAAGCCATTGAAAAGAATAATTCTAAGGTGACTATTTGAATGATTGGGAGAGAAAGGAAGTGATCTTCAACCCAAATGATTAGGTGTAGATACATTTTTGAAAAGTGAGGTTTCTACATGTTTGAAAAGGAAAGCTAAGCCCAAAAGGAGATGGATGTTTCAACGTACTCAAGAGAATCAATAACAATGTACATGATTGACTTGCCAAGAGAGTATAATATTTATAATATTTTCAATGCTAGTAATTTATCTCCTTGTGTTGCAGGCTAATCTTTGGATTCGAGGACGAATCCTTTTCAAGAAGGGGATGATCATAACATGGAAAGTAGAGATGGTACCAACATAAGTGGAATGTAACCCTCAAGATCATTCCCAAAGAGTCAAGCAAAAGATCTCCAACGCCTAAAAGCAGTGTTCATGAACAAGGAAGCATTAAAGGAGCTTGAGGGTCACCAAAGAAAGGCTTACAATGTGTGTAAGGTCTCTCAATGTGAGAAAAAGGAAGAAAAGAGGCTAAGTATGCAAATGGGTACTATTTGAATTCAACAATTTGAAAAGAAGGCACCAAATAAGGTCCTCACTCATTAAGGATAAAATTGTAAAGAAAATATCTTTTTAGTTTACTTAGTATAAATAGTCATATTTTAGCATTGGGAAGTTTCTACTTTGTTGAATATTAAATTCTCAAATTGTAGTATCTTCTTAGTGAGTAATTGGTAAGTACTTATGGTGAACTCTTATAATTGTTAGTTGATTTATTGGCTTGATTAATTGAAGTGTTACCCATTTATGGTTCTTAGTTTCCTTTAATTGTATTTCTAGGGTTTTATTTGGGTTGTTGAAATCAATTTTGAGGTGAGGGTTTTAGTCCTTTGTTGCCCATAATTTCAATAGTTTGAATTTAATCTGCATATCTTTTTATCTTATTCTCTTTTCCGTTCCTTCCTTGTTTGATCTTTATCAAGGTGGAGCATCAAAGGCCTAATAGTTCTGCTCAAGATATTGAGATTCTTACTTGGAAGTGGGAAGATGTGAACATGAATTTTGTAGTTGGTTTGGCCCGAACTCAAAATCAATTTGATTCAATTTGGGTTATTGTTGATCGGATGTTTGAATTGGCTCATTTCCTACAAGTCAAGACTACCTTCAATCCGGAAGATTATGCAAGGTTGTATATCCAAGAGTTAGTGAGGTTGCATGGTGTGCCTAGGTCTATCATATTGGATCGTGGCACCCAGGGTACCTCTCACATTTGGAGAATGTTTCGAAGAGGACATGGCACCAAGATAATGTTCAGTACTGCTTTTCATCCTCAATCCGATGGACAAGTCAAAGACAATTCAAACCTTGGAAGACATGTTGAGGACTTGTGTGTTGGAATTCAAGGGTAATAGGGATGATTATCTACTACTTATCTAGTTTATCTACAATAATAACTTTCATGCTACCATTGGTATGGAACCGTTTGAGGCTTGATTGGCCTAGATTTGGTGTTAAAGGGCATGGAGAAGGTGAAGTTAATTAGGGAGAGGTTGAAAACAACTGAAACTTTCTAAATTTTCATATTCGAATGTTAGGAAGAGGGATCTTGAAATTCATGTGGGTGATTGGGTATATGTAAAGGTCTCACTTATGAAGAGAGTAATGAATTTTGGTTAAAAGGGCAAGTTAAGTCCCTGATATGTAGGCCCCTATGAGATTGTTGAGCAGATTAGGAATGTGTCCTATACATTGTGTTTGCCTCTGGATTTGAGTTCTATTCACTTGGTTTTCCATGTGTCCATGTTGAGGAAATTGATTGGTGATCCTAGTGCAATTGTGCCTTTCGATGGTACGGAGGTTGAGGAGAACTTGTCTTATGAGAAAGTTTTAGTTGAAATGTTGGATAGACAAGTAAAGCACCTTCCCAACAGGGATGTGGCTTTGGTTAAGGTGCTTTGGTAAAATCAACATATGGACAGTACTACATGGGAGGCGGAGTTGGACATGATAAAATGATATGCCCATCTTTTCTATTCTACTCGAGCCTAAGGTATTAGGTACTTCCTTTTCCAAGTCGTCCTAATTCTTTCACTCTTGAAGTTTCATGACATGACATGCATATATGTGCATGAAAATGATTTAAAGATGTTTTGATATGAGTTTTAATAATTGTATGTTTTCAAATAATGAAATATGCATTGTGTCCTTGTGTTTGGATGTTTCATGTTCAAGTCAAGCTTTTCAAGCCTTATTCTAGCATATTCGAGGATGAATGTTCCCGAGAGGGAGATGATGTAAGGGCCCGGACTTTATATAGCCTTAATGGTGCATCAAAATTTTGTTCCAGAAAGTTTTTCACCAAGGTGACACCTTATGAGCACCTCCATGGGCTGTGTGACTCACCATGGGCCATGTGGGGGAGCCTTGAGGTGGACCTTAGCCTTGTGTATAGAGTCTTGGACTTATGTTCGAGTTCGAGACCAAACCATGCACCACATAAAACCCTCATGTTTTGTGTGTCACTTTGCTGGTCATGTGGTGGCTTGTGTGAGTAGCCTTGGCCTTTAAAACCATATTTTTGCACAAGTCATATTACACAGAACCCTTCACGGGTCGTGTGAGTCCTTCACAGGTTATATGGCCCTCCATATGTGTGTTGGTGTAAAAATTACTAAGTATGAAATCACTATCTCAGAACTTCATTAATGAGCTTTTGGTTAAGTGATGCACCACAAGAAGCCACATGGTTCATGTGACTTTGGATGGTCCATACGACCTCCATACAGGATCTCTGGCACATTTTAAAACCCATTTCACTAATGGTGTTCTTGTAGTTTTGGTTGTTCCTAAGGGTATTTTATGATTTTCTGACCTATCCCAAACCTCTAAAAAGACCTATACTATTCTTTTCTCATCCAAATTCAATTCAACATTCAGAACTATTCAAACTCTCTCATAAGAACTCCTCTCAAGTGAACTAGTAAAGGCTTAGCTTTGAGCTTAAGAAAAAAGGTCTCTTCTTCGTCAAATTCGTCTTGTATCTTGGTTAGCTAAGGTATGTAATATTTATTCATGGTCTCTTTCAACCATGAAGACCCCAAACTCTTTTACACTTGATTTTAGAAAATTGAGCATACTTTAAATATGGGTTTTTATGACTATTGTTTATTTGATTCAATTGAGATATGTTCTATGGTTTATTGTTGATTTAAATTAATTTAATACCTAATATGTTGAATTGTATTAATATTATGAAGATCTGAATATACATTGTCCCTTTAAAGTTTGATCCAAGCAAGAGTAAAAAATTGTGATTTAAATGTGGATTTACGTATGGATTTACTTGAATTTCATATTATATTGTTGATTGAAGCTTTAATTTCTATTGCCCATGCTCTTCTCACACCATCCATAGCATATGGATACATGAGCATTGATTTTTATGAAAATGATTTGGTGAGTTAAGCTTACATATGTTTATGAAAATGATTCGGTGAGTTAAGCTCACATATGTTTATGAAAATGATTTGGTGGGTTATACCCACATATATGTATAAAAATGATTCGGTGAGTTAAGCTTACATATGAATATGAAAATGATTTGGTGGATCATATGGTTGTGATAAGAATATGATTACATAAATATCTATGATATCGGGTGTTTACACCATATTATATTTACATATAAATGAGCTATTCCTATGCATGAAAGTATGGATTGAATTACGATTTGGCTTTCGATCCAAAATGATCAAAAGCATAAGTTTACATTAAATGATTTGAAATGACATGAGCCTCTTTTGAAAGCGTTCATATGTATATTATTTCTTGCGGTATGATGACTTCGCAAAGAATGGGATTGAAGGCATCAGGTTTATCACCAAGGGTCCTCTTCCTTTCTCTGGAACTATGTGCTAGCATAGGTATACGGTAACCATTTTCAAAATGACCAGGGCGTAAGACATGGTTATAATTATTGATATGATATCATATGATATGAAAATCCTTCCGAAATAACCTGATCGTAAGGAAGGTGGTCATCACACTGAAATGATTGATTCGTAAGGTGTAGTGTAGATTACCTTTGGCAAGTAATCTTATCCCACCCGATGAGAGGCTAAAATGATGCAAATTCATGTAATAGTTCGCATGAGTTAGGGGTGTTGGTTATGGTCACATCCCCTCTATATGTAAGCATTATGCCATTGCATGCATCATGGATTTCATGTCATATTGTAATATATTACACTTCCTTGTCTATATACTTCTTTCTATATGTGCCCTTGTCATCTAACATTGAATGTAGGTTTAATATGTTAATATGCATTGTATGCCCGCATACGTAGTATATTCAAACATACTAATACTTACTTTTTGCCTACATTATCTGATCATGTAGGGGTCAGAGACTATATCCATCCACCTTTTGATAGTTAGTCGGATACGTGAAAGTTATGATAGCGAGTCATATCATCCATCTACCTTTTATGTTGCTATCAGTTATGTTATATTCACTTGAGGGTTTGCCCGGGGCATGTCTTACCCCTTTTCCTATTCTATGACTAGAGGCATTGTTGGACAACTTGTAGACTCTTGTATTGTTATCTGTTATAAATTGCTATTTGGAGATTATGGTTATGCGTATCTATCGAGTATAGGTATTATGATGATTAGTTATGATTTGATTTGGAAATAAGGATGATCCTAAATTCTATTCTATACCCCATAGAGTGAGTCATACTTACCCTCCCCTTAGTTTCTATGTGTTATGTGTTATGTGAATTTATGCTAATCCTTATCCCTATGATATTCCCATAGCATGAGTCCTTTAGAACTATGTGTTTTTAATCCTATTATGCGCTTTCAAACTAATGGTGTGAAATTGGATACTTTGAGGCTTGTTTGGGGACTCTTGGGTTCCCATTCTCCATGTTAATCCTAGACACTAGGTTTGATTCGTGATACATACGATCCATACCTCACCTCATGGGTCAGGGTGTCATAAGCATTGAGCTATTGGAATTGCAGCTCCTAAGCCACAAATATGTAGTATGAATCATCTATCAACTTACAAGCCATAAACACTCTCATGAACTGATCCCAAACTTAGAGCAATTTTTGGTTCCTCAGCGCTTGTTCTTACGACACCAACCTATAGGTCATAAGTACTTCTATGGCTCGTCTAATTTCACATAAGTCAACTTCCAAGAATCCTCCAATTTTTCTATTTTCCCCTAGCACTTTCCACAGAACTACCTATGACCCGTGGTTCCTTCTATGGGCTGTAGTTTCACTCGTGGAGTCAGACCAATAAATTTCTAATCTTTCTAAGTTTCACGCATGAAAACATGAGGGGTATTACAATATCTCCCCCTTGGGATCATTCGTCCTCGAATGCAGATGGAGCTGGGGAATATTAAGCATGTGTGCTACTCGTAAACTAATCTATCAATAGGAAGCTCTCAAATAACTTATACTCATGTTTAAGGAGGTATCTGAACTCAAAGATGGAAATAAGGAATATTACCTTTAGGCTTAGCATTTAAAGGTACAAATAAGTGAGGATAACTAGCTTTCATGTCTGCTTCATTTTCCCAAGTGGCTTATTCATAAACTGGTTCCTCTGTTGTACTTTAATAGAAGCAACATCTGATAGGATCGACGTTGGAAACAACAACACTAATATGGAGTGAGTACTAGAATGCAGAAGCAACAAAAAAAAAGAAAGAGAAAAAAACTAATTAAAGAAATGGAAAATTCAAAGGAAAGATTCAAGTATTTCCAATATTCTAAGGCCTTGACAAGATCTAATTAACAACATAACGATTTATGGAAGACATCTAACGCCTTTACTTGAGAAAACGAATCCAACCATTAAATTCAAATCTTGACAGCACTATGAGTAACTAAAAACAATAATTATGTAACTAATCACCTTCTAAAGAATACCAAAAAGAAATCAAAGATATCATAAGAAGAAAGTACTTTGTACCTCAAACTATGAATTAGTAAAGGTTTAAAGATAAATTCTCAAAGAACAAGTCAAAAAGATTCAATAGAACTCTCTCAAATATTATTAATATCAATCTAATTGTCTTTAATGAAAGAAAAAAGACTCATATATATTATAGGGTCCTTGGACGTCCAAGACTCCCTAGGTTAGACCTAACGAGCATCAGAAACCAAGAAAAAACATTATAAGGTAAATCCTACTTTAGAAAGGAAATAAAGTAACTGGGAATAGACCTAATAGTTTTAGGAAAGCATTAAATGGTATTAGGATACCTTAAATAGAACAAGAAAAATAGTAATAACCTACATATAAATAAGAAAATAATGTAAAACTCAATTAAGCAAAGAATCTAGACAATTTTGGAAAGTTTTACTAGTCTTCTCTCCAAACATGTACAAAAAGCAACTTTGTTGTGGCTAATTCTTGGACTCTTCTTAGCCTTATTTGCATGAGCTTCGTATGATGCTATCAACCTTCCTGGTCCTTAATGTGTGAACTTTATGGTCTAGAATCTAAACGATGATCTCTTCATATGACAACCTATCTTTGACTCCAAGACTCTCTACAGGAACAACTAGTGCGGGGTCTCCCAAACACTTCTTAAGCATAGAAATGTGGAATATTGGATGATTAACAGCTAACTCTAGTGGAAATTCCAATTTGTATGCCACATTACTAATCCTCCGAATAATCTAGTATGAGCCAATATGTCAAGGACTAAGCTTCCCCTTTTTCCCAAATCTCATAACTCCCTTCATCAATGAAACCTTTAGGTACACCTAATCACATACCTAAAATTCCAAGTCTCTTCTTCTAATATTGGTTATCGTCTTTAGGCTATTTTAGTATCTCTTGAATAGCTTTTATCTTCTCCATAGCTTGATGGACTAAATTAGGTCCTATTAATCTAGCCTCACCAACTTCAAACCACCCAAAATGTGACCTATGCCTCCTTCCATAAAGAGCCTTATATGGCATCGTTTGTATGCTAGCTTGAAAATTATTATTGTAAGAAAATTCAATCAAGGATAAGTGATCATCCTTGTTACCTTTGAAGTCTAATACACATGCCTCAACTTGCCCTCAAAAGTTTGAATGGTCCGCTCTGCTTGCCCGTTTATTTGAGGATGGAAGGTTGTACTAACATTCACCTTTGTATGTAGCCCTTTCTAAAATGACTTCTAAAATTATGTAAGAAACTGGGTTCCTCTATCTAAAATGATAAATACAGGAACCGCATGCAATCTAACGATCTCCTTAATATATAGTTTTGCATAGTCCTCAGTTGTATCAGTCGTCTTGATCGGTAAAAAGTGTCTAACTTAGTCATTTTATCTACTATTACCCATATTGAATCATGCTGTCTATGAGACTGGCGTAAGCCTATTATGAAGTCTATGTTAATCATCTCCCACTCTCACTCTAGAATTTCAATATTCTGGGATACAACACAAGGCCTTTGGTGTTCTAGCTTAACTTGTTGTCAATTCGAGCATTTTGACATGAAATCCACAATGTCCTTCTTCATGCCACCTTACCAATAAATCTCTTGGAAGTCCCTATACTTTTCTTTCACCTGGATGAATATAATATCTACCGTTATGAGCCTCAGCCAAAATCTTATCTGCAATACTATCAAAACTTGGTACACATAGTCTGCCTTGGTATCTCAAAAATCCATCTCTCCTTTGTACAAACACTAACACTTTCTACTTCTGAAAGTCTTCCTTCAATTGGAGAAGGATGGAATCTCGGTCTTGCTTCTCTTTCACCTCTACTACTGAGTACGAATCTAAACCATTTTTTACAATTCCACCACCCTCAATAGAATCCTCAATCTACACTCCCAAGTTGCCAGTATATGTAATTTCTTAGCTAGTCCTTTCTTTCCATCCTCAATGTGTGCAGTTCTCCACAAAGTTAAGTTGCTAAAAGCATCAAGAACTACATTAGCTTTAACTAGGTGATAAAGGATGCTCATATCATAGTCTTTCAATAGCTCCAACCACCTTCTTTGCCTCAAATTGAGCTCTTTCTGACAAAATACATACAACAACCTCTTGTGGTCAGTAAACATATCACATGCCCACCATAAAGATAGTGTCTCCAAATTTTGAGAGCAAACACCACAACAATAGGCTCACGATCGATAGTTGGATAGTTCTTCTCATAAGTCTTAAGTTGTATGGAGGCATATGCTATCAATATGCCTCTCTGCATCAAGACACACCCTAGACTAACTCTAGAAACATCATAGTATATGATGAAGCCATCAGTTCTGTCAGGTAGGGATAAAATCAAAAGTGTAGCCAACCTAGTTTTCAACTCTTGGAAACTATTCTCACAAGCTTCAGATCGTATGAAATTAACCTTCTTATGAGTTACCTTAGTCAAGGGAGTTGAGATAGAGGAAAAACCCTCTACAAAATGCCCGTAGTAACCTGCCAGACCCAATAAACTTCTTATCTCTGTTGGAGTTATGGGCCTTGGACAGTTCTTTAGAGCCTTAATCTTTTGATAATCAGCTTGAATGCCCTTACCAGAAACAATATGACCAAGAAACGCTAACCAGAAACTCACGTATAAAATTGTTTGTCCTTAAGGGTCTGAAAAATAATTCTACGATGGTTGGCGTGCTCCTACTCAATAAGAGAGTATATTAGGATGACATCTATGAACCCGACAAACATATCTATGTATGGGTTGTAATTTGGCTCGTGGAGTCAGACCATGAGCTAATTTTCTATCTTTCAGTGTTCGAAGACCGAAAACCTGAGGGCTGTTACAATAATTGATTAAACATTGCATCAAATTAATAGTATTTATTTAATTTTATTTATATAAATATTGTATTTATTTTAATAGCTAGTACTATTTATATGCAACTCTTAGATTGATACGACACATACATGCAAAGCATGTAAACTAAATTAGTAATAATAATAAGCATGAACTTTCTAACATGAATATAAAACTATTTTAATATCCCCAACTTCAAACAAATAATTTAATATACCTTTTATGTTTTAAATTTTGTTATGTTGAAAGCATACATATTTTCTCATAGAAGGGTTGTGATTTTTCAAGGAGTTGTGTCTTTTTTGAAATGTTATGACTTTTTTCGATAAGTTGTGACCTTTTTCAAAGGATACTGACTTTTGCAATGTGATGTCAGTTTTCTTTTATTGCACAATAAGTATATGTTCATATTGCCCCTTATTGGCTATACATAGAGAAATTCCACCATATTTTTAAACTAGGATTTTTTTAAGTTTCCATTTTTTTTCTTAAAACACCCAATTTAGTTACATCTTCTATATATTACGTTATGTTATGTTATGTTCAAAACAAACACATTTTTACATCAAAGCATTGTTAGTTTAATGACGAACTGTTAAATTTTTGAAAGAGTTATTTTTTTTCCAATGAGGTAGCACAAAAGTG
The DNA here is from genome assembly GCA_025642045.1 of Solanum sejunctum. NCBI lineage: Eukaryota > Viridiplantae > Streptophyta > Magnoliopsida > Solanales > Solanaceae > Solanum > Solanum sejunctum. Next base: position 7,875,930 of record JAOTQJ010000083.1, read on the forward strand.
TTGTAACTTATGACATTTTTCAATGATTATGACATTTATATACAAAACAAGGCTATTGCCCATGATTATTTATCCATGGTTACACAAATCGTGGCAAATTGTGATGACCCTTCTGACTCAATTCTATGTTTATGTGATGTTTTTGTTGTTTTAAGCTTCTGTATAGCAAGCCTGGACCTTTTATTGTATTAGGGCTATTGGAATGATTGTGGGTGGATCTGGTTGCAGATTATGATAAATTGCAAGTTAGCAAAGAATATAATTGCAAAAATTAGATTTCTGACAGAACCCTAGCAAACAGCCTCGAAATGGAATACTGACAGTTCCATCAGTTCTAGAATGACAAATATAGGATAAGAGGGTGATCAGTCCAATAGAAGGTCCCAGTTATCACGATCAAAGACTAGGTCCTAGACATGATAAGGCGAATGGGAAGCCCAAAGGCAACCCAAACAAGCCTCTTAGCATATCGTTTCCACATCCTTAGTTTCGCAAAAATAATAAAAGATAAATATGCACATAGTAAATAATTTCTAAGGGATGTGGGTCTTTGGACTCACTCTATGGGATGGTATAGGGAAGAGGATAAATATGATTCACATAGAAAATAAGTCTAAGGAGCGGGTAAGTATGACTCAAGCTTTTGGGGCATTTAGGGACTTAGGACTTATATCACTTTCCACAAAAATCAAATAGCACCAAATAGCATCACATAAGGGATAGGGTCTAAGGGATAAATCTCTATAAAATCTCAACATCAAATTATAGATACATAGCATAGTATCTGACAACACCTTTAAGCATGAATAGGATAGGGGGCCAAGACATGTTCAAGGCTCACCCCCAAACTAGAAAGTAAAGTGGAATAAAGTCTCAACATAAGCAAGATAAAAATCAGGTATCATCCCCGAATTAGAGGACTCGCCAACTATTTTCTTTCAATGATCCAAAGCTAACCATATGGACAAGATCAATGAGCGCAGGTCCCTACATGGTGAAATCATGTAGGCATAGAGTATGCGTTAGTACTTGAAATGTACTAAGTATGTGAGGTGCAATGCAACAAGAGAAGCAAGCTATAGTAATAAAAATCCATAAATATAATCAAAGATGTAAGCTCAGTACGACATGCATGATCAATGCTTAAGGTAAAACATACATGGAGGTAATCATACTTGCATAACTCATAAAAAACATAATAAAGTGGCATGAGTATCTCATCCATATACCTTGTACTAGATAGTGAGGAATATTGCGTAGGTCATAATAATAAAGAACGATCATAAATCATCATAACAGAATATCTTATGGACATGAGGGTGATATGAGCATATATACGGAAAACCATGGATTAAGAATGACATATACCATAAAGATTTGGGGAGTTCATAAAAGATAGTGAGACATGCAAGGTGTCATAATAACTAAAGTATTAATATTCTTAGGTGAAAAATATATTACTTTACATTAAAGACTATTTTATTATCCAAGGAACATTGGCAATCACAATGGAGAGCACCTTACACACTTGTAAAAATCATCATGTACCTTTAGGAGAAAATACCATTTGAACTTGTGAGAAAATAAATCATAGGAACCTTAAGTCATCTTTAGACATAACATAAAGGGACTATTTAATCATCACAAGAGGAAAAACTTAGAAACATAAGGAGAAATTGAACATATGTGAGAGCAAGCTTTAACTAACATAAACCATGTGAGCTAAACTATGGAGTACTGATGTTTTCCCTACACCTGAGGAAAGGGAAAAGTTACTTTCCAAGGCAACCTTCTAAGATTCCTAAGTGGATCCATAAAAGCTTTGCTATTGAGCAACCTCTACTATCGATTGGTCTAGAAATCAATCTTTACTAGCGAGTGATTCCTATTTCCTACAGTGACATGTAGTCATGGGACAATGGAATTTTACTAATAGTCTGTCACCTAGTCTAATGGCGAGCTTTCTTGAAACATCTCAAAAATTACTTGAAAATATGTCTAGCAAATGCCCATAATCGTAATTTCTATATATCTCAAAATTTATGCATGATATTAAATATCTAACTTCATATTCTTGATCAGGAAGCAAAATTGAGTGGAAAATGGGTATAAACAAATTTTTCGAAGACCCATAGGGAAAAATGAATTTCATGAACTTTGCAATTTTAGTGAGGGTCCCCCGTACCTCCACAACGTGTACACATCACAGAGATGTGTATTTTGCTGCTAGTTTCACTGTTTGAAAAAAAGGCTTTAGAGACTTGAAGCTAAGCCGTCCTATACGTAACACATAATACTTAGTCATTTTCAACCCCATATATTCAAGACATTCCCCAAAATCCTCTCTAATACTTAGCCAATATTTCATCTAGAATAAAGTATCCCAAATTGATTTCTGGATCTCAATAAATTCATTCAAGCTTCAAGTTCTTATTCAAATCTTCATCAAGACAATCTTCAAATTTGAGGTATGTGGGTTTTAACCATTAGGTCCTTTCACCCATGGTGCCGAACCTTCTTTTTTAAGTAAATTGCATGTTTTCAAGTTGATTCATCTATGGGTATTCTCATTATGAATTTAATTATGAACTCTGTTGGGGTTTCATATAATGTTGACTATTTAAGCATGTTTTGAGCTATGAATCTATGATCCATTATGAGAATTGATGAGTGGTTTCAATGTATCTTGCATGAGGGTACTACAAAGTGTTGGTTGGTTGATTTATACTAAGTTTTCTCACTTGGTTTCACTCTTGAATTGCATGATTTTGAACTAGCATTACACACCCACAAAGTGTTTGATAAAATGTCCGATTATGGATTATTGAGTTATTGATGGCTTATGAGTCAAATGACTTTATGACAATGAAAGTAATGTTTGTATGTGATTATTTCATAAAAAGTACCTATAGCATTTCAAGTTGACCACATCTTGTTAAGGGGGTGATATGCCTCAATCACCTTGTCAGGGGGTGCTATGCCTATACTACAATGTTGACTGGTATATACCTTAGCCACCTTGTTGGTGCTATGCTTATACTACCATGTTGAGGAGTATATACCTTGGCTACCTTATCAAGGGGTGAGAGGTCCATACTACCTATTGAGGGGTATATATATCGCCAACTTGTCGGGGGGTGCTATGCCCATACTACCATGGTGAGGGGTATACACCTGGCCACCTTGTCGGGGGATGCTATGTCCGTACTACCAATTGAAAGGTAGATACGTCATTGCATTCCAAGGGGGTGATATGTCTTGGATTTCAAGTACTAGTTGCTTTGTCTATGATGATGGTCTCTTCCTACACATGTGATATGTTTTATATAGGAATGATTTACTTTAAGCATTGATCATGCATGCCATATTACTATTATACTTACCCATTGCTTATGTATATGCATTTTGGTTATATTGTCTATCTTTTGTTGCATTGTATCTTACATACTTAGTACATTTAAAAGTACTAACATATACTCTATCCCTATATGATATTACCATGTAGGAATCGGATCCTCTCATGATCATCCCTCCGCGCCTAGTTGGTCATCTTTAAAATAAGCTATTGGTGAGTCCTCAAGTTCAGAGAAACTAGCTTTGCACTGTTACTTTGGTTGTCTCTTTACGTTGAACTTTGATACTAAAAAGGTGAGCCTGGAAAGTTGTCTTGCTTTGAGATTTTACTTATGATTTATGATATTAAGGACTTCCCTCAGTCCTTTATCCTTATTTATTCTCTCTTGTTGTTGTTTAACAGCTACTGTGACCAAGGATGTGTAAATGATATACTAAGAGGCTTGTTTGGGGTCCCCTTTGGGTTTTCATTCGTCGTGTCATGTCTAGGCCCTATGCTTGAGTCGTGACAAACTTGGTATTAGAGTATTAGGTTGTTAAATAGTCTTTGGCACCCAACATATCGCATTAATTAGAGTCTTGTTCATAGTTGTGGTGCACTTCACAACTATGAACAAGAGGCTATGAGGCATTTCAGAAAATGTTGCCCCTCTTCATGATCTATGTCATGCTATAGGAATTAAGGTAAGGCTTGCCCCTAATGAATGTTGTTTGCATCCTAGATCATGCATTATCCCAAATGAAGAAGAGCCTGCACTCGCAACGAGCAATCGGCGCCTCCTGCTCCTTAAGCTCCTCATGATGGGGGAGTGGCTCATGAAATATTTCAGGATTATATTCCATGCTAGCCTATGACATTACTAATCAAATCAACCAAGGGGTCCAAACCCCTCATGCTCCTACTCTGGCTTCTAGGGTGAGTGATTTCACAAGAATGAACCAATCTGAGTTCCATGGGTCCAAAGTGGATGAGGATCCTCAAGAATTTATCGACAAGGTGTATAATGTGTTGTCTATTATGGGTGTTATATTAGAGGATAAAGTAGAGTTGGCGGCCTACCAACTCAAAGGGGTGGCCAAAATATGGTTTACTCAATGGAAGGAGGAGAAGGGGAATAACAATGTGATCCTTTGGGAGGAGTTTAAGGCGACATTTCTCAACAAGTTCTTCCCCCTTGCGCTAAGGGAGGCCAAAATGATAGAACTCATGAATCTAAAGAAAGGTTCGATGAGTGTGAGGGAATATGTTCTCAAGTTTAACCAACTCTCTAAATATACTCCACAATTTATGGCCAAGCCAAGGTCTAGAATGAACAAGTTTGTGATGGGTGTATCCAATTTGGTAAATGAGGAGTGTCATACCACTATGTTTATAGGTGATATGGACTTGTCCTGTCTCATGACTTATGCCAAATAATTGGAGGGAAAAAGTTGAGAAATAGGAGAATGGGTGAGGCAAAGAAGGCCCATTTTGAAAGTATATTCCAAGGTCTCAAGGGTGGTCGGTTTCATCGAGGCCAAGGGTCTTCTAATGCTCCTAATAGAAGGTTTGCTAATGATAATCCAATTATCCAAGGTGGTGGTGGTGTGGTGCCTAATCCTATGAGCCCAATATGTGGTAGAGGCAGGATGGCCCATGTTTGAGGAATACCAATGCTTGCTATAGTTGTTAAGAATTGGGTCGCAAGATGATTGATTGTCCTCGTAGTGGCAAAGAGGGTGGAGATGGTCATACATGAGGTTAAGGTGCAAATGCGAGTCCTAGAGGAAAGGGAGGTCAACAAGGTGGTGCCCCAAGGCACAATCGATTCTATGCTCTTCAAGGGAGTGCCCTATGTCGTTACCAATAGGTTAAAAGTCTTTGATTTTGATGTGTATGCATTGATAGACCCAGGTGCCATTCTTTCTTTTGTTACTCCTTTTGTCTCCAAAAAGTTTCATATTAAACCTAAGTTATTATATGAGTCATATGAGGTGTCTACTCCCGTTGGTCCCTCCATTATTGCTAGGAGGGTCAATAGAAATTGTCCCATTTTCATTTTGCATAAAATATTGCCTTGTGATTTTGTTGAGTTTGATATGGTGGATTTTGATGTCATTCTTGGGATGGATTGGTTGCATGCATATTATGCCTCTATTGATTTTAGAGCCTGTAGGGTCAAATTGCAATTCCCTAATGAATCCATCATTGAGTAGGAGAGTCATGATGTCTTATTTAAGAGTAGATTCATTTATTCTTGCCTTAAAGCTCAAAAGTTGATTTCTAAAGGGTGTCTCTATCATCTTGTGAGGGTTAGGAATGTTGAGTCCAAAGTCCTTCCTATAGAGTCAGTTCCTACGGTTAATGAGATCCTTGATGTCTTACCTAGTGAGGTTTTCGATGTTCCTCCTGAAAGGGAAATAAATTTTGGTATAAACCTCCTTCTTGATACTCGACACTTTTCTATTCCCCCTTAACATGTGGCCCCGGTGGAGTTAAAGGAGTTGAAGGAGTAATTGAGGTATTTGTTGGAGAAGTGTTTTTTAGGCCTAAACAATCACTTTGGGGATTCACCGGTATTATTTGTGAAGAAGAAGGATGGTACTCCTAGAATCTGCATTGATTACTAGTAACTTAATAGGGTCACCATAAAGAAGATTACCCTCTACCAAGGATTTGTGATCTTTTTGACCAACTTCAAGGGGCTAGTCACTTCTCTAAGATTAATCTTTGGTCTGGGTATCACCAAGTGAAAGTGAGGGAGTTTGACATTACTAAGATGGCCTTCCTAACCCTGTGTGGGTACTATGAGTTTGTGGTTACGTCTTTTGGGTTAACTAATGCATCGGATATCTTCACGGATCTTATGAATAGGGTGTTTAATCCCTAGCTTTATTTGTTTGTGGTGGTATTTATTGATGATATCTTGATTTATTCCCAGAGTGAGGAGGAGCATGCGGACCACTTGAGAGTGGTGTTGCAAATCTTGAGGGAGGAGAAGATATATCCAAAATATGAAAAATATAAGTTTTGGTTGAAAGAGATTGCCTTTTTAGGTCATGTGGTGTCGGGTGATAGTATTAAGGTGGATCCTAAGAAGACGGAGGTGATTAGAAATTGGTGTAGACCTTTGACTCCATTACATATTAGATGCTTCTTGGGTTTGGCGGGTTACTACCGGAGCTTTGTTAGTGGTTTATCTTCTATTGCTTCTCCCATTACAAAGTTGACCCAAAAGAAAGCAAAATTTCATTGGACCGATGAGTATGAAAAGAGTTTCCAAACTTGTAAAGATAAGCTTGTCTCTACTTCCTATCTTGTCTCTACCGGAAGGGTTAGAAGGGTTTGTTGTGTATTGTGATGCCTCAAGAATTGGTTTGGGTTGTGTTTTGATGCAAAATAGTAAGGTGATAGCTTATGCCTCTAGACAACTTAAGGTACATGAAAAGAATTATCTTACCCATGACCTCGAATTGGCAGTTGTGGTATTTGCTTTTAAAATTTGGCATCATTACTTATATATTGTTCATGTTGATGTGTTCACAGATCATAAGAGTCTCCAATATGTGTTCCTCTAAAAAGATCTCAACTTGAGACAAATAAGGTGGTTAGACTCCTTAAGGATTATGATATAAGTATGCATTATCACCCTGGTAAGGCTAATGTTATGACTGATAGTCTAAGTAAGGTGTCTACATGGGTAGCCTAAATCACGTTTATTGTGGTGGCAAGGAGGTGGCTAGAGAGGTTCATCAATTGGCTAGAGTGGGGGTTAGGTTGTAAAAGGTTGGTAATAGTGGTGTAGTGATTGTTGATGGTTCTAAATCTTCATTGATTAAGGAGGTAAAGGCAAAGCAAGATAAACCCGCCTTGCTAGAGTTGAAGACATTGGTGAGAGAAGGTAAGGTGGAGTTGAAGACCTTGGTGAGAGATGGTAAGGTGGAGGTTTTCTCCCAAGGGGGAGATGGTTCACTTAGGTACCAAGGTAGGTTGTGTGTGCCCAATGTTGCTGACTTGAGAAAAAAGATTTTAGATGAGGCTCATAATTCTTCCTATTCTTTTCACCTTGGTTCTACAAAGATGTATAGAGATTTGAGAGAAGTGTTTTTGTGGGGTGGTATGAAGAGGCACATTGCCAAGTTTGTAACTAGTTGTCATAATTGCAAATAAGTTAAAGCTGAGCATCAAAGGCTGGATGGCCAAGCCCAAGATATAGAGATTTCTACTTGGAAGTGGGAGGAAATTAACATGGATTTTGTGGTTGGGTTGCTTAAATCTAGAAAGAATTTTGACTCTATTTGGGTTGTGGTTGATAGAATGACAAAGTCAGCTCATTTCCCACCGGTTAAGACTTCTTATAGTGCCGAAGATTATGCCAAATTATATATTTATGAGTTGGTTAGATTACATGGGGTGCCATTTTCTATCATAATAGATTGTGGTGCTCAATTCACTTCTCACTTTTGGAGGTTCTTCCAAAGAGGTCTTGGTACGAAGTTAAAGCTTAGTACAACCTTTCACCCTCAAATGGATAGCCAAGCCAAAAGAACTATCCAAGCTCTTAATGATATGCTTAGAGCTTGTGTTTTGGAGTTTAAGGGTAGTTGGGATGAACATCTTCCACTCATTGAATTTGCTTACAAAAATAAGCTATCATTCAAGTGTTGGTATGGCTCCTTTTGAGGCTCTCTATGGTAGACATAGTAGGTCTCTGATTGGATGATTTGAGGTGGGGATATGACTTTTTAGGTCCGTATTTAGTTATGGAGGCCATAGAAAAGGTGAGGTTTATAAGAGAATGGCTAAAAACAGCACAAAGTCGACAAAAGTCCTATGCTGATATGAAGAAAATGGATCTTGAATTCAAGGTTGGTGATTGGTCTATTTGAAGGTCTCTTCATTTTTGTAAGAAGGGTAAATTGAGTCTAAGATTTGTGGATGCTTATAGAGTTTTGAGGAAGACTGGTAAGGTGGCCTATGTGTTGGAGTTGCCCAACGATATGAATATGGTTCATCCGATCTTCCATGTGTCTATGCTGAGAAAGTGTTTGGGTGACCCAAATGCTATTGTGCCTTTAGATGTTGTGGGTGTTGTTGAAGATAATTTGACTTATGAAGAGGTCCCAGTAGAAATTTTATATAGACAAGTGTAGAGGTTAAGGAACAAGGATATTGCTTCCACAACGTTCTTTGGAGAAACCAACAAGTTGAGAGTGGTACATGGGAAGCTGAGGTGGACATGCAAAAGCGATATCCCTATATCTCCCATTCCACTCAAGCTTAAGGTACTAATTTAAGTCCCCTATATTATTTCAAGTCTTAATTTTCAGCCCTTATGTTATTTGTATGCATTCGTGTTTATGTTGACAAGTATGGTGATTTTGACAATTATGCTGAGATTTTTGAAATGGTATTTTATTACATTTGTTGCATTCATGTGTTGGGATTAAATTATTTTAATTACTTCTCTTATGTGTGTTTCAATTGACATTTGGGGACGAATGTTTCAAAGGGGGAGATATTGAAACGCTCCAAAAATTGCTCGAAAATGTGCTAAAAATGGCCATAATCATAATTTTCATATATCTCAAAATCCATGCGTGATATCAAAACTCTGACTTCATATTCTTGATTAGGGGGAAAATTGAGTGGGTGATGGGTATAACCCAAATTTTAGATGACACGTAGCGAAAAACAAATTTTGCCAACTTTGCCATTCCAGTGAGGGTCCGCGACACTCTACGACGCAGACCCATCGCGGAGATGTGTATTTTGTTGCCAGTTTTAATTTTTGTCTTGGCTTTGGGATCTTGGGCCTAACCCTTCCTATGCATAAAAGCACCTATACTTAGTCATTTTCAACCCCATATCATTCAAGACATTCCTCAGAACCCTCTCTAACACTTAGCCAAAACTTTTATCCAAAATCAAGTGTCCCAAACTCATTTTCGGATCTCAAAAAACTTATTCAAGCTTCAAGTTCTCATTCAAATCTTTAGAAAGAAAATCTTCAAATTTGAGGTATGTGGGTTTCAACCATTGGGTGCTTTCACCTATGGTGCCCAACCTTCCTTTTTAAGTAATTTGCATATTTTCAAGTTGATTTATCTATGTGTATTCTCATTATGAATTTGATTATTAACAATTTTGGGATTTCATAAAATGTTGACTATTTAAGCATGTTTTGAGCTATGAAGCTATGATCCATTATGAGATTCGTTGAGGGTTTCAGTGTATCTTGCATGAGGGTATTACCAAGTGTTGGTGGGTTAATTTTCATTAGGTTTTCTCATCTGATTTTACTCTTCAATAGTATGACTTTGAATTAGCATTACACACCCACCAAGTGTTTGATAAAATGTCCGGTTATGGATTCTTGAGTTATTGGTGATCTATTATATGGCTTATGAGTCAAGTGACTTTATGATAATGAAAATAATGTTTGTATAAGATGATTTCATGAAAAGTATCCACAGTATTGCAAGTTGACCACACCTTGTGAGGAGGTAATATGCCTCAATAATCTTGTTGGGGGTGCTATACCCATACTACCATGTTGAGGGGTATATACCTTGGCCACTTTGTCGGGGGGTGCTATGCCTATACTACCATGTTGAGGGGTATATACAGTGGCCACCTTGTTGGGGGGTGCTATGCCCGTACTACCATGTTCAGAGATATATACCTTGGCCACCTTGTCTAGGGGTGCAATGCTCGTATTACCAATTGAGGGGTAGATACCTCAATCACCTTCCAAGAGGGTGATATGCCTTGGATTCCAAGTACTAGTTGCTTGGTCTATGATTATGGTCTCTTCCTGCACATGTGATATGTTTTATATAAGCATATTTTTTACTTCACACATTGATCATGCATGCCATATTGCTATTAATAATTATCCATTGCTTATATATATATGAATTTTGGTTATGTTGCCTATCTCTTGTTGCATTGCATCCTGTATACTTAGTACATTCAAATGTACTAACGCATACTTTATACCTATACGATGTTACCATGTAGGAATCAAAGCCCCTCATGATCATCCTCCATATGGTTAGTTGGTCATCATGAAGATAAGCTATTGGTATGTCCTCAAGTTCGGGAACACTAGCTTTGCACTTTTACTTTGGTTCTCTCTTTATGTTGAACCTTGATACTAAAAGGGTAAGCCCGAAAAGTTATCTTATCCCCCACCTAATCTATGCTAAAGGTGTTATTGGACAAGTTATGTAATTATGCTTTGAGATTTGACTCTTTATAATTTATGTTATTAAAGATTTCACTTTAGTCCTTTTATCCTTATTTATTCTCTCTTGTTGTTGTTTAATTTCTTCCGTGACTAAGGATGTGTAAATGATATGCTAAGAGCCTTATTTGGGGACCCCCTTCGAGTTCCCATTTGCCATTTCACGTCTAGGCCCTAGGCTTGGGTTGTGACATTCTGCATCCATCCTAAGGTCTTCTCGGTGCTAAGTAAACTCTCACGGAATATTCATAGAGAGGAATCAAGTAATTAATTAGTGGAGTGTTACTCTACTAACTCATCCCATAAGCCTTGTATAACAATGGAGAGGAATTTCTACTAACCCATCATATAAACATTCAGAACATTAATCATCATCATAAGGATAGCACCTATATCATGGTTAAGCCTTCACTATCGGCTCGCATCATAATCTTGGCTGAGCATCTACTTGCTACACATGTATTTTGTTCTATATAAGCAAGGCTTACTTCAAGCACCTTCATTCATGTCATATTATTACTATGTTATCTATTGCTTATGATATTACATTTTGCCTAAGTTGTCTATCTATTGTTGCATTGTATTTTATATACTTAGTATATTCAAACCTACTAATGCATACTGTATGACTATATGATGTTACCATGTAGGGATTGGAGCCTCGCTTGATCCTCCTCCTCCTCTATGTGGCTAGTATGATTGTCTCTCAAGCTAGTTGGTAAGTCCTTTATTCCGGGGACAATGTTTATGATCTCATGCTAAACTATTGTCTCTATGTATATATTGACTATGAGGGTGAGCCCGATAGCTTATCTTGGCCCCCACTAAGTATCGAAGTTTTAGAGGAGTTGTTGGACATGATGAGCTTTGACTCTCTCTTGACTCTTGATGTTTATGTTATGAAAGTTATCCCTTAGTTTGTTTGTCCTTATTTGCAATCTCTTATTGTATTTTATTGCTTCCACGACCAAGGATGTGTGATGATATGTTAAGAGACTTGTTTGAGGCCCCTTTGGGTTCCCCATATACCATGTCATGTCTAGGCCCTAGGCTTGGGTCATGATAGGTTGGCTAGATTGGGGGCTAGGTTGGAGGAGGTTGAAAATGGTGGTATTGTGGTTGTTGATGATTGGGGGAGATGGTGCCCTCAGGTACCAAGGTAGGTTATGTGTTCTTAGTGTTGATGATTTGAGAAAAAAGATTTTAGTGCCTAGTGTTGATGATTTAAGAAAGAAGATTTTAGATTAAGCTCATAATTCTTCCTATTCTATCCACCCTTGATTCTACGAAAATGTATAGAGATTTGAGGGAAGTGTATTGGTGGGGTGGCATGAAGAGAGACATTGCTAAGTTTGTATTCGATTGTCATAATTGCCAACAAGTGAAAATCGAGCATCAAAGACTGGCTGGCCTAGCCCAAGATATAGAAATCCCCACTTGGAAGTATGAGGAAATCAACATGTATTTTGTGGTTGGGTTGCCTAAGACTAGAAAGCATTTTGATTCTATTTAGGTTATGGTTGAAAGAATGACAAAGTTGGCTCATTTCCTACCAGTGAAGACTATTATGGGGCCAAAAATTATGCCAAGTTGTACATTCATGAGTTGGTTAGATTGCATGGGGTGCCTTTGTCTATCATATTGAATCATGGTGCTCAATTCACTTCTTAATTTTGGAGGTCCTTCCAAATAGGTCTTGGTACCAAGGTAAAGCTTAGTATGACCTTTCACCCTCAAACGGATGGCCAAGCTGAAAGAACTATCCAAACTCTTGAGGATATGCTTAGAGCTCATGTTTTGGAGTTTAAGGGTAGTAGGATGATCATCTTCCACTCATTGAGTTTGCTTACAATAATAGTCATCATTCAAGCATTGGTATGGCTCCTTTTGAGTCTCTCTATGGTAAAAGTTGTAGGTCCCCGGTTGGATGGCTTAAGGTTGGGGAGATGTCTTTGTTGGGTTTGGATAGTTATGTAGGCCATGGAGAAATTAAGGTTGATAAAGGAGAGGTTGAAAACAGACCAAAGTCCTATGCCGATCTAAGGAGGAGGGATTTTGAATTTAAAGTTGGTGATTAGGTCTATCTGATAGTCTCACCCACGAAGGATGTGGTTTATTTAGGTAAGAAAGGTAAATTAAGTTATAAAATTTCATTTCTATATCAATCAAAGTATAGTCTTTATTTAGTATGTCGTGATCTTCTTCTTTATACATCTCTTCTTGTTTTTAACAACATTTCCTACTATCTTTACATTAATTAAAATAGGACTGCAGGTGTTCTAGAGGATACTATCTCAGATTTATCATTAATGTTTCTTCTCTTTTTTTGTGTTCTCATTGTTTGTATTGGTGTATAAGTAGTATTTTTGAAGGATACTAATCCATCCCTTTTAACCAAACAGCTACCATTGTTATGTAATATGAATTGTAGTCCTAGAACAAGATCTACGTTTTTGTTTAATTCCCTTACCCAGATTCTTTCAACTTTGTAAGTTGGCTTGTAAAATTCATTATATGTATTATGAAATTAATCTGGGTTCTATCTATATACAGTTGATATATAGTATGAGTTCCATCTATTTGCATTGCTGCAATTGGCCTATCTAAGATTTTTATAGATTTTGTGGGATTATTTTCTTATTTATTATGCACCTTGTACATGTTGTATCTACTAGTGCTAGAGTCTATTTCTCTACGCCTCCTATTTTGAGTCATGCTAGTAATTTTATTGTGGTAAATTTTTTTTCTTCATTACATATTAAAGTTTTGCAAGTCTCTATATTCATTAATTTCATTTCTTGTATAGGTCTCGATTGCCAGTCTTCTTCCATTTTTTCTTTTCCCTTTTCTAGGGCTCTTTTCCCTTCCAGCTAATTTGCTCTAGTTTCTAATGACATTATTCTTAAAGCCATGATCTGATTTTGTAATTACCTCAAAGGACATTTTTGACCAAAGTACTGTTTTACCATTTTCGAAAGTTGTCTTAGGTCATTTTTGGATAAGTCCAAAAGTTGGATTATGAAAATATCGTAAAATGTTAGAGTTTTAAAAAGCTTAAAATTGGAAATTTTGAGTTTTTCTTTCCACCAGTTCTAAAATGTCGGCTGGTCTATGGAAACTTGCAGAACTAAATTTTTAGTTGAAATAGAGATGTTAGGCCAAAAGTTGGATTTTCAATTCATTTTGGATCATTGGTTTGACTTTGGTCAACCTTCGGGTTTGCAATCTTGTAACAAATTTTCACTAGTTCAGTTCTTTCGAGTTGTAAAACTAACGCTATAAATACCGTTGTTGTAATTTCTAGAGGTACTGTGAATATTTTGAGTTTTTAGGTCCAAAACTAGTTTAATGAGTTTTCTCGAGTTCAAAGCCACGAGGGCTCCAAATTTGATTTTTTACGATTTCACTGAGTTTGGATTGTCATTTTTGGTAGGGTTTCGTATGTGGTTTGTATTCACGTGGTTCCGACCAAATTTATGAGGGTCAAGTTCCTAGTTTGCTTTTGTTGTGTTTGCTGGTGTGAACAGTATGTGGTGCAGGGGGCACATGTTCTCCGTGTTTGGCCGTTAGCTCTATGTTCGCGGATGTCAATTTATTTAGAAAGGAGTCACGTTCACAGAGTACAAGCGAGCCAGCCACCTTAGGCCTCTACATTTTGCGGAAGCTTCTTCGCGTTCTTGGAGTATTATTTGTGCCTGAAAAGTGGACTTCATTAAAAGATGATTTTATTTCATATTTCACCATTTTCAACTCTCAAGCTTCGTTTTCAAGGGAGATTTAGATGATTTTCAAGGCAAAGTCATTGGATAACTTTTTTCTAACCTATTTCAATTATTTTCATTGACTACTTTGTTAAATTAAGTTATAATTTTAGGTTTTAATAGTAGAGTTTTGGGAGTTTTTGGATATAAATTTTGAATCTTTAATCATTGATTTCTCCCTTATCTTAGCTCTATTTTTGGAATCATCTTCACCATTGAACTGCTTATTACATGAGAAATATTTTCATCTATTAATTTTCAAATTTCACCTATGTTTTTTTGGCATATGATTTTTGACCACTTTACCCTTTCTCTCTGAATTAATTGATTTTATTGTCATTAGATTTGTTATATGATTGTTATGTCAGATTTGAATAGATTGTGGTGATTTGGGTTATTGTGGAGGGGAAAAACAGTGATTTTGACTTGCTTCAAGACTTTATTTGACTCCAGTAGACTTCTAATCTTTTGTTACATATAGATGAACCTTGTACTCTCTTGTGTACATAGATTTGAGTACTTTGAGGGTAGAATTGTACCATCATAAGTTTGATCATAATATTTCATTGTGAATGATGGTCCGTATGGTAATATACTGACTTATAAATTAATTGTGAATTCGAACTCTATGTGATCTTATGAATCATTTGCAAATAGTGCTTTTCTTGTGGCATGATTGATATATTGATACTGTAGTGACATAGAGACACTTGAGAATTATTCCATTTCTATTGTTGATATACATGATGCATATGGACATCTTGCATACTATATTTCCTTTAACCTGGTTAATGTGTCATTATTATATGATTGCTTGATGATCCATTGATGATGGAAAGCTAAAGAAAAATAGTTCCAGCTAGGTATGAAAGTTATTGCCGAAGGGAAATGGTTATTGAAGTACATGGTCCATGTATGGCCCCCTATAACGACTCCAAAAAGTGCCCAAAATGTGCCTTTGACGTGCCGAGAATTGTAATTTTTATATATCTCAAAATTCATGCGTCATTTCAGAAATTCGACTTCAAATTCTTGTTTAGGAGGTCAAATTTAGGGGGAAAAGGGTCTAAACCTGATTTTAGAGAAAACAATTCTCAATTTCGAATTTCAAAGTTGCAATTTCTAGTGGCTACTACGCGACACTGGCGCGACGCGCACTATCTTATTTTGGTGCTAGTTTTTTTTTTTGGTCCAAGACTTTTTAAGTCTTGGGTCTAAGTATTCCACATGTGAAAACACCTATACTTAGCTATATTTTGCCTTCATATCTGTAACACCCCACACCTTACACTACTAGTACAAGTCAAATGAAACATGACATATTTTGGTCAAACTGGCGCTAATTTTTTAAAAGTGCTCGAATCTCGCGTTAATGGACTATTTGTGTGTCTAATGCTTAAGAAGGTCGAGGGAATATACATTTTATGTCGAATTGAGGAGATTACGGCCTTAAAATGAAGTGAGAG
>JAOTQJ010000083.1:7907071-7935461 GCA_025642045.1 Solanum sejunctum
TTGAGTTATTTCATTTAATTATGGTAGCCATGACCTATCATGGTACCTTCTTAGACAATAGTTATAGATGCTTTATAGACATAGATGTATGGTGGCTGATGTTTGGAGTTCTTTTCCCCTTTTTTCTTCGTGTCGTATTTCATTTATAATAGACCAAGTTGATAGTTGTGTTATAGCCCATTGATATATCGTTATTTCTTTGTTTTTTTGGCTATTAAACTGATAGAACCAATGCAATGAAGCTAGGTGGTCTGCTTGGGGGCTAACAATAATCTCCGAGTGCCAGTTACACCTAAGGTACCCTCCCGAGGCATGATATATTCTCAGTCAAATTGCAAAGATCATTATATAGTCTGAAACAATCAGGGCGTATGTGATATATTCACCTTATTGAGTACTTGATAAATAAAGGATATATAAATGATGTCATTTGTCCATGCATTTTCATTAAAAAAATGGGATCAAATTTCGTAATACTCATTGTTTATGTTGATGATATAAATTTCATTGGAACTCCCGAAGAGGTCCAAAAGGCAATTGAATATCTAAAGAAAGAATTTGAGATGAAGGATCTTGGGAAGATAAAACTTTGTTTGTGTCTGCAAATTGAACATTTAGTATATGAAATTTTTGTTCATCAATCTGCTATAGTGAGAAAATCTTAAAACGATTCTATATGAACAAAGTGCATTCGTTAAGTACTCCAATGATTGTTAGATCACTTGAAGTGAATAAAGATCCATTCTGTCCCCCAGAAGGGACTGAAGAACTCCTTGGTCTAGAAGTACCATACCTCAGTGTTATTGGAGCACTTATGTATCTTGCTAACCTGATATATCATTTTCTGTTAATTTGCTAATAATGTATAGTTCTTCCTCAACGCAAAGGCATTGGAACTGTATCAAGCATATTTTGTAATACCTGAAAGGTACAATTGATATGAGTTTGTTTTATACTAACAAAGGCTGTGCAGACCTTGTTAGTTATGCAGATGTAAGTTATTTGTTATATCCACGTAAAGGTCGATATCAAACAGACTAACTTTTTATATACGGAAGAACTACTATATCATAGCGATCTACAAGGTAGTCTGTTGTTGCTACTTCTTCAGATCATGTGAATTTATAGCAATTCATGAAGCAAGTAGAGAATGTGTGTGGTTGAGATCGATAATACATTCCATCGAAGAGAAATGCGAACTGAATGATGATGTCAAAGTATCTACGGTTATATTTGAAGACAATGCTGCATGCATAACTCAATTAAAAGGTGGTTTCATAAAGAGAGACAGAATGAAATACATTTCACCAAAATTATTCTTCACACATGATCTTTAGAAGAAATATGATATTGATGTACAACAAATTCGTTCTAGTGATAATCTTACAGATGTATTTACTAAGGCATTGCCAGCGTCAATATTTGAGAAGCTAATGCACTGTCTCCAAAGTATCAAATGAAGTTTTCATTAGGACGAGTAAAATACGCATTGTACTCTTTTTTTTCCTTAACCAAGGTTTTATCCCACTAGATTTTCGCGTAAGATTTTTAATGAGACAGCTAATAATGTATATTAAGGTTACCTAGAATTTTCCTTTTACATGAACAATTGAGGGAGTGTCATGAAGCATGTAATTGTAACAATAAGAGGAAAGGAATAATTGAATTGAGTAGATTGTGGGTCCCATATCAATTATAATATCTTCTCTTCATTTGACTATAAATAGTCTACAAAATTATAAACGAATCCCAATGTAAGAAAAACACAAAACAGAGCAATAATATTTTCTCCAACTTTTTCTTCTTCCTAAGTTTTCCAAATATTAATTTTTCTTAAATTTATTCTAGTTAATTCTAGATTTATATATAATAGAAAGAAAAAAATAAAAAAATTGAGAGATAATTGAGTCTAGAAATTTTTTTAAAAAATATTTAAAATGTAGAGGGGTAAAAAAGTCCTTGAACTAACTTAAAATAAAAAAAAAATAAATCCCATTTAATTATCTCTGTTGTCGGGCCTGTCGCCCCTCTTATAATTTTGGGCTTTCAAGTCATTTTCTCCTTGCGACAAATCCCTTTTTACTAAACCAAAAAATTGAAGTGTGTTTTTCCTTTATCTCAGTTGCGGAGTGCCCTGCTGCTCCCATGGAAGCTTACAACAACGAAGAGTTCGCAGTTGGATGCGTTTTATCCATTAAGACTACTTTAGGTGACGAGTTTGAAGCGCAAGTTATCGCCTATGACAAACCCTCTAACATCCTCGTTCTTCATATCCTTGATTTTTCTCGTTCCCATTTTCCTTTCTGTTTTTTATACACAATTTATCTCTTAATTTCTTTCCTTTTTGGTTCTTGAGGTTTCCTTGACTGTTTGTTTGAAATTACAAGAAGGGGTTTCTGCATCAGGGCCTAAGAGAGACATAAGGCTATTGAAAGCTAACTACATAAAAGAGTTCAGTTTTCTTGGTCAAAACCAAGACCCACTTGATATCAATAAATGTTATCTTGATCTCAGTAGCCTTCAAGCCAGAGAAGATTCTGCTATAAGGTTCTTGTTAACTTATTTATGAATTTTTGAAAGATATGAGTTGGAATTTAGTATTTGTGCTTACTTAAATTTTGCAGACAAGCGGAAATAGATGCTGAGAGATTTGGGATTGGAGTCACCGCTGAAGCGCAGAATATATTTGATGCTTTGTCTAAAACGTATGTGCCTCTTCTATTTATTAATCTTAGAAGTAAAGTAGTTAAATGGTCTGCCTTATTTCCCACTTTACTGCCTTACTGACTCGAGTTACCGATGCCTGAGCTGGAAGTAGAGTATTCTCGCCACTAGGAAAACCTCATTTGTTAAATTGGATTTTTATTCAATGATTGCATTAAATTAACATCCAGTTCCCTATTGTGTAATATGATTACTATTAAATGTCGACCAGGCATGTTCTGGTTCTCTTTATCCAATAGACGGTGCAGAAATAAGAATTTCTACATCCCTTTGATATCTTCCTAAGCCCTTCTTTTCCTTTTCTGCACTAGCCTTGTTGATGCAAATGATGTGGCATTAGTTCCAAAACTTACTTCTAATGATTAAGTGTCCTCTTTCTAAAGGGGTCGCCTTTGCCAACTTATAGGTAGATTTTTTATGTTGTTTCCAGCATATAAGTAGTCTAAGTTCTCAATAAAGAGAGTCTCAGACTGACTTCCACTAAGGTGTTCTTGGTTTTCGGTGTATATTTTAAAAAAATATAAGATGGTTTAGCAGTACATATATTTATGTGTACAGGTGACAAGAAAGCTTTTCTTTGCTTTTTGATGTTCATCAAGAAGAATATTTGTGTATAGGTGTATACTCATATTTTGTTTGTAATTACAAAGAGAAAAACAACTTTTTTCCGAGAAATGTGTCATTGGAGAAATAAAATTAGAATACTGAGAGGAAGCCGGTGATAACAAATTGTGCAACAAGAGATCAAGCCGCAAGATAGTGTGTAGAAGAAACACCGCAAGTCTTTCTTTTGTTAAAACACAAAATAAAGTCTCTCATGCTAAGCTAAACACAAAATACATGGAAGGCAGAAAACGTTTCACTACCCCCTAACTATCTACCCTAATCCTCGCCCGTCATGATCTTCTGTGTAGGGTCATGTTATATGTTCCATGTCCAGTATAATCATTTCTGCCTAATTTTTCCTCGGTCTACCTCTGCCTTTTTTTATACCTATCATTGCTAACCTCTCGCACCTCCATGTGCTCCGCTCGGATTATTTTCAATTTCGCTTTCCACATCATTTCCTTCATGGATGCTACTCTCACCTAAGCTGCTCGGACTCTTCACTTTTGGTGCCGCACCCGTGTCGACATGACATGGGTGTGGGTGTGGGTGTGGGTGTGGGATCCATGTCTGATTTTGTCAACCGATTTCGGGTACTTTGACCAAAATCGATAGGGAAAGTTTGTATGTTTTTTAAACAATTTTTGTAATCAATACAAAAGCTAAGGTGAAATTGAAGAAAGTGGAATACCTTTTATACATGAATTTCTATGTCATGCCTTTTTTCTTTAATCTCCTTCTAGGATTTTTTTCAAGTTCTCCACATAATATCTCATAATTTAGGTTTTATCACTCTATTTTTAGATATTTTGATTATTTTTAGGCGAATCCTCGCACCCGTATCCATACATGGATCCATATCCTCGAATCTTAAAAATTAAATCACAAAGGATCCAACTGATAAATTTGCACCCGTATTAGACACCCACACCCGTGTCCGAGCAACTTAGACTCCCACCTTGCCTGGTATATCCTCGTTCCTAATCCTATCTCTCCTAGTATGTCTACAACTCCATCTAAGCATCTTCAGCTATGTTACCTTCATCTTGTGAACATGCTAGGCTTTGACTGGTCAATACTTTACCCCATACAACATAGTCGATCTAGCTACCACTATATGATACTTACCTTAAAGTCTCATTGACACCTTCTTATCACATTGGGCATCGAATGCGAGCGTCAATTTCATCCCCTTTGCTCCTGTATGATTTGTGACATCTTTGTCAATCTCCCCTTTGGATCATAGACCTAAGATACTTGAAGCTTTTTCTTTTGGGATGACTTGAATATGAACCCTCACTTCCCTATATGCATCCCATGATGTTAAACCAAATTTAATCCCTATGTACCATGTGTCCTTAGTTTGAAGCATTTAGACTCTAGGATTTGTCTCCAAATCTCCAGTCTTATCGTTAACTTTGCTATGTGTCTTATTGATCAATACTATGTTGTCTGCAAATAACATACACCATGGTACTTCCTCTTGACTATGCTCTGTCCTTTCATCACCAAGGCAAATAAGAACGGTCTGAGAGTTGATCCTTGGTGCAACCCTATCATGATTGAGAAGTGTTTCCAGTCTTCTCCGATTGTCTTCACTCAAGCTTGGATCCATGCACATGTTGTTAATCGTTCTAGTGTATGTCATATGTACTTCTAAACTTCAAGCATTTATATAAAACCTCTCTTGTGACTTTGTCGTATGTCATTTCTTGGTTGATGTACACAATATATAGCAGTCTTGAATTTGATTTTTCCAAAACATTCAGCTAAGCAATGTGTTGTGATGGCAAAAGATCTATTTATAGATGCCTTGATGAAGCCTTTGCTCATTTCACTTCAAAAAGTTCTTGAAAGTTTTTATCATTCCATTCAAGATCTTAGCTCAAATTCTAGCATTCCATCCATTCTTGTACTTTGCAATTTTAAATTAGGTGATTGCTAGTCTTTAACTCTTAGTACTCACAAATGTCCTCATCTATTTGTCCGTGATAATTGGGTTTCATTTATACCTTGTGATCTTTTAACACTAGATTCAATTTATTAAACTCCAAAACTTGTGGAGCTTAACTGGCCAACACTCTGTTTTATATAACAAAGCCGATCTAAGCACTAAATTGTAAAACTTACCTTTAGATTTTGGTGTTACCTTTTTGTCACACAACTTCAGATGCAAGTCTCCACTGTGTTCATGCCACACCAATACGATGCGTGACATCATCGTCTATCTTTCCATTTTCTTGGATCATAGATCCCAAATACTTGAATCTTCCTTTCTTAGGGACAATTTATGTGTCAAGTCTTACTTCCACGTTTGCCTCATGCAAAACATCATTGAATTTACACTCCTAATACTATGTGTTAGCTCTTACTAACCTAAATCCTTTGACCCCAGAGTCTATCTCCACACTTCAAACCTATCATTAACTCCATTGCGAAAGTCCTTGAACAAAACAAAGTCATTTAAAAATAACATACTCTATGGCATCTCAACCTGAATATGCCGTGTCAATTCATCCATCACTAAGGCAAATAGAAACGGGTTAAGCATTGATGCCTGGTGCAACCCTATCTCTTCTAGAAAGTTCTCTTAGTCTTTTCTCACTTTTCTTACTCAAGTCTTGTCTTCATCATACATATTTGTTATCGCCCTAATGTAAGTCATCGGTATACCTTTAGATTCTAAGCGTTGTCAAAGGTCTTCTCTTGTGACTATGTCGTAGGCCTTTTAAAGGTCAATAAACACCTTATGCAAATCCCTTTTCCTCTCTCTATATTTCTCCATCAGGCTCCGTACAAGATGAATGACTTCAGTAATTAATCGCTTTGGCATGAAACTAGTTCTTGAAAATGGACACATCCTTCCTCACCCTTTTCTCCATCATTCTCGCCTAAACTTTCAAGGTGTGACTTAGCAACTTAATACCCCCTGTAATTGTTGCAATTCTGGAGATCACTCTTGTTCTTGTAGAGCAAAATCATTGTACTCCACCTCCATTCATCAGCCATTTTAGCCGTCCTAAAAATGACATTAATTTACTAGTCAGCGGCTCCAAACTTGCCCTGTTTGTGCATGGTCAAAACTCTACTGAAATTTCATTAGGCACAGTTGCTCACCTTGGCTTGTCTCACACATAGCACCCTTAACCTCAACCTTAAAACACCTAAGGTATCCAAAATCTCATTGACTCTCCGAGTTCTCTTACTCACCCAACATGATGTCTATGTCCCCTTATTCATTCAAGAGTCTACGAAATTATGCGTGCCATCTTCATCTAACGTATGCACCTTCTATTAACACTTTACTGTCCTAATCTTTGATGCCTTTAACTTGATTCAAGTCTCAAACCTTTCTCTCTCTCGCATTTTTGAGCCTATACAATTTCTTATCTTCGCCTTTGTCTCATAGCTCGACATACAAGCATCCAAAAAGTGCCTCTTTGCTACTGTAATCGCTAACTTCATGTCCTTTTTTTGTCGCCTTATACCTTAATGTGTTCGTCCACCTACCCTCCTTATCTCATATCTCCACCAACATAGTATAAACAACCTTCTTCACATTCACTTTGCCGTGTACTTCTCCATCCCACCACCAATCCACTCGATGGTCACAAAAGTTGCCCCTTGAAACCACTAACACCTCTCTAGTTGCTTCCTTAATGCAAGTATGCAACTATTAGTCTTATCCCCACATGTTCACATCTCCATCACTCCCCCAAGCCCCCATCACCATTAATTTCTCCCCCATCTTCCCAGCTTGGGCAAGGATCAAGCCACCCTATTTTATTCTTGAATGGTTATATGAAGTCTTCTGTTCCCTCTCTCTTAATCCCCAAGTCCATCGCCAGGAGTTTATACTGGATGGTAGGATTCTTTTATTAAAATCCTTTTGAGCTTGTAGAGATTAGAGGTAGCTTATTAATTCTTTATAGCTGTAGAAAAATCATTTGAGCTTGAGAGATCCAAGAAGTAGCTTACAAATGTTGTATGAGCTATAAAGAGGAAGAGAAACTTTTTATGGGCAGCCTAGTGCGTAGAACTTGCTAAATTTGGGGAAAGGGCTCACCCTAGTTCTAGCATTTGTTGCTGCTTCCACTTTTAAAACCAGTTACCTATAGGCCACATTGGAACAACTTTATCGTTTCTCTAGCGCCCCACTTTAAAGAGAAACTTATTAAAAAAAAGGTAAAAGTCGACTTCTTTGTGTTTTTTTTTTTTAGGAGAAAGGCAACACTTAAATGGGTGAAAGTCAACTTCAGCATGTAGGTGATTGGCTTCATATTGTAAGAAATTGGAAATTTGTGTAGAAGATAAATACTAGAGCACATAAAATGCAAGATTGTGCAAAAAATTTATATGAATGTTACATGCTTACCCACTTGTGAGTTTGCCTATCTGAGTTTTGGATTCTTGATTTCAAGTTGAGATGAAAGAGGAGGGTTCCAGTAAGGTGACAGTCAAGGTAAAATTAATTGGGCATACAACAATAACATGCCCATTGTAGTCCTACAAATGGGGTACTAAGAGGGTGACTTACGTGGACTTTATCACTACCTTGTAGATATATAAAGACTCTTTTTGAAAGACCCTTGACTCAAGTGTAGCAAATCCAATTACAAAGAGTAAGGAAAGGGGACGTAGTGCAATTCCTTTAACAAAGGGATAAGAATAACAAAATAGTGCGATACAACGACAAACACCTAAACCTTGGAAAGCAAGACAACATTTCACTGGCTACTAATCTTCTACCTCAATACACATTCTACACACCTTCATATCGAAGGTAATGTCCTCGGTAGCTTGGAGTTGAGCCATATCTTGTCTAATCACCTCTCCTCAGTACTTCTTCCGTCTACCTCGATCTCTCTTTGTACCTACTATAATCAACCTCTCGCACCTCCTCATTGGGGCGTCTGCATATCTCCTCTTTACATGTCCAAACTATCTCAATCTTGCTTTCCTCATCTTGTCTACCACATAGACTACTCTTACCTTATCCTGAATATCCTCATTCCTAATCTTATCGCTCCTTGTATGCCTACGCATCCATCTCAACATCCTCATGACATGCATCTTTTGAACATGAGAGTTCTTGGCTAACCAACACTCCACCTCATATAACAGTCAGTCTAACCACAACTTTATAAAACTTTTAAGTTTTGATAGAACCATTTTTTTGGGGCTGGTAAATTTAGTCTATAAATATCCACAGGTATACTACGACCAAAATTGTAGTTCCCCTACAAAAGACTTACATCTTACTGAAGCTTTGAGCTTAGTCAAATTAATGCCTACAAAACAATCTAGTACATCAAAGATGCCTTCTGTTCTAGCTAAAATATCTTGTTTACACCAAAAATAGAAAAAAGCTAAGCAATTCATTCTAATCTTCTGAAGGCTATTCTGCACATTCTCAAAGCTCCTATTGTTCCTCTCTTTCCAAATTGTCCACCAAATGCATACTGGGACAATCTTCCATCTCTCCTTCTTTGAAGCATTGCCATCCCTATTCCAGCTACTTAGAACTCCTTTGATGGTTCCTGGTTTCACCCACCTAATTCCTTTTAGGCAAATGAACATTCTCCATAGCTGCTCAATCCACTTACAATGGAAAAAAAAATTGTTCTCCACACAGAGTACTTCTAGAGGCAAATTGATATCCGTTTTTCTTAAGATTTTCATGGGTCAGAACTGCTTCTTTTGACAGCAGTCACAAAAAGCAGTTTACTTCATAGGGCACCTTTGGTTTCCAGATCATCCTCCATGGCCAGTTTGTCTCTTGGTATGCAGTCTTGTTGAGTACCTTATATGCTGAATTTACTGAGAAGAATGTCACTTTGCCAAACCAGTGAGTCCTTCCCCTTAGTAAGATTGCTGAAATTATCTGCTGAGTTCTGGAATGCGATTACCTTCTCTATTTTCCAGTTATATAAGTGTCTCCTTAGGAACAACTCCAACCTCGACCAGCCCACATTGTGCCCACTGTTGCTGGTTTTTGTTGATATAATACGTAAAGTTTCGGTTGCAATTGTTTCATAGGTGTTGCTTCATTCCATTTGTCCTCCCAGAAAGAGGTCTTTTGGCCGTCTCTCACCTTGATCATGTAGCTGGAATACAACATAGGCCATTGTTTCCTGATTGCTCTCCATACAGTTCAGTTGTATAGAGTGTTAACCACTTTTTTCATCCATTTGTCCTCCATGCCATACTTTGCTATGATGACCACCTTCCAGAGCATATGATCTTCATTGGCAAATTTTGGCAGCCACTTCAATATGAGGCTTTGGTTTTGCTTCCTTAAGTTCCTTAAATTTCAACAGCCACTTCAATATGACCGACCTTAGTTTTTCAAGCATATGACCTTCTCAAATTTGAAATAAGAATTAGAAGCCCCCCAATCACCACACTGCAGCTTTATTGGAGAATGGTCTGATGTTACACTCTGCATGATTGACTGTTTTATGTTTCTGAAGCAGCTGTCCAGATCCTCGGAAATTAGGAATCTGTCCAACCTGGCTGCTATATCCTGTCTCTCCCCTTTTTTTCCATATGTATTTCCCCCCTTTCAACTCTAGGTCCATCAGATCCATTTGTACTATGGACTCTGAGAAGTCTGTCATGGCTTTGTTAATTTTGAGTCAGCTCTTCTCCGATGGGTGCCTAGTGGTATTGAAGTCACCACATAGGACCCAACAACTTGAGAAAAGTTCTCTAGCTGTTCCTAACTCTTTCCATGTTTCTTCCGTTTCTACTCTTTCATTCGGAGCTTACACCCCTGTTAAGTGCCAGTCAAGGTTCTGATTCTTACCAGTGAGTCTGCAAAAGATAAGAGTATTCCCCCACACTACTTTCCTCTCCGTCCCAGAACCTTCTGTCCCACATGATAACTACCCCCCAAGTCCCACTGGGTTCCAATTGGATATAATCTACCCACTTACTCCCCCAGACATCCTTTATTATTTCAGTGATTTCTCCCTGCAGCTTAGTCTCTTGTAGGCACACTACATCTGCCTTCCGGGATCTAAGCATATTTCTGATCAGTCCCCTCTTTCTACCACAATTTAGTCCCCTCATGTTTCAAGAGATTGTTTTTAGATTCATAAATCTTTTATAGGTTGCCTACAAGTTATAGTCGGGATCTCGTATCAGGTTCTTGGCATCTTGGACTGAACTGGTACGACCCATAGTTACAAGTTGTTACTCGAGCTACGACTCGTATGTTGGTCTCGTAGTATTAGTCTTCAGTTTTTTGTCCAACATTTTGGCTCTCTGATTCTTGGTACGAGTCCACCTATACGAGTCGTAGTGTGTATTACGACTCGTAGGCTGGGCTCGTAAGGATGACCTTCACTTGGCAGAGTTCTGATTTTTGGCCTTTGATTCCTGCTACGACACAATCTACGACTCGTAGGTGGGCTCGTATGGCCTATGCTTCAGCAAAATCTGCAACTTTTCTTCAAAATCATGCCAACCTAACTTTTCTACAAGATTAACACAAAAACACATCAAAACACTAAAAAGTCGCTTTAAGAACTCACAAAATCCCTTGTTTTAGGCACCAAATGTGTTGTAACTTGACAGCACATCAGTTACTCCCTTCTTCTTCACAGTGGTTTGTGTTTTACTGTTTCATTTTTTTTTTTTTAAAAAAAAAATTTCTACCTTTTTGAATAATTTCTTAGCTGTCTCCTCACAGCCTTTAAAGTCCCCCCTGAATTCAGAGCTCAGCTTGATTATGCACTCTTAAATTCATTCTGCAATGTCCTCGTTATGTTCAATCCTTCTGCTGAGAATTTCATTCTGCGAGGGACAACCTCTTGCCCTATGCGATTCACTACCTCTAGCTGGTCATGTAATTGTATGGTTGATCGTTCACCATCACCTTCTTGTTTTGACCCTTCCATCTTTGTATTTTCTGTTGGGTTGTCAAGTTGAATATCTGGGGTCTCGTTTTCCACCTCAATTAGCTCCATCGCGGTTCTTGCTGATTTCTGATGGGAAATAATATTTGCTTTTATTTCTCTATCCATTGTTATGTCTTCCTTTTAGGCTGTTATAATTGTTTCCTGAAGGCTGGAATTATTTGGGCCTTCAGATTGGCCCAAACTTTCATTTAATTGACCCTCTATGGCCCATATAGTTCTTTCCCCCTTCATGTGCCCTCCATGTGCCTCTTTTTTTTTGAATTGTCCTTATTTTTTGTTGACTCCACGTGGCTAGTATCCCCAAAAGCTTAATCTTTCATCAAAATAAGTTTCTCCCTATATTGACCACTGGTCCAAAACCAACAGTTTCTGGTTTATCTTTGTCTACTCTAAAAGTGATTGACACTTCCACCAATACCAGTATAGTGAAGACGAACCCTTCAACAATTACTTTTAGCTCCAGTGGAATCAGTTTTCCATCCCCTTTCACCTGTATTCTGGCCCAGTGCAAGTGTGTTTTCAGAAATGTCTCCTCCTTTGTCTTGATGTATCCTCTGCACCGATCGCCAATCTTTTTGAAGATGCTCTGTGACCACAGACATAGTGGAACCCTAAGATTCTCCACACCCAATCTCTTCCGGCCAGCAGCCTGTGGTAGGGTTCATTCGAGTGACAAGTTCATCTTTTTCCTTCCAGGTTGCATTCATGACTTGTTCTGCTATTATTCATTGTGAATAAATTAATTCCTCCGATTGTCTTCCAAGAGTTACAAGCCCATATCCTGATCTCGTTCAGAGCTGGGATGTCCTGTGTCTCATGAAATCTTCCCACAAGGCATCTATTCAGAAGATCCTTCTGTGAAGTGGATCCATCTCGCCTGCAGGTGTGGCTTCCTCAAGGCCTCTGTTGTCCATCTGCTGTTGTTGCAAGCTTCTTTATAGTGTTTGTTGGCTTGTAGGTGCTTCCTGTGACTGATGTATGGTCTTCTGCACATAGATAAATTTAATCATTTTGGGGGCTGTGTCCCCACCCTCCTTTGTAATGACTACCCGATATAGTAATGATGGATTTGTTATGCCCCTGTAGAGCTATGAAACTGATGTATCTCCCCTTTTCATTCAACTTGAGGGTGCAAAATAACTTTGAGAAGTGGTCCTTTGTCTTCCATCTTCTGACTTCTTTCCCCAGTATTTTTGATGCTTCAAGAAAGACACCACCAACCATTTTAAAGTTGTATTGAGTAACTCTTACTCTCCTCAATAAATTCCTTCTACGCTCTGTCCATTCAAACCATGCTTCTGCTGACCGGCATTTAGTGATCTCATATGACTTGAAACCAGAATTGTAGTAAATGTTGTTTTCCCCTGGTGTATAACTCCGGTCATTTTACCGGAGTTGGACCCCCGGGAAAGGAAAAAGTCTAAAAACTGGCTAAGGCAATCTACACAAAGATTTCCTTGATATTGGAGTCTCAGAGCATTTTATTTCTTGTTGATGTTGTTGATAGAACCATTTTTATCAGACAAGACTTTGGATGCAAGCCACTGGACATGTTGTGGTTGTAAGACTTTGGATGCAAGCCTTCACTTCATCCACGCCGCCCCAATACAGTGTGTGATATCCTCATTGATGCCCCACTTCCTTCGATTATAGACCCCGGGTACTTGAAACTATTTTTCTTGGGGATAACCCGAGTGTCAAGGCTCACTTCCACACTTTCCTCTTGCATTGTATCACCGAAGTTAAACTCTAAATATTCTATTTTGGTCCTATTCAACCAGAACCCTTTTGTCTCTAAAGCTCGCCTCCACACCTTCAACTTAGCATTAACTTTGTTGTGCATCTCATCAATCAGTATTATGTCATCAACAAATAACATACACCAAGGCACCTCATCCTTACTGGACCATCAGTTCATTTTATCAGCAAGGCAAATGGGAATGGGATATGAGCTGACCCTTGGTGCGATTCCATCTCCCTGGAAACTGCTCTGAGTCTCTTCGCATCATTCTCACCTGTGTCTCGCTCCATCATACATTTCCTTTATCCTCTAGTGTAAGCCACCTGTACCATCATACATGTCCTTTATCCCCTAGTGTAAACCACATGTACCCCTCTAGCCTCTAGGCATCTCCGGATGACGTCCCTCAAAACTTTGTTGTAGGCCTTTTCAAGGTCAATGAACACCATATGTAGGTCCCTAATTGGACATGTGAAGCAGAAAAGCTAGAAAGAAAATTAGAATTTTATAATGGATTATTTAAGGAGAAATCTAGAAATTTAGCTTCATTTCAGAAATGATTGGGTTGGGAATTTATTTGAGCCTTAGATAAATGGGTAGAAATTCTACTGTTGCCCTTTTGAGAAGTGGAAATAATTGGTATGTGGGTTTTGACTATAAGGAGAAATTGTTTTGATTGGGAAGTGGATGATATGATAACATGATTTAAGTTTGGCATAGTACATGATAACTGAAAAATGGCTTGTACAATCAAATCTTGCTTAAGTCATCTTGGTTCCAGTTGCAGGTTATTCTCCTCTTTGCCTTGGAAGGTTATATTGGGTTCCAAGGTGCCATTTAAAGTGGAATGTTTCTGCTAGGTTTTTGGTTCATGATGACTGTTTAACTCAAGAAAACCTGCAGAAAAAGGTTTTCATTTGTGCAGCAGGTGCATCTTTTGTGTAAAAGATGGTGAAAACAGTAATAATTTGTTTTGTTGCTGTGAAGTCACATGACAACTTTTTAGCTATTTTTCAACATTTTGGGATTAAGGTTTTTCCTAAAAGCTATTTTTCAACATTGATTACAGGTCATGTGTTAACACCCCTTTAGTCTACACCAAGGTTTACACATGGAAGATTAAGGAAATTAGAAAGTAGATTATCGAGCTTATAAGTTCTTTATTTTTTCTAGGGAAAAGGGTCAAAATTGCCCCTAAACTATGCGTAATAGATCACTTATACCCTCTGTTACATTTTGGGATCAAAAATACCCTTGCTGTTATTCAAAGGGCCCACAAATGCCCTTACATCGTTATTCTGGCCACATGACAGTCCACATAGATATCCACGTGGCAATAAAAAGGTCAAAATTACCCTCGAACTATTCGAAATTGCTCAAATATACCCTTCGACTATTTTTGAGATCAAAACTACCCTTGTCGTCTATGTTCTGGACCACAAATGCCATTATTTTTATAAAAAGAATAGCGAAAAAGAAATATATACCTTATTTATTTTTAATTTTTAAATATATAGTTTTGATAAATCACATGAAAATTTTAAAATGTCTTTTACTTTTGTTCATGAATGATAGTTATTATCTATCATTCACATATTTTTCTACTATGATAAATTATTCATAAAAAGAAAAAAGAAATATATATATATATATTATTGAAGTAAATTTTATATACACAATTATTTTTAGTTTTTAAAATATATAGTTTGGATAGATCACATAAAAATTTTAAGATGTCTTTGAATTTTGTTTACAAGTAATAATTATTATCTATCATTCACATATTTTTCTGCTATGATAATTTATTTTTAAAAAGAATAGTGAAATATATATATATATATATATATATAATTTCTTTTTGTCTATATCAGCAATGGTGTAAGGGCATTTGTGGTCCAAAACATAGACGACAAGGGTAGTTTTGATCTATAAAATAGTTGAAAGGTATATTTGAGCTATTTCAATAGTCTGAAGGTAATTTTGACCCTTTTATTGTCACGTGGATATCTATGTGGACTGCCATGTGGCAAGGATAACGGTGTAAGGGCATTTGTGGTCCCTTGGAATAACAACAGGGTTATTTTTGATCCCAAAATGTGATGGAGGGTATAAGTGATCTATTTCGCATAGTTTATGGTAATTTTGACCCTTTTCCCTTTTTTCTATTTCTAAGTAACAGTTGTTTACAGTAGATTAGTTCAGCTTTTAAGTTTTTTATTTTTCGTATTTCTATGTAGCAGTTGTTGTTGCAGTAAGGAGGTTATTCCTCCACTTTCTTGTTTCAGTTGTAGTAGCAAGTTATTTCCTCGTTTTCTGATGGGTTGTTAATCCACCAGTGTTGTATTTAGTGTTATTTGAATTCAGTGAAATGATAAGCAGAAAATTATTAAGTTTTTGAGTTCTTCAAACTCAAGAGATTGCAGGTTCTCTCTTATTAAATTTTTGAGTTCTTCAAACTCGAGATTGCAGGTTCTCTCTTAATGAACCAGCACCATAGGTCGTAATAAGAAAATATTTGATTTCATATTGCGGCGACCCAAAACTAGATCCATATCAAGGGACCATAACAACTTGGTATAAGAGACGGGAGTTATAGGCGATAAATTTCATCGTCAATTGGCAGAATTGGTGAACTTGTTTCAAGAAGAACGTGCAGTCAATTTAACCAGACAGGAAGCAATAAATGCTCGCTTGGCTGCACTCACAAAGGATTTAGCGAATTCGAAGGTTGATTCTAAATCAACTGAACATACCAGTCAGAATCAATGTTGGAAGGGTAAAAGTGGAGTGGCAGGAGGAGGATCAGGATCTGAAGCAGGAGGAAGTTCCATCATTCCTCGGTATAAAAAGTTAGATTTTCCACGAGTTAATGGTCAAGAGGACCCTTTGAGATGGCTGAACAAATGTGAACGCTTCTTTCGACACCAACAAACTCCAGCAGAACAAGAAGTTGGAATTGCTTCTTTTCATTTGGAGGGGAATGCATAACTTTGGTTTCTTCAATTAGAGACACATATGCCTCAACCGTCTTGGGATGATTTCAAAGGTCATTGTAACCTTCATTTTGGGCCATCAATCAGAAGTCAGAAGTTACGAGAATTGGCTAAGTTGCCACCAAATCTGAGACAGAATACCAATAAAAGTTTGAGCAGTTGGTTTCCCAGCCTGGTACGATCATATAGTCGCAGAAAATTGAACTTTATATCAGCAGTCTTACTGATTATATAGCAATTGAGATTGAGTTGCATAATCCTCATTTGGCTACAGTGATGAGTTTATCCCGACTTACTGAATGCAAAAGACAACCTTTTCGTTTGCAACTGTTAGATGCCAGTAGATCCAAAACAACAGATTTCTCACCCCCACAATGCACCGGATTCATACAAAAATTGACTTGATCTGAGATGGATGAAAGGTGGCTTAAGGGTCTCTGTTTCAACTGTGATGAACTTTTTACTCTGGCCCATTAGTGCAAGAAATTATTTTGTACTGGTTCCATAGATGAAGAGGAAGAATCTCCGGAACAAGAGCCAAATCCTAATACTGACCAACTTGAAATTTCTTTGCAAGCCATCATTGGTGTCACAGCTCCACAAAATATGCACTTACAAAGCAAATTGGCAGGAAATTCAGTGGTGTCATTAGTCGATTCTGGTAGTACTCATAGCTTTGTGAACTGTAAAATTGTGTCACAATTCAATCTTCAAGTTGAGAGGCAAGAAGGGCTACGAGTAGTCGTGGCAAATGGAGAACGGGTCTGAATTCCTGGATAATGCAAAGGGTATTTAATGTGGTTTGGTAACTATGCTTTCCACATTGATTTATATATTCTCAATGTAAGTGGATTTTGATGTGGTTCTCGGTGTGAATTGGCTTAAGACCTTAAAATCCATACCATGGGACTTCACAGATGTGGACGTCATTCGTCATGAAAGGAAAACAAGTGGAGTTGCAAGGTGTTAAGTCTCCTGATCCAACTCGAAGAGCAAAACCCATGTTATGCTGGCTAGCAAAGATGATTAGGAAGAATTGAAGATCATTTCTAAAGATTTTGCTTGCATCTTTCACGAACCATTAGGGCTCCCTCCTAGACGTGATTGTGACCACAAAATTATTCTAGAACCAAGGACAAAACCTGTGGTGGTTCGGCCATATAGATATCCACATAATCAAAAAGATGCAATTGAATGGCAATGTTCAGAGATGTTGAGGCAAGGAATAATTCGGCCAAGTCAGTCTCCATGCTCTTCCCTGGTGCTGCTTGTTCCTAAATCTGATGGTTCACAACATATGTGCATTGATTATCACGAGTTTAACGCAGAAACAATCAAAGATAAATTTCCTATTCCAGAAATTGAGAATTGTTGGAGGTCTGTTTGGGGCTAAATATTTCTCTTAATTAGACTTATGCGAATGTTATTATCAAGTTCAGATGAAAGAGGATAGTGTGGAGAAAACTGTTTTTCGTACTCATCATGGGCATTTTGAGTTTTTGGTTATGCCCTTTGGCTGAATGCTCCATCTTTCTTTTCCATCTTTCTTTCAATCATTAATGAATGAGGTATTTCAGCTTCACTTGAAAAAATTTATTTTGGTGTGTTTTGATGATATTCTTGTGTACAGTCGCACCTGGGTCGGGCATATGTATCATCTGCAACTTGTCTTCAAGTTACTCTAAGCTCATCATCTTTTTCTGAAGCAATCAAAGTGTTCATTTGCCCAAACTAAAATTGCTTATTTGGGCCATCTAATCACCGTTGATGGAGATTCTTCTGATTCTAACAAAATTTTAGCCATGTTTGACTAGTTCAAACCTACAAACAACTCTTAAAGGGTTGCGAGGGTTCCACATTTAGTAAGGATGCATCTTATCTAGCATGTTAAAGGGCCAAGCCATGTTCTCTCCACCATGGATATATTTTCTCACGTCATTCTTGTCAAAGTACCTTGTGCCACCGTCTTCAGAGTATACCACCATGGGAACAAAGGCCCATTGGCGAACGTATAATGAGTCTTAAATAATGAGTCAGCCAACCATAAACATAGTGTATGGGGAAGCAAAGTTTAATTTGATGAAGATGAGATCTTATTTTGGTTGTTGTAGATACTAGTCAATACCAAAATTGCAAGGCTGACCTTTCTCCCAGTTGCCATCTTTAAACTTCCTAGACGGATGAAGTCACCTTCTTTATTAGGAAGGCCGAAAGCGCACAACTAGCAAGATAAGAAAATTGCTAATGTGGATTATCTCTTTTATCATGTTTCAACCCAAGTTCAGAAAATACCCCTTCTTCAACATGTGACCACCTAGTTATATCAGGTGAGCCCCTGCTATGATTACATGTGGATTTGAGGTGAGCAGATATCTTTTTCCTATCTTGGTGGAGTAGGTGTATATCTTAAGAGTTTTCTTACACTAGAATTTTATCCACTTGCTAATTGATACTACTTGGTTAGCACCTCAAAGATGATGAGAGACTTGAGAATATATCTTGCCTTTCTTTTTATTTAAGATCATAAGAAGTGTGCTCATTTTTAGGAACCAAGCTTTACAAAATGCTTGCAAATATCTGAATTATGTCATGCGTGAAAAGTGATGCATAAATAACATCATAAGCTTGTGTCGTGTCTGAGATTTCTTGGCTTCTACTGAGTATATCTTAAGTCTAGTCCCAATACACTAAAATATTGTGATACTCTCCCGCGATCATGAACATATCTCTTCTTGAATTATGCGACGACCTAAGTTTGAAAGTGAAATAGAAATGTTTGCATGGTGTTGATCTTGCGCTTGGAGGGACCACAACCGAAACAACTTACTTGAATTGTGGGTTTGCTTCAAAGTTCAATTCACCATAGAAAATGGGTTCTCAAAGAAGGCCACAGACTTGCATACCAACAAGCTAGTGAAGTGTGAGGCAAGAATTTGGTTTGCTCCACCCAACCTTTAGTTTCAACTACAAGATATCTGAGTTTGGTGGAGGTGTGGTGCCAGAAAATCATTATCTCTTCAAATTGCAAAGGACAAAACTTAGCATACAACGACGGTGGCATAACTCTTAGCAAGTAAAATCTTTTCCATTCTTAGGGAGGGGGATGAGTATCCATCCTTTCGCGCCGTAAGATTATTTCTAAATTTTAGGGTGGGGATAGGTACCTTTCTTAGGAGGGGATAAGTATCAAGCCTTTTCCACTATAAGATTACTTTGAAATTTATTTTCTTATGGTAGGGATGAGTATCCATCCTTTTGCACCTTAAGCTGGCTCTTTTGTGGATTTATCCTTAAAAGTATTGTTAAATTCTCATGCCTTAAGGAGGACAAAATTTGTCCCTTTACACCTTATGCTCGAATATCTGAGATCTCATAAAGCCTCAAAATTTGCTAACTCAAGTAGGGGACGTTAAGCACATCTCTTCACATTTTAAAATCAAATTATCGTATTATGATAAAGCTTTCCATTGTATGACATCCATAATATTGTTATTTCCGGTAGCCTGTAATGGGGGAAAAATACACTTACACACAAAAATCGAAGAGTACTCACCAAGAATATTGAAGATGTGTGCCCCTCCTAGAAATCAATGGCAGGATATGATGGTATTTGCTCCTATCTATGGAGATCCAAAAGCTGCTACCACAACTTCTCTCTTACTTGAATTCGGTTTCTACAATTTGACTCTTGGTCGATTTTAAAATGTTACTGTCCATATGTCTTGTGTTGTACACTTTTTAAATATTGAATGAGTCTCCTAATTTCATTGGGAAAAAATTGCTACGCATAGAGTTTACTACCCATAAGAAAATTTTGAGGGAACCATGCATGATGAATTAATTTATTACTAATCTTACGTGGATCAAAAGTGCCACTAAAGATGTCAAATGGACATGTAATTTAAGTTATATATATGCTTATTTAATATTGGGGTGCCTTGATTTGTAATTGTTTAATATAGACAAATAAGCAGTGTAATTAAGGAGACTTGAGTTAATACTTCAAACCTAATTTACAAAAAGTTGAGATATTCGATATGTCTTGAAGTGGGGCATTTGTGGATAGTGAAATTTTATTGAAATTAAATCTCCCAAAAATTTTGGATTGTATAAATTCAAAATATATTAGCGCAAATAAATGTGGATTAATTGTTTAACAAATTTAATTGAAGTCCAATTTCATTGGGCTAGTCTATTGATTTGGGCTACAAATGATGAGTGCACTATTCTTGTTGTGGCACGCCAAGTTAGATGAAAAGCCAATAGGGTCATACCACATGTCAAAATGACACAACATGCCTAGTCAAGTTGAGGGCCAATGAGTATGCCGCCTGTGCACAATTAAATGTTCCAACCAATTAAATATTGTTATCACTTAAATTTGATTGGTTGAGAGAAATACGTCATCATCACAACTCCTCCATTCTACGACTATAAATAGGGATCCTCATAATTCAGAATTCCACTAGTATCCTAATAAGAAGCAAGAGAGAGCTTGTGAATCAAACAATACAAATTTCTCTACAAATATTAAAGCATTTCTCTACAAGTTCTAGAGATTCAAGCTCAATGGCCCTCACATTCAAATACAAATCAAGATAAGTTTTTCAAGATCAAGCTCAAAGGTCCTTGAATTCAAGGACAAGTTCATCAAGCTCAAATGCCTTCAATCCAAATACAATTTAAGAACAAGTGCATTCAAGGACAAGTTCATCAAAGCTCAAATGCACGTAAATCCAAATACAATTCAAGAACAAGTGCATTAAACTCAAAAGCCCTTGAATTTATATTCAATAAGAAGAATCAGAGGACTCATAGAGATTGTATCACTCAAATTTTAAAATCAAATGCTGCGACTATTGTGATATTTTTCGGTCTTGATTATTGTTTTCTTGACGCGAGCTTTATTGTATATAAATTCTGGCATCATGTTTCAGTTATCTAAGATGGTGTACTTCAAATTTCGTTGTTTTTTCAGCTGTTTATTGGACTAAAAAAGGATTGAAACAAAGGAATTATACTCTGATTTAGCTTCCATTAAGGGGACTAGGGACTATATAATTTGGCATGACAGTAGGAAGAGACGTCAGAAATGACTGGTTTCATTGACAACATACTGTGAGAATGAGATTTTTCTGTTCATGAGAGATTATAGATTTCCTTCAAGAAATGAAACTGACCAACCTATGAATGTGGTAGATTCACATACAGATCGAAAACCAATTGCTTTATATCTAAGAATTGATGAGCTCTGATATCAGTGATATGAGAGCCATGTGGAGCGTGGATGCACTCCAGCTACAAAGAGCTTTAATGAAACATGAACTTTGGGTGAAAGCAATTTGTGTTTATAGAATTTGTGGAGTTGACCCAAACCTTGGATGCAGACAAAGATCAAGAGTGTTGTGGCTGAGCAAGGGGATGTAAATACAAATTTCTTTCAAGGAATGGCTGATTTTCATAGGAGAAACAATACAATTGATAGGCTACTCATTAATGGTGAGACAACAGAAGATCCAGGAATTATCGAAGGGGAATTAATACTTTTGTACGCTGAAACTGGAAATTGCAGGCCAAACTTCAATTTCAGGGAATGTCCAAGGATTGTAGAAGAACATAATTAATGCATGTGAAGACCTTTTGATGAACAAAAAGTCTTGGATAACATCAAGTTATGTGCAACCGACAAAGTTCCTTGATTAGGTGGCTTTAACATGAGCTCCTTTCACTCTTGTTCGGATATAATCAAGGAGGACATTGCTGACTATGTGAAATTTATCTCTCAGGTACTTCTCGGAAGAGTATCAATATATGTGACTTTAATCCTAAAAGAGAAATGATGCTAACGAATTGAGATTTTAGGCATGTCAGCTTGATAGGGAGTGTATACAAGATCATTTCAGAAGTGCTGACAAAGACTCTCAAGAAAACGGTGTATAAGTTGGATAATGAATGCAATTTTATAGCATGAGTATGTGGACTCAAGAATTAAGGATAGAGACTTGGGATTATTTGCATATTAGATTTTGAGAAGGTATGATCACGTAAATTGGGGTTCTTAATTAAGATATCAAATTTGTTATAAAATGGATCTATTTTTGCATCAATAATGTCAGATTTTCAGTTTTGGTAGTTGGATCTCCTGAAGTTATTTTTCGATTATACAGATTATTGAGACGTGTCACTCTTGTCACTTTTTCTCTCTTTTAATTGTGGAAGGCTTCAGCATTATGGTGCAGACAGGAAATCAGAATGGTTGGGCTAGGGGATTCAAAGTGTCCAACAATGAAGCAAACAATCTGGAAAAATCACTCGTCTCCCTGTGCGGATGACGCTTATTTTTTGTGAGGCTAAGGTTGAACAATTTATACATCTACGACTGATCCTTATTGTGTTTGATGTGGCATCTGGACTACATGAAAATTAGGAAAAGACTGTTTTCTCCGGTAAATCAAGTGGTTGAAATTGGTATATGAAACTGAAAACCTTGTTAACCTTCAAGCAATGAATCAAATCAGAATAAATTAATCTTATCAAGTAATCTATTTACATCGCGAAGATCTAGAGTTTTTCAATGAACAAACAAGAAGGTTTTCCTCTATCAAAATGATATCAAAAATCGTCCAAGGCTAATGCAAAATGAGCCTAGGTTTCTAGTTTATAATCCCCTAGAAAGTGTGCTAAAAGACTGGGAAGTTGAGAGAGTGGCTAAATTGTTAGTGGCATCAACAATGCTCCCAATTCTTTTGAGATGGAAACATAGTAAAGATGGGGCTTTCACTATTAGGGGGTGTACAAAATGGGAAATCCCAAACAAATCAGCAGTCATCAGAGTCTGTGGAGCAAGGTATGGAGAAATTCAGCACCAACCAAGGTAAAATGCTTTACATGGTTTGGTTGCTAGAAGGGCTTGCCTGACACATGAAGTTTTGAAGAGAAAAGGAAGGACTATAGTATCTTGGTGTTTACTGTGTCGAAGGCAGAGGAGACCAAGAAACGTCTAGTTTTGCATTGCAACTTCACAGCAGAAATTTGGGTCACCTTCCTTAGTCTCACAGAGACAAAGTGGACCATGCCTGAACATACTGCTAACTGTTGAATTGTTGGATAAGAAGAGGGGGAAGCTAGAGCCATTTCTATAGAAAGCGTGGTAGAGGATAATCCCACACTGCATTTGTTGGACAATACAGGGGAAAGGAACAGTAGATTTTGAAGATACGTCCAATTCTATTCAGAAAAATAAATGAATTATACTGCATCTTTTTATTTTTGGTATAAAGAAAAAGGTTTAGAGAAAAGAAAAGGGTAGGTCCAAAATTTACAGATGGT
The DNA here is from genome assembly GCA_025642045.1 of Solanum sejunctum. Lineage (NCBI taxonomy): Eukaryota > Viridiplantae > Streptophyta > Magnoliopsida > Solanales > Solanaceae > Solanum > Solanum sejunctum. Next base: position 7,930,390 of record JAOTQJ010000083.1, read on the forward strand.
ATCTTCTAGTGCTTGTTTTATTGTAACTTTTCTAGTCTTACTAGAGCACCATGGCGAATCTCTCTAGTGTTTTCTTTTATTCCACTTTGGCCAATATGAGTTCAGAGGAGACATTTTGAAAACCCTCGTGCTTGGCAGTGAGCAATGTTGTATTTGTTTATGTTTCTCCTAGGAAATGTGGTAGCTTCTTCAAATTGCAAATGAAGAAATATTTTGGGTGGCTATAATCATTCTAAGTGCTGGTTACCTTCCAAAATCCTCTATGATCTCTTTCCTCATCCTTCTTTTCATAGCTATTGTTCGCACTATCAAATATGATGACTCTTTCAGCTTGATATCTCAGAAAACATAAAAATAGCCAGTTCCATATGCAGCAGATTTTGTTACAGATGTTCCCATATTTCAAGGCCTGCAATTTTCACCCAGCCATTTGTTACAAATGTCTTTTGACACTCAAAATTTGCACATCCAGTAATCCTTAAAATCTCTATCTTTTTCTGCCCAAGTGCTAGCGGATTTTTTTTCTTTTGCTGAGCAGGGCAAGGAAAAATCTCGAGCTTCCTGTCGTTAGATGTTTTACGATAACTGTTGAAAGGAGGAGGCAGTGTTATCAAAAGTGCGCTTTAAGCTCGCCTTGAAGCGAAGCGAGGCCCTTGCGCTTTTTAGATCTGAAGCGTGAGGCGTTTAAAAAAGTGCGCGCTTCACCCTTCGAAGCACTGAAGCGAGAAGCACTGAAGCGACGCTTTTTTAGTTTAGGGTACTTTTAAATTTTTTTTTTAAAATGTTTAATAGTTTTGAAATTAATTGGACCTACTATCGCAACTAAGAGCTTCTGCTTCTGCTTCGCGACATCTCGTCTTTTCTTCTTTGCGGCTTTCTCCTTCTACTTCGCAACATCTCATCTGCTTTTGCAAGTTTCGGGTTCTTCTTCTGCGTCTGCACTCTGCAGTTTCTGCAGTCTTTGTTCGTCTTCTCCTTTCTTCTTCGATTTCTTCTTCTTCTTCTTCTTCAGTTTATTGTTCTTGATGGTGCTCTGTTTTCTGTTCTGTTTAGTGTGTAAATTTTTTGTTCAGTGATGTCACTGTTTTTCTGATTCGTGCTTGTAGTGAATTGTATTCTCTTATCCAATGGCACCAAAAACGGATCCAGCTTTGTCTTTTGATTATGTACTTATATTATTTGCTATATGCAATTTGACTATCTATTTACTTTTTAATTTAAGTTGAAACTTGAAAGATTTGCTTAATATGTTACTTCTATTGAGTTCTTGATGGTTTATCTATGCATATTTCATATATTTTTATTTTTATACTAAATAGCGCTTGCTTAAAAAAAGTGTGCGCTTCGCTTCACGCTTCTCGCTTCTGTGAAGCGAGACCTCATCGCTTTTTTCTGCTTCTCGCATCTCGAAACACTGGGAGGAGGAGGTCATCAACAATAATAGATGTATTAAGAGTTCACCTGCAATGCCTCATGTACCTTTTGGGTGTTTTGACAGTGAGCTTGACAGCCCAAAGTATGTCAACGTTTCCTTGTGAGTCCATGTAACTACTAACGAAGAATGCTCAAGAAGCAATTGGAAAAGAATTCTGGCTCCAAATATTGTCCCTCATTGGTAACGGGAAGTTTCAGCTCCTTGTAACATAGCAGCGAGCTGTTAACTAGGTTAAGAAGTTGGACCTATCGAGATTTTGGCCTAAATATCCTATGACTCAGCACCCCCCACCAACACACACAATACTGGTGCCAACTGGTGCTTCTTTAATGTACTGTTTGAGATTATGGTATAGACAGAAAAATGGAATGAAAGAAAGCATTCATTTACCTTACAACTAAAATGACTTAGGTAAGTCTATCGATTGGTTCCTCTTCTCCTTTTTTATTTGTTGTGATGAAATGAGCTTACATTGGATGTTTACTAGGGAAACTCCGAAGTGGTAGTAGCAGGAGTGAAGAAGCTGTGGTTGTGGCACCCAACTTTGTCCCATTTATGTTGGCTGAAGTAGTTTGAGCTTATCACTAAGTGGTGTCTAGGTGTGAGTTGTCTGGCTTGAGTTGTAAGAAAACATGGGTCAATTAAATACCAAGTTAAATGATCTATATTCCACGACAAGTTAAGAAGTTGATATATATTTTTTGATAGAGAGAAGAAAGTTAGGATATTATAGTGCTGAAGACTGATACAGTTGTTGATTCATTTTGGTGGTTCTCATTATAGAAATTCTAATGGCAATTTCAGACTTTTAGTGGCTAAATCATATCTTCTGGGTCATGATGTTATATGCTTGCTGATTCTGCTATAAGAAAGTCGACCCCCAACCCTCTTAAATTTTATTAATGGAATTCCACTGACCAAAGACAACATATAAAGGGAAGCATAATCTGATGCAAGGATAACAGTTGAGAATAGGTTTCGCAATCCATAGAGCTTGGGATTATTCATCCTACGGGGTAATTGATATGAATTTCAGTCCTTGTCTAGTGAATATCCAAACTTTCTTTTTCAATTTATACTTTTGAAACAATATAGAGGTATGATAAAGTACATATAAGCAAGGCACCTATCAAGAAATGCATGTATAAATGACATTTGGGTGACAACAGGATATTTTTTGTGATTTTTGATGTCACTGTTCATGTAACAAGGTTGCCCGTGCGCTGGGACAAGACTGTGATTGTTGTGATGAATGAGGTGCGTGTTAGCAGTCCGTACCTTCCCGAATCTGTTGCTGGAGGTACTCCTGCTGCTAATGAAAGAGTGCGGAAAGTGGTAAGATACTTGTGTATATTCTGAAATCAAAGAGAAACTAACCCCTTTTTTTGTGGTTATTGAATTGATTTAATCTGGTTTCTCGATTCAGCTTGAATTGGAGAGGAAGAGGTTGCAAGGCCGTAATACTTGGCAGTGAGGATTCCTTTTTGTTGGTCTCAGGTATTCTTTGCATCAGTATCCTGCTGAGGAAACAAATACCAAAGGCTTAAGCAAAAATGGCCATACGAGTAGCATCCTACTTGAGCGAAGATGTATTGTGTCTCTACAACTGTAAGAGAGTTGGACTCGGAAAATTTTGAGTGACAGGAGTTGCTCTATCCCTCAGTCCTCACTCCCATCCCCAAAGAAAATACAAGATTTTTTTGTCATTTGCTTGTCACAATGAGATAATTTAAATGTGCCATATTATGTTTACAGGGTTGATAACTTAAGGAATGGTGTCTTCAAGTAGAAACAAAGCTTTTGGATCTTTTTAAATCTGTTTCTTTGATTTTCTCTGCTACTTTCCGTTTCCCCTCTATTTGGAGGGTAAAAGGAAGTTGCCCGTTGGAAAGCAGCTGAGATCTGATATACTCTATAGCCCAGTGCAAGTGTTTGGTAAGGAGGAAATATTTTCTCGAAAATATATTGCAATTTTCTCATGGTTGTCTTAATTATTTTAGAAAATACTTTTCAAATTACCTTATTGTAGACATCAAAATTTTGTTGTACTCAACAAGATGAGTCTTATTTCAATCAAGATTTCTTGAAGGCTACTTTTATGTCTATCATGGGTGTTATCTTCTATTAAAAAGGCATCTCAAATTTTAGGTCTATCTTATGGGTATTATCTTGTATTAAAAAGGCACATCAAATATCTCATAAATTATGAGGATATTCATAAAGAGATAAAAAATATATCTTAAGCCATGTCTATATAAGTTTCATCAAGTTTATACTCTGACAAGCCTTGAAGCAAGGGGCTTTTGTCGACATCGAATTTTGTAGGACTCTATTTCAGTTAGGATTTGTTGTAGACTATTCTATCATAAATCCTAGTTTACCTTTATATAAATGGTATTATATTCTCTTAAAGAGATATCTCAAATATCTCATAAATCGTGGGGATATTTACCAAGAGATCAAAATATGGGTCAATCATCCTACGTTCAAGAAATACGCTACTAACACGCTACTAACGATCCTCGAATCATGGAGAAATCAAAGGAGAGAAGAATAAATGAAAAACAGATTTGCATTTACATTGTTTATTAATAAAATTACATTTCTTCATATTTTATTTATGATTGCAATTTAATTCTATCATGTTAAAATTTATTGCAAACAAATTGGTACGCCCAGTGGGATCGAATCTGCCATCCATCTCTTCTCCCATAAATAAATCTGCAAATATGAAGCCGCAAAGCAGCAAAGGCCAAATGAATGAGTATTTTCAAGTCTCGTATTCGAGTTTCATCAAGTCCACACTTCGACATAAGTCTTGAACTAGGGGACATATGTAGACATTGAAATTTTGTAGGACTCTATTTCAGTTCAGGTTTCTTGGGGACTACTCTACCTTAAACCCTAGTTTTTCCTTATATAAAAGCTATTATATTCTCTTAAAGAGACATCTCAAATATCTTATAAATCCTGTGAATATTTATCGATAGATCAAAATATAGGTCAAGGAGGTCAAAAATCATCCTACGTTTGAAACCCTTGAATCATAGAGAAATCTAAGGAGAGAAGAATCAAGGAAAAATCAGATTTGTACACACATTGTTTATCAATAAAATTACGTCTTTTCACATTTTATTTGTGATTGCAATTTATATTTTATTACATTAAAATTTGTTACAAACACTTACTTTTCTCAAATTTCAAGAAAATGAGTTATCTCCATAAAAATAGGGAAATAAGTTCTTAAATCTTTCCTTCAACCTAAAAATTCTATACTTCTTTTGGCTACATCAACCCTACTCCTCTAGAAAAAAAATTAAAATTTTAATTTCTTTACCCTCGATCCTACTCCGAGCTCTCCACCCCTAAACCAGTCCCTAATAAAACAACAATAACAACATACCTAGTGATATCCCACAAGTGAGGTTTGGGGAGGGAAGATTGTACGCTGACCTTACCGTTACTTCATAGAAGTAGAGAGGTTGTTTCCTAAAACCCTCAACTCAAAACCTATTAGTAGAAAGACTAGATATGGCAAAATACAGCGAAATGAAAATGTGCGGTAAGAAAACAACAAGTGCGACTAACAATTCATAACACATGACAGTAAGTAATTATGATAAACTAACACTTATAC
>JAOTQJ010000083.1:7935561-7959781 GCA_025642045.1 Solanum sejunctum
TAAGTTCCTTTGAAATCACCTTTATGTGTAAATTTGAGCAACTTTGATAATATTCATAAATGAATAGCTTCTTGAGTCCAAAAATGAATATTTTGCATATCACTAAGCTTATGGAACTAGTTTTTTTAAGCATGTGATTCTCACGACTTTATTCGTGCCATTATAGTCTCGTTCCCCGATTCTCAGGCCAGTTATTATCATGCGTAGGTATAACTATATGTATATATGTATACGTATATATTCTGAAGTAGGTTGGATACGGCGGGTCGATTTGCCCATGGGCCGACTTTTCTTAGTTTAGAGACACAAGGAGCTGGGCTTCGGATATGTTGGCATCATGATGTATGGGTGCTGGGCCTCGTTCTCCCCGGCTCGCATGAGCGCTTGGCCGTTGTTCGTCTCGGCTCACTTATCGAGCATGATGACCTCTACATATTACGATACGTGAGTGCTTGGCTGTTGTTCACCTCGGCTCACCTATCCTATGACGTGAGTGCTAGGCCATTGTTCGCCTCGGCTCACTTATGCTACAGTTGGGACTTGTGTTGGAGATTTTGGGGATTTGAAATTTCTGGTGTTATGTTGTGGTATGGCGTGAGTTTAGAGGTCGCCATCGGTCCCGTTCGATATGCATTACTTTGATATTTTAAATAAAGAATTATTTTGATGTTTGCATGTAGGTTTGACTCATATATTTTTATTAGGATTATTACTCTCATTTATATTTCGTACTTTCCACTTTATATATTCGGTATGTATTTCATACTAACCCACTTCCTTCGGGGGTTGCGTTTCATGCCCGCAGGTACTGACGTGCAAGCTAGAGAGCCACCTTCTTAGGATCTTTGTCTACCGTTGAAGTGCTCTCTTTGCCTCGGGAGCAGATTTTTGGTATATAAATGTACATTTATTTTTTGTATTTTGCATTTGTGTATATTCGAGGGTATGACGGGGCCCTGTCTCGTCCTATGATTTAGTTCGTATATATAGAGGTCTGTGAATACATGTGGGTGTGGGATATTGCATGTGGTATGTATACGTATGTATGATACATTTGTTGGGCAGTTCTACCACAACAGTGACCTTGTCGGCCCGCATACATATGTGTATAGATATTTGTTGTATGATGGGTTTGCTGTTTGCAAGTTTGGTTAGTCAGTAAAACAGAGGAAACTCTGCCAAAATTTTGATAGATTCCTTAGCTATTATAATTGAAAATCCAGTTTAGTGTTTGTCTTGGTGCCCAATTGGCATTAATCACGGTCCCTGGGTTGGGTTGTGACAATCTAGGTAGAGGAAGTTGAATCAAATGATCATAAACGAATGCCTTAAGTATGTTGTGATAGAGAGATTTTCATATGGTTATCTAGATATTCAAGATCTATGTAAATTGATTCCATACCAGCATGAATTAAAAGGAGATAGAGTGTAAAGTGGGATTCCTTAGGTTTCCAAAATAGTGTAAAAAAAAGTGCTTCGAATCATTACTGAATAACAGGCACATATTGATAAGCGCAACGCTATTGAGACTTAAATCTAAGAATATCATCATAAGAAGGATATGAGACTTCTTTCTGTGAGAGCACTTGTATTGCAATGGTGACATTGGAGTAACTCAGTGATTGTTGCTTGTTGATAATTGTTATGTTTGTAATAGTTGCACTGTCACCTTTGTTGATCTGTATGGGTTTGTTTGAGGGCTATTTGATGTATTTTTAAAGTGATATGGGTATCTGTGCTTGAGTTTTATGTGATATATGTCATTAGATTGGGGTCTGTTTTGCTTATGTAGATTAAGTCCATCACTTGAGTACAAGCAACAATTTTAAGTTGAGGGTGTTGATGTACTGCTAAAATTCAACACATTTGATGCTTAAAAACTTGAAAGTTTGTATGTTCTCAAAGCAATGTTAGTAGATTTTATGTGTTTTTATGTTTGTTTTGCAGGATTATAGGGTTGGCACAATTTTTGGGCTAAGTGTGCAAATTTTTGCTAAAGCAGAGGTTTTATGAGACCTTTTATAGGCCATGGATCTTGTTTCATACAAAATTCCAGTGAAGGATAATTTTTAGTAAGTTAAGTCCACGAACATGCAGATGAATCGTAGAAGATTTTATGAGCTACGACTTAGTTTCATGCCCTGATGATCAAAAAATGGGGAGTTGCTAAAAATTCATTAGATGAAACCCCCCTGCGCCTAAAGCATTATATAAGTCGTAGAAGGTAGTCGTAGAAGTCAATCCCAAAATGGAAGATGTCATTCACTAAAGCCTGTCTTCGGGCCGTAAAACATTAAACGGCCTGTAGAGCCGCTCGTAGAGTCTGCCAACCCATTTATCCTAATTCATTTTTGTATTATATTTTGAACACTATAAATAGGTTTTTTAAGTTACTTTTCAGAGGGAACATTACAGAACAGTAGAGACTAGTAGAGAGCTTAAGAGAAACACTTGTATAATATTACTTTTGTCTTTAATTCAATCTTGTGATTCTTCGTGAAGAGCTTGGATTTATTGTGCTTAATTCTCTTGTGTAAGTTCTCAATTATGTTATTCAAATTCATAAAACTTGCATTTACACTTAACATGAGTTGTTAAATCCACAACTACAATTGTGGAAACATGAAAAACTAACAAGGTAAAACGTGATAATTTATAATGCTTGAAAAGCGTGCATGCATATATTAATTAATTCTCTTCTAGTTGAATACTTTTTAATGGTGGCCCATGTTAGAAATCGCCTGGTTTTATTGACTTGAACAAGTTAGTAATTAATAGAAAAATAGAGTAATTAACAGGATTCAATTGATGTTTCTCGTCTAATCTACCAAACTCAGCGAAAGGGAGATTGTACTGGAACAATAGGAAAGGTTTAATACTACCACACTATGAGGATATATCAAATCATGTAGTGAAATATGTCTCTCATCTGGATCAAAGGATTTGGTGAACTTAACTTACCATTCTGCATGTTATACACTGGAAAAGAATTTAATTATCTGGTAATACCGAGTTAGGGATTCATGGGGAACGTAATACCCTAGTTACTCTCCATACTGATTTAACACTTGTCTTAGTCTAGGATTACTTTTTATAGTTGTTACAAACCCCCTCCCCTCCCCCCTCCCCCTCTTTTGGCGAGATAAGTTAGTTAATCCACCTGAATTGCTTTAAAGTCTACTATATTCTTTGTGAGATCGACCCTAACCTCGATTAAATATATTCTTGATAAGGTCTGCTTTAGCCTCAAAAAAGAGATGTAGCTTAGGCGACATCACTTAATCCCCCTCCAAGTCTTTATTTAGTTGGTATATTTGGATAAATGTATGAAGTTTTATGATGGTTCCCTTTTATGAAATTTTTATGTTGAATGTCCCTTATTCTCATTTCTCCTTATTTTAATTCTATTTTATTTATGTTTGATCAATACTTGTGCATGCTAGATGAATGCTAAGAGGTTTGGGTAAGGTATGTTTGGGTCCCTCATTCGCTCTGTTACGACTAGATTATATGCTTGGGTCGTGAAATAGTTGTCAGTACATTCCTATGTTAGGATGTGACATTATTCTTTTCATACTGAAGAATTATATCTTTTGGTGTATATCGCTTGGCCTGAAGATTTTTTTGTGACAAAAAATAAGTTAGCTTATTTGTTTCATTGCTATAAAATATTTTTTACCAAAAGAAAAATGAATTTTCTAATTATAGATATAGGTTAGGTATTAGTTGATTAGCTGCAGAAGAATTATTTTTATGGACTATTTATAGATATAAAAAAATAATCAAGTCCAAAATATATTAGAGAACCTAAAATCGAAAACAAATTTGATTCCGCACTATGCCACCTCAAATTATTAGTTGTCCTCTTAATAGCTGCCACATGGCAACAGTAGCTTGCAATTCAAATTGAAAGTTAGACAATTCAGTCGATATGTATGTTATATTATTTTATTGAATTTAATCTATTAAACTACCTGCCTTATTTTCTTATGTATTTTTCTTTTAATTCCTATAAGCTTTAAATTTTGTCATTTTCATGCCAAGTTAATCCTACAAATAGAATACACAATTTAGCATAATTTATAAAAATTATGCTAAAAAATGATAGTAAAAGATCAAATATGATGTAAATGATGATTAAATATATTTATTTTTAGCCACACATCAATGATGGTTCCCTTTTATGAAATTTTTATGTTGAATGTCCCTTAGTCTCATTTCTCCTTATTTTAATTCTATTTTGTTTATGTCTAAATACCTATGAATGCTAGATGAATGCTAAGAGGCTTGGGTGAGGTGTCTTTGAGCCCCTCATTCGTTGTGTTATAACTAGGTCCTAGGTTTGGGTCATGACAACAGCTACCAGTTACATCCCTATGTTGGGGTGTGACATTAATTTTTTCATACTAAAGAATTACATCTTCTGGTGTATATCGCTTGCCATAAAAAATTTTCTTTTTTGGGAGAAAAAAATAAGTTAGTTTTATTTGTTTCATCGCTATAAAATATTTTTTACCAAAAGAAAAATGACTTTTCTAACTTTTGGACTGAAGTCACTTTTTTTTACAAGTATATCAACTTTTGATTTTATATTTCTGTCGACACAAACATCGTCACTTGAAACATTTCATCAAAATAGAATCCTATTTAATTAACTTTATTTCATAAAATATTTTTGATTCCCCAACTAAATATCAACTAAAAATATTTTTTTAGGAAATCTTTTTCTAAAAAGTAAGTAAATTTATGGGAAAAAACCTCATAAAAAAACTTACCTACAAAATAATTTTAATTGCTATTTATATTGGGAAAAGGGTCAAAAATACCTCTAAACTATTTGAAATGGAGCAAAATATCCTTCTGTTACATTTTGGTTCAAAAATACCCCTCCATGATATTTTTGGATAAAAAATACTCTCTCATTATTTTTTTGGCTCAAAAATACCCCACGTCCTAACAGAAATGAAAAGGGCAAAAAATACCTATTGACTATTAGAAATGGAGCAAAAAAAAATCTTTCGTTACCCCTCCGTTAAAATTTAAAAGTTATTATTTGAAATATCCCTCTTCCATTAAAAATTTAATTTCAACCCATTGTCAAATCAATTTTTATTTGACTTTGAATAGTCTAGGTTCTTATTATATTAAAAAAATATTTATAATTGTTGTTGAATTATCTCTTCAAAATGACAACTTATATTAATTATGTTACATTGCTAACATAAGCACAACAATTTCTATACAAGATTTGTAAACTCAAAAAATTTGAAGAATTGAATCATATTGAACTAGAGAAACTGATTAAAGGAGGAGGCAATGATTATAATGAGGATGAATCAATGTTATCATCTAGAGATTGACTTTTTGAGACGCTTGCAAGTCAAATGACAGTCTTTTTTTACATGAAAAGGTTAGTCTCTGTCACAACCCAAGCCTAGGACCTAGACGTGACATGACAAATGGGGAATCGGAAGAGACCCCAAACAAGCCTCTTAGCATATCATTCACACATCCTTCATCGCAAAAGTAAAATAAACATTAAAATGATATTAATAAAAGGGAAATAGGACTAAGGGAAGTCTTTCATAATAGCATAAGTATAATAGAAGTCGAGCTCATAAATTCAAACTATTATAATATCCAATGATACCTATACTAGTATATTGGGAAGGGGTCAAGACATCTCTCGGACTCACCCTCATAGATAAAAATCTAAAATATACATAATGAAGTCTTAACAAGCATGAAGGAAAAGTAGATATTGTCCTGGTCGTTAAGGACTTACTAAAAGCTTTCTTCAAATAAATCGAACTTGCCACGTGAAGGAGGATGATCAGTAGGAGCTCCGGTCCCTACATGGTGATATCATGTAAGTATAGAGTATGCGTTAGTACATGGAATGTACTAAGTATGCGAGGTGCAATGCAAAAAGACATAGGCCACAATAATAAAAAATGTGTAATCATAGATGATAAATATATTCTCAATATGGTTTGTATGATCAATGCTTACAGTAAAACGTGCATGTAAACATTCAACTTACATAATGTGACATACGTATGTGGGAGAAGACCTTAACTAACATATAAGACCAAGTGAGCTACTACTTGGAATCCCGAAGCATGACACTCCCTCAAAAATATGTGATCTACTTGACAAGGTTCATACTTGACCCCACTTAAGGAAAAACATGAACTAGATGGATACATCGGTAAAGTCTTTTTAGAGAAATAATATAATCCTATGGTGCCACATAGTTTAGAGACTACAGACTTTATATAAGGATACCTTGAACCGAGCCCCCACCTTAAGTCTCAATTGATGCTAAGTCTAATCCCATGGAATACTTGAAATAAACATAAGTTAAATCATAACATGAATAACTTACAAAATATATGATAACTTGGCATGAGTAGCTCATTCACATACTCGACCCCTACATAAGCATGTACCTTATACTAGCTGGGTAGAAAACAATACATAGATTTGTCCCCTTTTAGTAGGTATTATATTTCACATGAGGACAAAAATTTGTAACATGCTTGACCCTTACTAGTGGGCTTACTTGAATATGATGATAAAATAGTGACCATGCTTGACCCCTCAATTAGACATAATTGGCTTACAAGAGGGTAGAATTATAGAACAAGGGCTCAACTTGTCACTTGTAAATTATAAACACTTTTCATGGATTTAATACATACTTGGGAGCCTAGAATTATCATGAAATCACTTGACTTGCAAATCATGCAATAATTCATCTTTAACTTGAAAATTCCTGTCAGGTAGATTAATCAAACATGGCAGGTACTTGAAAACATGTCCAAACTATGCAATTTATAGGGCAATAATCATAAGAGAGTAAAATCATCCAATTTAGAGTCATGCAAATCAACTCACCAACATATAGTAAAACCCTTAATTTGGGTATCATGAAAACCATCTCAAAAGTTCACAATATTTCATAGTTCTCATAGCTCATATCATGCATAGTCTCAAACATATATCAACTCATGGAATAGGCTTAAAATGGATATTCATACATAATCAATTAATACTCAATAAACCTAACATAATTTACATTTAGAATGCATAATAAGAGATACCCATAAGTAATATAATTTAAAATCATGTAATTTTTATAAAATGAGAAGGTTGGGCTCATGAAGACCCACATACCTTAACCTTGAAATTTCTTGTAATTGAATTGAGGAAAACTTGATGTTTGTGTTGGGTTCTTGAAATCCAAAGTTGTTCTTGAGATCCTTGAGTTTGAATTGGGATTTGATAAAGTTTTGGAGAGGCTTAGAGAGGGATTTTGAGTGTCTTAGAGTTGAAGAATGGCCAAATAAGTAAGATTTCATGTTTAAATGGGCATTGAGTTATTAGTCAAATGCCCTTGAATGAACAAGCAAAAATCAAGAAATTTTTGCACTGGTCCAAGCTCTGGGCATGATGCGGACCCGTCATTTATACCCCAAATGTATCAATCTGCGCCCAGGCTGCGTCGCGCCTGGGGCACGGATGCACACTGTCTTGGCTCTCCGTTGTCAAAATTGTTTTTCACTACGAGTCTTCTAAAATCTGAGGGTTATCCTTTTCTTACTCAATTTTGCCACCTGAGCAAGAATATGAAATTGAATTTCTAAAATCATGGATGATTTTTGAGATATTTGAATAAATACACTTTATAAGGCATTTCAGAGCACATGAGGGGTGTTTCAGTCACAGACATAATAGCGCAGAACAAAACCTCTTGGGTCCCTAAATGAGGTTTCACTTGAACTGATCATGTGTCATTTTTTGTCCATATAATATGCATGGTGTTATTTCTATTAGAGAGGGGTACTTTTTTTTTTTGCAAAATTTTTAGTGAGGGGTATGGTTGAACCAAAATTTAACCAAGGGATATTTTTTTCTCCATTTCTGATAGTTCGAGGTTATTTTTAACCCTTTTTTTGTTTTCATTAGAGAAGGGGTATTTGTGAGCCAAAAAATTAATTAAGGAGTATTTTTGAGCCAAAAATTTAATTGAGAGATATTTTTGAGCCAAAACAGAATGAAAGGGTATATTTACTCTATTTCAAATAGTTCAGTGGTATTTTGACCCTTTTCCCATTTATATTTTACTAAACTACTATGTCATTATCAAGAAAATATTTATTACTCCCTCCGTCTCAAATTAATTGAATTTTTAAAACTTTTTTCAATGTTCAAAATAGTTGAATTGTTCAAAATTCAAAGAATGTTTCAAATTTTTTCCATATTTGTTCTTTTATTTATTGAAGTTTTTATATTTTCTAAGATATAAATTACACTGTATATTTATGATTTCACAAAGGATAATAGTGAAAAGTATGATATAAATTTTTTCTTTGAATATTTTTTTTAATATATATGTATTATCTCATAAATTTAATTAATATGAGACAGAAAAAATACCAAATCTTTTTCTAGAAAAAAGTTTGGGCAAGATATGAAGATGTCACTGCATACGTAGATCATGATTTGTACATTTAAATAGTGACAGCCTGTTTGATTTGGCTGAAATAAAGTACCCTTGTCTGTATTAATTTGTAACGCCCTCGTTGAATTTCAAACAAGTTCAAATGAGTTTTTATCATCCATTCTCAATTTATGTAATGCTTTTTGAATTTAAAATTTAAATAAGTGTTTTTTATTCTAATTTTTCATGCATAATAATAAGATGTCACTGCATACGTAGATGATATGAACATTTATACGGTAACAACCAAGAAATTCCGATGTAATCAATCCATTCATTCGATGTTTTGATTTTGTACGAGCCTGTTTGACTTGGCTGAACTAAAATATACTTTAATCGTCTCAATTTATGTGATATATTTTTAAAAATTTTAGAGTCAAATATTTTTTTTTATCCGTCTCAATTTATAACACTTTTTGAGTTCAGAATTCAAACAAGTTTTTATAGTCAATCACTATTAACATGATTTTTTTTGAATTTTAAATTCAAATAAATAATTATTTAGTCATACTTTTTCATATATTTTTAAAATATTTTTTATAATTAATCATTATGACTTATCTTATTTTATATAGTTTTTAAAAATAAATTTTATATCAAAAAATGCAAAAAAGAACTTCATGTTTGAATGTAAAATTAAAATAAAACTATTGTGTCTCGAAATTTAAATGGTATCATATAGGCTAAAAGAGAGGAAAGAGAGTAACTGATAAGTATAATGCCACCAACCCGGGTTGTGATATACTGGTGAAAATATTTCACCTTTAAGCAGAGGTCTCGAGTTAGAGATCTGGGAATCAAAAAAATTCTATTGGGAGTAGCTCCCAAATGAGCCTTGCAGTGTGCGATTCAAATTTAATCGAAGCTTCACAAACTCCGGACACCAAATGGAAAACAAAAGTATTGTACCAAAAATAGTTGCGGATGATACACTAACACTTCTAGCCAAATCAGTTCAAGTATTTTTCAATGTGTCAATAACTTCTTCATTTATCTACTCAACTTATTCTAATTTCGTGCAAATTCAGTGTAGCATGTCTATTTATTATCTCTACACAAACTTACGGATGAAATATATATATTTTCAATAATTTAGATATAAAACTCAATAAAAATAATTTAAATATATTTCTGACATTTCAGTATTTTTTCTAATAATATTCTCTCTGATTTTTTTTATATGTCATTTTTTGTGATGATACTTGTATTGAGAAAAAAAGTGACTTTATTATTTTATTCTTATGTAATATATATTAATTATTTTTTTAGTTAATCAAATATATCTTTTAAAAATTTATTAACTATCAAAGATAAAATATAAAAAATAATATATTAATTTTGTAAAATAATATATATTAGGAATCATTAATATTAATTTATAATAACAATGATATGTAAAATAGATTGAATTGAGTGTCAAATTAAATAAAACCTGTTGTCGTTCTATTTGGGTCCTACAAAGACGGGAACTAAATGTGGTCAAACTTTTTCTTGCAAAGTATTCAAGCCTTTTCTTGGACATTTCCCTCTCTGCTCCACTTATGTAATTATCTAAACATAAGTACCTTTAGAAAATATTTTATTATTTATATTATTTAATATAATTATATTATATGTAGGGTATGTTTTTAATATATAATGCTGACTTTTTATTAAAATTAATTATCCCTTATATATATGGTTAGATCCAAACAATCACTTGCTATCAAAAAGTCTCAAAACATAGATTTAATTGCAAGAGAGAAAAAGAGCTCAAAAATAAAGATGGAGTCAAGTGGTTGTGAAGAAATGCACGACATAGTCATAGTGGGTGGTGGCCTTTGCGGCCTCGCCACAGCACTTGCTTTGCACAGGTGGTTTTTCACTTTGTTTCTCTTCCTGTTCTTCTACTTTCTATGGACAAGTAAATTGGGTGTTTAAATTGGTTTGCCTTTTTGAGATTTTGGTTTTTAGTATTTTTAACTTTTTGTTTTTACTTTTTAGCTTTAGAAAAGAGTTTCAAAAACCTTTTTGGTGTTATTTAAATATTTTAAAATTTAGAACTTCAAAAACAAAACAAATCAGCTCAAACCTCCTAAGTGACTATGAATTCACGTCCTTTTGGACCAAAACCTTAATTTGGCATCTTAGACGAGGATCATCTCAATAAAATTTGGGCTAAAATCAATTCTTATAAATAGATTTTATTTTTAACTTGACATATAGAATAATTATGCAATATGAAATACCTGAATTTTATAAAGTGATAGCTAAGAATGTAAATAATATTTTTTCTATCTTATTTTATGTGAGATTATTTGATTTGATATTGTGTTTAAGAAAAATAAATTTTTTTTAAACTTATGATCTAAAGTCATTTTTAGATGTTTGTGTAGCAGAAAATCTTTATTAAGAATAAAAAATAAATTTTAAATGTAAATTGTTTTCAATTTGAGTAAGGCAATGATCTTTTTTGGATCGAACCAAAAAGAAAAGAGTGCCACGTAAAATAAAATAGAAGCAATATAATTTTTTTGAGATAAATGACAAAAACACGGGTAAGCTATCTTATTTTGAATTTTATATATAAATTATCACTTTTTAGTTTAATAAATAAATCTTAGCGATATATGTAAGATATTCTCTTTTATTGGAAAAAACTTTGCTACATAATATGTTATATATGAATAAAATATTTCATCTTTAATAACAATTAAATAAACTATTACTATCAGTTAAATGCTAAAGATTGAATTATTGATACTCTCCTAAAATTTTCTTCTTAAAAACTAATTATTTTGTAAAAAATAAAATTTAAAACATTTTTTCTCAACAATCTCACCC
Organism: Solanum sejunctum; assembly: GCA_025642045.1. Lineage (NCBI taxonomy): Eukaryota > Viridiplantae > Streptophyta > Magnoliopsida > Solanales > Solanaceae > Solanum > Solanum sejunctum. The sequence continues at coordinate 7,946,891 of JAOTQJ010000083.1, forward strand.
CACCCCAACCCCCTCGGTATCCCCAGCCACCCCTCACGTACCCCCTCCACCCCCAACAATTTTTTCTTTTTATCTTTTAAATCTCTTTTATAAAATATTTTTAAAAAATTTAAACTTCACCCTTTTGTTCACTCCTTCCTAAAAAAACATTGATACTATTTTTTTACAATAAATGAAACTGTATCCCACCCCCAGCTCATAAGTTTTTAAATTGTTTTTCAATATAGATATATGCATACATATTTTTTTAAAAAAAAAAAATTTCTACTTGTGTGTTGAATATAATACAAATAAGAAATTTATTTTTTTTTAAAAATATGTATGCATATATAAAATAATTTTCTAAAAATAAAAAAAATTGAAATCGGAGGATGAGTGGGTAGGCTAGAATTATTTTTTTAAAAAAATTAATATAATATCTAAATTATTATTTTAAGGGGTTGGTTCGAGGGGGGAGGCTAAGAAAAATATTTTATTTTATTTTTATAATTTTTAAGAAATAATAATACTTTAATATTTAATTTTAACTCATAGATTTATTTATTTTTTTTATCAAGGTGGAATGTTTTATCCATGTGCACTGTGATGTGATATTTTTTTAAAATAAAAGAAAGAGCGTAACACACACCATGGTGAACATGAAATAAAAGAGAGATATTTTTCTCAAACTTATAAATAATAGTTTAGGTATGAAACTCAGAGAAAGAGGATAGTCCAGATGTGTTTTTGACAATTATTTTTAATTTTTTTCAATGAAAAAATATATAGTTAGCTAAAACAAAATTTGATTTGAAAACTTGAAAAGTTTATAAAATGATATTGAAATAATGTTATCTTGAATTTGGTAAGTTAATATAATGATATTAAAATAATTTTAACTTATTATAGTACTCGAAATTTGAAAAGATACCAGAAAATAAATTTGATCTATATACACACATACACAACAAATTTTGCATTTGGCAGTTCGAGAAAGTTTAGAATATTTAATAATGAGAAAATAAAAATATTAAAAGAAAATAGAAAAACTAAGTATAAAAATAATAATGTGAATTCATGATAATCATTAAAATATAAATGATGCAAGACAAGTAAAAAAAGATGCTATAAGTAATTAAATATTATTTTATTTCATCAATTACTACAACAACTCATATATTAATTAAAGTAAAAAATTGTTTTATTTTCTACTAAAAAATCCTTTTCAATTTGAACTTTTTCTAGAAGTAGGGGGCTCAAAAAGAATAAGGGCCAAAGGGATTGTTTAGAGGTCTTATGGTATAGTAGTGTGGCCTACAGAGTTCGGTCATCTCAACGTTTAGTTTACTGAGGAAAGAATTTCTATAAATTATATATGAAATCAAATGTAGAAAAGGAGTAAAGAGTGTGGTATTAGAGAAATCAGAAACGTTAAGAGCAGCAGGAGCAGCCATAGGTGTATTGCCTAATGGATGGAGGGCACTTGATCAACTTGGTGTAGCTTTGCACTTGAGAACCACTGCTCTTCCTCTTCAAGGGTAATATAATCTTTTCTTTCATTTATATCATTTTATATCCTCTAATTTTTGCATTCTACTATTGTTAACTTTAGTATCAAACAGGGCACGAATTACATGGATGGACAAGGGGGATGAACAATATACACCATACAAGTAAGCCAAAATAAATCGAGATCAATGTCAATGCCATTTGTTTTGTACCTGAAAGAAGATGGAAAGTAAACAGTAATCCTTCACGATATTATTAAAATTAGGAATATTGGAGAGGTTCGCTGTCTGAAGAGGAGTGCTATAGTTGAAACATTTGCCAATGCTTTGCCTCCAAAGACTATACGTTTTGGATGCTACATTGTGTCCATAGAAATGGATCCTATCACTTCGTTACCATGTGTTCTACTTTCTAATGGAAAGCGTATTGGTGCTCAGGTACTCATGCTCTATTTGCTCTTTCCTCTTTTAAGTATAAAGGCATAACAAATTGCCATTTTAAGGAAATCTTACAAACTCAATTCTTGTACAACTTGAAAGTGTTTAATCCCACAAATGTCGTATTAGTATATGATCTGAAGTTGGTTCACTTGAATCTCTTTGGGCAAAGATATTTATTTCGGATATAGGTTAAAGAGTTTCATATATATATATATATATAAAATTTGATGAATTCCATTGACACTGGAAGTTTCTGATGTATTGGTGGAAAGGGTGACTCAATAAATGCAAGTTAGTTTGTTGGTTCAGATCTCGCTTGTGACACTCTGGCACTCTTTTGAATTGCCTTGTTAGAAATCTAGGCTCGTTATCATAAATTAAGCATATTGATTCCTGAATTACGCATGTGAATTTATAGATAATATGAATTAATCATGTATTGAGTGTCATAGATTTTATGGACTAATGAACATTACAAAGATCTGATACGATAGATTGATTATTAATGAAAAGCTTCCAATTTTTGTTATATTATCCTCGACACAAAAACAATCAAGAATTTATTTAGAAACAAACTTGGCAACAAGGTGAATCAATTATGTTTCTTTCGTTTTGCATATAGCTGGCTGCTGCTCATAAGGATGCACTAGTTGGCAGAATTTTTATTCCATTATGTTCGAATGATCATTGCAGGTTTTGATTGGGTGTGATGGATGGAGGTCGATAGTGGCAAGTTTCCTTGGGTTAAAACCTGCAAAAACATTTAGCACTTGTGCAATCCGGAGTTTAACAAGTTATCCCAATGGTCACTCATTTCCTCACGAATTTGTCCGCCTCATAGTTGGCCAAACCGCAGTTGGGAGACTACCAATCACTGATAAGTTGGTACATTGGTTTGTTGCAATTCAACAGAGCACAGGTATGTTAATTACATATGCAACATGTTAATGTGACTTCATTTTTAGTACTTGTCATGATCATGCAAATGAATTTTCTCTCTTATCTTTTTTGAAATTTTAGTCATATTTGTCATATCTCGTCGATCTTATGTCTGTCTATCTTCTATTCTATATTGTCTGATTGGTTTTGTGCCCATTCAGATACTAAGTTCCCACAAGATACAAAAATTATCAAACAAAGAGCCCTGGAGGCAGTAAGTGGTCATCCAGGTGATGTACAAGAAATGATAGAAAAATGTGACCTAGATTCTCTATCGTTTACTCATTTGAGATATCGCGCGCCATGGGACTTGATGCTTGGAAATTTTCGGGAGAAAACAGTAACAATTGGTGGAGATGCAATGCATGTAATGGGTCCATTCCTTGGGCAGGGAGGTTCAGCAGGAATAGAAGATGCAGTGGTGCTTGCAAGAAACTTGGCAAAGACGATGAACGGAAGTCGTTTTGATCATGAAGAGGCACTGGATCAGTATATAAAAGAGAGGAGAATGAGGGTGGTAAAACTGGCAACACAATCTTATCTGACTGCGCTTCTTTTTGAGAATAGACCACTGCTCATAAAATTTGTTGTCATAGCTGTCATGGCCCTTTTCTTCAGAAACCAAAGTGCTCATACTCAATATGATTGTGGTCTCCTCTGATACCAATAACAGTGTTCTGCCTGAATATGTTTCTCTTTTGATTTCAGAATCTATACTTCAACATGTCCACAGTCTCAACAATATTAGTAAGTTCATAATTTTTGTCAGCAAGAATCTTTTGTTTGCAAGAATGTTTTAATATTTCTAATCACACTCCAGATATGTCAAATATGATTCAAAAAACACACCACCATCAGTTTCATTTCCCGAAATTTAACTAGTAGTAATCTTTAGCACTAGGAGTGACCCACTGCTTTAACAGCTGCAGCTTATTATTGTCTCTTTTTTCCTACATGGATATGTACCAAGAAATGGCCTTGGGAACGTTTGGTAGAGTGTATTAAAAAATAATATATATAGGAGTACTAATTTTTTGTATAATTAGTATTTTGTTTGGACACTTTTTAAGTATAATACTTGCATTACTTATACACTTTATTGGGTATTGAATGTATATTACTAAAATTATTAATTTCTAGGTATTAGTAATATAAAACATTTTAACAAATGAGTTAGATTAACTAATGACATAGCTACCCCATGCATTTCTCCCAAAATATTTTTCATTTTCCAAAGCTAAAATGTGTGGAGGATTTATATATAAGTTATGCAAGGTTTGATACATCAAATCAAATAGTGCATAACAAATAATATGTCACGACCCAAAATCAAATCTCAACTAAAGAAAATAAAGTAAATATGTAAGTAGTGGATAGTATTTCTATTGAAGTTTGAATATAGAAGAAGAAATTATCTGATACTTTTGTCTCTATAAAGTACTTGAACTTTAGAACTCGAGATTCTTAATCTACTTGGGTCACTAAGTCAAATCATTAATTGTTAAAATAATTCATATTATGTACTAAGTCAAATCATTAATTGTTAAAATAATTCATATTATGTAATCACACTGATAAATATGTTTAGATAGATGACACATTATATAGTGATTAATTTATTTTGATATAATGCTTATTCAACATTATTTCCTTTCACATTTTCTAAGGTGAAATTGAGTCGGATTCTGACTTCACAGCCGAGGATTTTTGTTATCAAGCTATTCACTATATAGAACATGTTTTAAAATACGAATGCGTTCTTATCATTGTTAGGGGGTCAAATTCATACATTGAAAAACTTGTGGAAGATCCTGTCTTCAAGTTCAAATATAAGTATGATAGTTTCTTCATTTGGATTGATGTAGCCCTGTCAGTCTTACGTCGTAGAGTTCGCATGAGGATTGATCAAATGGTCAATGCAGATTAGTTTCTATCTCTTTTATACATCCATCAAGGCTTATGAAGGAAAATCATACGTCGAGCTAACATTGGTCTTTTATAATTTTGTAAATAATTTTTTTTTTCAAAGACAAATTCAAATAAATCAAGTTATAAAATTTTGTTGCATGCAGGGCTAGTGGATGAGGTGCGACAAATATTTGTACCAGATGCTGATTAACCCAAAGGAATTCAAACGTTCATTGGTGTCCCTAAAATGGTCAAGTATTTGAAAGAAGAAAAATATTTAGATAAGGATGATGAATTGAAGAAGTTAATTCTTCAATCATCTTTTAAAGATATCAAGAGTAATACTTGTACGTTAATTGATCACCATCTTGACAAAATAAAGTGATTAATAGATGAGAAAATGTGGTTGGTGCTTGTAACAATGCTACTGGAGCTTTTGATGAAGCCAGAAAAGAAGGTGCCGACGAAGCATAGAAGAATAATGTGTTCAAACCATACCTGCAAGCTGTGAAAAAGTTTCTCAAAAATGATGTAAGTCTGCACAAGTCAAAACTATTAGGATAAAAGTTTTGTTCAAATGATTCCTATTTGAAGCTGGTTAAAAGTACTAGTATTTTTCAATTATTTTCTTTAAAAGTAATTTTCTTTTTAATTTTCATGATATGATGAACAATGAAGGTAAATATTTGCAACTTCCTTTTTGAAATCCAATTGATATGTATGTACTGTCTCCATTTCAAAACTTCTGAGGGCATAACTATATAGTTATTCACTTTTTTCTCAATTATTCTTTTACTTGCCTATAAATATATTTATCAATTTAACTAATTGTCTACACATATAATCTTTCAGCCTTATGTAAATCATTACTACCCTTCTTTTAATTTGATTTTCCGTCTCTTTTTGCTCTAAGTAGCAAAAGACTTAAAATAAGTTTATGGATTCTTTACGTAAATTTAACCTACAAAATACGTAGTATAGATAGTCAAGAGTCGATGTGCCCTTTCTAGGAGAATTATGTATCTTATTGTATAATTAAGAATAAACAAAATATGTATGCTAAAATTAATGTCCAGGATAATGATAATTTACTGTATAATTAAGAATATGCAATCTGTTAATGAGGGTAACTTTTAAAGGAATACACGTGTACTCTACTAATGTGATCCTCAAGATGGAAGGTTGATCTGATGGATAAACAAAAGCATGTCCTATAAATCCATGCTTTTGGAGTCAATTCATTACGAGATAGACACATTTACTTTTATTCAAATTCTAAAATGGCGAGATAAAAGAGAAGGTTGAGAAAGTAGTAAGATAGAAGAACATGGATAATTGGTAGAAGAATGATTGGCTAAGATCATTTGATTTACTGTGGAAGAACCCCTTAATTTCTACGCTCATTTCACATGGAAACTATTCTAGGAGAAGCGTGAATATGTTCGATTCTAATATTGATTGGTTTTGCTTTGACATGGTTTATGCAGTACTGGTTCTCAGAAGACTTAATATCTCCTCGCGTCCTTGCATTCTTCGATCCCCAATTCTTCCTCACCTCATTCATACCATCTAGAACAGGGCTACGGAGAATAGCAGAGTGGTAACGTGTCGATTTTTTGCATCGGCATGCAATGCTTTAAACCATTTTAATCCAGATCACGAAAACCCGAGAACTTTAACTTATATAAATTTTTATTATTTTATGGGCCCAGCCAAGCCTAAGAGACAAGTCCAAGTTTTTGATATTTATGTAATGACCCTCCAGGTCATTTTCTCCGCTTTCCTGTAGTTTCAACATTTAGAGCTTTTCTAAAGTGACCTCACGTAATTCTTGACTTCATGGGACTAGTAGTTCAGTCACCACATCGTTCATTTTGGATTTTGTATAAGTCTTTGTGTTTTGGAGCTATCAAAACTCGCATAGGTGACTCTAGACAAAGCATCAGCTAAACGACCTCGAAATAAAACTTTTGTTGTTCCATTAGCTTTGAAACATCATGTTTAGTCTTTTGTTCTAATCCTATGGATTCACTTCTTATTTCGAGCAGCATTGTCACTTATGGCTTAAAATAGAGTTTATCTATAGGACCCACTTTTCATCGAGATGACCTTGGTTAGAAATTTTGACATCCCCATTGAGTTCAAACTTCTAATACAATGGGGTAGAATAACTCGTTGGCATGCACGGGTTTTGAATGATTCCCAGCACCCGTTCGGTGATTCTTCTAACTTGTTGGATCAGTTGATGAAAAGATATCGTGCAACCCTACTTGTATATCACATTCACGTGCTCCTCACACCCACTATTGCAGAGACTAGTGATTTTGGTCTTTGTGTTCGCAAGCTGTGTAGGAAACGTGCATTATTACTTAAATGTATACTTTCAGAAATGTTATTGTGTTGTTTTTGCATGTCCTCTAAAATTAATATATTCATCAATTCTGTATCCAGTATCCTAAGAATATGCATCTAAAAATTTTATCCTAAAATTTTTCAAGCCTAATCACTACAATTCAAGTTGACATGTCCATAAGATTTTTCAAGAGTTATTCTTATCCTTAAAGATATGTACAAATTTGAATTTGGTATACCAATTAATAAGTTCATAATCATATTTTACTGTAAAATCTCACTTATGTATGTGATCTCGTAGCAATGTGTATTTAATAATCTAAAATTATTTGAGCCTAATTGCCAAGACTCAGTTTGACATATCCATACATTTTTTTTCTTCAAAAACTATTCTTGTCTTAAAAGATATAAACAAACTCTAAATTTGTTATTCCAATCAATAATTCCACAAACACATTTTACTATAGAAACCTAGTGTATATTCATAACCACTTACATTGTATTTCCATCGAAATCAATAAGGTCTCTACTTATTAACTTAATATTTACGGGATTTGGTTTCTTAATGTTTTACTGCATACATAAGTGGTTTTCATGAGATTATCTACTATTTTAAGCTATTTATTATTTTGTTTTATCTCTATGTGTAGCTAAAATGAAAACCTTCATCAATACTAACAACTTCAGTAAGAAAATAGTGTTTGTTCATAATAGGAGCAACGGGATCAGGAAAAACTCGTCTCTCCATTAACCTTGCCACCCATGATCAAGGAGAAATCCCTAACTCTGATAAAATGTAAGTTTATAAGGGATTTGACATTGTTACAACAAGATCACATATACTGAGAAGCAAGTTGTATCATACTATTTGCTAGGTTGTCACAATCAAAAATGGATAACAACAAAAGAAAGGTAATTTAGCGGAAAACAACACAACATAACATCAAATATTCCAAAACCTAGAGTCATGATTAGAAGAACATCTAAAACAGTACTGAAGACTAGATACAACCATCTTGAAAGATAATACAACGTTGCCTCATATTATCTGATACATAGTCTGATACAAATAATATAAGAGAGGACCCAAAGATCTGCTACAACTCAAAGTCTAAGCCTCACCGCTGAGACCTGAATGGTATCGATAATACTCAGATGGAATGATCAACTACCCTATCCTGAACATTGTACACAATCTGCATGGAGGAAATAAAGTAGGGGTGCGTACACTAAAATATACCCAGTAGGTTCAACCAATTGGTTAAAAAAAATCGAGCAAGTATACAATAACGAAGAATACTATCACCAGCAAGAAAAGGGTCAGTGGGCAATGTAGACCACATATATACCAATAGATAAAATATTAGTGGTATTCAAAGATGCAATGCATGAAAGCAATTCAAGAGGAGGAAATACGACAAATGCTGGTGTTAGTGTATACATCTACAGAGCGAAAACTACATGGTAGAACTTATGAGGATCTCATCAGAATATATGTCAGCAGACTCTGGCGCCGATGACACCTCAGTAGGCTCTGGCATTGATGTGAATACATCTACCTAGCTGAAGCTATAAGGTAGAATCCATGAATATCTACCAATTTGAAGCTACAAAGTAGAACCCATGAAGGTCTCGTCAGACCATATACAAGGTCTCTCAAGTGTCATAATGGTCGTTGGCGCCGATGATACCTCGATGGACACTAGCATCGATAGAGAGGATTATAGTTCCACGACGAACTTTGACGCTGATGATCCCTCGACGGACGCTAGCCGGAATAGAGAGATATACAAAGGAATACATGTAAATATCAGAATATATGGATATATAACAACAATAACATACCTCGATGGACTCTACCGCCATTAAACAATATAAAATACATAACAACAATATCATGCCTCGACGGACTCTGGCTCCACTAAACAGAATATAAATACATAATAACAATAACATGCCTTGGTGGAATCTGGCACCACTAAACAATATATAAATGCATAACAACAATAATTAGATGAATATTGAATATAGTATGTCTCAGCGGACTCTAGTGCTACTAAGCAAATTGTAATAAAACAACTATCAAAGGGCCAATCAAATATAGATGCAATGCATGCCAAATCAGAGTAACATGATATGTATATATATATATATATCCAACATGATGTGCCTCAGTGGACTCTAGTGTCACGACCCAATCCTAGGGCCTAGACGTGACATGATGCAATGGGAACCCAAAGAAACCCCAAGTAAGCCTCTTAGAACATCATTATACATCCTTGGTCGTGGAAGCAATAGATACAACATAAAAGAATAAGTATAGGGGCAATGGGACTAGGGGAAAGCTTGAACAACATCATAATCAAGAGACAAGAAACAAACTCATATCATAGACATTAAGAACAATTGAGTCAAGACTCTTAGCATAGATACATACCATGTCTAACAAACACCTCTATACATAGATAAGAGCGGGGACCAAGACAAAGTAAACGGGATCATCCTCATGGTCAAATAGATAATAAAGAAGAATATCTCAATATATAATCGGAGAATCATAGAGTAAGGTCTCCGGAGTGGAGGACTCACCAACTAGCTTGAATAACACCGAACTAGCCATGTGGAGGAGGAGGATGATCAATTTGAGAACCAATTCCTTCATGGTGACATCATGTAGGCATAAAATTTGCATTAGTACGTTTGAATGTACTAAGTACTAGGATGCAATGCAAACAAGAATTGAGCATCATGACCAAAATGCATAACAATAGGCAATAGGCATACTATAACAATATGACATGTAAGATCAATGCATAAGTAAAACATGCTTAAGTAACTCATGCTTATATAGAATATCATATCTGTAGAAGAGATCAAACTAGATTTTCAAATGTACAACCATTTGGTAGGTCAGTGATGATGCCGCCCCATCGCTTAGGTGGATGAGTACGAAACCCCATGTAGGTTGGTGATAATGCTGCCCCATCACCATGGTCGATGAGTACGAACCCTCATCTAGGCTAACGAGTACAAACCTCCATCTAGGTTAGTGATGATGCCGCCTCATCACCAGGTGGAGAAGTACAAACCCTTCCCTAGGTTGATGAGTACAAACCCCCATTTAGGCTATCCGGGTTCATATTCCCCTCGAATTGGGCATGGTCTAATGCAACATTTTATATAGAATTTATCATATACAAAAGATTATTTTGTTATCATATGATCATTCATATCATATCTTATACTTTGGACCTTCAACTCCTCAAGAAACCACATTTGGACATTTTATCAAACACTTAGAGGGTGTGTAATGCTAGTATAAAACCAAGAAATATAGAGATGAAATCATGCAAGAAAATCCATTGTGAAATCATCATCAACACCTTACAACACCCTCAAGAAATATACATCAAAATCCCTTCTCAAGTCTTACAATAGATCAAAGATTTATAGCTCTAAACATGGTAAAATAGTCACAACTTTACATAGCTTTTAATGTAGTGTGCAGTGAATTTCATAATAAGCAAGATCCATTTGTAAATCAACTTTAATCATGCAATATTAGTAAAAATGAGGCTTAGTCACCATGGGTGGAAGGACCCAATGGTTCAACTACTACATACCTTAGCTTAGGATGAACTTGGTGAAGATTGGAGATGGAGACTTGAAGTTTGAAGAAGAACCTTAAAGGAGAGAACTTTAGCTTAGGATAAGGGTTTGGAACTTGAGTTTAGGGAGTGAAAATATGACTAAGTATTTAAGTGAGTATTGAAAAATATTTAGGATGATATGAGGGTGAAATTTGGTTAAGTATAGGTAAAAACACATTCGGGAACACTTAGGCCCAAGACTTAGAAGTCTTGGACAGAGCTAAAAAAAAGTCCCAAAAATTTACTAGAGCTCGTCGCAAGGGAAACGCGGATACGCCACTGGAATTTGCATTATTGGAATTTCATAATTGCTAATCTTTTGATTTTAAATCAGGGATAGACCTTTTTCACCTAATTTGGATCCGCTGAATAAGAATATAAAGTCAAATTTTGAAATAGAAAATAGATTTTGAGATATATGGAATTTAAAGTTCTGGGCATTCCAAGGCACGTTTTTGGGCACCTTTTGGGGTCATTTCAATATCTTCCCCTTAGGAATATTAGACTCCGAATGTAAAAGAGATGCACAAGACAAGAATGATCATAAACAAATCAGCTAAAGTAAAATGCAATATTACATTTAAAACATCATTTTCAAAATCTCAACATGAGTGTAAAATCATCATGACTTTCCAACTTAAACATGATGCATATGAATGACATAGGGTCTGAGTGGAGTGAAAAGATAAGGATACTACATTTGCATATCCGCTTCGGCTTCCCAAGTTGCACTTTCAATTTGTTGGTTCCTTCAAAGGACCTTAACGGATGCCACTTCCTTGTTCCTCAATCTCTTCACTTGCCTATCTAGGATCTGAACTGAACCTCCTGATAAGTCAAGTATCTTCAACAACACCCCTAATATCAAGAGGAACAATAGCATTAGGATCACCAACACATTTCCTAAATATAGAGACATGAAACACTGGGTGAATCAAATTTATTTCACTAGGCAACTTCAATTTATAAGTTACCTTGTCAACCCTCTTCTAGACCTTATAAGGACCAACATATCTTGGAGTCAACTTCCCTTTTTTACAAAAATGGACCACACCTTTTATTGGAGAGACTTTCAAATAAACCTAATCACCCACTTTGAATTCAAGGTCTCTTTTTCTCACATCGACATAAGATTTTTGACGACTTTGAATTGTTCTTAACCTTTCCATAATTACCCTAACCTTCTCAAGATACTCCATAACCAGATCCGGTCCCAATAAAGCAACCTCTCAAACCTCAAACCAATTGACCAACGATCTACAACATCTCCCATAAAAAGCCTTAAAAAGAGTCATACCGATACTAAAGTCATAACTATTATTGTAGGCAAACTCAATTAAAGGAAGATGGTCATACCAACTGCCCCTTAATTCCAATACACAAGCCCTTAGTATGTCCTCAAGGGTTTGAGTTGTCCTTTCGGCTTGGCCATCCATTTGAGGGTGGAAGGCCATACTAAGGTGAACTTTTGTACCAAGACCCCTTTGAAAAGTCCTCCAAAAGTATGAAGTGAATTGTGAACCACAATCTGATATGATGGACAAAGGAATCACAATCAACCTTACAACTCATGGATGTACAACCTTGCATACTCTTCATCCCCATATGTGGTTTAACCAGCAGAACGTGAGTCGATTTCGTCATCCTATTAACCACCACCCAAATGGAATCAAAACCCTTTATAGTCTTGGGTAACTCAGCCACAAAATCTGTATTAATCACCTCCCATTTCCAAGTGAGAATCTCTATGTCTTGGGTTAGGCCACCCAACTTTTGATGTTCGGCTTTAACTTGTTAACAACTATGGCAACCAAAAATGAGTTTGGCAATGTCTCTTTTCATGCCTCCCCACTAATACACATCTCTCAAGTCTCTATATATTTTGGTGGAACCGGGGTGGATAGAATAAGAAGAATTATGGTCCTCATCAAGGACCTTCTCCCTCAAACCATCCACACAAGGTACACACAACCTACCTTGGTACCTAAGGGCACCATCTCCCCGTTGGGAGAAAACCTCTATTTTGCCCTCCTTCACCAAGGCCTTCAATTCAAGTAAGCAGGAGTCAAGATCTTGTTTTGCTATCACCTCATCAACCAAAGAAAACTTAGACC
>JAOTQJ010000083.1:7982285-7994726 GCA_025642045.1 Solanum sejunctum
ACTAATTAATCTGACTTATGTTTTCTTTTGTTAGCCAAAGAAGTGAGAATGGGCCAAAGACAATAACCATAAATATTAGGCTTAAAATAGCCCAAATTAATTGGGTTATCCCTCCATGTAAGAGGGATATTTCCTAACTACTACAAACTTCTCCTAAAATGCTCAGTGACCCAACCCAAACAATTTACCAAGCAAGGACTTCTACTTGTGAAGTTACTGCTGCTACTACTCGTGATGTTCCAATAACATGGAGTGCCTATCCATGAACGCGGAGAAGGAACCATGTACACTGCACGAACGGGGAGACCACCTCTGCAAATGCGGGGTGTCAAGAGACATTACACTCCGCGAACGTAAAGGGTAACCCCGTAAATGCGGAGTACATATGTGGCTGCACCAGATATCAGCAAACTAGTTCTAGGAAATCTCAAAACAGACCCTCGAGATTTGTTTGGAACTCCGTGAACACAAATCAAACATGGAATCCTACAAGAAGCGACGTTCTAGACTCATGGAAACATCGAAATTCAAGTTTGAGTCCTCTATGGCCCAAAACCTGATAAAACTCAAAGAAACTAGTTATAACTCACAATACCTAAAGTGCCCTTGAAAACTCTAAAAATTACAAGGAGACCATTTCTAGCATTAGTCTCACCACCTGAAACCACTGGATATATCAAAATTTTGATTAGAACTTCCGAACTTCCAATATTGACCAAAGTCAAATTATGATCCAAATCAACTGAAATGCTACTTTGGGTCCAAAATCTTCATTTTAAATCCAAACTCAGTTCTACAAGTTCTCCTAGATAAGATTCTACATTCTGGAGTTGATGGAATCGATAGAATTGCATTTCAACACTCAAAACTCAAAAAGACCCTACAAATTCAAAATTTCCAACTTTAAACTTCAAAAACTCTTTCATTAGGAAAACACCAACTTTTTGTACAACATTTTTGCAAATTCAACTTTTAGACTCAACCAAAATGACCCAAGGGAACTCCTGAGAAGGGTAGAATAGTAATTTTGTTGAGATTGCCAAAAATGGCCTTCGAGATCATTACAATTTTTAAAATTTGAATTTTAGACTCAACCAGAAATGAGTCAAAGCATCTTTCAGGAAGGGCAAAATGATAATTTTGGTGAGAATGCCAAAAATGACCTTTGAAGTCATTACAAGATTGATCTTCCTTGAAGCTTTTCAAACATTAGACCTATAAGCCTCTACAATTTGTCTTCCAAAATCCTCAACACCATAACTTCTAGTATTTTTCCCATGATTATTTTAAAAATTAAAGTGGGTTCATAAAACGGAGATTAATCTCGAAAAAACATCCTATTAGGTTAAAAGATCATCAGCGATATTTGCAAAACTAACAAGGGTGGAAATGTGGTGATTAAACTCTTTGTGAGAAAAGTATATAGTTGAAGAGTCTTTCGGGAATACTTGAACAGTATTCTCAAGAAACTAGGCTTTGGAGAATAATGGACTAACCTGATTCACTAAGAAGCTAAGCAAGTAAGGAAACAATACACATAAGTGAAACGTAACGATATATATCTTAGCTACTTGACATGGGTAAACCTACTATTTAAGCAGCATATACCTAAATGAAAAACATGTCCACACTTTAATTACGCAATGGACCTGCTATTATTGTCGATAACCACCTTCAAGCAAATGGAGCAATCCGGAGCATCGTAATTATAAATGGGAAATGAATAACTAGAAAACAATTGGAGATGGAAAAGAATTTGAGATTGTAGATTCTTTCAATTTTGACAAGTTTGATCTACAATTCTCCAATCTCAAATTCTTTTCCATCTCCAATTTTTTTTTCTAGTTATTAATTTCCCATTAATAACAAGGATGCTCTGGATTACTGCATTTGCTTGGAGGTGGTTATCGACAATAATAGCAGGTCCATTGCCAAGGTAAAAGTGTGGACATATTTTTCATTTTAGGTTTGCAGCTTAAATAGTAGCTATAGCCATGTCGAGTAGCTAAGATATATATCGTTATTTTTCATTTGTGTGTATTGTTTCCTTACTTGCTTGGTTGCTTAGTGAATTGGGTTAGAGCATTGTTCTCCAAAGCCAAGTTTCTTGAGAATACTATTTAAACATTCCCAAAAGACTCAACTATGTACTTTTCTCACGAAGAGTTTAATCACCACATTGCCACCTTTGTTAGTTTTGCTGATATCACTGATGATTTCTTGAGCTAATAGGATGTTTTTTCGAGATTAATCTCCCTTTTATGAACCCACTTTGATTAATATCTATATAATTTTACTATACCAATTAACAAGCAATTCAACTGCAGAAACATAGTTATTCTACTGGACTTCAAATGAAGAAGCAATACAAAGAACTTTCAAGTCTATTTTTTAACAATATATAATTTTTTTTCTTATCTTACACTAAGGATAAACAATGACAATGACATGAGACACACACCATCAACACCCAACGGCAATAATATGGATAAGATACTAAGTTCAAAATGTGCACCCAGGAGAATACCAATGCCTTCAACCACCTAATTGATCTATACATTGAGATGAATATGTAAAACAAGGAAGGAAAATTGGAGAATCACAAGATCAAATCATGAATTAAACCTCATCCCCTAATTCTGAGAATACTAGATAGGACAAAGTTCAACCAATAAAACAAAGGACATCCATCAAAGAAATTCTTCTCTTAAAGTTAGATTGAATTCTCATGAACTCTTCTCTTAAAGAAATTCTTCTCAACAAAGAAAAAGTGAACAAATAAATTTTATTTATTTATAATACCATTTGATAATTTTGAAGATACATTCATGAAGATAAATCTGTCACTGTGTTCTACTTTAAATCCTTTGGCCAAAGAATGGAATTTGTCCACAGACATTCATGAGATATATTGATCCTTGTTCATGACGTTCAGTACTAATGGTTACTTCTATAACAAGAAACATGTGTTTGAAACGTGCCTACCTTTGAAAGAAATCAAACACATGTAATAATGCCCAATCCTAATGCCCATTTGATTCACAAGACAAGAGTTTACAATATTTACTAATGCCCAATCGGATATCTCATGATCAAAGCCTACGAAAGTACTAACAAATTTCATGCAACATTTCACCTAAAATCCACACATATAGGAGAATACAAGGTTCAATCATACTTAACAAAAGGTTAGAAGTCCACTTATCTTTGTAGAAGTCCCAAATCAAACCAAAACCATGACTTTTCCTTTTCTACGATACTACAAATCACCGTAATCAAGTTAAATATAGCATCACAATTACATTACGAATATACTGACGCTGAAATCAAGCAATCTAGATGAAAAGGTTAAAATGTTAAAAATCCCATGCTGAAAAAACTACTCGTAATCCAAAAATAAAAAAATGAAAACATTTTTCAAGTAATAAGGATTTCAACGGTGAAAATCATTTTGAAAACGGAGTTAAAATAAGGTCACAATCACCAATTTACAATTGAAAATCAAAGTCAGAGAAAACCTTAATTTCTTCAATTAAAAACTCCAATTGCTAAGTTAAAAATACAATTTGATCAATGGAAATTGAAAACATAGGATAGAAAAATGTTAACCAATGATCATGCCTTGAAAAACTGTGAAGATTCTCTCAAAAACCAAGCTTTGAGTGTTGAAAATGGTAGAAAGGGGAAAAACCCACTGTTTTAAATATAACACTGCTTCAGGCATTTTAATGCTCCACAAACGCAGATCAGCACCTGCGAACGCGAAGGGCAGACCAGCCAAACACTCCCGAACATGGAGTGCCTATCCGCGAATGTGGAGCGCCTATCTGCGAATGATGAGAAGGAACCACATACATTAGCGGAGACCACCTTTGGCGAATGCGGAGACCACGTCTGCAAATGCGGAGGTCATGAGACACTACACTCCGCAAACATAGAGGGTAACCCTGCAAACACGGAGTACATAGGTGACTGCACCAATATTAGAAAAACCAATTCCAGAAAATCTCAAAACGGACCCTCGAATTTGTTCGGAACCCCATGAACGCAAATCAGACAAGGAATCCTACTAGAAATAATGTTCCAGACTCAATGGAAACATCAGAATTTGAGTTTGAGATTTTCTTGGCCCAAAACCCAATAAAACTCAAAGAAACTATTTAAAACTTAAAATAATCAAACTTCCCTCAAAAACTTTAAAAATTACTAGGAGACCATTTCTGGTGTTAGTTTCACCACCCAAAACCACTAAAACTATCGGAATTCCAATTAGAGATTCGAACTTCCAATGTTGATAAAAGTCAAACTATGATCCAAAATCAACTGAAAATACAACTTTGGGTCTAAAATCTTTGTTTTAACTCCAAATTCAGTTTTGTAAGTCCTCCGAGACTAGATTCTGCATTCCGGAGCTAATGGAATCGATAGAATTGCATATGGACACTCGAAACTCAAAATAACCCTACAAACTCGAAATTTTCAGCTTTAAGCTTTTAAAAACTCTTTCTTTTGTAAAACACCAACTTTTTTTATAAGGGTTTCGAAATCCAACTTTTAGAGTCAACCAAAAATGACCTAAGGGAACTCCTGAAAAGGGTAAAATAGTAATTTTATTGAGAATGCCAAAAATGACCTTCGAGGTCATTACAGTTTTCAAAATTCGACTTTTTGACATAACCAAAAATGACTGAAAGCATCATTTGGGAAGGGCAAAATGTAAATTTTATTGAGAATGCCAAAAATGACCTTTGAAGTCATTACAAGATTGACCTTCCTTGAAGCTTTTCAAATATTAGACTCATAAGCCTCTACAATCTGTCTTCCAAAATCCTGAACACCATAATCTCTAGTATTTTTCCCATGATTATTTCTAAAAATCAAAGTGTGTTCATAAAATGCAGATTAATCTCGAAAAAACATCCTATTAGGTTAAAAGATCATCAGCGATATTTGCAAAACTAACAAGGGTGGCAATGTGGTGATTAAACTCTTCGTGAGAAAAGTATATAGTTGAGTGTTTTGGGAATACTTGAATAGTATTCTCAAGAAACTAGGCTTTGGAGAACAATGGACTAACCTGATTCACCAAGAAACTAAGCAAGTAATGAAACAATACACACAAATAAAACATAAAGATATATATCTTAGCTACTCGACATAGGTAAAAAGCTACTATTTAAGCTGCAAACCTAAATGAAAAACATGTCCACACTTTACTTTGGCAATGGACATGCTATTATTGTCGATAACCACTTCCAAGCATATGGAGCAATCTGGGGCATCCATGTTATTAATGGGAAATGAATTACTAGAAAAAAGTTGGAGATGGAAAAGAATTTAAGATTGTAGATTCAGTTTTGACAAGTTTGATGAATATTATGACTGACAAAGCAATCTTTAGAGAACAATCGTGAAAACTACATATGCTTGTTCATCAAATATGTCAAAACGAAATCTATAATCGCAAACTCTTTTCCATCTCCAATTTTTTTTTCTAGTTATTCATTTACCATTAATAACATGGATGCTCCGGATTGCTCCATTTGGTTGGAGGTGGTTATCGAAAATAATAGTAGGTCCATTGCAAAGTTAAAGTGTGGACATGTTTTTCATTTAGGTTTGCAGCTTAGTAGTTATAGCCATGTCGAGTAGCTAAGATATATACCGTTATGTTTCATTTGTGTGTATTGTTTCATCACTTGCTTGGTTGCTTACTGAATCAGGTTAGTCCTCATTGTTCTCCAAAGCCTAGTTTCTTGAGAGTACTATTCAAGTATTCCCAAAAGACTCAACTATGTACTTTTCTCACGAAGAGTTTGATCACCACATTGCCACTCTTGTTAGTTTTGCTTATATCACTGATGATTGTTTGAGCTAATAGGATGTTTTTTCGAAATTAATCTCCCTTTTATGGACCCACTTTGATTAATATCTAGATACTTTTACTATGCTAATTAACAAGCAATTCAACTGCAGAAACATAGTTATTCTACTTGACTTCAAATGAAGAAGCGACATAAAGAACTTTCAAGTCTTACTTTTTAACATTTTTTTCTTATCTTACACTAAGGATAAACAATGGCAATGACCTAAGACATACATCATCAACACCTAACGGCAATAATATGGATAAGAAAGATACTAATGAGGTCAAAATGTGCACCCAGGAGAATACCAATACCTTCAACCACCTAATTGATCTATACATTGAGATGAATATGTAAAACAAGGAAGGAAAAATTGGAGAAGCGCAAAATCAAGTCATGAATTAAATCACATCCCCTAATTCTGAGAATACTAGATGCGACAAAGTTCAACCAATAAAACAAAGGAAATCCGTCAAAGAACTCTTCTCTTAAAGAAATTCTTCTCAACAAAGAAAAAGTAACAACCAAATTTTATTTATTTATAATACCATTTGTTGTGATAATTTTGAAGATACATTCATGAAGATAAATCCGTTACTGAAAACTCTACCTTAAATCCTTTGGCAAAGAATGGAATCGTTACACAGACGTTCATGAGATAGATCAAACCTTGTTCATGACGTTCAGTGCTAATGGTTATGTCTATAAGAATCATGTGTTTGAAACGTGCCTACCTTTGAAAGAAATCAAACACATGTGCTAATGCCCATTTGATTCACAAGAAAAGAGTTTACAACATTTACTAATGCCCAATCGGATATCCCATGATCAAAGCCTACGAAAGTACAACCCTAACACATTTCATGCAAGATTTCACTTAAAATTCACACACGTAAGAGAATAAAAGGTTCAATTACACTTAACAAAAGGTTAGAAGTCCACTTACCTTATAGAAGTCTCAAATCAAACTAAAACCACACTTTTTCCTTTTCTATGATAGTGCAAATCACCGTAATCAAGTCAAATATTGCATCACAATTAGACTACGAATCTAATGACATCGAAATCAAGCAATCTGGACGAAAAGGTTAAAATAGTTAAAAATCCCATGCCAAAAGAACTTCCCAGAATCCAAAAATTAAAAAATTAAAACATTTCTCAAGTTCTAAGGATTTCAACGATGAAAACCATTTTGAAAATGGAGTTAAAATGAGGTCACAATCACCAATTAACTATTGAAAATCAAAGCCGGAGAAAACCTTAATTTCTTCAATTAAAAACTCTAATTTCTCGGTTAAAAATACAATTTAATCAATGGGAATGAAAACATAGGTTAGAAAAACCTTACCCAATGATCATGCCTTAAAATCCTTTGAAGATTCTCACATAAACCGAGCTTGGAGTGTTGATAATGGTGGAAAAGGGCAAAACCCTCTATTTTAAAACATAACACTGTTTCTGGCATTTTAATGCTCCGTGAACGCAGATCAGTACCTGAGAACGTGGAGGCTAGACCAGCTCAACACTCTGCGAATGTGGAGTGCCTATTCGTGAACATAGAGAAGGAATCACACACACTCCACGAACGCCGAGACCACCTCTGGGAATGAGGAGGCCACCTCCGTGAATGCGGAGGTCAAGAGACATTACACTCTGAGAATGCGGAGTACATAGGTGACTGCACCAATGTCAGTAAAACAAGTTCTAGAAAATCTCAAAACGTACCCTCGAGATTTGTTCGGAATCCCATGAACACAAATCAGACGTGGAATCCTACCAGAAACGATGTTCTAGACTTAATGGAATCATCAGAATTCGAGTTTGAGGCCTCTTAGGCCCAACACTGGATAAAACTCAAAGAAGCTAGTTCAAATTGAAATTATCCAAAGTGCCCTCAAAAACTCTAAAAATTACAAGGAGACCATTTCTAGTGTTAGTTTCACCATATGAAACCACTAGAACTATCGAAATTCTAGTTAGAGCTTCCAAACTTCCAATGTTGACCAAAGTCAAACCATGATCTAAAATCAACTGAAAATGCAACTTTGGGTCCAAAATCTTTGTTTTAACTCCAAATTCAGTTCTATAAGTCCTCCGAGACCAGATTATGCATTCCGGAACTGATAGGATCGATAGAATCGCATATGGACATTCGAAACTCAAAATGACCCTACAAACTTGGAAATTTCCAACTCTAAGCTTTTAAAAAGTCTTCTTTAGCAAAACACCAACTTTTCTACAAAGTTTTCGAAATCCGACTTTTAGACCTAACCAAAAAAGTCCCAAGGGAAATCCCGAGAAGGGTAAAACAGTAATTTTATCGAAATGCCAAAATGACCTTCGAGATCATTAATGTTTTCAAAATTTGACTTTTAGACTCAACCAGAAATGACCAAAAGCATCTTTCGGGAAGGGCAAAATAGTAATTTTGTTGAGAATGTAAAAAATGACCTTTGAAGTCATTACAAGATTGACATTCCTTGGAGCTTTTCAAATATTAGACCCATAAGCCTCTACAATCTGTCTTCCAAAATCCTCAACACCATAATCTCTTGTATTTTTCCTATGATTATTTCTAAAAATCAAACTGGGTTCATAAAATGGAGATTAATCTCGAAAAAACATCCTATTAAGTAAAAAAAAAATCAGTGACATCAGCAAAACTAACAAGGGTGGCAATGTGGTGATTAAACCCTCATGAGAAAAGTATATAATTAAGTCTTTTGGGAATACTTGAATAGTATTCTCAAGAAACTAGGCTTTGGAGAACAATGGACTAACCCGATTCACTGAGCAACTAAGCAAGTAATGAAACAATACACACTAATGAAACATAATGATATATATCTTAGCCACTCGACATGGCTAAAGCTACTATTTAAGTTGCACACCTAAATGAAAAAACATGCTCACACTTTAACTTCACAATGGACCTGCTATTATTGTCGATAACCACCTCCAAGCAAATGGAGAAATCCGGAGCATCCATGTCATTAATGAGAAATCAATAACTATAAAAACAATGGAGGTGGAAAAGAATTTGAGATTGTAGATTCTGTTTTGACAAGTTTGGTGAATATTATGACTGACAAATTAAATCTTTAGAGAATAATTGTGCGAACTGCATACACTTATTCATCAAACTTGTCATAATTTAATGCATAATCGCAGACTCTTTTCCATCTCCAATTTTTTTTTCTAGTTATTCATTTCACATTAATAACATTGATGCTCCGGATTGCTCCATTTGCTTGGAGGTGGTTATCGACAATAATAGGAGGTCCATTGCAAAGTTAAAGGGTGGACATATTTTTCATTTATAATAGTAGCTATAGCCATGTTGAGTATCTAAGATATATACCGTTATGTTTCATTTGTGTGTATTGTTTCATCACTTGCTTGGTTGCTTAGTGAATCAGGTTAGTCCATTGTTCTCCAAAGCCTAGTTTCTTGAGAATACTATTCAATTATTTCGAGAAGACTCAACTATGTACGTTTCTTACGAAGAGTTTAATCACCACATTGTCACCCTTGTTAGTTTTGCTGATATCACTGATGGTTTTTTGAGCTAATAGGATTTTTTTCGAGATTAATATCCCTTTTATGAACCCACTTCAATTAATATCTCTATACTTTTACTATACTAATTAACAAGTAATTCAATTTCTCAAACATAGTTATTCTATTGGACTTCAAATGAAGAAGCGACATAAAGAACTTTCAAGTCTATCTTTTAACAATAGATAATATTTTTTCTTGTTACACTAAGGATAAACAATGGCAATGACACGAGACACACATCATCAACACCCAACGGCAATAATATGGATAAGAAAGATACTACTTAGGTCAAAATGTGCAGCCAGGAGAATACCAATACCTTCAACCACCTAATTGATCTAGACACATTGAGATGAATATGTAAAACAAGGAGGGAAAAATTGGAGAAGCACAAGATCAAATCCTGAATTAAATCTCATCCCCTAATTCTGACAATACTTAGATGGGACAAAGTTCAACAAATAAAACAAAGGAATTCCATCAAAGAAATTCTTCTCTTAAAGTTAGATTAAATTCTCATGAACTCTTCTCTTAAAGAAATTCTTCTCAACAAAGAAAAAGTGAACAATCAAACTTAATTTATTTATAATACCATTTGCTGTGATAATTTTGAAGATACATTCATGAAGATAAATCTGTCACTGAATTCTACTTTAAATCCTTTGGCCAAAGAATGGAATCTGTCGGTAGATATTCATGAGATAGATCGAACCTTGTTCATTACGTTCCGTACTAATGTTTAGTTCTATAAGAAACATGTGTTTGATTTCTTTCTACCGCAAGAATGTGGTGAAGCATTTACAATTATTAGGAAGTGTGTCATTTTTCTGTTCCTTGCATTTCTTTCCATTCAAAAAAAAAAAATACAACTAAAGAAGTCTGGCAGACATTAGCAAAAGAGTATGCTAATCTTATCACACACATCAATTAAGATTGAGCTTTCAAAATATCTGTTTAACAACTAAGTTTATCAAACTAATTAAGGGAACACATTGAAAACATATAGCCATCCTTCCTTTGTAACCTTGAATCACAATCAACCCGTGGCTTAAAAATTTTAATAGTCATTTTTCAAACAGATTAGCTTTGCCTTGGGAGATGCTCTATGGAACTACATCATTTCTATGGCAATATTCCAATCTTCCAGAGAACCATATGGTTCAATACTCATCCTTACCAAAGATGGAGTATGAGCAAGCAATTCTTTAATGAAAAACACTTCAGTTTTTGAAAACTCAAAATAATAGACAGCAACATCTTCTAGCTTTTCGAGCGGCTGGTCCAAGAAAGTTGGTGTGTTTATGTTTTTCGAAACTGATTCAACAGTACCAAAGGAATGAAAGACCTAAAGGTGTCAAGCAAATACCATACATCTGTTTAACTCTTCTGTTTCATTATATAAAGTAATGAAACAGATCATACATCATACACACATACATACATACATACATACATATATATATATATATATATAATTTCTTACCGAAATCTCAAGTTTACTCAAATTGGGAGAATTCTTCAACAACTCGAATGCATAATAAGTCTGGCCGATTTGAATGAAGTTTATTTCTAAATGTAGATGACACAAACAATTGAGCGTAAGAGGGATCCTGTTTGGAAGTACACCTGTACTTAAAATCTTCGGACCAAATACAAGATTATAAGAAACAAATCCCAATAAGATGGGAAGTAAAACAGTTCGTCCATGTCAGATTCTTACCTCAAATGCAGATGAACACAACATAAGTTCCTGACGTGCAGTCAAGCTAAGAAGAAGCTTTTCCAAAGTTAATCTTTCATCAAGCGTTAAATAATTTTCAACCTTGAGACACAAAAATATTAAATTGTTTGCAGTTCATAAAGCAACTTAGGTCATGATTACACTCATCCTCACTGTAACACAAGAAATTCAACCCAGCAGAAATAATGTTGAGGTCTTGAGTACCATAACAGTCCGGCAAGGTCAGTTTGACAAGAAGGGGGCACATTAATAACACAAATATCTGTAGATGAGTCAAAAGGTTATGTTTTCCATACAAAGTGTTGTAAGATTCTGAAAGCCAACAAAAAATTTTGGGAGTTTGGCTATATGATCGAAGAGTTTTAACTTTGTCAGGGTTGGATGATCAAGTATATAAGAAGGCGCTTTGTAATCAATAGTTATTGGCATGTCAAGCTTTAGCTTCTTGACACCATTTGTGATGGCATGAAGTATCTATCTATCAATGCCTGGACACACAGACAACTATAGTCTTGACATATCAAGATCAAACTTCACAACTTTTCCAACATGTCCTAAAAGGATGTTGTCAATTGTGCGTTCAAAGACATGTGGAGATATTGATGTTAATTTATTGCAGAAATGATGATCCAGCACCAGATTTGGAAGCGTCACCCAATTATATCTCCAACTAGTGGACAAATACTAGTTCTTGCTGCATCTTCAGTAGGAAAAAGATCAAAGATACGATCTATAACATTTCTTGGCAGGTAACTTATTCGATCTTCTCTATCCATTTCCGCAGCAACTATTCACACATTTCCTCTATTTATCTGAAATTTAAAAAGATTCAATGAGAATGAATATGTGGTCTATCTGAAATTGACTCTTTTTAATTTTCAGATAAATAGAGGAAATGTGTGAATAGTTGTTGCGGAAATGGATAGAGAAGCTCGAATAAGTTACCTTCCAAGAAATGTTATAGATCGTATCTTTGATCTTTTGCCTACTGAAGGTGCAAGAAGAACTAGTATTTTGCCCACTAGTTGGAGACAATTGTGCAACGCTTCCAAATCTGGTGCTCGATCATCACTTCTGCAATAAATTAACATCAATATCTCCACATGTCTTTAAACGCACAATTGACAACATCCTTTTAGGACATGTTGGAAACGTTGTGAAGTTTGATCTTGATATGTCAAGACTACAGTTGTCTGTGTTGAATTTTTGGTCCAAGTTGGCAACTCCCACTTATTCAAAATTGGTAGGCAAATGGTTGGTGGAAGGTTGGCC
>JAOTQJ010000083.1:8001465-8040398 GCA_025642045.1 Solanum sejunctum
ATCTTGCATAAATCTGAAACACAAAATACAAGACCTGATTGATCAGGACATAGTTGTTCTTCGCACTGTTGATCCTAGCATAAACAAGAACCCTTTGCCAGATTATGAAGGGAATACTGCCAGCATGATCGAAATGGAGGAAGATTGGTACGAGTCTAAGAAGATAGTACCAGAGTGCATAATGGGTTTAGAGAAAAGTATGGCATCCCAAAGCATCATGGAAAAAACAAAGTTGGAGATTCTAACGCCTTACGAGGTAATTGTCACGACACTTAAAGAGCTCTCTAAAAATAAGTTTGAGATCCAAGTTTACAGTACGATTGGAACAACTCAGGGTGTGGGTAAGAAGACTCCGCGATTTATAAGTGAAGTAGAAGCGGAGGAGTTTTGGAGGAAGATGCAACCACAGGACTACCCTATGGTAAAATACTTAGAAAAAGCGCCCAGTCAGATTTTTGTATGTTCCCTATTGATGAACTCGCAGCGTCATAGACAGGTACTTATGAAAGCATTTGACAGCATCTATGTACTGGCTAGAACGGACAGTGATAACCTGGCAGCAATGATAAGCCAAGTTACCCAAGGACATCGCATTAGTTTCGGTGATGATAAATTACCATTTGAAGGGGTGATGCATAACAAGACACTTCACTTCATAATCAAATGCCGAGGCTTGGTCTTGAATCGTGTCCTGACTGATGATGGGTCTGGCCTGAATATTTTCCCTCTGTCCACTCTTGAGCAGTTGGGCTATGGTGCGGGAAAAATCCAACAAAGTCAGGTTTGTGTAAGAGCATTTGATAGCAGTAGGAGAAGTACAATGGGGACAGTAAATTTGACAATTTGTATTGGGCCTATGGAATTTAGTGCCGAATTCTAAGTGATGGATATAGTTACTAGTTACAACGGGTTGCTAGGCAGACCTTGGATCCACATGGCAAGAGCCATTCCTTCCACGCTTCATCAAATGCTAAAATTCATTTGGGAAGAACAGGAGGTAGTCATTCATGGTGAAGGAAGCCATTCGAATATTTATGCACCTATCATCAATGATATTGTTAGAGGATCAGATTTTCACACCATAGAAATAGTGAACACGACAGAAGGTGAACAAACATCAGTACCACCTGTGCCTACTGTATACAAGATGATAGCTACAGTGATGTTAAGGAACGGGTTTGAACCTAGCTTTGGACTAGGGAAACAACTGCAGGGCATCACTGAGCCTATTGTATTGTCAACGAAGCAGTCAAGATTTGGTTTAGGATACACCACCATGACAGAAGATATATTGGGACTTCAGAATCAGAATGGTGACCAAGCTTTAGCTCGACCAATACCACATTTGTATCTGTCATTTCCAATCCGAGAATGCCTCAATAATGATGGTCTTAGGGGAGGGATCTGGGACTTATTTGACGAAGTGGATGCGGTTGATGATGATGATGCATACCAGTTGCTGAGCAACCCAGGGACAAATGATCGAGAGCTAGAAGGGGCACCTGCGTTGCCACTAATTCCCCGCTTGTCTTGGTAGACAAAATTTATTCTAAATTATCTATTGTTTTAAAAGTTTGCAATCTTTTATTTCAATTATATCTGATCTTGTGAACTTTTTCAAGAAAGGTTGACCTTCAGTCATGGTCAACTTTCAACTTTTAAATGAATGATTGTCATGCTTGCATTTAATCTTTGTCTTATACAATTACTTTTATCTAATAATATTTATTTGTGACACAGTTTAACAAAAATTAAATCTGCCAATGTCATGACATATAAAAATCTGAATGAACTAAATGAAGCAGATGACATCGAGTTTGAAGAACACGATGAGGGAACTTCAGTCCCTAACGTATAGCCCAAGAATTAAGTGATTTTGAAAATTGGGATAAGCCTAACTTGGATGAAACTGAGATAGTGAATTTGGGAAATAAAGAATGTGTTAGGGAAACCAGAATCAGTGTACATTTGAATGATGTTCAAAAGCAAAGGATCATTGATTTGCTCAAAGAGTACATAGGCATGTTTGCTTGGTCATACGAAGGCATGTCGGGTCTGAGTACTGATATTGTCTCTCACAAATTGCTGATCAATCCCGGGTTCAATCTGATAAAACAAAAGACAAGGAAATTTAAGCCAAATTTAAGCTTAAAAATCAAAGAGTAAGTCACTAAACAGATACTATCCAAAGTAGTTGAGGTGATGCAGTATCCAACTTGGTTGGCCAACATTGTCCCGGTACCCAAGAAAGATGGAAAGATTAGGATTTGCATTGATTACAGGGATCTCAACAAAGCTAGTCCTAAAGATGACTTTCCATTGCCAAACATCCACATCCTCATCGACAATTGTGCTAAACATGAGATGCAGTCGTTTGTTGATTGTTTTGCAAAATACCATCAGATCTTAATGGATGAGAAGGATGCAGAGAAGATAGCTTTTATAACACCTTGGGGTGTATACCATTATAGGGTAATGCCATTTGGCCTAAAAAATGCAGGAGCTACTTATATAAGAGCCATGACAGCTCTTTTCCATGACATGATTCATAAGAAAATTGAGGTATACGTGGATGATGTCATTATCAAGTTGCGCGAGAGTCCAGATCATGTGGATCATTTGAGAAAATTCTTTGATTGTCTACGTCGGTACAACTTGAAGTTAAATCCCGCCAAGTGTGCTTTCGGGGTGCCCGCTGGTAAGTTATTAGGATTTATAGTCAGCCGAAGGGGTATTGAGCTTGATCCCTGCAAAATCAAGGCCATCCGGGATTTACCCCCACCAAAGACGAAGAAGGAAGTCATGAATTTCTTGGGGAGATTAAATTATATCAGCCAGTTCATAGCCCAATATACACTGATTTGTGAGCCTATCTTCAAAATGTTGAAAAATGATGCGCTGACAGAATGGAGTGAGGATTGCCAAAATGCTTTTGATGCTATCAAGGGTTATCTGTCCAACCCGCCAGTATTAGTACCTCCACGAGAAAGGAGTCTGCTGCTATTGTATTTATCGATTTCTAAAAATGCATTCGGGTGTGTGTTGGGTCAACAAGATGAAACCCAAAGGAGAGAACGGGCCATCTACTATTTGGGTAAGAAGTTCACTCCATACGACGCTCGGTGTACCTATTTAGAGAAGACATGTTGTGCCTTAACTTGGGTTGCTTAAAAATTGAGGCGTTACTTGTCTTCTTACACTACATATATCATGTCAAAGGTGGATCCGTTAAAATATATCTTTCAAAAAGCGATGCCAATAGGGAGATTGGCCAAGTGGCAAGTGCTGTTGAGCGAGTTTGACATTGTGTACATCACTCAGAAAGCTGTCAAAGGACAGGCTTTAGCAGATCATCTTGCGGAAAATCATGTGGGAATGAGTACGAGCCTCTCAAAACATACTTCCCCGATGAGGAGCTATCATTCATCGGTGAAGACATACTTGAAGCATACCTGGGTTGGCGAATGTTTTTCAATAGAGCCGTAAATCACCGAGGTAAAGGCATTAGAGCAGTACTAATTTCAGAATCTGGGCAATATCACCCAATGGCTGCAAAATTGCAATTTTGGTGCACTAATAACATGGTTGAATATGAGGCTTGCATTTTGGGACTGAGAATGGCGATTGACATGAATATCCAAGAGTTGTTGGTCATAGGAGATTCAGATCTACTGATTCACCAGGTTCGAGGGGAATGGGCAGTGAAAAATCCAAAGATAATATCATATGTGCACTTGGTACAGGGGTTATGTAAGAGATTTAGAAAGATTGAGTTCAAACACACGTCAAGGACACAAAATGAGTTCGCAGATGCCCTAGCCACCATTTCCTCAACGATTCAACATCCAAACCTGAAATATATCAACCCCTTAGAGATAGACGTGAGGGAAGAATCAGCCTACTGTTCATATATCGAGGCAGGGCCAATGTAAAAGCCTTGGTACTTTGATATAAAGAAATATTTAGAAACTGGTACCTATCCAGAGGGTGCTACTTCCGATCAGAAGAGGGCCATATGTCGGAAAGAAAATAATTTCTTTCCAAGTGGGGAAATCCTTTATAAGAGGACTCTTGATATGGGTCTCCTCAGATGTGTTGACACCGTAGAAGCCACGAAGCTTATAGAACAAGTACATACTGGGGTGTGCACTACTCACATAAATGGACTCACCTTAGCAAAGAAGATTCTCCGAGCAGGATATTTTTGGATGACTATGGAGCATGATTATTGCAAATTTGTACAGAAATGTCATCAGTGTCAGGTACATGGTGATTTGATTCATATCCCTCCTAACAAACTCAAAGCTATGAGTTCCCTTGGCCCTTTGTTGCCTGGGGCATGGATGTCATCGGCCCGATAGAGCCAGCTGCCTCGAATGGTCATAGGTTCATTTTGGTCGCCATCGACTACTTCACTAAATGGGTAGAGGCATTCTCCTACAAATTTGTCATAAAGAAAATGGTGGTTGAGTTTGTGCGCAATAATTTGATTTGCCTATTCGGAAAACCGGATACCATTATAACTGATAATGGTATGAATCTCAATAGTAACATGATGAAGCAGATATGTGAATAATTTTTGGATCAATCATCATAATTCAACGGCATAACATCCCCAGATGAATGGTGCAGTAGAAGCCGCCAATAAGAACATCAAGAGGATTTTAAGGAAAATGATCAATAGATACCGAGAATGGAATGAAATGCTACCTTATGCCTTATTGGGATATCGCATGACAGTCAGAATATCTATCGGGGCAACCCCATATTTATTGGTATATGGGAAGAAAGCAGTAATACCAGCCGAGATAGAAATACCATCTTTGAGAATTATTCAAGAGTCTGAGTTGAGTGATGCCGATTGGGTTCGCAATTGGATCAAGCATTTGGCTTTAATTGATGAAAAAAGAATGACAGCCGTTTGCCATGGTCAATTATATCAACAAAGGATGATTCGTTCCTTCAATAAGAGGATGAAACCTTGAACGTTTAAGGTAGGGCAATTGGTACTCAAACGTATCTTTCCTAATCAAGACGAATACAAAGGAAAGTTGTTTTTCTTGAAATGGAAATGTGAACATGAACTTGTTCTTTGGATTTTAAAAAAAAAATTCTGTTAGATCTTTTAAATATTTAATGATTTCCTAATTATCCGCAAAATTATATGGCGACTCTATTTTTATCTTTGAATTTCGAGAATCGATTTTTCTCAAATTAATTGATGTTTAAATCAATTTTTGATTTTTTTTTGAATTATTTTCTTTCAAAGCAAGCCATTTTTCGGTATAATAGTTATGACAAGAATTTGATCACATAAATATCTATTGATATTGGCTCTTTGAGAATATTGGCTGTTACACCTCATATGGAAATTGTGAATGGGCTATTCCTATACATGAAAAGTATGATTTGCATTATGATTTGTCCTTTGAGCCCAAGTATGAATGATTATGAAGAATGTTTAGCTTATAAGACTAAATATGCATTAAAATGATTTGATAAAACTTGCATCTCTTTTGAAAGCATGTATACGTATATGTATTCTTATAGGATAATGATTCAACAATAATAGATTAGGGTTGTTAGGGCTATTCCCAAAGGGCCTCTCCCTTTTCTTGAACTCTGTGCCAACCATAGGTATATGTTTTGAAAATCCTATCTAAAATGGCGATGCCTATAAGGAAGGTTAACTTTCCAAAATGGGGGTGATTGTAAGGAGAAGTATGATATGATATGATATGAAAATCCTATCTAAAATAGGGGTGCCCGTAAGAAAGGTTGCTTACCCATAAGGAGAAGTATGGTTTACCTTTGGAAAATAAACCACCACTTTTGTCGATGTGGGGATTATATCAGAATTCCAAGTAATAGCTCACTTGGTCTTATATATGTCGCTCGATGTCACATCCGCACTATATATGAGCATTATGGAATTTGATGCATCATGGATTTCATAGCATTTTGTTATACTACTTTCCTTTGATATATGTTTCTCTTTCTATATTATGTGCCCTTCCCATCTAACATTGAATGCAGGTTTGATAAGTCATATGTATCGCATACCCGCATCCACCGAGAACTACCTTCATCCACCGTACAATGGCTACTTTGGATCTTGAGATACTTGTGTGGTGATTCCTATCTTCCAAAGACAAACAATCATTCCTCTACCTATTATGTTTTATTTATGTTATTTACCTTGAGCATGAGCATGAGACATGTCTTAGCCCCCCCTCCCCCCTCTTATTTTATGATTAGAGATATTATTGGATATCTTGTAGACTATTTCACGTTTATATGTTAAGTGTTATATTAACAGATTATGATTATAGATATAGCTATCAATGATATATTATTATCTGGATTGATTATGAGTATTATGATATGCTTCTATGTTATGATGTGAAAGATCCTAAGTCCCAAACTGCCTCCATAGAGTGAGTCATACTTACCCACCCCTTAGTCTTTATGCTTACGTGTTATCTAGATCCATGTCAACCTCTTTCCCTATGGCATATCCATTGTGTGTGTCCTACTTTCCCTTCCCTTATAAGTATGTATTTACTATCTATATACGCTTTTAAACTGATGATATGAAAAATGATACTTTGAGACTTGTTTGGGGACTCTCAACTTCCCATTTGCCAGGTCACTCCTAGACCCTAGGTCCGGGTTGTGACAAGCTTGGTATCAGAGCACTATATTTGTAAATGATCCTCTGAGTCTAAAATGTCACATCAAGTAAAGTTCTATTCATGGGTGTGAGTGCACCATACCGATGAGTGGGAGGCTATGAAAGCATTCTAGGAATTGTCTCACTTCTTCATGTCTTATGTCATGCTTTAGATCGTATATTATGGTTTTCGTTTCCTGATGGTATCCTTGCTACATTGCAGAAATATGAAGATCTCCCTTACCAAGACTGGCCCCAACTTGTAAGGAGCAAGTTCCTCAAGGACCTATGGAAGAGGCTATTTCTAATGGTGAATTACATATGGCCTTTGCTTTGCTTGCACAAGTGGTGACTTCTCAGACTCAGTAGGTTGTTCCTCCTCTCCTTGATCCTACCCTGGCTTCTAGGGTGAGGGATTTTACCTGGATGAATCCCTCTGGGTTCTCTGGGTCAAAGGCTGATGAGGATGTTCAACAGTTCATTGATGAGATCACTAAGGTGTTGACTGTTATGAGAGTTACTTTTGAAGACAAAGCTGAGTTAGCTACTTATCAGTTGAAAGTTATAGCTCAAGTGTGGTACACTCCATGGTTGATGGAGAGGTTTTGTGGTAATGTTGTTAATTAGAAAGATTTCAAGTTTGTATTTCTGGATCATTTCTTCTCACTTGAGCTTAGAGAAGCCATGATGATGGAGTTTATTAACCTCAAACAAGATGGTATAAGTGTGAGAGACTATGCCCTCAAATTTACAAAGCACTCCAAGTATGCTCCTACGCTTGTGGTTGACCCCCATGCATAAGTTCATTTCTAGTATCTCTTATTTGGTTATGAAGGAATATCATATGACCATGCTTATTCGGGATATGAAAATCTCTAAGCTCATGACATATGTTGATTAGATTAAAGGATAAAAGCTCAAGAAGAAGATGGCGCATGATTCTAAGAGGGCTCATTATGATGTTGGGTTCTCCAACTACAAGGGTGGTCGTTATGGTCGCTTCCAATAGGGCAAAAGTTCTAATGCTCGGGTTGCTAATGCTAGGGTGCCTCCTCTTAAGGCACAAGTTGGAGGTTGGCCAATGCCTCCCTCCTGTACTACTTGTGGGAAGAATCACTCAAGTACCTATTGGAAGAATTTGGGTACATACTATAGGTGTGGTGATAAGAATCACAAATCATTGATTGTCCTAGGGTTGCTTAGAAGGGTCAGGGTCAAGTGGCTAAAGGTTCTAAAGACTAGCAAAGATCTCCATAAGGTGATGCCCTAAGGAACAGTTGGTTCTGTGCTCTTCATGCTCGTTAGGAGGTTGAGTGACTTCGGATATTGTAACTGGTATGTTAAAATTCTTTGACTTTGATGCTTATGCTTTGTTTGATCCAGGTGCCAATTTATCTTTTGTGACTCCTCTATTAGCTATTATGTTTGGTTTAAGTCCCAAAATCCTAAGGGAGCCCTATTCAGTTTATACTAATGTGGGTGAATCTATTGTTGCTCATAGAGTTTATCAGGGTTGTTAGTTTCTATTATTCTTCCTTCGTGATCTTGTGGAACTTGAGATGATTGATTTTGATGTTATTCTCGGGAAGGATTGGTTGTATGCTTCATATGCCTCTATAGATTCCAAAACCCGAAAAGTCAAGCTCCAATTATTAGATGAGGTCTTCTTTAATAGAACGGTAGTGATTCTGTAGTTGGTTTATTTCCTACCTTAAGGCCCAAAAGATGATTTCTAAGGGGTGTATTTATCATATTTTAAGCATCAAAGATGTGGATTCTGAGTCACCTACTCTTGAATCGATTCTGGTGGTGAAGGACTTCAGGATGTGTTTCCCCAAAGACTTACCCGATATTCCTCCTGAAAGAAAAGTAGACTTTGGCATAGATCTTCTTCTAGATACTTAACCTATATCTATTCCTCCTTATTGTATGGCACTGACTGAGTTGAAGGATTTGTTGGAGAAAGGCTTCAGTAGGCAAAGTATATCTCCATGGGGTGCCCAGTGTTATTTGTAAGAAAGAAAGATAGATCTCTTCAGATGTACATCGATTATAGGCATTTGAATAAGGTGACCATCAATAATAAGTATTCGTTGACTAGGATTAACAACTTCTTTGATCAACTTCAAAGGGCTACCCATTTCTTAGAGATTGACCTCCATTCTGGCTATCATAAATTGAAAGTAGGAAGTGTGACATTCCCAAGGTAGGTTTTTGGACTAGGTATGGGCATTTTGAATTTGTGGTGATGTCGTTTGGGTTAACTAATGCTCCAGCCTTGTTTATGGATCTTATGAATTGAGTGTTCAAGCTATTCCTTGATAGTTTTGTGGTTGTCTTCATCAATGATATCCTTATTTATTCCCAAAGTGAGCAAGAGCATATGGATCAATTGAGGTTGGCTCTTCAAACTTTGAGGGAGAATAAGGTGTATCCTAAGTTTAGAAAGAGTGAGTTTTGGTTGGGTGAGCTTTTCCTGGTCATGTGGTGTCAGGTAATGGTATTGAGGTTGACCAGAAGAAGACTAAGGTTGTGAACAATTGGCCTAGACCATTGAATCCTTTAGATATTCAAAATTTTCTCGGGTTGGCAAGTTATTATAGAAGGTTTTTCAAAGGGTTCTCATCTATTGCATCTCCATTAAGTTGACTGAAAGGAAGGCTAAGTTTGTATTGTCAGATGAGTGTGAGAAGAGTTTTCAGGCTTTGAAGGATCAGCTTACATCAGCTCCTCTTTTGACTCTATCGGATGGCTTAGATGGATTTATAGTATATTGTGATGCTTCTCAGATTGGGTTGGGTTATGTACTTCTGCAAGATGGTAAGGGGATAGCTTATGCATCAACGCAATCAAAGTTGCATAAGCATAATTATCAGACTCATGATCTTAAGTTAACAATGGTGGTATTTGCCTTGAAGATTTGGAGACACTATTTGTATGGGGTGCATGTTGATGTTTTCACTGACCAAAAGAGTTTGCAATATGTGTTCATTCAAAGGGATCTTAACTTGAGGCAAAGGAGATGGTTAGAACTTCTTAAGGACTATAGCATGAGTGTACAATATCATCCAGCAAGGCAAATGTTGTAGTCGGTTCTCTTAGTAAGCTACCTATGGGAAGTGTGACTCATTTTTATGAAAGGAAGAAAGAGTTGGCAAAAGATGTTCACCATTTGGCTAGATTAGAAATTCGATTGGCCGACTCTAATGATAGTGGTAATCATGTCCAGAAAGAGGCCGAATATTCTTTGGTTGTTGATGTTAAGGATAAGTAAGATCTAGATCCATCATTGGCTAAGTTGAAGAAGTTGGTTGCCGAAAAGAAGATAAAATTTTTCTCCCAAAGGGGAAATGGTGTTCTTCGATATCAAGATCGGTTCTGTGTTTCAGATGTAGATGATCTTAGGAGGGTGATCATGCGTGAAGCCCATAACTCTTTTGTCTATTCACCCAGGATCTACTACGATGTATCTAGATTTGAGTTAAGTGTATTGGTGGCATGGTATGAAGAAGGATATAGCCAAGTTTGTATCTAAATGACCTAATTGTCAACAAGTAAATATAGAGCACCAACAGCCTAGTGGTTTGACTCAAGATATTGAGATTCCTACTTGGAAGTGGGAAGATATGAACATGAATTTTATGGTAGGTTTACCTTGGACCCGAAGGCAATTTGACTCAATTTGGGTTATTGTTGATCGGATGACTAAGTCGGCTCATTTCTTACTGATCAACACTACCTTTTTATTGCTGAAGATTATGCAAGGTTCTATATCAAAGAATTAGTAAGGTTGCATGGTATGCCTAGCTCTATCATATCAGATTGTGACACCCAATTTACTTCTCATTTTTGGAGATCATTTCAAAGAAGACTTGGTACTAAGGTGAATTTAAGTACCGCCTTTCATACTCAAACTGATGGACAAGCCGAGAGGAAAATTCAAACTTTGGATGATATGTTGAGAGCTTGTATGTTGTAATTCAAGGGTAATTGGGATGATCATCTTCCACTTATCGAGTTTGCCTATAATAATAGCCTTTAGGCTAGCATTGGTATAACACCGTTTGAGGCTTTGTATGGTAGGAGATGTAGATCACCGGTGGGGTCATTTGAGTTGGGAGACATGGCCTTGATTGGCCCAAATTTGGTATTGTAGACCATGAAGAAGGTTAAGTTGATTAGGGAGAGGTTGAAGACGTCCCAAAGTCGCCAAAAGTCCTATTCTGATGTTAGAAAGAGGGATCTTAAGTTTCATATTGGTGATTGGGTTTATGTAAAGGTCTCACCTATGAAGGATGTAATGCGATAAGAAGGTCAAGCTAGTCCTTAGTATGTAGGTACTTATGAGATTGTTGAAGGGATCGGGAATATGGCTTATAGGTTGAATTTGCCTTCAGATTTGGGTTATGTTCACACGATTTTCCATGTGTTTATGTTAAGGAAGTTGGTTGGTGATCCTAGTACCATTGTACCTTTGGAGGGTATTGAGGTTGAGGAGAACTTATCTTATGAGGAAGTTCAGGTTGAGTATTTTGGATAGGCAAGTAAAGCGTCTTCATAACAAGGATGTGGCTTCAATTAAGATACTTTGGAGAAATCAACATGTGGAGAGTGCTACATGGGAGGTGGAGTTGGACATGATGAAATGATATCTCCAACTTTTCCAATCTATTCATGTCATGACCTAAGCCTAGGACCTAGACATGACACGATGAATGAGGAGCATGAAGGGACCACAAACAAGCCTCTTAGCATATCATTTATACATCTTTGGTCACGGAAGCAAAATAAACAACAATGAAAGGTATAATAAAAAAGGAAGTGGGACTAAGGGAAATTATTATAATCATAAAAGCATGTAAGAACCAAGCTCATAGCATAAGTACATCATAATCTCCAATAACACCTCTCACATGGAATGGAGTGGGAGCCAAAACACTTTCCTAGCTCATCCTCATTGTAACAAGTGTTCAATATAAAGAAGTCTCAAAATAGCAAAAGTAATACAAACAATGTCCTCGGACATGAGGACTCACCAAAGCTTGCTTCAAAGGATCATACTAGCCACGTGGAGGAGGAGGATCAAATGGAGCTCTGCTCCCTACATGGTAATATCATGAAGGCATAAAGTATGAGTTAGTACATTTGAATGTACTAAGTATGTGAGATGTTATGCAACAAGATATAGGCCAACATAGTCAAAATGCATAATCATAAGCAATAGATATATAATCTCAATATGGCAGACATGATCGATACTCATAATAATACATGATTCTAAACCATTCAACTTGCACAATATGTATAGCATAAATGTATGATAAGAGGCCTCAACCAACATAGACCAAGTAGCTGTAACTTGGAATCCAAGGCATGACACCCTCTTGGTCAGGTGGATAGGCATGACATCCCCCGGCTAGGTGTGGTCTACTTGTCAAGGTAAACCAAACATGCTAAATGAACTAGATGGATCTACTAGTATAGCAAGGGTAATAATCATAATCCTATGGTGGTACATAGTTTGGAGACATAAGACTTTATATAACGACCCCTTGAGTCGAGCCCCCATCTTAAACCTCAATCGGTGCTAAGTCAAATCCTACGAACTACTTGAAATAATCATAACTTATATAACTTATAAGAAACATGAAAACATGACATGAGTAGCTCTTGAAACATGCTTGACCTATATTTATGAGCCTAAGTTGAACATGAGAGTAAATAATTATACATGAACTCTTGATTAAACATTAATAGCTCACATGAGGTGAAAATCTTGAAATAGGGCATAACTTGTGACTTGTAAAATTATAGATATTTCATAAATCTAATACATGCTTGAAAGCCCACAATCATCTTGAAATCATTTGACATGTAAAAGCTTGCAATAGCCCATCAATGGCTTAAGAATATTTGTCATAACATTTTATCAAACATTTGGTGGGCACATAAGGACACATGCTCCAAATCATGCAAATTCAAGTGTATGGATCATGAAATAGTAAGATCAATGCATTTCAAAGTCATTCAAGACACCAATATCATAGTAAAACCCATCTTGGGTATAATGAATTTCATATCAAAACTTCACAATAATTCATAGTTTTTCATAGCTTGAATCATGCACAATCTCAATAGACATAAACCAACTCATGGACTATACTTGAAAATAGATAATCATACATAATCAATTGATACTTGATAAAACCCAAACATAATTTAGCTCATAATTCAAAATATTGAGATACTTATAAGTAATACAACTCGAAATCATGCAATTTTCATAAAATAGGAAAGTTAGACTCTAAAGGTGAAAGGACCTAATGGATGAAACCCACATATCTTAAACTTGGATTTTCTTGACATGATCTTGAAGGAACTTAGATCTTGAAGTGAATTCTTGAGATCCAAAGTTAAGCTTAAGTTCCTTGAATTTGGTATGGGATATTTGGTTAAGTCTTAGAGAGGTTTTTGATAGGGTTTTGATTGATATAGAGTTGAAAAATGGCTTAAGTATGGGTGATTTCACCCTTATGTGGGTATGGGGCTATGACCCCAATGCCCTTAGCCGAAATAGAAAAATCAAGGAAAAACATACACTAGTCCGTGTCCTTGATACAACGTGGACATATTATACAGGCAACATTTATATTGCCCATGCCCCAGGTGCATCACGGCTAAGTGCCGGACAAACACTATTTCTCAAAAATTAGTTAAAATTATTTTTTACTACGGGTCCTCTAGAATTTGGATTATACTTATTTCTCACTCAATTTTGCCTCCTGATCAAGAATGTGAAGTTAGAATTTTGATATCATGCATAGATTTTTAGATATATGAAAATTATGATTATGGGCATTTCGAGACACACTTTTGGGGCGTTTCAACTCGAGCCTAAGGTATTAGGTTCTTTCTATCCCAAGTGGTCCTATTTCTTTCACTCTTGAGTTTCATGGCATGATATATATACATGTGCACGAAAAATGACTTTTATGATATTTTGAATGATTTGAATACATTTTGATAGGACTTTTAATGACTTTATGATTTTTAAATGATGAAATATGCATTGTATCCTATATTTTGATGTTTTGTGTTCTAAGTCAAGCCTTGTTCTAGCAGATTTGAGAATTAATGTTCCCAAGGGAGAGATGATGCAAGGACCCAGACTTTGTACAACCTTAATGGATCTTAGAAATTTGGTTCCAGAAAATTTTGGACCAAGGTGACGCTTCATGGAAACCTTCATGGTCCATGTGACGCTATATGGATTGTGTGGAGACTCCTTGAAGTGGACCATGGCCTTGTGTTGGAAGTGTTGGCCTTGATGTCGAACTATGGCATATAATACATGGACCCCACATAGTCTGTGTGAGGCTTCATGATTCGCGTGGTGGACCATATGGTAGCATTGACCTTGAAAATCCATATTTTTTAGCCAAGGAATTTTGTACGGACCATATGGTCCTTCACGATCATGAGGCACTTTCGTATAGGTGCCGGAGTGAAATTTTTCTAATTATTGGATCACTATCTCAGAACTTTGTCGTGAAGAATTTTTCTAAGTAAAATAGTACGGAAGGGGCATATGGTCTGTATGCCTTTGTACGGACCATGAAGCCATCCGTATTGATGCCTACGTTGAATTTTTTAAAGTATAGTTTACCATCTCGGACCTTCATCAGTGGAAATTTTTCTAAGTATTGGATCACAGACCAAGTAAACCGTATACTTTATCACTGGCCGTATACCCCTCCCTAAGACCCTTGGCAATATTTTTTTTCTACTCATGTCATTGCTGGTGTTTTCGTAATTATGGTTTCTCTTAAGGGTCTTTTGTGACTTTTTGCTATCTAAAGACATCCAAATGACCTATACTTTATTTCCTCTCATTCAAATTCACTCCTACCCTTAGAATTATATTGAGCCCTCTCTTAAGAACTCTCTCAAAGGCTCTTGTGAAAACTGAGCTTGGGAATCTAGGGTGGATTCTTTTCTTCATCAAATTTCTTCTTGAATCTTCTTAGTTAAGGTATGTGGGATTGATTCTTGGTCCCTTTCAACCAAGAAGACCCAAACTCTTGTAACTTGATTTTCATGAATTTTTGCTTACTTTAAATATGGGTTTACGTTTTTAAGATTATTGTTTATTAAATTCAATTGAAGTATGGGTTATGCTTTATCTTTTATTTTAAATTGACTTAAGCAATAATATGTTGAATGACGTGAGTATTATGAAGATTTGATCATGCGTTGTCCCTTTAAAGTTTGATTTAAGCATGGATAATCAATATTGTGATTTGAATGTGAATTTTTCTTAAGGATTTACTTGAATTTCATATTGAATTATTGATTTGTGATTGAATCTCTATTAACTATTGATATTCACATATATTTCATAGAATATGCATTCATGAACATTCGATTTTATGAAAATTATAAAGTGGGTTAAGCCGTCATATGTTTTATGAAAATGAATTGGTAGGTTAAGCTCACTCATCGTGTTATCACAACAATGTGATCATATAAATGTCTATTCATATTGCCTCTTTGAGCATATTGACTGTTACACCTCATGTGAAAATTGTGAATTGGTCATTCTTATGCATGAAAAATATGATATGAATTATGAGTTGGCCTTTGAGCCTAAGTATGAATGATTATGAAAAAAATTTTCCTTTAAGCCCAAGTATGCATTGAATGATTTGATAAGACTTGCATCTCTTTTGAACGCATGCATTGATGTTCACACTCTAATTACAAAGCGGTTGCAGTTAGTAATAAACCTAACCGAAGGTTAGGATCGAATCCACGGGGAATACAGGACTTCACCAAGTTGATCCACTAATAATCATTTCAAGTATCAATTAGTATACTCTCTAAAATGGATTTTTTTTTTAGATTCAAAATGAAGAACAGAAATAAATACTATGCTAAATATGCAAGAACACAATCAAATTGAGGGACAACTTGACAATTCTGTTCCCCATGATTCATTGACTCAATTACCTTAGACAACAAAATCTTAATTGGGAATTCGCATGCAGGACGGTAACTTAGATTATTCCAACCCTCTTGTAAAAGTAAAGGTCGAATTTCATCATGGTGCTTGGTTAGCAATCACAGTGTGCCAACTAACTATTACCTATTGTCCTAGTAAACCTCTCCTTGGTCAGGTTTGATTGATTAGATGAGAACACATCAATTGAATCCTATTATTTACTTCCCTTTTTCTATTCATCACTGCCTTCGTCGGGATCGTGATAGTAGGCGGGGTTTGGTGTTGGCCACCACCAAACAACAATC
The DNA here is from genome assembly GCA_025642045.1 of Solanum sejunctum. Lineage (NCBI taxonomy): Eukaryota > Viridiplantae > Streptophyta > Magnoliopsida > Solanales > Solanaceae > Solanum > Solanum sejunctum. The sequence goes on from JAOTQJ010000083.1 coordinate 8,017,445, forward strand.
AAAACAAAGGGAAATAAATAACACATGTAAAACCCCAATCAAAGAAATACACAAAGTCTAGGTTATTTCAAGTGAACTACTCATGGTGCCCATAACACCAAGTTATGGGTGCTTAGCTGCTCATGGCTAAGGAAAAAAATCAACAACAATGAATGTAAAAAAGATATGGTTGAGAGTTTTCCCAAAACAATGAAGAACCAAAACACCTTTAAGTTGGATACCACAAACTTTGATAATGGAAGATGAGTACAATGTGATTTTCCGAACCCCCAAAATGGGTCTTCAAATTAAAAATTAAAATATACACTAAACCTTAGAAATATTCTACAGAGAATATTCAAAGTGGAATCTCAAAAATATTCAAGTCTGAAAAGTATCCTTCCAAAATCCTATCATTAAGTATTTTATGCTATTTACAAATTCACCCTAAAAATTAAATTGAAAAGACAGTTGGCAGCAGGTATGTCGTGCAGATACAACTCGTACGATGGCCTTCGAGTTATAATCAGGGTCTCGTAGTCAGCACTTGGCATTTTCGACTTGACAACAATGACCCATTATTACGAGTCATTGCTTGTGCTACGACTCGTATGCTCCTCTTGTAGTCTAAGTATTCAGTTCTTGGTCTAAACTTTTGGCTCGCTGTTCCTTGCTACGAAATCTACCCATATGAGTCGTAATGAGACCTATGACTCGTAGGGTGGTCTCGTATGGATGACCTTCACTTTGCAGCTTCTTAATTTTTCTTACTGTTTTATGCTACAAGAGCACCTTACGACTCGTAGCTTGGGAAATGATTCATAAGGTAGCTCGTATGTCTTATACTTCAGCAAAATCTGCAATTTTCTCTCAAAATCATGCTAACCTATATTTTCTACACAAGTAATATCAAAATACATAAAAACTATAAAAATTCCCATTAAGAACTTGTAAAATTCCTTGTTTTAGGCAGCAAATGTGTTGTATTTTGACAGCACATCAACACCCTCAACTTAGAACTGTTGCTTGTCCTCAAGCGATGACTTGATCTAAGAAAACAATGAGAAATATAGAGCAGCTACTCTAATGGCATAAACATCATTTAACACTAATTCAGGTACCCAACTCTCAATTTCAAACCTGATTGCAAAGCTACTCAACAAATCAAAACACAAAGATGTATCCGGCAATCCAACTATGACAAATGAAGGAGTATCAACAATACAAAATCACTAGACAAGTCACATGCCAATCATACAGTGCAAACGCCCTCACAAACACAAAGTTAATCTATCTTACTCAAAATGCATTCAAAATTCTGGGACCATGCAAGCATTCTCACTCTCACAAATAAAATTCATGCATAATGACTAACACCATAGGCTTTCCCCTATACTCAAACTCTAGACTGATGACAATGTGGATTCGAATCATTTTAGGACTTAAAGGCCTTGTAACATAGGCTCATAGGGCTTTGGCATGGTATTTTAGGGAAGTAGTAACTAAAACGTATCCTTGAACCATATTTTTCAACACTCTTACCTCTATAACTCAACTATTTTCATTAAATCCACTTCTGTTCTTAATTTTCAAGCTTTTCCCAGGTGATTTCTTTCTCTTTTTCAGCTGGGCCTTATTTTGAACTCGTTTTGTTATTCTCTTCAATCCGAGCAACCTGTCTTTTATTTTTCTCACCCAATAAATGAATTTTCTTTTCTTTATTTCTCAACTAACTGCCTCATTTTCATTACTTTACCGCAAGAAAGGTCACCCTCGACTTAGGCTTTTAGCCTGAGGTGAAATACACAATATTTATTCCCCAAACCAGGGCCATTATTTGTTGCCACCCTCAACACAGGTTTTTAGCCTCAATTGAAGTTCACATGTTCAAGGATAGACCAGGGATATATATCAAGGTAGTTCACATAACAAGGTTAGGCTAGCTAAGTGTCAAGAAAGAACAGGTACATGAATAGCTCAAACATTTGAAACAAGGGATTAACTATCATATTTCATAGGTCATTTAGGAGTGAGATCACTAAAAGACTAATGGTCTAAGATCCTTTTCCAATCAACCACATCACTAATCTAATCTTTAAGTAATAAAGTAAGTTCTAAGTCTATACATAATACATGAATGCGATAAAATAAGCTCAAACACACATGGCATCACATACATAATCAATCACAGACTCACAGGTCATGCTTCAAGCATCAACTTGCCTTCTCTTTATCAGATTAAACATTGCTAGATAATCACATGCAGGATTGCAATAATAACCAACAGTCTCAAAACTTTTGAGGGTACCGAATTTTCAAAACGTTCAAAAAGCATTTCAAGATTATATATGCCAAAAGATAGTAACTACTATATATCTACAAATTATCTACACTACCTAAACATGCCGGTTCAATAGAAATTAAAAACATCCACAAGGAAAAAGAAACACGGCAAGAAAAACTTGCGATCAAAAATAAGGGAAGTTATGGACTCGAGGCTACTTAGACTTCACCCTAATCCATATCTTCCCACACCCACCAAAAAAAATACTTTATTCTCAAAGTAAACACACACATATATATACATATATATATATATATATATATATATAAACTTCTAAAAATCCAAAATGAGAAACAATCATCCAACAAGTTAGACGAAAACCAAATATCCAAAATGAAACATCCATAAAAGTAATAATAAAACAAACTTCCTAAAGAAAAACATAAAGAGAACAAAACATCCAAAAACGTCAATAAGGTCAGGGGGTCAAAAATATCAAACACATGGTATTCAAGCACCAGTATCTATTTGGTCCGGGGGGTCCGGGGGCTCCTATGGTCCAATTTTCTCCTCGGTGGTCCGAGCTGTAGCTATACCTGAGCTCTCGGGTCCTCGTGCTATATGCTTCTCTTGGTCTCGCTATATAGCCACCATTGCTAATGTCTCCTGAACCATCGCATCAGTAATCTGCTCCTCTAGTGAGGCAACCTCATCATCAGTCTTGGGTCTCTTCTGGCTTATGGTTGCATCATCAGTCTCGAAGGTCCTCTTCCGTGGACATGTGGGCGGTCATCAAATAAATCAAACATATCATCACCCATAGATACCTCATCCAAGGCTACTATTGGAGCTGCTAACATCTTCAATAAGTCAGCCTTGAACCTGACCAACTTATCTATCACAGCAACCATGTCAATGGGGCATGCATCCTCGAGTCTCTTTTGGACCCTATCCTCAAAGGCATTTACTCGGGCATCTATTGGTCTAACTCTCTGATCTATCAACTCACGAGTGTATGCCTTGGCCCTCTCCTTTGACTCTTGGATTGTTTGATGGACCAAAGGTTTGAGTTAGCTCGTCAACCTGCTTAGATGGAGCTCCATCTTTGCTAACTTATGTACCACTGTCTGAAAAGCAAAAGCAGACATAAGAGGAAAGTTTTCAAAGTCAACTTGAGTAGCTGAAGGTATAGGTGTAGGTATATTAGAGGATAGCATCACCTTTATATTAACAGCTCGAAGCGGCTCTGACACAGCTAGAGTAGAACTGGTGGTGGTTAGAGTCGACTCCTGAGTCTACTACTCTAGAGGAAATGGATCTGAAATAGGAGGGGAGATTGCTCTTTACAAGACCACCGTATTTTTATTAGCCTTAATTAGGCTAGGATCCATGGTGCACACGGCCTCTATATATAGGACAAAGTGGGGATCGACACAAACACCTACCTCACTGCACAAGCGATGAATCAAAATATGGAATGGCAGTGAAATGCTAGTTCTGACAATAGACTCATGTATCTGCCCAGCCATAACTCGGGCCCAATCTAACTTGTAGCCAGCTAGAATGTTGTCTAATAGTATAACTCACTCTAAGGTGATCACATTATCCATGAAAGTCGGCCTGATGCACCACCGAATAATAGACCATAAAAATTTAGGTCGAAATGAGAGATAGGATTTCACGATCTAATTAGCATGGTTTGTGACCCACGTAGGTTTAAAATCCTCCTCGCATATCTTGCTAGCTATCCACCAGAGTAGCTCAGTTTTCAACCTAACATTCTTCTTGTCCACTGCTTTTCTTATCTTTGCAATCCAAATATCATACTCGATGGTGGAATGAGGTACTTTGTAGCTCGACCCAAATTGTATTCTCCTAATTGTCTTCTCTGAGACGTCTACTCTCTGACCCCTAAGTAAAACTTCTTGTAGTCTAGGCTGATCAATAGCCTTCTTGTTCCTGGGAAGATCACAGAGAAGTGTAGCATAGTAGGCTATATAAAATTCATGGACTATGTAGGGGCATACTTGCCCAACCTCTATGATATTCACCTCAGTTCATGTCTGTCGATCTCAGTATCTAAACCCGGTACCCTGTCTAACCCAAAGTTGTTCAGCATTGACTCCTCATAGAACTGCCTAGCCGGCTTTCCATATCCTTTCGGCTCCAATCCCTTATCATAAATAGCTTTCATTCTGGGAATGCCCCATCTTGGGTTGGTCGAAGGCTGTAACTCTGCTTTTTCCTACTGAGCATGTGATCGCTCCTCTGATTCTGTCTCAGTGTGAGTAGGAGTCATCTGCAGTGAACTACTACTAGACCCATTACCATTGACCTCCTCCTCAACTAGGAAGGGCTATTTACTTTGATCGGGGCCTGTACAGTGCGAGCTCGGGTCTAAGAAACATTTGCATCGGGGTCTATATAGACTTTGTATACTTCCACAGACCCCTCAGATTGCTCCGTCTCAGAGGACTCATCAACTAACTTCCTCCTGAAGGCTTGGATAGCTTATTTATCTTTCAGAGGCACATTTCCTGAACATCAACCCCAAAATACATCGTGAGCACCATAATGTCTGATAAAAAAGGATTTACACAAGAGAATCAACAAAGTATAACAAAACCAATAAAAGAGAACATAGACAAAATGTGCTGAACCAGTAGCAAGTCTATAGATACGAGGTATAAGTACAACTTGTAGGGTGACGTATGAGACATACTATAGCCTCATCGTACAAAGGTGCCTATAAAAATAACATTCTAATCACAGATACGAGGCTCAGGTATGACTTGTAGACTGACCTACGAGTTGTATCCTAAGTGTAGTAAGGAAAAGAATACAATTCAAAAGAAGGCAAGTCCAATGATTCCCTCACTATGATTTGTTGTATGCACTACGAGTCAAAGGTGGGTCTCATATGGTAAGTGTTAAGGAATCATAGATGATTGTTGCCTTCTATGAGAGACCAGTACGACTTGTAGGTCACCCTATGAGTCGTAATGGGTCTTTGTAGCAGAAAATAGAAGGCACCTGGGGTACCAGTAACCTTCCCACAAGAACCAAAAGCCGTTCAACTACAAAAATAAACAACATCAAAGTAGCACATCATCCCAAACACACAATTAACCCCATTATGAATCATGTCAATACAATCAACCATCATCTAACAATCAAACAACAATCCTTAATCACATTCAAGATATACCCAAGATCAACTAATATCCAACTCATAATCATCAACAATAATACACAACAATGGAGATTCTCAAAGAGTTCACAGCAACTCTATACAAGGGTAATATGAATTAGCATATTAGAACACATATAAATATCCCCAAATTTCAACCCCAACATGAGTTTGTAAATTGATCATTCAAAAATCATGCATTAAACTCATATGATCAACATGCCAATATTACAACCACCCAACAAGAGCAATCACAGAAGTGAAAATCATGCTAGGAAATTTCAAATGACTAAACCCTAATTCTCATACTTATACACAGTCATTTTATCACGGGTATATTCACTATAATCATCTAAGACATAATCATCATACAAAATCAGGAGTTCATCACATGAGTGTGCCAAAATTAATCAAGGAAAAATGAGCAAATGAAGATGTAATGAGAGAGATAGGGAGGAGCTGAAACCCTAATGAATGGGTTCACCAGAAAAACTTATCGGAATCCAGTGAGGTTTGACAAAAAAAAGTAGAAAAAGGAGTTGGGGAAATTTTCGGGGGAGGAAAAATGTTCAAGAGAGGAAAATAAGGGATCAAATGAATATTTGACCGCTAATATCCAAACTGGGTCAACTTAAAAAGTTTTGCAAATTGGGTCTATAAGACCCAGACTACTAGTCATAGGGCTTCCTACGACTCATACGTCCTGGTCTTGTGGTATACCTCAACACTTAGACAAACTGAAATCCATACTTGGTCACTATAAACCTCACTTACGACTCGTCGAAGACCCTATGAGTTGTAAGGTTGGCGCATAGTGTGTGTGTCAACTTTCAATCCTCATTGTTTCCCTCCATAAGGTATGAATATGAGTTGTAGTAGGAACTACGACAGGTAGGCCCCTTATAGGGGCTGCTCTAATTGTAATATTCTTCGAATCTTCAGTTCTTTATTTATGCTGGCAAACAAAACCACAAAATACTCCAATGTTCAAAATAATACAATTGATCCAGTATTTAACACATCACGGCAAATATCAAACCACTACCTAACAATTCAAACAATCAAAATGATCTTAAAAACAAGCCAAAAACATAAGAGATACTTCGGTTGCCTCCCAAAAAGCATCTTGTTTAACGTCGTGGCTCAACATTGTATATTGAGTACTCAAACTTCCTCAAGATCTAGTGGGCTCTTATCACCACTTCTATGATCTCTCCTCCTATATTTTTGAATGTGGTCCAACTAATCAATATTTTGAATTGCCATTGCTTGTTGATCTATCTTGTAATTTACCTTTATGACATCAAACTTAATTTCTTGAAGTGTTTCCTCCTTATTCACTTTCTTTATCAGTTGTTCAAGAATACTCTCAACTTTCGAAGGTTTTTCTAGAACCCATTATTAATGTGGAAGCTTGATCCATCTGGCCACACCACCTCTTGTTCCACTACTAGAGCCTTGTCTTGATGCACTAATGGTAGCAACTGGTTGTTCTTGATATTGGGTAACTGCAGATAGTTTGTCCATGTACTCAGTGACTTCATTAAATGGTTGCCTCAAAATTGCCCATCAGTCTCCCCTAAATAAGGCATCGATATTCATTCGTTATTCAGAGCTAGATGTTTTCCACTAATTCATCATCCGATAATCCATGATTTAGCTTCGTCCTCAGACACTCTTTATATCTATCCCATGTTGCACCCAAAGACTCTCTTGGAACTCATCGAAAGTTAACAATCATATCTAGTAGTGGATGATTGTTAGGCTCCTTGTAAAAGTTCATGAGGAAGATTCTTTGTACTTCTCCGTGGTTAGAGCAAACATCTGGTGGGAGGATAGACCACTACTCCGCAAACTCGCACCTGAGAGTCATGGGAAAACTCTGAAGAGCTATGGCATCCCATGTTGGGTGCCTTATTCCAAGTACTCGCCTCAGTGTTTGTGTGAAGTTCTGCAAATGAGCCTGAGGGTCTTCGGACTCCTGCCTATAAAATAGGACACGATGCTGCAGTGATTAAAATAAATTGTTTGTGATGACAAGTATTTGCTCAGCCATTGTGATTATGAGCCTATAATTTCTTGCTTGAGCTGAATATTGACGTACTCTCCCTTGGATACCTATAAACAACACTAAACAACAAAAAACAAAAAAAAAAGTAAAATACAAGAGAATCTAGAAAATTAACACTTGAATTAACTACTAGTGAAATCAAGTCAAGAACCTAGCTGTATTCCCCGGCAACGGTGCCATAATTTTTTATTTTCACACTCTAATAACAAAGCAGTTGCAGTCAGTAATAAACTTAATCGAAGGTTAAGGTCAAATCAACAAGGTATACGAGACTTGACCAAGTTGATCCACTAACAACTGTTTCAAGCATCAATCACTATACTCCCTAAAATGGGGGGTTTTGAGATTCGAAATGAAGAACAGAAATAAATAGTATGCTAAATATGCAAGAAGACAATCAAATTGAGGGATAACTTGGGAATTGTATTATCCATGATTCGTTGACTCAATTACCCTAGAGACATAACCATAATCGAGAATTCGCATGTAGGATGGTAACTTAAGTTCTTCCATCCCTCTTGTAAAAGTGAAGGTCGAATTTCATCATGGCTCTTTGTAAGCAACCATTGTGTGACAACTAACAGTTTCTTATTGTCCCAGTCAACCTCCCCTTGGTCAGGTTTAGTTGATTAGAATAGAACACACTAATTGAATCCTGTCATTTACTTTCCTTTTCCTATTCATCACTACCTTGGTTGGGATCATGATAGTAGGACGGGTTTGGTATTGGCCACCACCAAACAACAATCAAAATAAATGGAAATAAACAAGACATGTAAACTCCCAATCAAAGAAATGCACAAGGTCTAGGTTATTTCAAGTCAACTACTCATGGTTCCAACAACCCCAAGTTGTGGGTGCTTAGCTACTCAAGCTAAGGCAAAATCAACAATAATGAATGTAAAAGACATAGTTGGGAGTTTACCCAAAACAATGATGAACAGAAACACCTTCAAGTTGGAAACCACAAACTTTGATAAATGAAAGATGAGTACAATGTGATTTTCAAACCCCACAAAATGGGTCTTCAAATTAAAAATTAAAATCTACACTAATTCCTAGAAATATTCTAGAGAGAATATTTAAAGTGGGATCTCAAAAATATAGAAGACTGAAAAGTCTCCTTCTAAAACCCTATCATTAAGTATTTATACTATTTACAAATTGACATTAAAAATTAAATAGAAAAGACAGTTGGCAGCAGGTATGTCACGCAGATACAACTCCTAGTATGGCCTATAAGTCATAATTTGGGTCTCATAGTGAGCACTTGGCATTTTAGACTTGATTGCTATGACCCACTATTATGAGTTATTGCTTATGCTACAACTCATATGCTCCTCTCGTAGTCTAGTCCTTTAGTTCTTGGTCCAAACTTTTAGCTCGCTATTCATTACTAGGAACCCCACCGATACGAGTCATAATGAGATCTATGACTCATAGGGTTGTCTTGTATGGCTAACCTTCGCTTTGCAGCTTTATAATTTTGCTTATTGTTTCATGCTATGAGGGTACCTTACGACTCGTAGCTTGGGCTACAACTCGTAGCATGGCTCGTATATCCTATACTTCAGCAAAATCTATAATGTTCTCCCAAAATCATGCCAACCTATATTTTTTGTACAAAAATACATAAAAACCATAAAAGGTCGCATAAGAACTTTTAAAATCCCTTGTTTTAGGCAGCAAACTATATTTTTACAGCACATCATGTATATATTTATGTATTCTTTTGGGATGATGATTTACTACTGATCGATTGGGGGTGTTAGGGCTATCCTCAAGGGGCCTCTTCCTTTTCTTGAACTATGTGCCAACCATTGGTATATGTGTATAAAAATCCTATCAGAAATTAAGGTACCCGTAAGAAAGGTTAACTCTCCAAATGGGGGTGCTAGTAAGGAGAATTGTGATATGATATGACATAAAAGTTCTATTCAAAATGGGGGTACCCGTAAGGAAGTTTGCTTCTCTAAAATAAGGGTGCCCATAAGGAGAAGTATGGTTTACCTTTTCTTAAGTAGACCAGCTCTTCACCAGTGTGGGATTACATCGGGATTTTATCTAATAGCTCGCTTGGTGTTATATATGTCGGTTGATGTCACATACCCACAAAATATGAGAATTATGGCATTACATGCATCATAGAGTTCATAGCATATTGTTATACTACTTTCCTTTATTATATATGGCTCTTTATATATTATGTGACATTGTCATCTAACATTGAATATAGGTTTGATAAGTCATATGCAATGTATACCCACATACTTAGTACATTTAGATATACTAATGGATACGTTTGCCTACATATTCTAACAATATAGGAACCGAGGATTACCTTCATCCACCGTACGATGGCTACTTTGACTATTATATTCGATGGACAAACCACAATTCCTCCACCTATGATGCTTTATTTATGTTATTTACTTTCAGGGTGAGCTAAGTATATGTCTTGGTCCCCATCCTATCTTATGACTAGAGGCATTGTTGGACATCTTGTAGACTCTTTTACATTTATATATTAAGTGTTGTATTCGGATATTATGATTATGGATATGGCTATATATGTGTTATTGTTATATTGGTTGATTATGAGTATTATGATATGCTTCTGTGTTATGATGTGAAAGACCCTAAGTCCCGAATTACCCGCATAAAGTGATCATACTTACCCGCCCCTGAGTCTTTATGTGCTATGTGTTCTGTGGATCCATGTTAACCTCTTTCCCTATGACATCCCTATAGCATGAGTCCTACTTTCCTGTCTTTTAGAAATATGTATTTACTATCTATGTGTTCTTCCAAACAAATGATGTGAATAAGGATAAATTGAGGCTTGTTTGGGGACTCTCAAGTTCCTATTCACTGTGTCACTCCTAGAACCCAGGGACTGGTCGTGACACTAACTGGATCCACTAAGCCATGTATGAACCAGGTACTCGCCTCTAATTCTTGGATTTGAGTACTCATCTTAACCCTTTGGACTCGGGTACTCGTCTCAAGCCCTTATCTTTAGGTTACTCGCCTCTTATGGATTTGGGTAATCACCTCTAAACCCTTTATCTATAATGGCACATAGTTTTGGGACTTGGGTATTTGCCTCTAGTCCACTCGGTGCTAGGTAGTTCTCTCACAAGAGTAGAAGATCATAAGTCATACAATCATATCATTAAAATCATTCTAAGTCATGTGAGAGGGCAATTTATCCAATACCCAACCCATTGATATCAAAAAGTCAAAGTCATAAGATAGCTCATTAATCATTCCTTACATAGGAGATCCTCTACCATAAAAGACTCATTAATTAACTAGATGGGAGATCCTCTACCATCAACATTCATTCATAGGAAAATTTTCTTAAGCCAATAATAAACACAGAGTGTCTTATAAGCCTTCATTCCTCATTATTTAAAAATCATACTTCATGACCTACAGTGAAGATATCAATTAAATCATTTCTTAATCAATCCATCACAATCGTATATATCACCTTTCAAAACAAAGATATAGAAATATGAAATTCATCTCATACAATTCTCAATTTCATAGTATCTCATGGTATCACAACATTTATAGCTTTAAATATCATAAACTAGCTAATCAAACCATCACATCATAATATCAAAGAAAGGGCTTCATATCATTCATAACCTTCTCATGAGATCATAGCATGCTCAATTTCCCTTCAATATTAACAACATGCATAAATCATATGTCTTACCATAAGGCCTTCCTCACATAAGAGGCTTGCCACATAACTTAGTCAAAACATGGTAGGTATATGTATTTAAGCTTTAAATCATAGTATTCGAGAGTAAGGAAAATGAGAGGGGTAATATTAAAGTCATTTAAGAAGTCATTCAATCAATCCACCATCATACTTGCAAAACCCCAATTTGGGTTTCATAAAAACCATTCAAAAATTCATAATATTTTCAAGTATTTCAAGATGCTATAGCATACAAACTTTAATTTAATAAGTATATCATAATACCAATCATTAGCAGGAGCTCATGCATTAATAGATCAATAACCAAAACAATTCCTAACATATTTCATACATTGGATTGATATTAGAAGATACCTGTAAAGAATTAGTCATTAGAATCAAAAAATTTGATGATTTGGGGAGCCATGGATGGAAGACCTATATGCCTTAAACTTGAGATTTTCTTTACATGAACTTGAAGAAGACTTGGGCTTCACTTGGTTTCTTGAATTTCAACAAGAGTTATGGAAAAGCTTGAGATTGGATGGATGATTTGGTGAAGATTAGAGAGAGATTTGAGAGCATTTTTAAGAGTTCTAGGGCTTGAAATGGTAAATTCTCATCTATATAGGCATTAGGTTATTACCCAAATGACCCTACCTGAAACAGAGAAAAATTGGCAATTTTTGACCTATTACATGGTAAGTCCACGACGAGGACTTATCGCAAACAGTACTGGCTTTTGTAATTTCATCAAAAAAAAATATTTTGTTAACACGGGCAACCTATACATTGTAGGTAACTGTTGTCCCGCGTAATTTTTCCTTCATCAAAAGGTATGAAGTTGGATTTGCAAAATAACATATGGATTTTAAAATATTTTTAAAAATAATGCATCATAGATTCTTTTTGAGCTACATTAAGGGGTGTTACATCCCTCTTGTATAATCGAGGGTTGGTGAGGTTGCATGAGATTCTATTGTCCATCACATCAGATCGTGGAGTTCAATTCACTTCTCACTTTTGGATATTCTTCCAAAGAGGGCTTGGCACTGGGGTAAATTTGAGAATAGTTTTTCATCCTCCAACAGAAGGTCAAGTCGAGAGGACTATTCAGATGTTAAAGGATATTTTGATAGCCTGTGTGTTGTAATTCAAGGGAAGTCAGGATGAGCATTTTCCACTTATCGTATTTGCCTACAATTATAGCTTTCATACAAGTATCGAGGTGGTACCTTTTGAAGTGTTGTATGGTAGATGATGTAGATCTCCATGTGGTGATTCAAAGTCGGTGAGGTGGAATTAATAGGACCAGACATAGTGATAAATGCTATGGAGAAAATTAAAAGCATAAGGGAGGAATTTCAAATATCTCAAAGCTGACAAAAGTCCTACTCTGATGTGAAAAAAAAGGAATTTGAGTTCTAAGTTGGTGATTGGGTCTATTTGAAGGTGTCTCCAATGAATGGTGTTCTCCGATTCGATAAGAAAGAGAAATTAAGCCCTAGATATGTGGGATCCTATAAAGTAGTGACAAGAGTGGAGAAGGAAGCATATGAGTTGGATTTACCCAACGAGTTGCACTTGATTCATCTGGGCCTTCATGTATCAATTTTTGAGATATATGAAATTTAAAATTTTGAGCATTCTGAGGCACATCTTCGGGTACTTTCTGGAATCATTTCAATATATCCCCTTGGGAACATTTATTCCCGAATGAAAAAGAGGCGTACAAGATAAGAATGATCATAGACAAACCAGCCACAACTAAAATGCAACTTTACATTTAAAACACCATTTTCAAAATCTCAACATAAGTATAAAATCATCATAAGCTTGTCAACATGAACATGAATGCATATGAATGACATAGGGGCTGAAATACAAGACTTGAAATCATATAGAGGACTTAGAATTGGTACCTTAGGCTTAAATGGAGTGAAAAAGATAAGGATACTACTTTTGCATATCCGCTTTGGCCTCTCAAGTAGCACTCTCGATTTGTTGGTTCCTCTAAAGGACCTTAATGGATACCACCTCCTTATTCCTCAATATCTTCACTTGCCTATCCAAAATCTGAACTAGAAACTCCTCATAAGTTAAGTTATCTTCAACAACGGCTACAACATCTAGAGGCACAATAGTATTAGGATCACCAACACATTTCCTCAATATAGAGATATGAAACACTGGATGAAGCAAATTTATTTCACTAGGCAACTTCAACTCATAAGCTACCTTGCCAACCCTCTTCAAGACCTCATAAAGACTAACATATCTTGGACTCAACTTACCTTTTTTAACAAAATAAACCACACCTTTCATTGGAGAAACTTTCAAATTAACCTAATCACCCATTTTGAATTCAAGGTGTCTTCTTCTCACATCGGCATAAGATTTTTGACCACTTTGGTCTGTTCTTAAGCTTTCCCTAATCATCCTAACCTTCTCAAGAGCCTCCATAACAAGATTCGGTTTAATAAAGCCACCACTCTAGCCTTAAACCAACCAACCAGTGATCTACAATGCCTCTCATAAAGATCCTCAAAAGGAGTCATATCGATAATAGAGTGATAGCTATTGTTGTAACTAAACACAATTAAAGGAAGATGGTCATCCCAGCTACCCCTCAACTCCAATACATAAGCCCCTAGCATATCCTCAAGGGTTTGAATTGTCCTTTCGGCTTGGCCATCCGTTTGAGGGTGGAAGGTCATACTAAGGTGAACTTTTGTATCAAGAACCTTTTGAAAATACCTCTAAAAGTGTGAAGTGAATTGTGAACAATGATCTGATATGATGGACAAAGGAACCCCATGCAACCTCACTATCTCATGGATGTAACGTTGCATACTCTTCAGCCCCATATGTGGTCTTAACCAGTAGAAAGTGAGTCGATTTCGTCATCCTATAAACGACCAAACAAATGGAATTAAAACCTTTTCTAGTCTTGGGCAACCCCACCAAAAGATCCATATTAATCACCTCATACTTTCAAGTGGGAATCTCTATGGCTTGGGTTAGGCCACCCAGCCTTTGATGTTTGGCTTTGACTTTTGACAACTATGGCACCCAAAAATGAACTTGGAAATGTCCCTCTTCACCCCAACAATACATGTCCCTCAAATCTCTATACATTTTGGTGGAACCAAGGTGAGTAGAATAAGAAGAATTATAGGCCTCATCAAGAATCTTCTCCCTCAAACCATGCACACAAGGCACACACAACCTACCTTGGTACCTAAGGGCACCATCTCCCCCTTGAGAGAAAACCTCTATTTTGTGCTTTTTCTCCAAGGCCTTAAGTTCAAGCAAGGAGGAGTCAAGATCTTGTTTTGCTATCACCTCATCAACCAAGGAAGATTTGGAACCATCAACAATAACAACACCATTATCCACTTCTTCCAACCTAAACCTTAATCTAGCCAATCTATGCACCTCTCTAGCTATTTTCTTATCAACACCATCAACATGAGCTAGGATAACCATGGACACCCGACTCAAAGCATCCGTCACTATATTTGCCTTACCTGGATGATAATACACACTCATGGAGAAGTTCTAGTTGCATTCTTTGTCCCAAGTTGAGATCTTTTTTCATGAAGACATATTGGAGGCTCGTATGATCGATGAAGACATCAACATGCACCCCATATAAATAATGATGCCAAATATTTAATGCAAATACCACGACGGCCAACTCAAGATCCTAGGTAGGGTAATTCCTTTCATGCACTTTGAGTTGTCTAGAAGCATAGACTATGACCTTACCAATATGAACTTGGAGTTGCCTAGAAGCATAGGCTATGACATTACTATTTTGCATTAGCACACAACCCAAACTAACTCTAGACGCATCACAATACACGATAAAACCCTCAAGCCAATCCGGTAGTGACAATATAGGAGTGACCACAAGCCTATCCTTCAATATTTGGAAGCTTCTCTCACATTCATCGGTCCATACAAACTTAACCTTCTTTTGAGTCAATTTGGCCATAGGGGGAGTAATGGAGGAGAACCCATTCACAAATCTTCTATAGTAACTCTCAAGTCCCAAGAAGCTCCCAAATATCTGATGAGGTCAAGGGTCTAGGCCAATTTCTAATCAGATAGGTCTTCTTAGGATCCACTTTAATACTATCCCTCGACACCACACAGCCAAAGAATGCAACCTCCTTCAACCAAAATTCACACTTGTCATATTTGGCATACAATCTCTCCTCCCTCAATATTTGCAACACAACCCTCAAATGACCCATATGCTCCTCCCTATTATGTGAATAGATCAAAATATCATCAATGAGGACCACAACAAAGGAATCAAGGTAAGGTTTGAAGACTCCATTCATTGGGTCCATGAAGATTTCTAGTGCATTGATCAACCCAAATGACATCTCAACAAACTCATAATGTCCATATCTAGTCTGGAAATCCATCTTGGGAATGTCACACTCCCTCATCCTCACTTGATGGTACTAGGATCGAAGATCAATCTTAGAGAAAAAGCTAGCCCTTTGCAATTGGTCAAATAAGTCATCAATTCTTGGAAGAGGATATCTATTCTTTATAGTGACCCTATTGGATTGTCGGTAGTCAATACACATTCTAAGGGACCCATCCTTCTTTTTTACAAATAACACTGGGGCACCCCAAGGGGATTGATCAAGTCTAATAAATTTCTTCTAACAAATCTTTCAATTGCTCTTTTAACTCATTCAACTCCACTGGGGCCATATCGTAAGGGAGAATGGAGATAGGTTGAGTATCGGGAAGGAGATCTATGCCAAAATCTATCTTTCTTTTGGAAGGGACACTGAGAAGGTCATTTGGGAAGACATCAAGAAACTCGTTTACAACCGAAACCAACTTAATGGAAGTGACTTTGGACTCCATATCTTTAACCCTCACAAGATGGTAAAGACACCTCTTAGAGATAAACTTACGAGCTTTAATGCATGAAAGGAATCTACCCTTGACCACCACATCATGACTCTCCCACTCAAGGACAGGTTCATTAGAAAATTGAAACTTGACCCTATGAGTTCTAAAATTGATAGAAATATAGTAGGCATGCTACCAGTCCATCCCAGGAATGCCATCAAAATCAACCATATCAAATTCAACAAGATCACAAGGCAACAACTTATGAAAAATGCAAATAGGACAACTCCTATAAACTTTCCTAGCAATAATAGAGGCACCAATAGGAGTAGACACTTCATATGACTCATGAAATAACTCGAGGACAACATAGAACCTTTTAGCAACAAAAGGGATAACAAAGGAAAGAGCAGCACCCTGATTAATCAAAGCATACTCATCAAAGTCAAAGATTTTTAACATACCGGTAACAACATCGGGGACCTCACCAAACCCTTACCTCCCATGTAGAGCATAAAATTGATTGTGCCTTAGGGCAACACCTTGAAGAATATGTCTCTCCAATGGGACCGCATTAGCACCCTGAACTTTGCCACAGTTTCTTGGACAATCTATCTTCTTGTGCCCAAGCTCCCGACAACTAAAGCATGCATTAGAATCCTTCAAACATGGGCCTCTATGACTCTTGACACATATAGGACAGACATCAGTGGGAACCACAACACCAACACCTTGAGGCCTTGGGAGGTCATTGGCAAACCCCCTATTAGTAGCATGATGAGACACTAGGCTTTGATAGAACTGGCCACCCCTTTGGAACTTACCCCCAAGATGGGCCCTTTTGGCCTCATGCCCCCTTCTCTTCCTCAATTTCTCCTCCTCCAGTTGCTCGGCTTAGGTCATCAACCGAGATAAGTCGATATCACTAATTAGTATGGCAGATTGACATTCTTCACTTACCAAGTTAGAGACCCCCATCATGAACTTGTTCATCCTAGATCTAGGGTCGGACACCAAATGAGGAGCATACTTTGAAAGTTGATTAAACTTGAGGACATACTCCCTCACACTCATAGCACGTTATTTTAAGTTCATAAACTCCACCAACTTAGCTTCCCTAATCTCAAGAGGGAAAAAAATAACTAAGGAAGGCCAATTTGAACTCCTCCTAAAGCACCACATTACCAATCCCCTTCTCACTCTTCCGTTGATCATACCATATTTGAGCTACCCCTTTGAGTTGGTAAGCCATCAACTTCGCCTTTTCATTGGGCCCAATACCTATAATATTCAAGATCTTATAGACCTCATCAATGAATTCTTATAGATCTTTATCCACCTTTGACCTATAGTACACCGGAGGATTCATCCTCATGAAATCTGTTACCCTAGCTCCTGGGGTAGTAGAATGAGTGGATTAGGCCCCTTGATTGACTTGGTTAGCCATGACTTGGGCAGTCATAGTGAGAGCATCCTGGAGCTCACCATTGTTAGGTTGCTCATAGGGAGTTTGGACCCTTCGTTCACAAGTGTTTGGCATGATCTAGCATAGCAAATAATAATCGTTCGAGGGAAAAACTTACCACAACTGTATAGCACGACTTAGAACATGAAGAAAGGACATTTCCTAAAATGTCTCATAACCTCATATTCATAGTCACGGGGCACTTCACAAACATGAATAAGACTCTAACCAATGCAGTATGCTGGACTCTGAGGATCTATCAACCTTGTGCTCTGATACTAAGTTTGTCACGACCCAAGCCTAGGGCCAAGATGTGACACGGTGCAAGGGGAACCCAAAGGGACCCCAAACAAGTCTCTTAGAACATCATTATACATCCTTAGTCACGGAAGCAATAAATCAAGCATCAAAAGATAAAAGTGGGGAAATTGGGGCTAAGGGGAAACACTTTTGTGTCATCATAATCAAGAGACAAATGTCAAGTGCATATATAGATACATCACATGTCCAACAAACATCTCTAATACATAGATAAGAATGGGGGACAAGACAAAGTAATCGGGCTCACCCTCATAGTCAAAATAGACTATAAAGAAGAATGTCTCAGTACATAATAAGGCAACATAGACAAAGGTCCCCGGAATAGAGGACTCACCAACTAGCTTGTGTAGTGTTGAAGTAGCCACATGGAGGAGGAGGAGGATCAACTTGGGCACCAGTTCATACATGGTGACATTATGTAGGTATAGACTATGTGTTAGTACATTTAAATGTATTGAGTATTAGGATGCAATGTAAACAAGAATTAAGCATCATAATCAAAATGCATAGCAATAGGCAATAGGCATCATATAACAATATGGCATGTATGATCAATGCTAAGGTAAAATATGCTTAAGTAACTCATGCTCATATAGGATATCATATGTGTAGAAGAGACTGAGCTAGATTTCCAAAGTACAACCCTTTGGTAGGTTAGTGATGATGCCGCCCCATCACTTAGGTAGTGAGTACTAGTCCCTCACTAGATTGGTGATAATGTCGCCTCATCACCAAGGTGGAGAAGTACAAACCCTTCCCTAGGTTGATGAGTACAAACTCCTATCAAGGTTAGTGATAATGATACCCCATCACAAGGTGGAGAAGTACAAACCCTTCCCAAGGTTGATGACTACAAACCCTCATTTATGCTAGTGATGATGCCGCCTAATTAATAGGTGAAGAAGTACGAACCCTTCCCTAGGTTGATGAGTACAAACCCCCATCTAGGTTATCCGGGTTCTTAGTCCCCCGGATTGAGCATGGTCCAATGCAATACTTTATATAGAATTTATCATATACATAAGCTCATTTCATCATTATATAATCAATCATATCATATCTCATGCTTTGGACCTTCAACTCCTCAAGAAACTACATCCGAACATTTTATCAAACACTTAGAGGGTGTGTAATACTAGTATAAAATCATGAAATATAGAGATGAAATCATGCAAGAAAATTCATTGTAAAACTATCAATCAACACCTTGTAATACCCTCAAGCAATATACATCAAAACCCCTTCTCAAATCTTACAATAGATCAAAGATTTATACCTCAAAACATGGCAAAACAATCATAATTTTACATAGCTTTAACATAGCATGCAGTGAATTTCATAATAATCAAGACTCATTTGTAAATCAACTTTAAATTGCAATTTGAGTAAAAGGAGGCTTAGGTATCATGGGTGAAAGGAACTCATGAAGGAAATCCACATACCTAGCTTAGAGATGAACTTGGTAAAGATTGGAGATGAAGACTTGAAGCTTAAGGATGAACCTTGAAAAAAAACCTTAGCTTAGGATGAGGGTTTGGGACTTGAGTTTGGGGAGTGAAAATATGACTAAGTGTTCGAGTGAGTATTGGGGAACGTTTAGGATGATATAAGGGTGAATTTTGGCTAAGTATGGGTAAAAGCACATTTGGGAACACTTAGGCCCAAGACTTAGAATTCTTAGACCTAGTTAAAAAAAAAAAAAACCAGACCACTTTTTACACAGTGGTGCATCGCGAGGGGGTCGCAGATTCCTCCTTGGAATTCGCACCTTGAAAAATTATAATTGCTAATCTTTCGCTCTTAAATTGGGGTTAGACCCTTTTTCACCAAATGTTGAACTCCTGAACAAGAATATGAAGTCGGATTTTCAAAATAACAAATGAATTTTTAGATACATGGAATTTAAAACACGGTTTTGTGGTAGTTTTTGGGGTCATTTAAGAGAGAAACTTGGGTATTGTGTTCCCTAGGATTCCCTAACTTAGTATCACTAGATAACCTAATTCTTCTCTAGTGTGTAATATGCAGGACGGTAAGTTAAGTTCATCAAACCCTTTGGTCTAGGAGAGAGGCGAATTTTCACTACGTGACTTGGCTTCTCCATAGTGTGCATTACTAACCCTTGCCTATTAGTCCCATTACAAATTCCCTTTGGCCTAGTTTGGTTGATTAGATGAGAGCACATCAATCGAACCCTGCTAATTAATCTCTTTTTCTATTCATTACTACCTTGGTTTAGTCAGTAACACTAGGCGGGTTCTAATGTTGGCCACCACTAGAAAACATACAAAGTGAAAAGAACTAATTAATACATGCATGCACACTTTTCAATAATATGAATTATTTGGTTTACCCTTGTTAGTTCTTTATGGTTCCCACAACCCTAATTGTGGGTTTAGCTACTCATGATTTGTGTAGATGCAAGACATATGAATTCAAATAACATAATAGATTACTTACACAATTGAATTAAGAATAAGTCAATCCAACTTCAAAAAGAATCATACGATTAAAGATGAAATCAAAATACAAGTGTTCTCAAAACTCTCCATTGTTATCTCATTACTTTTCCTCTCTTATTCTCAAGTTTTCTCTGTACTATGCATAAGCTTATAAAAAAAACTAAAAATCTATTTATAATATTTAAAATACATGTCCAAGACATAATAGGATAACTGGGTTGGCACGCCTCACGAATAAGTTTACGCTGTCGTATTGCATTCCACGACCTGTAGTTGGGGTCTCAGTTAGTGCTGCTGGAAAACTAGACTTCACATCTACGATACCCCCTTTACAACTTTAAAATGGTTTATGACCCGTAGGGGGGTTTCGTCTGATTAATATTTTAGAAAGTCCAATCTCTGATCCTCAGGGTATGAACCATGTTCTACGACTCGTAAATCATTCCATGACTCATCTGAATATTCGTAGAACAACTTTAAAAAATTATCCCCTCACCAGAATTGTTCATGAAACCACTTCACGGCTCGTAGAATGAACTAGGCCCGTAAAGGGTCTCATACTACATCAAAACTCAGCAACTTCTACATTTCTTCCAAAAATCAAGTTCAACCCTAGAATCCTGCAAATATAATGCAAAAGCAAATAAAACCAACTAACATAGCATTGAGAGCACACAAAATTTCAAGTTTTAAGCATCAAGAGTGTTGTATTTTGACAACATATTAGTTTTATCAAGCCTTGAGGGCATCAAATGCCTTTTTGTCTTTATGATTTGAAGGTACGACACTTTAGGCCTTAGAAATCCTTTAATATTTCTTTGGTTGTCTTAGCTCCCATTTTATTGATACAATAGACTTGGATCTGATAGTTTGAGCCTTAGCTAAATGGTAACTTGGCTCTTATGAGCTTCTATCTATAACTTATCTCATGCTATGGCGTCGATGTTATTCAATTGTAAAATATGGTTGGGTTTGACTACTTTGGGATTGGTCTTAGATTGAATCTTGGAGTGACTCAATGGTACATATGGAGTTGGGCTTTGCTTCTCAGAAGCCCTTATGATGGTGATTTTTTATATGGAATTCTTCCCTAACTATCCTTCCAACCGGCGGTTCAAAATTCAATCATATTATGATCAGCCATAATTTAAGCTCTAAGCATACTATTATTGGTTACGATTTGAGGTCCAGACTTATTATCATCGGTCGTGGTTTAAGGTATAGTATATTGTCATCATCTATGGTTCGAGGTCCAAACATATTATCACAATAATGGTTCGAGGTCTGAACATATTATCGTCAGTTGTGGTTAGAAGTCCAAGCGTATTAGTCAGACGTTCATTTAGTGATCGACTTGGTCTTATTAGGTTCTTCAGAGTATCTTAGCCACGAATTCAAGTTTCAAATTATGTTTTCCTTTCGGTTCTGGATATCATCTGATTACTAGTTATAGCTCTTTTGTGTACTGATTGTGCTTACGGGATTTGATTGGATTATTTACTTTTAGTTATGCATTATTGTACGTTGTGTACTTACGGAATTCTAGTTAGATTATATCTGATTACTTTACTGAAGAATTCCAGCCATTAGCCACCATTTTTTAACAAGCCACCAACCACCATTTTTGAACAGCCACCAGCAAACCATTGTTGAATATTGAAATGTCAACAATGGCTGCCTTGTGATGTCACCAATGACATCAATGAGGGTAGAATTTCCCCTGTAAAAGGAGCTCTTGAGCTCCTTCATTAATCATCACCAAGAACACCAAGAAAGAATGTAATGTGTGAGGTTGAGAGTTATTTTGTAAATCGATTCTTGTAAGTAATAAAAGGAATTTTTTCTATCAAATTTGTGTTTACCAATGCTCAATTGATCCTTTGGCTTCAACAAGTGGTATCAGAGCCACGTTAGAAGCATTGGTCGAGTTTTCCGGTGATGGTTTGGAATTTGGATTTTTTGAAATTTATTCAAAATCCAATTCTGACTGCACCATTGGATTCGTCTCGTCGAACTGAATCCAACGCACCAAACAACGACTAAATTGGAGCTCCAACGAGCCTGGAAATCTCGGTCAAAATTTGGTCAACGCATCAAAGTTGTGCCAGAGAAGACAATACTGTTCACAGGAGTTTCGCCGGAGACGACGACACTGTTCACCGGAGATTCATCGGAGACGACGATACTGTTCACTGGAGTTTCGCCGAAGACGACCACCGAAAACACTGTTGCTTGCCGGAATTTATAATAGTTTCAAAAATTACAAATTGACCCCTATAGTTTTATAAAATTTCAGTTTGGTCCCTCAACTTTTATGAAATTTTAGATTAGCCCCTGAGCTTTCTAAAATTGTAGTAAGACCCCCGATCTTTCTGAAATTACAATTTGGTCCCCAAAGTTTTTAAATTATTGCTTTACCCCAATAGTGGAATTTTGGCCCCAAAGTGTCAATTCCACCTTTTTTTATCGGTCTAGACGTAACAGTGAGCTCCATTTTTCAAGCAACCTCGTTTTGGTGAATTAAGCTATTAAAAGGTGATAATGACCACAGAAGAGTCAACATCATCTTCCGGAGCCATGATT
>JAOTQJ010000083.1:8044059-8055412 GCA_025642045.1 Solanum sejunctum
CTGCGAACTTACTTATTTTAAATTACTCCATATTCGTCATAACTTTTCCAAGTGAATGATTTACTTCGATTGAATTAATTACGAGGTCTAACATGCTCCATTTTGGGGACAATATCTTATTTTCTATCTTACTTATGTTGAGACTTTATTTCATTTTACTTTGTACTTTGAGGGTGAGCCTAGAAGACGTCCTCGCCCCTTTCCTACTCATGTTCTGGAGGTGCTTTTGGATACTTATGTTATGTACCTATTATGAGATATTGAGTTTTTATGGAGGCATATACTTTACTCTCTATCCCCTGTGTGATGTTATTTGATGTTAATGTTGATGGAATGGAGTTGATCTTCCTAAATCCCTACTTCCCATAGCTTGAGTCATACTTAACTCCCCTTAGTCTTCCTTTCTATGTTATCTTGCAAATCCCTTTCCCATATTTATCCCCATAGCATGAGTCTAAAGACCTTATTCTCCGTAGAATTATTTGTTGATGTTTGTTTTATATTATGCAACAAAGGATGTGCAAAAGATATGTTAAGAGACTTGTTTGGGTCACCCTTGAGTTTTTCATTCATCGTGTCACACCTAAGCCATAGACTCGAGTCATGATAATTATTCTAAGTTGAAGTGTTTTCTCATGCAATCAAGTGAGTGTACATTCTTAATCATCCACATGTATTATCTTACATTCCTTAGCTTAGGCGATGTCTTAAATAATCATATGTTTCATTAGTTTGTGACTTGTACTTTGTTTCATTACATACCCACATACTTTGTGTGTTGACATAATACTAACACATACTCTATTCCTACGTGATTTCACCATGTAGGGACCGACGCTCCTCGATATACTTCACGTGGCTAGCTTTGGATCATAGAAGATTTTGCATGCAGTGGGTCCTCTAGTTCGAGGAAAATGTCCATATTCTATCTAGCTTGTTTATGGTATAACATTAATACTCTTATTACTTTAATTTTGAAAGTGAGCCCAGGATATGTCTTAGCCCCCGTCCAATATATGACTTAGAGGTATTTTTGGATATATGTTATGTATGAGTCATATGACGCTTATGTATCAATGAAGACTTTCCCTTAGTCCCTATCCCTTATATGTTGTTGCTTGTAATGATATTATTAACATGGTGAAATTCCTAAATCCCAACTTCCTATAAAGTACATCCCATATCTCCTTTCCCTTAGAATTACTTGATGTGATTAAATAGTGAAAATTTCTTATCTTTTGTCCCCGTAGAGTGCATTCTAAGTCCCAAATCCCCTTAGTACTAATTGTTGATGATTGATCCACACTTCTTAATAAAGGATGTGTTTATGTATGTTATGAGTCTTGTTTGGGGTATCATACCTAGGCTTTAGGCTCGGGTCGTGACACTTTTCTTGGCCACTTTATATTGGGTGATGGTATTAGAGTAGATACAAGAAAGAAGGAGGTGATGAAGAATTGGCCTAAACCATTTTCTCCATCTGACTTAGGAGCTTTTTGGGTTTAGCCAAATATTATAGAATGTTTGTTCAGGGATTTTCTCGTATTGCCTCTCCTTTGACTAAGATGATCAAAACGAAGGTGAAATTTCAATGGTTTGATGAATATGAGAAAAGTTTACGAATGATGAAAGATTGTCTTACTTCGGCCCCCATTTTGACATTGCCTGAAGGTTTAGATAGTTTTATTGTTTATTATGATGTCTCATATATAGGCTTGAGTTGTCTGTTGATGCAACATGAAAAAGTCATTACATATTCCTTGAGGCAATTGAAGGTGTATGAAAGAAACTTTATGACCATGATCTTGATTTATTGTTGTTGTGTTTGCATTGAATATTTGGCAACATTATCTTTATGGTGTACACATTGATATATTTACCGACCACAAGTATTTGTAATATGTGTTTATCAAAGGTATTTGAACCTAAGGCAAAGGAAGTTGTTAGAGCTTCTAATGGATTATGATATGAGTGTGATGTATCACCCCAGTAAAGCAAATATTATGGTCAATGGATTGATTAGAATGTCCATGGGCAGTGTTACTTATGTTGAGGATGGAAAGAAAGAGATAGTCAAAGAAGTGCATCACTTGGCTTATTTGGGTAAGATATTGAATGGCTTGAATAATACTGGTATACTTGCACAAAATGGGGCAGAATCCTCTTTGATAGAAGAGGTTAAAGCAAAACAATATATAGATCCTATTTTGGTTGAATTGAAGAAGTTGATGGTTGATAAGAAGATTGAAGTGTACTCACAAGGGGGAGATGGAGTGCTTCGTTATCAATGATAGTTATGTGTGCCTAATGTTGATAGACTAAGGGGATAAAATACTTAAGGAAGTTGATAATTCTAAGAATTTTCTATTCATTTAGGATCCACAAAAAAGTATAGAGATTTAAGGGAGGTGTATTAGCAGAATGATATGAAGAAAGCTATAGCAAAGTGTGTAATGGTGTGTGCAAATTTCAACAAATAAAGGTGAAACACCAAAGATTGGTGATTTGGCCTAAGATATTGAAATACCAATTTAGAAATGGAGGAAGTGAATATGGACTTCATTACGGGTTAGCCAAAGACTACGTAGCAATTTGACTTTATATGGGTGATTGTTGAAAGAATAATGAAAACAACCAACTTTTTATTGGTAAAGACTTCTTATGGTGCTAAAGATTATTCTAAGGTATATATCCAATAATTAGTAAGGTCGGATGGGGTACCACTATATATAATATCAAATTATGGTGCTCAATTTACTTCTATTTTTGAAAGTCTTTCTAAAAGGGCCTTGGCATTAAAGTGAATTGAGTATCACATTTCATCCTCAAATGGATGGGCAAGCCAAAAGAACAATTCAAACATTAGAAGATATATTAAGGGCATATATGCTTGATTTCAAAGGTGGTTGGGATGATCACTTATCTTTTATTGAATTTTCTTATAATAATAGTTTTCATTCAAGTATTGAGATGGCACCGTTTAAAGCTTTATATGGTAGATGATGTAGCTCATCGGTGGGATAGTTTGAAGTTAGAGAGATGTCCTTGATTGGACCGAATTTGGTAGTTGATGCCATGGAGAAGGTGAAGGTCATAAGATAAAGGTTAAAGGCTACCCAAAGTCATCAAAAGTCATATGCCAATGTTAGGAGAAAGAGACCTTGAGGTTAACGAAGGTGATTGGGTGGATTTGAACATTTCACCTATGAAAGGAGTAATGCATTTTAGCAAAAAGGGCAAATTGAGTCCTATATATATGGGACCTTATGAGATTGTTAAGAGAATTAGGAAGGTATCTTATGAGCTAATTTTCCTATGGAGTTACTATGGTTCATCTAGTGTTTCATGTGCCAATGTTGAGAAAGTGCATGGGTGATCGTAATCTGTTGTTCCATTGAAGGATGTGACTATTGAGGAGGATTTGACTTATAAAGAAGTATCAATTGAGATTTTGGACCAAAAAGTGAAGAGATTGAGAAATAAAGAAGTGACATCCATCAAAGTATTATGGAGAAGTCAACAAGTTGAGAGTGCTACTTGAGAAGTTGAGGTGGACATGATGAAACGATATGCTTACCTCTTTCCTTCTATTCAAGTCTAAGGTGCCTAAATATGATCTATTCTTCTAAATTCTCACAAATATGTGTTTCCTTATCATATTGTATACATGCATGATCTTGAGACTATTTTTGAATGATATTTGATGCATGAGTTTGACGACTTTATGAAAATAATGTTTATGTTGCATTCTCACATTCGTGATAGATTGATGGTTATGTTTCTACTTTACTCAAGCTTGCTTTTGTATCACTCAAGGATGACTAATCTTAAAAGGGAGATATTGTAACACCCTAATATTGAAAAGCTTGAAAAATGGAAAGTTGCTAAAATTTTGAGACTGGGTAGTGATACCAGCCAACCTACAGCTCATAGGTAGGACCATGAGTCGTAGGAAGATCTCAAATTTATTGTCCACAAATTGCTAAAAATTTTATCTCTATAATTCACTCAACGAAGAATAGGATAGCTCATACATGCCACAAAATGAGTCCTGAAAGGGACCCTAAGAATGGAAATTTTTCTAAGTTTGGGAGAGTTCTACGAAAGGGTTCTGCAGTCCGTAAATGAAATTATAGATCGTACATGGGGTTTCGTGGTTCTAACATACAAATTTTAGCAGTTTAATTTTTGGGATCATACCTAGTACGAACCATAGCATGATTCATGGAATGATTTACGGGCCATGAATGGTCTTTTATGGATGGGTTTGGAAGATTATAAATAAAGAATTTGTTGGTCATTTCAAATTCGTTTAACTCCTAAACTACATCATTTTGATCCTTCTAACTAAATTAACCAACTCAAAACCTATAAAACATATTCCTGTTTTATTCTAATTTGTTCATTCTCATAATCCTCCCCAAAGTTCACAAAGCAATTCTATCTAAGGATTCTTTGCATTGACGCTAAGGGCGTGAAGGTTTGGCTAAGAAATTTCCAAAGCATTCTTCTTCATGTTTAAAGATTCTTACTTTAAGGTATGTAGGAATTTATTCATGGACTAGATTCATCCATGAAGCCTAACTCAATTCTCCTTTTTTCTCAAAGTCTAAGCATGGAATTCTGCTGGGTTTTTTATGATGATATTCTAAATGGCTGGATTATGATTTCTGCATGATTACTACACTGATTTATGTATAAATTTATTAAGGAATATATGATTTTTATAATTTTCAAGTGAAAGTATATCATTTCAAGTAAATGATGATTAGGGCTTGTAGAATTGATATGGGTTTCTTTGCCAATGATCCAAATTGATTGTAGTTGCATGATTCCTGCATGATTTTCATCTAATCGTATGAGTTTAGCTCAATTACTCATGAATTAACACATGAACCTAGCTAAACGTATAAAAGTATGTTTTCATGATGATGATGATGATGTTATGATAATGATAAGGGTGACCTAAGACCCTAAATGTTGATAAGATGTGGAGTTTACCCATACTATATGAAAGGTTATGCAGATGGACTTAATGTTTTCATGAAGCAATGATGCCCATTTTACAAAGCTATAAAAGTATGATTTTGATAAAGTATGAATTATGTTGAAAGCTATGCATATGAATGATTATGTATTTCATGAGATTTAACTTAGCACCAAATGAGCTTATGTGAGGGGGATGATCTCCAAAGGTTCTTATATAAATCCTCATGTCTCATAACTATGTGCCACCATAGGTTGATGATTATGTGCCTATAAGGCTAGCTTGTTGATCCACTTAGCATTATGTTCATGTGATACTCCGTTCTAGGTTTAAGCCATGTTCATATGATACTCCATTCTAGGTTTAAGCCTAAAGGGTGGGATCTTTTATGTTCATGTGGCATTTAATGTGCTAGGGTTAAGCCTAAAGGGTAGGGTCGTGTTTAAGTTAGCAAAGTAGACTCCTCTTTCACTCGGTATAGAGGAAACATCGGGATTCTACATAATTATCCATGTGGTCTTATTGTCCATTATGGTCTTATTCCCACATATGCATGCTAGGATTATGAAAGTCTTTGATAATGTTTCTACTTATGGTTTTAAACCTGCATTGCTCATACATGTTGTGTCCTTATTATATTGATTATGATTATGCATATTGATATTATGTTATTATGTTCGTTGATGCATGGAATAGTTACATACTTCGTACATTTCACATACTAACGCATATTTCTTTGCCTACAGAATCCAACATGTAGGGATGGGCGATGATAAGACTATTCTTCCTTTTCGTGGCTAGAGTTGGATTGAGCTTTTGAAGATTGTTGGTGAGTTCCCATGCTTCGGGAACAAGCCTTGTTTGTGTCATGCTTTCATCTTGATACTTTATGATTTCATTGTTATTCTATCTTTAGGGTGAGCTAGTAGCATGTTCTAATCCCCGTCAAGATCTGTGTTGTAGAGGCATGTTTTGGATATTATGATATTGTAATTCCTTTTAGGAAAACTGTGACTTGATACTTGATATATTACCTTGCTTAATCTCTTATGAATTGCTTATTTTACCTTATGTATGCTTCTGATATGAATAAGAGGCTTGGATGAGGTGCCTTCGAGTATGATATTCACCATGTCACTGCTAGACTTCAAGTTTGAGTTGTGACATCATCTCTTGAGCTTATTTTCTTGTTATGGTTATGCATATTTCCTATTATGATACTATAATTTTCTTATTGTATTACATCTTATCTACTTAGTACATTCAAAATACTAATACATATTTTGCCTACATGATATCACCATATAGGGACCGGTGCTCCTCCTTTTTCTTCACATGGCTAGTTGTGTTCGGCAAGTTGATGGTGAGTCCTCTAGTTTGGGAATGATACCTTATTTCTTTCTAGCTTGATGTATTAAGATACTTTAACTATTTAATTGTATTTTCTTTTGATACTTTAAGTGGGGGCCAGGTAGGAATATGTCTTACCCCCCCGACCAATATATGCTAGAGATATTGTTGGACAATGTATGAAAGTTTATATTTGACTCTTGACTATGTATGGATTGATCTCTCTTAGTCCAATTTTCCCCATTTAAGTTTTTTATTTTGTTCAATACCTAAGAAATTCTTGATGAATGCTAAGATGCTTAGGTGAGGGGCCAGAGTTGACTTGGATACTGACAAAGTTTGAACAACTTTAGAAGGGAAAATTCTTCTTGATTGGGTTTATATACCAACTTCAAAGGAAAAATTTCTTCTTGGTTTGGATTTTTATACTAACTTTAAGTTCTAAATCTTTGGGGTAATAATTTTATTGGTTCCACTTCTCCATCACTCTCGAATGCCTTAAAGTTAGAGATTTTAGAAATATTTGCCAATTTACTTCAACGAAATATGCTGAAAGAGATTGTCAATTTTCACAACCTAAATTTATTGTCCCCAGAACAAAATGAGCTTAGGGGTTCTATATCATTCACAATTTTTATTTTTAGAATTGAAGTCATTGCATTTGGAGATAATAGGTTATTAGGAACTCTTCCCAATGATTGATTAATGCAACGGTCTTCCAATACTCAAAGGGCTTTATTTATCCACAAACAAGCTTCGTGCATGGTCATATATGGCTACAACCCTGTTATATTATTCACAACTTCAAATATTGTCTTTATTAGCTAATGCATTTGATGGATCAATACATAGTGAATTGGGAGATTAACTTTGAGACATTACTCATTTTTTGTAAATTTTTCTATGTGCACCCAGGAACACAATCAACACCATTTTAGTCAAGTAAACAAATCTATTTTGTTTGCGTCCAAACTATATCTGTTTAACCCAAAAAATGATTGACTTATAACCCAATTAAGGTACTTCCAGTCATTAGAGCAATTCAAAGAGGAACAAAAACAAAATAAACGTACGATAATGCAGGAAATAATAGATCCATTACTGCATCTATCAATAATGCTTAGGAAGAAGGTATACTAACTAATGATCCCATTTTATGGAGTACAAAAGAATAAAGAATTACAAGGAGAGAAATCCTGAAATTTGCCGACGCATTTGTTTGGACCGCTGACAAGAGTATTTTGATCGCGAAAAGTCATATTAACATCGCAAAAATACTTCAACCCACCCAAGTTAAAGCCATTGTGTCCAACTCCTCCACGATAAAATATGTCAAACCTAACCTTGAACATCTCGGATCGATGCATTTTCTGGCTGCTAACAAGTGCCCGTGGCACATATATATCGGTCTCTATTTTAGCAGGTGCTGCTGACACGTTCAACAATGTTTTCTCGCTAACTGCTTGATAAAATTCTCTAGTAGGTAATGTCCATAGAACTTTCTCATCAAAAAAGACCCATATCATTCCCTTATCGTAGAAATATTCTACGTCTCTCTTGTTGGTGACCTTGAATGTGACATTGCATCCAGCTATGATGGTTGAATTAGTTGAAGGTTGTAAGTTGTATATAGTCATGGAATCAAAATTAATTCCATGTTTTGAAATGATTTGGTTGTTCATGTAATTAGCGGAGCTTGTCATACCAAAACCAATTATCACAAAGATGCCAAATAAAAGAATGATCATTACCCCAAAACCAAACAACAATGATCCAACTTTTTGAAAAGCGTTTAGATTCTCCAATTCTCTATCGAAGTCTGTATAGTTTCTTGATTCTGATGAAGGGGGTGAATTTTGGAAGGATGTTGGCAACATCTCGTAGGATGGGTTTGAAGAAACTCTAAAAGCTTCCATTCTCATGAGTTTCAAGGTTCAGAACGAAAGCTTCACCTTCAGAGACATAAAACAACACATGATTTTGTTGGAGGAGATTGTCCAATGGTCATTCGCATTTGTTGGGAATTTGTAAACATAATGTATTTGTAATATGCAATTATATTGATGATGGAAATTTCACTTTATTATATAACCCTAGTGTGATTAATTTTATATAATCAATCTATTTTAATTCGTTATACACTTACCTCTATTTCAAGTTAATTATATCTAAGTTATCAATCAAAATATTCTTTAAATTTTGAACAATCGTTATATATTTCATGATTTATATATTAAAGAAGGGTAAAATTGTAATAGTCAAAGAATATGATATATATACTTTGATTTTAGAAAATTTTAGTAAAAGTAGAATAGTTCAAAATTCAATATTTTTTAAAATTTATAATTGTCAAATTAGTAGGGAAATGACCAAATTAATGTGTACAACTCATATTTTAGGACAAATAGCAAATTTTTAGCTTTTTTTATCCTTCACTTACGTGTTTCGACTTTTTTTTTCTACGAGTTTTAATTTCTTTATAAGTAATTATACAAATATGAAATGAAAAAAATTATATTTATCCATTTATCTGCAGGTTACAAGTTAATTTCATAGATGAATTATACACATACAACCATCTCATCACTTGCATATCACGTGTTGTTATTTATTTTATGTCTATATGATTTAAAATTATATTTTGTTTGCCTCTAATTTATAACCCTTTCTTATTTAGTGATTTCTTTAATTTATATTTATTAAAATACGTGATTGTCGATTTACAGAGTTCTATCTCATGATAATAAATTTGTTTTGCAGATACCTTCATTAATCAATTTTGTGTTTAATTCACAATCTATATTTCTATTATATAGAAGAGTGAATTCAAGGATGATCAAAAGTAAAATTGTTATTTCATACTAATAAAATATCTACTAAAAAAGATATCAAGAAAACTATAAAGTTCTAGAAACATCTTTTATAAAAAGATGAAATAAATTATGATTAAGGGTAACTTCATATTTACAAGAAAAAAATAAATAATTCTAGAATCATCTTTTAATAAAAAGATGATACATGAGGAATAAAAGATATATCTATCATTCTACTCTAATTCATTAAAATATTATATTTGCATTATATTTATTCTCTAAATTCAATCTATATGGTTAAGGAAAATTACAAAAATATATATTTTTAGATTCAATTTTAGCTTTATGTGTCAACTTCTAAAAATATTTACACTTTTGTCAAACTTGATGTCACATCTTTAGCATTTATTTTTTTAAAAAAAATTGACATAGTTTGGTAAATAATGTTTGATATTTTTGGGTAAAAATAGAGGTTGACACATAGAGGTAAAATTAGATCTAAAAATGTATACTTTTATAATTTAATTTAAAATATTAACCTTTTCTAGAAATATTTTTATTCTTTTTAAATTATATTTATTATATAGAATAATTATAATTAGGATGATTAAAGATATTTTGTACAATTATTACTAAAAAAAAAAGCTTAAAGTAATTGTTCTATTATGTCGAGAGTGTATGAGATTTCTATAAAAGTTAATCCAATTTCTATAAAAGTTAATCCAAGTTCTATAAAATTACAATAGACATATAATACAAAAAAAAATGAATGTACTTTAAGATATAGAGTTAAATTATTTCTTCAAAAGATTATGAAAAATTTTTATTGTTATTTTTAAAAGAATAACTTCAAGAATTCAATTGTTTTATTTTGTTACGAGTTAATAGTTAAAAGTTCTATTAAACTTGACACATTTTATTAAATGCACATCTTCATTATGAGAATTCTTAATTAACTATTAATTCATTTTGTTATTAATTCACTTTCTTTTCTTTTATAAATTAATATGATATCTAAACTAATTACTCTATTTTTCAATTATTTTAGTTTAATTTTTAGTATCTTTTTCTATTCACTATATTTACTAAAAATAACTACTTGAATATAAAACTTATTATTTAAAATATAATTAGTAACCTTACAAATAAAATGATGGATGGCATATAAAGGTGTAGCTTTTTATTTAAATATATAATCAAATTTGAACTTTATTTGATTTAGAATGTATTGATTTAAATATTTAATTTAATTTAAATTTAAAGCTGTCAAGCGAAATTTGGATGATAAAAAAATAAATAAGTGTATGTTTAACATTATTTTACTCTAAAATTAATAAAATTAAAATTTTAATTAATTATAGTAGATTACTTATTTTATTTTTTAATTTGGCTTATTATTATTATGTGGTAAAATATTTGAATTGAAATGAATATTTGGCCTCTTATATATACCCGTTAATTTAATAACATATAAATTATTGTTAAAGACTTTCATCTCTTTATAATCATTAATTTTATCCATCTTTATCAATTTTTCAATATAAATATTTAGTAATAAGAATTGTAGATTTATTTTTATCAAATTTTAACTCTTACTTTTATTTGAGGATTTGCATTTTTGATTTATACATGAATGATGATAACACTATTTTGAACATGTCACCAAGAGCGAAAGGTAAGAATGTAGTTCTTAACTCTTGAAAATTATTTACATTTAATTTTGAATATTACAACTTAAGGATAGAAATGTTGATGAATTACTTAAGGATAGAAATGTTGATATTTTAAAGGTAGAACGTAGTTCTTAACTCTTGAAAATTATTTACATTTAATTTTGAATATTAAAACTTAAGGATAGAAATGTTGATGAAAAAAAAAAAGAAAACACAACAACAGCAACAACAAACAACAGCAATAGCAACAACAACAACAGTAGTTGTTATACTCCATTTTAATTTGAGGTCAAATATTGTACAATATATTGATGATTCCTAAATTAAATTTAAAGAGTCATCACCATAATAATAATAATAATAATAATAATGAAAATAATGATAATAATAATAATAATAATAATGATAATAATGATAATAATGATAATGATAATAATGATAACAATGATAATAATGATAATGATGATAATGATCATAATGATAATAATGATAATGATAATGATAATGATAATAATGATCATAAAGATAAT
>JAOTQJ010000083.1:8069458-8082323 GCA_025642045.1 Solanum sejunctum
AACTTAAAATAAATTAAAATTCTCAACTCACAAACTGTAAATCATCCCTCTGTCTGTCATTTCTCCCAGAAAAAACTTGCCTTTTTGTTTACTAGACGAACATATATTACTTTTGAATAGTATTTTATTGAAAGAACAAATTATTCCTTGGACTTGCTCAATATAACAATTATATTTTGAATAGTATTATTTTTTTATTTAAAGCACATAATATATCTTAGACTTTGTTCAACATTATGACAATTCAAGCACACAAAAACTTGGTCAACATGGTTATATATTTCACAAACTCTTTCCAATATTATTTCTAATATTAAGACTTTGACAAGATCAATTTCCATGTTCAAGAATATGCCTTTTGTGATTGCCTTCCAAGAAAGTCATCAAACTATTCGACAACTATAAATACCCAGAGCCCTTCTCCATTCCCCTCCAAACAATTACAAAGACCCTCTCACGAAAAAAAAGTCATTATACTTTTTGTCTCTTTTATACAAAAGTTCAATTAAACTTTATTTTTTTTTTCACTTAATTATTCTTTTTCTTAATTTATCTTCATTTTTACGACAATAGTTCTCTCAAAAACTTCCTCTGAGTCCGATGTTTCTTTACACTCTACCTTTGCTTCTCATTATGTTCGAGCTTCGCTTCCAAGGTAAACATCGTAGTCAATGTCAAAATAAAATTTTTTATATATAATATTATTAGAGGTAGGTTCATAATTTTGATTTAATGGATTCAATCTTTACGTTCTTACTATTGAGTTTATTATTCTCTTGAGATTTCACTTATAAAATTACATAGGATATATTCTTGTTGTTGGATTAGAATTAAATATTTTTTGATATGTATACGCATTTAATAGATACTGACAAGTTAAACTTTTTTATTTCTTATATTAATTACGTCAACTTGTCACCGAAATATTTTTTTGTTATTTTAGATTTGAGATGCCAGAGAATTCTATACCAAAAGAGGCAGCATACCAAATAATTAATGATGAGTTTGATGCTTGATGGGAATCCAAGGTTGAATTTGGCATCATTTGTGACAACATGGATGGAGCCAGAATGTGATAAGCTTATCATGTCTTCAATTAACAAAAACTATGTTGACATGGATGAATACCCTGTTACCACTGAGCTTCAGGCAATTTCTTCTTCTTTCCTTTCCCTTTCCTAATATTTTTGTCAAACTTTGTTGACATAAAGCAGGGGACAAAGTGTCGATAAAAGAACTTTAGATTTGACTTTTTATAACTGGCGGCTCCAATACGCGGAAAAAGTCGCCGCCTTCCTAGTATTTTCTTAATTGTCAATTTTTTAGTTAATACTTCCTCCTTTTCATTTTAAGATTTATCCAAAAAAGAATATTTTTTTATTTAAATTAAAAATAATTTATTATTAATAAAATTATTCACAATCATATAAATATTTAATAATAATTTTACATCACAAATTTTAAAACTTTTCCTTTTTTTTAAATAATATATTAAATCAAAAATATTACATAATATCGGATCAAAAAAGTATTTGTAATATTTTTTTTAGTCAAATCTACTCCTGTCTTTTCACTTTTAGAACAAATACACACGTCACTAAAAGAGTTATTAAAAATAACCCTTTACTTTTATGACTCGACTTTCTAAATGATGCGTATGTATTTATTTTACTTATTTAATTAATTGATTGATTTGCGCGTTAACTTTTATCACTAATAAATAATATTTTCAATAAAATTTTATAATTTAACCATGAAAATTAATATAAATATTATATGCTAAACAAAAATTTAATTAATTATGTTTTGCATGATCTCTAAAAATAGTTACTCTAAAATTTATAAAATCGATGCGTGAACATAATAGCACATTTATTCAATGCGCCTTTGAGAGAAGCAGCAGCAGCAATTGGTGTGGGCACAGTGGGCTCATCAGAGGCAATAATGTTAGCGGGCCTGGCCTTCAATAGAAACTGGCAAAACAAAACGCAAAGCTGAGGGAAAGCCTTACGATAAGCCCAACATTGTTACTGGTGTCAATGTTCAGGTATGATAAGCCCAACACTGTCACCTCTTTACTTTGTGGCATTTAATATAATAATAATATTCTTTTTTGTTAGAAAAATAACACATATAACCCAGAAAGAAAAAATATCTACATTACTTTCATACTCTTTGAATAATATTTTTTATACATGTAAACGTTATTGAGTCTCCATCAATAGTGGAGCCACCTGGTAATTACGGGATTGCTCGAATCTCATTCAATAAAAATTTATATTATTTATGTGATAAAAAAAATTTATTATGTATATATAATAAATATCGAATACTCTTTAGTTAGTTTATATGTCTATTTTTAAAATTTTTAACCACATTACAAAAAATTCTGATCTCAACACTAATTACCATGATATAAGAAAAAATTATAATGCAACGCCAAAAGGGTTCAAAAATTACTTGATGTTACATATCCAAAATGTAGGTGTTAAATTCTAGTATATTAAGTCTTCCTATCTAATTGATTCCGTAACTGCATTTGATGAACTTGTTATATATTAAGCAAATGCTTTGACGGGTCCAAATTTTGAATTTATTTTAGGTGTGTTGGGAGAAATTTGCAAACTACTTTGAAGTGGAATTGAAAGAAGTAAAGCTAAGGGAAGGGTACTACGTGATGGACCCGATAAAAGCAGTGGAAATGGTAGACGAGAACACCATTTGTGTTGCTGCTATTTTGGGTTCATCTCTTAATGGAGAATTTGAAGATGTCAAACTCTTGAATGATCTTTTGATTCAAAAGAACAACCAAACTGGGTAAACTACTTCTACTCTCTAGTTTTCCTTTAAAGGAAGTTATAAAAAATTGATTTTTGAATTTAATTTTTTATTAAAAAATTATTCATGAAATAATATATTTTTATACTTCTCATACATTTTTTAAACTAAAAAACTCAAATAATAATAACTAAAGAAATTTTTAAAAAAGGCAAAAAAAACATGTGTGAAAAAGATCATATCCCTACATGAATTTTTAAGCTTAAATTTTTTTCACTTTCATTAGATAAAAAGATGTATGTGAGTTACATTTGTAGAGACAGAAATATATGCGAGCCATTCTTGTGACATCGGGGCTATATATGAGTCATTTCTATAGTGAGAGATATATCAACTCCAAATGATAAAATTGTGGAGTATATCAAAAATTTTTCCCTTAATAAATGATCTTGGAACTCATATTACCTCTCATTTAAAGGATAATTTTGACACTTAATTAAGATATATTTGACTTACATAATAAAGGTTTTTTATATTACTTAAAATGATATTTTTGGACAAATAATCCACCCAATTCATCAGTTATTTTTTCTAATCACTATACATACATCTGTACATACATACACACACACATATATATATTATCGACTACTTATAGTTTAACCAAGTAAATGTATAACTATATAGAAATTATTTTTTTCTTAAACTTTATGCCTATTCGAGTATTTATTTGCATGTGAAAAATTTTTAAAATAATAATAATATTAGTATTTTACCCTCCAATTTACTGTTGTTTTTTCTCTCTGTTTTTGTTTTCAAATTCATTTTGATAAAACTTTTCGAAATTGAGAATCCATCAAAAATAACTTCTCTACCACATAAACGTACATATAACATATGCATATATCATATCCTTTCCAGATTTTAATTATAAAATTACGTTAAAATATTACTGTTGTAAAAATAAACAAACAACATTTCTGTATATTTTTGGTTATGGCAGATGGGAGACACCAATTCATGTGGATGCAGCAAGTGGTGGATTCATTGCACCATTTATCTACCCAGAGTTGGAATGGGACTTTAGGCTTCCTTTAGTGAAAAGTATTAATGTGAGTGGACACAAATATGGGCTTGTCTATGCTGGTATTGGTTGGGTTATTTGGAGGACTAAACAAGACTTGCCTGAAGAACTCATTTTTTCACATCAATTATCTTGGTGCTGATCGACCTACTTGTACTCTCAATTTCTCCATAGGTAGAACTTCAATCTCTCCACTTATCAAATATAATTCAAAAAAGTGAAATATGAAGAAGCTGGTGTCTACGTAGTCTTACCTCTACCGGAGTTATTTTCGATAGAGCTTCAATTCAAGCAAAAGACATATTTTTAAATTTAGTAAAAATTTTAACATTTGACATCTTAACATTTGACATCTTATTTTATCTTTAATGAGATAATTATTTATGATCACAAAAAGATATATGGATTTTTTTACTTCAAATTTGTGATCAGTAAAATATCCTTAATATGGGACGAAAGAGATATTTACTTTTTATTTTCCATTTTGGATTAATTTTAAGGAGTCGTGTACTTTTTTTAAAAAAATGCTTTGACTACGACTTTCTCAGACATGTTTTCTAGATATATAATTTAAATTTTATACGTTATTATAATTTGGTCCAAGCAATATAATATAGTTTTGTGCGATTGTAGGTTCAAGTCAAGTCATTGCCCAATATTATCAGCTTATCCGGTTGGGCTATGAGGTAAAATTAATCACATGACATTGCTAAAATTAATTAAATTTTGTGATTCATAAATATAATCTTTTTGTTAATTATATATTCAATATACTTTTGATAATTAAATTGCAGGGATATAGAAATGTAATGGAAAATTGTCGTGAAAATGCAATTGTGTTAAGGGAAGGACTTGAAAAAACAGGACGTTTCAACATAGTCTCCAAAAATGAAGGTGTACCATTGGTGGCATTTTCCCTCAAGGACAATAGTCTTCATAACGAATTCGAGGTCTCCGAGATGCTTCGTAGGTTTGGGTGGATTGTCCCGGCCTACACTATGCCAGCAGATGCGCAAAACGTCACAGTGTTGCGTGTTATGATCCGGAAGGACTTCTCTCGGACCCTGGCAGAGCATCTCGTCATTGACATCGTTAAGGTCCTGCACGAGCTTGACACGCTTCCGACTAGGTTGAGTGCCAACAAGGAGGAGGTTGCCGTGGAGAATTTGATTATCAAGAATAATCGAAACAAGACAGAAATTGATGTTCAGAGGGAAGTTACTGATTTTTGGAAGAAGTTTGTTTTAGCTAGGAAAACAGCTGTTTGCTAGGGAAGGATTAATTGTTGTTGAAGAAATATTAGTAGTAACTTTTATTATTGATTACGAAATTTTGATTTTTATTTGTGGTTATAACAAAATTTTATGAAGAGTTTACCAAAAAAAAAGTTTATGAAGGATGATAAGTTTATCATCTTTGATTCTATTGAATTAATATTATGATTGTGATGTTTCATTACACCTCTTTTGTTTACGTCTTGTGGGATTTTTTTGAGGTAAGTCTGAAACTGAACAATTTTGGAGTGTGTACTACTTTCTCTTTTATTTTTTAAAATATGCTACGTCACACTTTACATGGACAAGGCATTTTACCTTCTTAAAAAATAAATAAACTATAGTATTAATTAAAGTTACATATTAAAATATTTTTATTTTAAAAAGAAAAAAAAGTTAAAAATACCCTTAAACTATTTGAAATAGATCAGATGTATCTCTCTGTTACTTTTTAGCTCAAAAATACCCCTCAATAAATTATTTGACTCAAAAATACCCTTCAGTTAAATTTTTGGCTCAAAATATCCCTCTCACTAATAGAAATAAAAAAGGGTTAAAAATACCACTGAACTATCAGAAATGGAGCAAAAATACCCTTTGGTTAGATTTTGGTTCAAAATTATCCCTCCCTTAAAATTTTTCAAAAAAAAAAAGTATCCCTCTCTCTAATAGAAATAGCATCATGCATATTATGTGGACAAAAAATGACACATAACTAGTCCACATGAAACTCTATTTAGAGACCCAAGAGGTTTTCTCTTCCGATAATAGGTCCGAGACTAGCCTTTTCATGTCAAAAGAGACTGTTATGTCATTACAAACGTCTCAAAACGTTGATCTCTAAATGATAACATTAATTCATCCTCGTTATAATCATTGTCTCCTCCTTCCATCAGTTTCTCAATTTCAATAGGATCCTATTCTTTAAATTTTTTGAGCCTATGAAGCTTGTACGAAAAATATTGTGTTAATGTTAGCAATGTAACACAATTAATATAAATTATTATTTTCAAGAGATAATTTCAGCTGCAATTATAAATAAAAGTTTTTCTTTTAAGATAGTAAGAATCTGGACTACTCAAAGTCGGATAAAAATTAATTTGCAGACGAGTTGAAGTTGAATTTTTAATGAAAGAGGGATCTTTTAAATAATAATTTTAAAATTTTAACGGATGGATATTTTTTAGCCGAAAACTAACGAAGGAATTTTTCCCTCCATTTTCTAATAGTTTAAGGGGTATTTTTTGACTTCTCCATTTCTGTTAAGACGAGGGGTATTTTTGAGCCAAAAACTTAACAGAGGGATATTTTTGATCTAAAAATATAACAGTGGGGTATTTTTGAATTAAAAATATAACAGAGGGGGCATTTCTGCTCCATTTCAAATAGTTTAGGAGTATTTTTGACCCTTTTCTCTTTTAAAAAATATATAAAATATTATTCTTACTCCACTCCACCACTTCCTCTCGCCATACCGCTCCTCACCTTCGCAAACCAACCAATGTTAACTTCTATAATTAATAAAAACTTAACTCTTGAATGGTGAAACATGACTAGTAAAATTCAATATTTTCAGATTGGCATATTGGGATTGCAAGTATCAATTGCTTTTTTCTTTCTGTACCTTTTGCTGATTGTACTGTCTAGAAGTTGGACTATATTCTCCGCAACTATTGCTTCCCAGATGGTTCTATTCTATCAATAGTAATAAAATAAGGAAAAACAGTAAAAGATATCCTTGAACTATTTGAAATGGAGTATATATATCCCTCTATTATATTTTTATTAAAAAATACCGTTCTGTTAAATTTCTGGCTCAAAGATACTTCTCGTCCT
Organism: Solanum sejunctum; assembly: GCA_025642045.1. Taxonomy (NCBI): domain Eukaryota; kingdom Viridiplantae; phylum Streptophyta; class Magnoliopsida; order Solanales; family Solanaceae; genus Solanum; species Solanum sejunctum. Next base: position 8,076,431 of record JAOTQJ010000083.1, read on the forward strand.
AATAAAAATAAAAAAAGCCAAAAAATACTCTTTAACTATTAGAAATCAATGAGCAAAAATATCCTTCGTTGATGTTCGACTAAAAAAATACTCCACCATTAAAATTTTAAAGTTATTATTTAAACTATGTTTTTTTCGATTAAGAAAATTCAACCCAAACCATCTTCAAATCAATTTTGTCAGAGTTTGAGTAGTCCAAATTTTTACTGTATTAAAAAAAAAGCTTTTGTTTATAGTTTGAAATGAATTATCTCTTGAAAATGATAATTTATATTAATTGTGCTACATTACTAACATGAGCGTAAAAATTTTTATATAAGTTTTGTAGGTTCAAAAAATTCGTAGCAATGGATCCTACTGAACTCGAGAAACAGATTGAAGGAGGAAACAATGATTATAACAAGGACGAATCAACGTTATCATTTAGAGAATAATTTTTTGAGACGTTTGCAAGTGAAATAACAATCCCTTTTGACATGGAAAGGCTAGTCTCGGAACTAATGTCAGAAAATAAAACCCCTTAGGTCCCTAAATGGAATTCCATGTGGACTGATTATGTGATCTTTTGTCTACATGACATGCATGGTGTCATTTTCGTTAGAGAGAGGTTCTTTTTTTTTTTTTTGTAAAATTATAAGGGAGGGGTATTTTTGAATGAAAATCTTATCAAGGGGTATTTTTACTCCGTTTTTTTATAGTTTGAGGATATTTTTAATCCTTTTTTTTATTTTCTTTAGAGAGGAGTATTTCTGAGCTAAAAAATTAATTAAGGAGTATTTTTGAGCCAAAACATAACAAAAGGATATTTCTGTTTCATTTCAAATTGTTCAGGGGTATTTTGACCCTTTTCCCATGAAATAATAAGCCAATACATGTAACAAGTGGGGGAACCAATTTTGTTATTTTGAAATTCAGAATATAAAGAAGCTAATTGACGAATACCAAGGATCGGTGATTCAACACTTTGTACAATACAGAGCAAATATCAAGGATCGATGATTCAACACTTTAAACAAGACAGAGCTTCGGCCTAATTTAGAAGGAAATTGCAGCAAACACAAACATATCTAATATGAACATGTATTCTCAATCAAGGAATTATTACAAATCCTTGATTGAAAGAAATTTTCTTGGGTTTCACTAATATAGCTTCAATGGCTATCTCTCAAAAGCTGTTATAAAAAAAAACCTCCTCATTGTTGTAGTTAGCCTTTCACTTTGCTTGAACTTATACTGATATTTTCTTTCATCTTGCAAAAAGTATTATACTCATTGGATGAACAATTATAATAGGAAAAAGAAATAGAATACTCGAAGGATAGGTTATGCAAGTAAATCTGTGTCAAAAAAGTCTAGTCTACAATTGTTAGATTGCGAAGGATTGTGAACTCCAAAATCCTCATCAAAGCTCTAAATACCCAAGGAGACTAAACTAGACACCACATAGGTGATTTGAGCCAGTATAAAAAATCTCTGTTCTTTAATTTATATTATTATTTTTATCATTATTCTCTGTTGAACAAATCTACAGGTGAGTAGATAAAGTCTCATATGCCAAATTGCACTAGGAACTCATTGGAATCTATGCAATTAAATAGCAAACCTTCTACAACCTTAGTCAATTGATCCCCAACTAGGCATTCAACTAATTAGCATAAACTCATGACTATTACAAAAATCTTCCACTTTGATTACTCAAGGATACTTGCAATAATTGAAGATCTGAGATAGATTTAAGTTCGCGACCTTAAATCGTCAATTATAAATGAAGGTAAGCATGAACTCATAAATCAATTACTCACAATTGAAGCAATTGAGGAAGAAATCCACTTGATTTGCAAGAATATATTCAACTAAGTGTAAAAGTAAATATTCAAATCAATACCTAAATACAAATTCAAATTTAAATTTCATTACATTTACAATTAATGAACTACAAGTCATGGAAATTTGGAGTAAGTGAGAGACTTTATAATGAAAGCTTACACTCTTCAATCCCCAAAAGAAATCGTAGAAAACTTGCCCTTCAACTCTCACCCAAGGCTAAAATTCTCTCCTTAGTTGTGTTTCTCCATCAATGTGTGTTGTATGAATGATGAATAATAGTCAATAATCACCCTTCCTCCCTCCCCTCCTCTAGGGTTGAGAGTGTATGTAATGTGTAATTGGGATCAAAATGGTGAAATTTTGAATCTTCCAAGGTATTAGTGATGTCAACACTCCACGTTCGCAGAGGTTTGACCACATTAGAGGAGGTCAACATCAATTAGACCTCCAAATCCACCCTTGTCAAATCCACATAGCATTAGTAGTATAAAAACATCTAATGCTCCATGTTTGCAAGTCTGATTACCGTGTTCACGGATCACAAATATGTGCTAGGTACTACTTTTTCTTTTTAAGCTCCATTTTGCTCCATTTAGATACCATTTAGCTCCAAACTTCATTCTTCCAAGCAAAAATCCTTGTAAAGCATAAGTACATGAAACATACACTACTCAAAATATAATTAGCCCCAATCCTTTAGATTAACAGTACAAAATCATAAGAAAAGGTAATAAATGAGTGGAAATTCACCACTCAACATTCACCATCATCCAAATCATGAAAAATCATCTTAAGCTTAGTGAGCTTAATCCATTACTAGGAAACTCATAAATTAAGAGATCACGTATGAACATGGAGAAATATGCTTCTTTAAATCATATATTAACCGCCCATACATTATCATCAAAACTCTAATCATTGAGGTCATCGACATCAATTGAAAACTCATAGAAATACATAGTGAAACATTGCATGATAATATTGTGGATAGAATACATAGTAATATATCATAGAACTATCATTTAAATCATTGGCATGCTTGATAGTATTTTAAGGAACTTAAGAAAAAGGTAAAAAGCTTTAAGGAAGGACTTTGTGGGTGAAAGAAACCCACAAATCAACTCATATACCTTGATTAAGTCTAGAAAGAAGGAAATTGATGTTGTGAGGAAGGACCCTTGAAACCTTGGCCTTTTGCTATCACGCCAAGCCTAGGACCTAGACGTGACATGGTGAATGGTGAACCCAAAGGGCCCCAAACAAGCCTCTTAGCATATCAATCACACATCCTTGGTCTCAGAAGCAAAAATAAGAATCACAAATTATAATAAAAAGGGAAGTAGGACTAAGGGAAGTCTTTGAAAATCATAAAAGCAATCAAGAGTCAAGCTCGTAGCATAAATACATCATAGTATCTAACAACACCTCTAACTTAGAATAGAGCAGGGGCTAAGATACTTTTCGGTCACACCCTCATAATAACAAGTGTTCAACATAAAGAAGTCTCAACATAGCAAGAGTAATCTAGATATTATCCTCAAACTTTAGGACTCACCAATGCTTTTCTCCGAAGTACCGAGCCAGCCACGTGGAGGATGATCAAAAGGTGCTCCAGTTCCTACACTAGTAATATCATGTAGGCATAGAGTATACATTAGTATGTTTTAATGTACTAAGTATGTGGGGTGCAATGCAACTAAGACATAAACAAATATATTCAAAATACATAATCATAAGCAATAGATATACATAATCTCAATATGACATGCATAATCAATGCTTGTAGTAAGACATGCTTGTAAATTATTCAACTTACATAATATGCCATACATATGTGGGAAGAGATCTTAACTGACATGAGTAAGAGGTGGTCTATATGTCAAGTTAAACCATACTTTATTTTACAGGAACATGACCTATTTCGGATGAAGTAACCTTTCTTACGGGAACATGACCCACTTCGAAAAGGATTTCACAATAAAGTGCACTAGATGGATCCACTATAATAGCAAGGGTAATAATCGTAGTCCTATGTTGGCACACAGTTAGAGGAAAGAGTATGGACCCTTGAAGATAGTCCACACCGACATCCAATCCATCGGTGCTAAGTTTAATCCCATGAATACTTGAAATAATCATACTTTGATCATAACATGATAAGCTTGTAAGAACATGACTTGAGTAGCTCATAAACATGCTTGACCTCTAATAGTGAGCCTAACTTGAACATGAGAATAGATTATAATCATACATGAACCTTTGCTTTAACATGAATGGCTCACAAGAGGTAAAATCTTGAAATAGGGCTTAACTTGATACTTGCAAAATTATAGATACTTTCATGTATTCAATACATGCTTGAAAGTCCTTAATTATCAGATAGTTGCTTGACTTGTAAATCATGTAATAGATCATCAATAACTTGAGAATTCTTGTCATCTCATTTTATCAAACACATGGTGGGTTCATGATACTTGTTCAAAATCATGCAATTCAAGAGTGAAATAAGATGAATAAAATCAATGCAATTCAACCCATCGACATATAGTAAAACCCTCATGTAGGGTTCCTTGAAATCCATTACAAAACCTCATGACAATTCATAGTTTCATAGCTTAAAACATGCATAGTCTCAAGAGGCATAATCAATTCACGGAGTAAGCTTGAAATAGATATTCATACATAATCAATCAATACTCGATAAAATCCCAACATGATTTATGTTCATAATCCATAATAAGATATACCCATAGGTAATACAACTTGAAAACATGAAATTTTCATGAAAAAGGAAAGGTTGGGCTCTATGGATGAAACAAACCAGTGGATGAAACCCACATACCTTAAACCTTGAATTTCTTGAAGTGAACTTGAAGTAGACTTAGAGATTGAATTGAGTCCCTAAGTTCTTCAATTGAGCTTGAAATCCTTAGATTTGAATGAGAGAATTGATAGAGTCTTAGAGTAATTTTAGAGAGGGTTTTATGAGTTATAGAGTTAAAAAAATGACTAAGCATGGGTGATTTTACGTTTAAGTGGGCATAGGGCTATGACCCCAATGCCCTTGACTGAAATAGAAAAACTAAGGAAAATAATACATTGGTTTGTGCCTCTAGCGTGACACGAACCAGACGCGGAGTGCAAACTACACTGGTCCGTACCCCTAGCGCGTCGTGGCTAGGGCGTGGACAGCCACTAGAATTCTAAAATTAGCGAAAATTATTTTTTGCTATAGGTCCTCTAAAATCCGGGTTATACCCATTTTCTACTCAATTTGCCCCCTCATAGAGAACATGAAGTTGAATTTTCAAAATCATGCACGAATTTTGAGATATATGGAAATTATGATTATGGGATATTCCGAAGCAAATGAGGGTATTTCAATATCTCCCCCTTGAGAATATTCTGTAACACCCCACATTTTTATATGTACTAATGCTATGTGAATAAATCTTGATATGGTTTGGTCAAAGTAGCGTCAATTCTTGAAAGTGCTTAATTCTCGTGTTAATGGATGATATGGGCGTCTAACGCTTATGAGGGACTTGTGTATATGCATTTTATGTTAAATTGAGGATATCATAAAGTAAGAGAATTATGGTATTTATATGAATTAATAATCTAATAGGTGATTCATCTACTTGCTTAGCTTGAAATTACTAGTTAAACGAAGAAGAGGTTCGACGATATTTTTGTCCAAGTTCGATTATGGAAAAGAAATCTATTTTAAGGGTTTAATTTTAGCTCATGTTTTAGCATCATAAATGGAACTTATTTTCAGTCCAACAAGAATTAAAGAAGAGCTTAAGTATATTCCAAACTACTTGACTAATTAGGGCAAAAAACGGATTAAAAGGAAGGCTGAAATTTGGCAGCCCATTTAATGCCCAATTAGGCTCAATTTTGAAGTCCAAGCTGCTACATAACCAGTCTTATTATTTTTGGTACTAAGTGGTCTTATATGGTCCAAAACTCCTAAGAAAATTCGCCCTAATGAGGCCCTTTAAGAGGGGATTATAAGCAGCAAATTTTCAGTCCCCTTTTAGACTTAGAAAATTTCAGCTTT
>JAOTQJ010000083.1:8112781-8124328 GCA_025642045.1 Solanum sejunctum
AGAAGTTTTCGCAACTCAATCATAGATGATGGAATCATCAAAGATTTGACCTTTTCGAACTCTGTCTGTAACTCACTGTTTTTGGGCAAGACAAGAAAGGAACTCGCCCTTTGACACCAAGGGATAAGAGCTTATTGCTGGCGATGACTTAGTGAAGGAAATCTATGAGAGAAGGTTCTCGAACCGGGTTACGACCAACGCGGAACCAACGAGTTCAGTCGAACAAGGTAACGAAGGTGCATCAGCATAATCATAAGAAATGAGAATCCCGACTCCAGCCTATTAGTAATTAAATAAAACTTCTTCAATCAACTTATCTTAGAAAAATTTTGATGATGAAATAGGCGGTCTTGTCGGTATGGAACCTACCCTTCCGGACATTTTATAAAAAATTAATTTTAACTTAATTAATTTAATAAAGAAAATTAATTTTTGAAGATAGGAGTCGAGAATCGTCATTAAATTTTTTAAAGAAATTAAAAAAATTAAAAAATAATAATATCTTAAAATTTCATAGAAAAGGGCAAGAGTTGTAATTTCCACTTTGAAAAGATGTTAATCACTGAAAATGACAACTAACATGCTATTGATCGACGATTTAAAACTTAATTGACTAACTTTCAGAAAGACAATCTAAAACTAATGATGTCTCAAAAATTATTGAAGTAAAAATCAATTTAAGGAATTCAACTAATTTATAAGGAATATAAATTTTAATAAAATTATCTAACTTAAAAAATAATTTAGAAAAAATAATTTAAACTTCTAAGGCATCTAAAATAATTTAGAATGGAAATAAATTCTACCAAAAGTAATTAAGTAAAGGAAATTTTTAAGAATTATTTAGAAAAGAGCCTAGATTAGTCAAATTTATCAAGTTAACTTAAGGGTCATTTTCAAAAAGAAGTTAATGATTAACATACTTTAGATAATTTAAGTGCACTAGATTTGCCAAAATGACCGAAACCATAAAACGTAAAAATAATTTAAAGAATTAACAAAATTGATTCATTTTCGAAAATCTAATTAAGTTAATAAATAAATAGTGTTAGAGGGTTAGAATTAATACAAGTGATCAATATATTCAACCCAAAAAAACAAAAAGACACATATAAGAGAAGTAAATGAATAGAGGCCTTGGGCCTCTCCCAAATTTGAATCTTGGGCCCAAATCCAATTACTGTTCACCTAGTCTAGAATTTGGCCCATTCCCGTTGGTGCTGAATTATGGATTTTATGCCCAATTTCATTTCTGTATACACTGACTGTATTTTTATACTAGTGTATATCATGTAGAATGCCTTGTATATCAGTCACGTTTTGCTTCCAAAACCTTTATATCAAATTCTTATATATTGTATACAGTTTTTTTTCGCCTTACAAAACTTGTAAATCAATTCTCTTTCCATCTGAAAAAGATGACGTTGACTCAAAAATAAGTTTCATCTTAAGAACATGCGGATGGGGAATCCATATTGGACTCGAATTGAAGTCACATTCACCAATAAAGAATGATAAGGATTAACAGATGTTTTTTAAAATTAAACTTGGACCGGTGGCCCTTTTTATTTATTTGCTGTAAAAACCGACAGACAAAGCTCAATGTACAATGGTCCAAGGAGTAGGTCGGTGGACCCGATTCCTTTAAGAAATAAAAAGGCAACTAAGGTTGCTTTCCTAATTTATATTCCTATTCTATCTCTTTCCCTTCTTCGCTATTCATGCTCCCTAGCCTTCAGTTCTTGTTCCGCCGTTTGTAGGTGTCTAACTATCGTCATTTTGTACTTGAAGATTCTGTTAATATCAGTAATCGAAGGTACTATCCTTTTCCTGATGTTTTCTTCTTATCTTCTCTGCTGCTACTAATTCTCCATTGTCCTTCTACAAGTGTTGTTCTAGGTGCTGACAATGAGGAATCAGGCCTTTCTCCATCACTGTTAGCCGTATAAAGCATATGTATCTGTCATTCCTACTCCCTTTCACTACTCTTTACTGTCCCAAAATGTGACTCATGTTCTCTATTACTTGTCCATTATTTGTCAGGAAACCCCATGGAGAATCTGGGTTGCTCAAGTGGTTCCTACTTTGGCTCACAGATGGATGCGTAATTAGATACTGAAACTAGTCACGACTCTTCTCTTCTTGCTGGATTTGACTTTTTTGAGAGATAACTAGAGTAAGAGTAGCATTAGCCCATGATCTTGCACTCTGTAGATGTTTTTGTATATCCTTTGTCTTCTGGCACTATGAATAGTCAAGGAATTACTTATTTTTATTGTTACTCCTTAATCAAAGCCTAATAGCAGGAATGTTGTGTTTGTCCATGTTTAGCAGTTGCTTTGCTAGACTAGGTAGTTGTTGAAATGTAGTGTACGGCTACTTGCTTTTCGTATTAATGGAGATATTTGCAATGAAATCTGCTACTTGGTTCCCTTCTCTATATACATGCTTTATTTTAATGTTCTTAGCTTGCTTTATTTGTACTATATCTTCCACCATATCGAAAATCTCTAAAGAAATTTTCTAGATATTGTTTAGAATATTTCTTAAGGCCAAGGAATCAGTTTCACCATTGATATTTGTCCTACCTTGATAGGCACAAAATATCAATGCTTTCTTAATGCATATAGCTTCTGCAACCATGTTGGTGGTTTCCCCAATGTAGTTAGACTCCGCATATAAAAACTCTCCTCCACTATCCCTGATACAGAACCCATAGGAGCTCTTATGTTGGTTTCCTTTGCATACTCTATCAATGTTGCACTTAATCCAACCTTGTTTGGAAAATTCTCACCTAACAATTTTGGCGCATATTTCAGCCCTATATTTTTGAACTAACTCAAAATACTCATTAGGTAGGTGTTTTCATGTTGGAAAGTAGGACCTTATTAGTAATTAAATTATTTTTGTGCAGTTCTTTACCAGCTGCCAATCTATGACTGTCTCATCATGCCTCAAGGTATTCCTTCTCTTCCATAGCTCGTAGATTATGATTGCAAGTAGTGTATTCATGAATCTTTTGGCCCTCAGATTCTTTGTGTGATTCCACCAATTTTGCAATATTTTACTGATCTGTGTGTTTTCCACCTGGAACCCTGCATAAGTAACAAAGTACTTCCATAACTTTTGGGCTTTGGGAGTTATTAGAAATAAGTGATTTCGGGTCTCAACAACTCCTCTTTGACAGTAACAACATTTAGACACTATTGGGATTCCTATAGTTCTAAGTATATCATCAGTTGGTATTCTTCTTCTTATCACTCTCCATAGAAAGAAAGTTATGGGGCAAGGCTTTAATCCATACATTCTTGGCCAAATCAACTTGCCCTTTTCTCTTTCTAACTATGTCATAGGTAGATTTCACAGTGAAGCTTCCTGAGGGGTCCCTTGTCCACTAAGCCTTATCATTAGGTTCCTTGACACATTACCTTATATCCTTTATCATAAAATCAGCCCTTTCAGAAGATAGTTTTGCCTTAATTGCCCCTTCATCCTATTGGGAGTTGATAATCAAATCTTTGACATCCACCTCCTCTTCAATAGTTGTTTTCTCATCCAAGTCATAAAGGGCACCATATTTGGTCCAGTTATCAAACTAAAATCCAGAATTTACGGCCTTTAATTACTACCAAATATATGGCTCAATGTCCTTTCTTATGAAAATCATTCTTCTAGAAATTTGTGAAGCCCCAGGGCCTATGACAAATGTTGGATGTATCTTTTTATAATATTTGTTAGCCATATAGATGCCCAAAGTAAGCCGATGGAGGTTCTAAAATTCCACCAAAGCTTTGTAGTCAAAGTTTTATTCATGTCCATCAATGATCTAAAACCCAAACCTCCTTCTTCTATTGGTATGCACAGATCATCCCAAGCAGACCAGTGCCTTCTTTTCTCTGTTAAGGAGCTAGACTAGAAAAATTTGACAAAGATACTATGCATAGCTTTGATGGCACCTTTTGGGGGGCATAAGGCAGATAATAGGTGTATAGGAATAGATTGTAGAACATGCCTTATTAGAATCATCTTACCACTATAAGATAGTAACCTATTCTACCATGAAAAAATTCTCCTGAAAATTTTCCTCAAACTCTCCTCAAAGTAGCAACACTTTGCTCTCCCATAATACATAGGGCATTTAAGATAAGTAAAAGGAAACTCACTTTGTCTGATACCTGTGAGATTCCTCATTCTGATTGTATAAATCAGAGGAGTTCTTTCATGAAGATAAAAGAAGCTCTTTGATAGGTTGATCAATTGTCTGGACACCTTCTAATAGCCTCTAAGAACATTCATCATTTTCTTGATAGACTGTTTTTCCCCAGAACAAAAGAGCAATGTATCATCAGCATAAGATAAGTGATTGATAGATGAACTCCATTTAGGTATTCCATATCCTCTATAATACTTATCTTCATGTAATTTATTAAGGCCCCTAGATAATACTTCTGCAACTATGATGAATAATGTTGGGGATAATAGATCATCCTATTTTAGACCTCTTGAGGATTTGAATAGCCCATATGATTGACTATTAACCAGTACTAAACACCAACTGTTAGACACTAATCTCCAAACCATGTCCACTAGAACTTTAGAAAAGCCAAACTTCCTTAGCACCTTAGTCAAGTATATCCATGATACTTTGTCATATGCTTTAGTCATGTCTAGCTTAACCACCATATTGACATGTTGATTTCTCTTATTGATGTCCCTGATTATCTCTTGGGCTAGGAGGATATTTTCTATGATGCTTCTGCCCTGTACAGATCCAGCTTGGTTTTGTGAGATGATCTTAGGTAGTATAGTTACCAATGTATCATGAATTACTCTTGATATCACTTTATTCACAAAGCAGCTAAGCCTAATTGGTCTCAAATCTTAGAAAGTCCTAGATAGTTCCTTCTTGGGGATCAAAACTAAGTTGGTTTGAGTTACATACCTAGGAAGTTCATATCCATAGAAGAAAGCCTTTACCACCATTTCCACATGTTCTGCCACAATGTCCCAATACTCTTAAAAAAATATTCCTATGAATCCATCTGGGCCTGCAGACTATTCCTATTTAATTCAAGCACTGCCTTTTTTTCACTACCTCTTCCTTTGGTATTTTGGTAGTGAGATCATTTTCTTCTGCAGTTATTGCATTGGCAATGTAGTCAGGCATGCCCCATTGTTGTGTAGCAGTATCTTCACTAAACTAATTCTTGTAGAAATTCATAGCCTTATCTCCTATTCCTACCCTGCTTCTAAAAATAGACCCTTGTTCACCAGCAATCTCTAATAAGTGTAGCTTCTTTCTTCTTTCTTGAACATAACAATGAAAGAATTTGGAATTTCTATCACCATACTTGAACCAGTGCATGCTTGATTTTTGCCTTTAGAAATCTTTCTCCATTTTAAAAAATTTCTTCAGCTCTGCTTTTTCCTTCTGTAGTTAGGCCCTATTTTCAGAGGTTCGGTGCTGCTTAAACTGAGCTTCTTTGACATTAATTACATCCTCCAAAGTTACTTTTTTCATAAAAATGTTGCCCACTTCAGCCTTATTCCACTCCACAAGGGCCTTTTTTACCTTCTTTAACTTAGCATGAAGCAACATAAAAAGGGACCCACTAAAATCTACATTCCAACTCTCCAGAACAATGGTTTTGAAGTTCTTGTGCTTAGACCATAAGTTCAAAAATATGAAAGGTTTGATGGTGTCCCCTTCCCCTATTTTGCAAACTACATGAAGGGGAGCATGATCAGAGCCTTTTCTAAACAAATATTTTTTGAACATCATTACTAGGGAACAACTCCCAAAACTTGGCATTAGCCAAAATTTTGTCCAGCCTTTTGAATATACATGACTCATCAGTTCTTCCATTTCACCATGTATAGTTACTACCAGAGAAGTTAATCTCTGATAGCCCACTATAGCTAATGTATTGTGCAAATTCCATAACCTCCTGTTGTGTAAACTACAAATCTCCCAACTTCTCTTCCTCATTTAAGATTATATTGAAGTCTTTTCCAACTAGCCAAGGGACATCTCTATGATTATATTCTTCCAGCATTTCCTATAGATCCATTCTTTCCAGGGCTGTGCATTTGGCATAAATAGAAGTGATTATAGAGGTTGCATCAAATTTGATAAACTGCATTATGATCTTCTAGCTGTCATTCCTCATGATGCTTCCTTCCTATTCAGCCCTCCAGTATATCCAAATCTTCCCTGTTGTATTGACTACAACATAGTGAAAACCCAATTGTGTTCTATATTGATCAATCCCCTTTGGCCCTTGAAAAGGTTCCATAAGAGCTATGAATGAGTAATGGTACTGTCTATTGAGACCCATTAGTCTGCCAAAGGCATTTTGTGTGTTAACAGACCTAATATTTCAAATAATACTTTGTCTATCATTGATCACTGTTGATTGCTCTCCCCTTACTACTCCTTGTTTGAACTTGAAGAGGGACATTTGATTTATCCTTCTTGAAATTGACACTGTCTGTGTGCCTAGGGGAAAGATCCCCTTCTTTGCTCACTTGCTGAATATTGTAGCCTAAGCCATGTTGATCATCCAATTCTACATTTTCTTTAATGCCTTCTTCATCTTCATCTTCCACCTGTAGAATAGGGGTTTGATGTGCATCTTCTTGTTGTATACTATTTGTATCTTCTTCTATATGCACTGATGATGTATTCTTATGTTGCTTCACATCCAATTCCTTATCAATAGGATTGGATGTGACTGTGTTAGCCCTCTACATGGACCCCTCTGTCCTGCTTCCTTTTACTGATCTAGCCCTTGGTGGAGTCATCCACAGTGGCTGGTGTCTTCTAGTGCTAGGGTATGCTATTTTGTACATTTCTTTCACTCTGGGTGGGCTTCTATGGAGTGCTTTGTGCTACCTCCTCCTTCTTCTTGATTGAACTCTCATCACCTTTCTCCTTATGTAGATTTCAAATGTGTTTCTGATGCAAACTACATTCCATTGATGTACTGGTTGCTGATTCCTCCTTCCCCTGTTTATATTCTTATGTTCAACCATTGTCTCCTTTGCTCCTTCCTCCCCTTTTTCCTAGTCTTTTTGTGCATGTTTTTGTGTGTCTTCTTTTTCTTACTTCTTCCCTTGCTCCTTCTTCTCTGTCTCCTTAACTCTTCTCTCCTTGAAGAGTTCTAGGTGCTTCACATAGCATTGTTCCTCATCACGACCTTGAATTTTGCAGGTCTGACAATATTCGGGAGCATAGTCATATTTTATTCTGATCCATTTCTCCATAACCTCTTCTGCCCTATTTTTTATACAAATCTTTATTCTCTTAGGGAATTCCTTCAAAAGGTCTACCTCCACTTTTACATGGGCACAACTTGATCTTGTTTGCTTCTTCGTTTCCTAGTCAACCTGTAGAGGTTTTACAACTGCTGCTGCTAGTGAAAAAATGGCATCCACTCCAAAAAAGTTTGGTGGGAGCCCTGAAAATGAGATCCAAGCAACTGCTTTTGTGGTCACCTCCTCCGGATGGAAGTTGGGGTCCCATTTGAATGTCCGCATTGGGTATGATCTTCCCCTGTGAGTGATATTAAAAGTAGGCTTTGATAGAAGATGGACATAGTCTTGTAGAAGTGTAGCCCTAATCAGAACATGCCGGTTGCTGAGTAGCCCTACTTTGCACTCTCCTTTCATCCCGCAATATTTTGGAATGAGTCGCCTCAAGTTAGTGATCTCTAACCATTCGTAGGAGAATTTCCCAATGACTGCATACTGGAGATTTTCGTTAATCATCATTTGATCTACTTCCACCTGTTCCCATTGAACAATGGGTTCTCCATGAAGGTATGAGATGAGTTTGGTAGGTATGGGCTTGATTTGCAAGGGGTTAGATTTCAGTAAACTAGCATACGAGCGAAGGCCAGCCTTGTTAGGCGACTAGCCTGCTGCCAGGGCGGCCATGTGTCAAGTATCTACGAGTGGTTGATGACGACATTTCTAGGGTTTTGAGAGCGTTTTAGAATGTTTGGTGAACTCCAAAATCAATTAGACCTCGATAATTAGGATTAACAGATGTTCATAATAGGACTTCACTAAAATAGCTAAGCACGTGAAATGTGATGGGGGTAATTTCCCCCTCAATGGCTTAACAGATAATTTTACACATTCGTAATGATCTCAACAATGTCAATACCAAAATGATAAACCCCAAAGATAAGTAAAACTATATATTTTGGCATAAGCTCACTGAAATTAGAGAACATAATGAAAAATGCATATTTTCTCAATTAACGTGTAAGGCAAACCCAACAACCATTTGGATAATATCATGTAGTAACAACATTGGATAGAAAGTGATCGACCCGAAAACAATTTTTTTTTTAATAAAAAAAGCAGATAAACTCAATGGTATGCAAGGTTTTAATTTTATCTAACTTCAAAACACAAAACAAACCATCATAAGAAATACATGATTCTGAGTTGTATCAAAAGGAACACTAAATTGCAAATCATGACTACTCTCATTAATAGGGGACATTGAAATGGATTAAGGAGAGATTCACATACTAAAGCTTTTATAAACAAATAGAAAAAATTATAAAGATTTCAGTTGTTAAGCTTAAAAGAGGGACTCAAACAGTGACTAGAGAACTTACAATGGAGTAGGACAAAATAACTTATGCAATGAAAGATATGGAGCAAATTTGAAAGATATTTAGATGAGGACAATTAACCAAGACTGTAAACTAATTACAAAACAACGAACAAGATAACCGCAAGACATTAGAAATTCGAAATGGAAAACGAAGTACAATCCTACATCATGTTACATTAGACAACATAGGCAGTGAGCCAAAGTCCCTCAAGAAAGCACATAAAAAAGCAAGAAAGGACTGAGATCTATAAAAGTTCAACCAACAAACAAAGGATGACATAAACTACACAATCGGACAACAATAAGAGTTACTTAAATTAACCGTAGCTATATATAAACCAACTAAATCAACTAAGTGAATGTCATGACTAAAAACGGGGTCATTACTAAAAGGCCACTTAATTTCATACCCGACAATAAAAGTACATTGGAAGGAGAAAATCCCAATAGATAAATAGTCACCACATAATAAAATCATATCGAAACCTGGTGTCATGAGTGCAAAGAGCATCTAATACATAAACTGGAAAAATAAGTACATCTCAATCTTCTAATAGAAATAAAGACTAAATAATTAAGATAGAGTCCAATGGCAATTCGAAGCCCCGAGTCTCACCACTAGATCTGGTATGAACCAACTGCACGAACAAATCAACTACCACGTGGGTTATATTCATGCCAAAATTGGGTCAAAACTAACTCAATTAGGCTAAAATCGAAAAGGATGGTAAAGAAATTGCTTCGAATTTAAATAAATTGGATTAAAAGGTTATTGGAGGAAATTGAATAGATTACCATCTAATTGATAACCACAATATATACACTAATATAAATATGCAATATTTTATCAAGTAATAATTTTATGTAAAAAGAAAATATGCATATGTACGTAATACATTAAAGTAGATATGTAAAAAGCATTTAAGCATTTTGGAATTGTTACTTTAAATTAAGAATTGATAAAATGAGATAGTAAAATATATAATGCATTTAAAATACAATACTAATAAAATAATAGTAAATAACAATAACAATAATAATAATAATAAACAATACTATAATTAGTAACTAATAAATAATAGTAATAATAATTAATAAGTACTAATAATGAGTAAATAATAATAATGAGAGTAAATAATAAATAAATAAATAAATAAATAAAAGTAATTAATGATAATACAAGTGAGTAGCAATAATGATAACTATGAAAGTAATTTCAAATAATAATATAATAATAATAACAGTAATAAATTTTGCAAATTAAGAATATTAAAATTATGCAATTATTTGAATAAATTTAAATATAAGCTCATTTACTTAAAAAAATTTAAAAACACTTATTTTAATTAAATAGCAATCTAAAAATAAATTATATATCATTCAAAATTGAATGTCAACACACATATTCTTGAGATACGCATATAGTCCATCACATTTTTCTTCTTCTCCTATTATTACATTAAAATCACCTCCAGCTATGAGATGCATAGATAAATTGTGATCGATGGATTAATATCATCCTGAAGACTTAATCTTTACAATGTAAAACATTTGATATAAATCATTGTAGTCATGAGTTGATTTTCGCCTTAAAAAATGAGTTGTTGATCAAACTCTTAACTAATCATCAAGTGAATATGCTTTTGAACAAAGATTCAAATTTGTTCATTTTAATTCAAGTTTATATATTATATTTTTGATCGATTCCGAGGGTTTGCAGCGCAGAGAGGAAAGGGGAATTGGAGAGATTAGAGAGAGAGAATGTTCTTATTATTCCTTGTATATGTAAAATACATGTACAGTAATGTGTATTTTTATACACATGTGGTCCCTATACAATTTACTATGTATCCTTACAATATATGATAATTCCCCCAACTAATTCCACTAATTGTATACTAATTGCATACTAATTGTAAACTAACTCCTCTTGTAAACTAATTTAACCAATCAACTAAAGCATATATTTAATTAATCACTTCCAAATATCCCCCTCAAGCTGGATGTATTTTGACAGAGTTTCCTTTGTTTTACTGACTAACCAAACCTGCATACAGCAACCCCAGCATACAACAAATATCTATACACACATATATATGCGGGTCGACAAAGTCACCGCTGCGGTAGAACCGCCCAACAAGTGTATCATACATATGTAGTCATACCACATGCAATATCCCACACCCACATGTATCCACAGACCTCTATACATACAAACTGAATCATAGGATGGGACAGGGCCCCGTCATACCCTCAAATATACATAAATGCAAAATACAGAAAATAAGTGTACATGTATATACCAAAAATCTGCTCCTGAGGCAAAGGGATCACCTCAACGGTAGACAGAAATTCTAAGAAGGTGGCTTTCTAGCTTGCACGTCAGTACCTGCGGGCATGAAACGCAGCCCCAGAAGGAAGGGGGTCAGTACGAAATATGTACCGAATATGTAAAGTAGAAAGTACGAAATATAAATGACAGTGATAATCCCAATAAAAATATATGAGTCAAACCTGCATGCAAACATCAAAATAATTCTTTATTTAAAATATCCAAGTAATGCATATCGGACGGGAACGATGGCGACCTCCAAATTCTCACCATACCACAGCATAACACCAGAAATTTCAAATCCCCAAAATCTCCAACACAAGTCCCAACTATAGCATAAGTGATCCGAGGCGAACAGTGGCCTAGCACTCACGTCATAGGATAGGTGAACCGAGGTGAACAACGGCCAAGCACTCACGTATCGTAATGTGTAGAGGTCATCATGCTCGATAAGTGAGATGAGTCGAACAACGGACAAGCACTCACGTGAGCTGGGACGAACGAGGCCAGTATCCACATGTCATGATGTCAACATATTCCAAACCCAGCTCTTTATGTCTCCAAACTAAGCAAAGCCGGCCCA
>JAOTQJ010000083.1:8134055-8187318 GCA_025642045.1 Solanum sejunctum
TTTCTTAAAGTGTTTTGTCTTCTCTATAATTCATTTCACCAAGATGCAAACTAAATTGTATAAGGCTTTTGAAGGGAATCCAGAATATATAAGGCAAATATGAGCAATTATAGTTGTATATTTTGTATGATTTTTTCATGAAAAATAAGAAGTATATGATAGTATCTTTGCTGGAAATTTGCTGGAAATTTCGGACAGCTTGTGTCCAGAAAGTTTCTGCACACTTGCCTTTTGTTTTGGTGACTTGTATATTGTTTTTGGTCTTAATTATGAAGAGAATTTGATGTTATTAACATGGTTTAAGTTATAGATATTGCTAGTATGGTTTCTCCATGTAAAACAAGAAGTATATGCTATTATGTTATGTTGGAAATTCTGGACAGCATGTGTCCTAAGAGGATTTTCTCCTAATTGGTTAGATGAAATGAAGTGAGACCTATGTTCTAACAATATATAGGTTGTTAGTCATGTAATTAAGTTGTTGAACAACTTTTACAGTCCACAAAGATGAGTTGTTTTACAATGTCGTAATTTCACTCTTAAAATACTTGGGAGCTGAAAACTATAATATGTTGTTCCAAAACTTTCACCTATTTTGGGAATATTGTTGGACTTGTTTAGGACTGATTTTATGTGTAAAAATGTTGGTTACAATTTTGGTAAAGTTAAAGCAAGTTTGGTAATTGTTGACATCGAAGTGTGGTGAGAGGATGTAACGTTATGCCGCTTGTTTGTATATTGTGAAGAATTGTTATGTGTGGTGCTGTGAAGGATGTTTTTGGACTGTTAAGAGTATAAAAATTATTATACGTGACATGTACATAAGAATGGTTATTAGGAAATATGTTTATAATTGTAAAGGTTGAAGAGATATCTCTGCATCATTAGTTGAAAGTTTGCTGTCCAGGTGGTCGTTTTTTTGATGTTGGACTTCCTAAAAGTGTCATGCTACTGCTATTACTAGTCTTATTGCTGAATATACTATATATAAATATTTTAGAGAAACAACAACCACTCCAAGGTAGTAACGAGGTCATATAATGAGGTAAGTAAGGCTCTTGATTTCATATCACTTGGCATGAAACATTGATCATTCAGTAAGCAAAGGCATTTATCTACTCCAACATGACAATCAACCATACCTCCAATATTTCACATTTTTATATGCTTCCATACATACAGATGTGGATACCAAGTACATGAGTTCTTGTTGCCAATAAAGTTCATGAATTGTTTCATTTCATACACATTTCATTGTTTATGTAACATACTTTCTTCATTTTCATCGTGTCTTGTACAATTATTTACATGCCATATACTGCATATACAACCTTATAGCTCCAATATCATGACCACCAAAAGAATCATCTTAAAGGTAATTGAAAGACTAAGCATAATGTTTTGATAGGTCGTATCCCGAAGGCTGGAAGAATCACCTAGCAGGAAAGATACTATCACGGGTGGTACCCCAAGGGGTTAAGGAATAATCTAGCCAAGGGAGATCCCATATCCCTAGGAGTGGAAGAATCACCTAGCCAGGGAAAATCTTATCGTGAGTGGTAGTCCGAGGGGTTAAGGAAGAACCTAGCAAGGAACGATCCTGATACAGTTTACCACTAATCAGCTGGTCTTTTATAGTACATGATGTGCACAAATTATACAGTAAAGGTAAAGTAATATAAAAATATAAAGTACTCAATCCCAAAGTATAATTAAAGGTGGTTTCTTATCCACTATCAGTGCATAGTTTCATTTGATTTATATTTCACGTACAATATTTTCTACCTTATATATTCAGTACATTATCTCATACTGAGTCCCTTCCGGGGGACCTGCATTTCATGCTGCAGGTGAAGGTGCTAGTAGATCTCCCCAGTAGGGTACAGGATATTAAGCTATTGTTACCAAGCTCCAGGTTGCTTCAGAGCTTTGTGTGTGTTTAGGGTTTATATGTTTATGTTATACAGTTAATTCAGAAGGGGCCTGTCCCAAATATTTATGAATACTTTCTCTAGACTAGAGGCTTTTTAAACTATGTAAACTAAAGTATGGTCATGTCTTATACATTAGACACTGTGGCCCCAATAGCCTAGCTATACGCATCTCTTTTTAGATTATTTTTACCGGTTATCTTCTTAGAAGCATGACAAACATAGAAAATTCCTTAAAATATGTATACAAAGAACATAAATATAGGTTGGTCTCCTGAGCCTTATCATCTATGGGTGCCAGTCCGCCCTAATGGTACTATTAGGTGTGACATTCTCCGACCAAGGATTTGTAATGATATTCTACGAGGCTTGTTTAGGGTCCCTTCGAGTTTCCAATTCACCGATCACATCTAGGCCTTAGACTTAGGTTGTGATAGTTGAGTTAGACATGGTTGATTTTGATGTCATTCTTGGGATGTATTGGTTGCATGCCTAGTATGCTTCTATTGATTATAGAACTCATAGGGTAAAATTCCAATTTCCAAATGAACCCATCCTTAACTAGAAAAGTCAAGATGTGGTGATCAACGGTAGCTTCATCTCTTGCATTAAAGCCCGTAAGTTGATCTCTAAGGGTTGTCTTTACCATCTTGTAAGGGTTAGGGATATGGAGTCTAAAGTCCTTTCCATAGATTTGGTCCCAGTTGTAAATGAGTTTCTTGATATCTTCCCAAACGACCTTCTCGGTGTTCCTCCGGAAAGGGAAATAGATTTTAGCGTAGACCTCCTCCCCGATTCTCAACCTATTTATATTTCCCCTTACCGTATGGACTTGGCAGAGTTAATGGAGTTGAAGAAGCAATTGATATATTTATTGGGAAAGAGATTTATTAGACCTAGCCAATCACCTTGGGGTGCTTTGGTGTTGTTTATGAAAAAGAAGGTTGGGTCCCTTAGGATGTGTATTGACTACTGGTAACTCAATAGGGTCACTATAGCAAATAGGTATCCTCTTCCAAAGATTGATGATTTGTTTGACCAATTGCAAGGGGCCAACCATTTCTCCAAGATAAATCTTCAATCTGGCATCATTAAATGAAAGTAAGGGAGTATGATATTCCCAAGAAGACCTTCTGGCATAGATATTGGTATTTTGAGTTTGTTGTGATGTCTTTTGGGTTGACTAATGCATTGTCCATCTTCATGGACCTTATGAATAAGTCTTTAAACCCTACTTGATTCAATTGTTGTGGTCTTCATTGATAATATATTGGTCTATTCACATAGTAGGGAGGAGCATATGAGTCATTTGAGGATTGTGTTGCAAATATTGAGGGAGGAGAAACTGTATGCCAAGTATGAAAAGTGTGAATTTTGTTTGAACGTGGTTACATTCTTTGGTTGTGTGGTGTCAGGGAAAAGTATCAAGGTAGATCCTAAGATGACCGATGTGATCAGAAATAGGCCTAGACCATAGAACCCATTGGAAATTAGGAGCTTCTTTGGCCTAGCAGATTATTATCGAAGGTTTGTGCATGGGTTCTACTCCATTTCTTCCCTTATGACAAAATTGATTCAAAAGAAGGTTAGGCTTATGTGGACCGATGAGTATGAGATGAGCTTCCAAACATTGAAAGACAAGGTTGTGCCCACTCCTATATTGTCACTATTGAATGGGCTTGAATGATTTATGGAGTATTTTGATGATTCCAGGTTGGTTTGGGTTATGTGTTGATGCAAAACGATAAGGTCATAGCTTATTCTTCTATGCAACTCAAGGTACATGAAAGAAACTACCCTACCCATGATCTATATTTAGCCGCTATTGTGTTTACATTAAAGATTTGGCGTCACTTCTTGTATAAGGTGCATGTTGATATGTTCACCGATCATCGGAGTCTCCAATATGTCTTCACTCAAGAAGATCTCAACTTGAGGCAAAGAATGTGGTTAGAACTTCTTAAAGACTATAATATGAATGTCCACTATTTTAGGGTAAGGCAAATATTGTGCTGGATTCTTTGAGTAGGGTGTCTATGGGTAGCCTAGCTCATATTGATGGTGGTGATAAGGAAATGGCTTAGGAGGTGCATCAATTGGCTAGATTAGGGGTTAGGTTGGAAGAGTTTGGTAATGATGATGTTGTTGTTATTGATTGGTCTAAGTCTTTACTGGTTGATGAGGTGATAGAAAAACAAGATCTTGACTCCTTGCTTTAATTGAATGCCTTGGTGAAAGAGAAAAAGTTGAGGTTTTCTCCCAAGGGGGAGATAGTGCCCTTAGGTACCAAGGTAGGTTGTGTGTGCCTTGTGTTGATGGTTTGAGGGAGAAAATCCTTGATAAGGCCCATAATTATTCTTATTCTATCCACCTCGATTCCACCAAAATGTATAGAGACATGAGGGATGCATATTGGTGGGTAGGCATGAAGAGGGACATTGCCAAATTCCTTTCTGATTGCCATAATTGTCAATAAGTCAAACTTGAACATCAACGGCCGGGTGGGCTAACCCAAAACATAGAGATTCCTACTTTGAAGTGGAAGGTGATTAATATGGATTTTATAGTTAAGTTGCGCAAAACTAGAAAAGGTTTTCATTCCATTTGGGTTGTGGTTGATAGAATGACGAAATCAACTCACTTTCTGCCAATTAGGACTATATATAGTGATAAATAGTATGCAAAGTTGTACATTCATTACTTGGTAAGATTGCATAGGGTTCCTTTGTCCATCATATCGGATCATGGGGCAAAATTTACTTCACATCTTTGGAGATCTTTCCAAAGAGGCCTTGGTACTAAAGTTAAGCTTTCTACGGCCTTTCACCTTCAAACGGATGGCCAAGCTAAGAGCACCATCGAAATTCTTGAGGATATACTTAGGGCATATGTTTTGGATCTTAAAGGTTGTTGGGATTATTATCTCCTATTGATTAAGTTTGCCTATAACAATAGCTATCATTCTAGCATTAGTACGGCTCCATTTAAGGCCCTTTATGATAGACATTATAGATCACTGGTTGGGTGGTTTGAAGTTTGTGAGATGGCTTTGTTGGGACCAGATCTTCCTATGGAATCTCTTGAGAAGGTTAGAACAATTAGGGAGAGATTGAAGATGGCCCAAAGTTGCCAAAAATCCTATGCCAATATGAGAAGAAGGGATCTTGAATTCCCTGTTGGTGATTAGGTTTGTTTGAAGGTGTCACCCATGAAGGGTGTGGTCCATAATGGTAAGATCGGCAAGTTAATCCCAAGGTATGTTGGTCCTTATGAGGTTATAAGGAGGGTTGGCAAGGTAGCTTATGAGTTGAAGTTGCCTAGTGAAATGTATTTGGTTCATCCAGTGTTCCATGTCTCTATGCTGAGGAAATATGTGAGTAATCCTAATGCTATTGTGACTCTTTATGTTGTGTGGGTTATTGAGAATGACATTGACTATGAGGAGGTTCCTGTTTAGATTTTTGATAGGCAAGTGAAGAGATTGAGGAACAAGGAGGTGGCATCCGTTAAGGTCCTTTGGAGAAACCTACAAGTCGAGAGTGCTATATGGGAGGTCGAAGCGGACATTTAAAAGTGGTATCCTTATCTTTTCCACTCCACTAATGCCTAAGATACTAATTTCAAGTCTTCTATGTGATTTAAAGTCTTATATTTCAGCCTCTCTGTCATTCATATGCATTTGTTTTTAAGTTGGCAAGTTTATAATGATTTTTCAGTTATGTTGAGATTTTGAAAAAGGTGTTTAAATGTAATGCTGCATTATTGTTGGGGCTTCTTTGATTATGATCACTCTTGTCATGTACATTTACATTTGGGGACGAATGTTTCCAATAGGGGGATATTGAAACGATTCCAAAAGTGCCCAAAAATATACCTCGGAAGTGCCCAGAATCATAATTTTCATATATCTAAAATACGTTCATTATTTCGAAAACTTGACTTCATATTCTTGCTCAATGGGTCAAATTGAGGGGTAAAAGGGTCTAACCCCAATTGTTAAGAAACTAAATCGATTTATGAAATTTCAAGGAGGGTTGAAAATAGTGAGGTTTTCGCATCGCTTCCGCGATGCACCTCTGCCCGATTTTTTGACAGTTCTTTTTAGTTCAGTCCAAGACTTTTAATTCTTAGGCCTAAGTGTTCCCAACCGTGTTTTTACCTATATAGCCATATTTCATCCGAATATCATCCTAAACAAGTCCAAATACTTAGCCATATTTTTCGCTTCTATATTCAAGTCTCAAACTCTCATCATGAACTAAGGATTTCTTTCAAGGTTCTTCTTCAAGATTCAAGTCTCCATCTCCAATCTTCACCAAGCTCTTCTCTAAGCTAAGGTATGTGGGTTTCTTTCATGGGTTCCTTTCACCCATGATACCTAAGGTTCATTTCCTTACAAATTGCATGATTTAAAGGTAATTTATTCATGGGTCTTGATTATTATGAAAATCACTGCACACTATGTTTAAGCATATGAAATTGTGATTGTTTTACCATATTTTGAGCTATGAATCTAAGATCTATTGAAAGGATTGTGAAGGGATTTGATGTTTATTGCTTGAGGGTATTACAATATCTATTTGAAGCTTTTACATTGAATTTATTAGTATGATTTTACTCTTGAACTGCATAGTTTTACACTGCACTACACACCCTCTAAGTGTTCGATAAAATGTCCGAATGTGGTTTCTTAAGGAATTGAAGGTCCAAAGCATGAGATAAGATATGAATGACTACATGATGATGAAAAGAGCTTGTATATATGATATATTGTATATAAAGTGTTGCATTAGACTATACCCGATCCGACTAACCTAGTTGAGGGGTTAATATCTCAAACACTAGGGTGGTAGGTGAGATTGCCAATAATCGAGTTGAGGGGTTTGTACCCTACACACCAGGGTGTTAGGTGAGATCGCCACTAACCTACTTGAGGGAGTTGTACCTCACATACCAGGGTGATGGGTGCAATCATCACTAACCTAGTTGAGGGGTTTGTACCTCACACACCAGGGTGATGGGTGAGATAATCATCAACCTTCCAAGGGTTTTATACTTTGGAAATCTTGCTTGGTGCATTCTACGTATGATATTCTATATAAGCATGAGTTACTAAAGCATGTTTTACTTTAGCGTTGATTAAACATGTCATATTATTATATTATGGCCTATTGCCTATTGTTATGTATTTTGATTATATTGCCTATGTCATTTTGCATTATATCCTCCATACTTAGTACATTCAATTTACTAACACATACTCTTGCCTACATGATATCACCATGTAGGAACTGGATACCAAGTTGATCCTCCTCCTCCTCCGCGTGGTTAGTTCGGTACTACTCAAGCTATTTGGTAATTCCTCTATCTGGGGATAATTATTTATGTTGCCCTTATTATGTATCGTGACACTCTTCTTTATGCTCTATTTGACTATGAGAGTGAGCCTGATTGCTTTATCTTTCCCCTTGCTCTTATCTATGTAGTAGAGATGTTTGTTGGACATGTTATGTATCTATGCTATGAGCTTTGAGTCCTTGTCTCTTAATTATGATATTATGTAAGATTTCCTTTTAGCCCAATTGCCCCTATTCTTACTTTTTATGTCTTTTATATGCTTCTGTGACCAATGATATATAATGATAAGTTAAGAGGCTTATTTGGGTTTTCTTCGGATTCCCTATTCACTATGTCACGTCTAGGCCCTATGCTTGTGTTGCGACAAGAATCTTGAGGGACATTGGTATGGTTACTTCTAAGTTGGAGTTGCCTATGTAGATGAGCGTGATTCATTTAATCGTTTTTTTGTCCATGTTGATGAAGTGTTTAGGTGAACCAAGCTCCATGATGGTGCACATTCATTTCATCAATTGATTGCTCATCCTCAGATATGTCATCTCTCAGGTGGTGTTCGGAGGATAGGGCAACAACTCTTCGCCCTTTTGGAGACATTGTCCTATAAAACCATTACAGACAAAAGTTTGAGTACCCTGATGTTTTATATCAGCATAATAACACATAAAACAATGAAGCAACTAATTATAAAATATCTTAAGTAGAGAGACTAAACCTCAGTGCTGCAAAAACTAGGTGTAGGTATGGCTCATAGTGTTACCTACGAGTCGTATTCTTTGCTTGCAACACATTCCAGAGACACTTTGAGAATTCAGATAAGGGTCATGAGACCACCACTACGACTCGTAATAGGTGCTAGGAGTCATAAGGGAATCTCACATGAAAAGGGTTAACGCACTATGGGTAACTGTTACCTTCTGCGAAGGACCACCACTACTCGTAGAGAGACCTATGACTCATAGTGGGTACTCGTGGCAAAAAATAGAGAGCCTGTAGGGTGCCACTAACGTTTTCATAAAGACCAACAACAAACTAAGAAGTCATTAAGGGTTACACCCATAAAAGCATAGTCAATACAACATAAAACATAAGGAATCATCATTACCAATCGTATTAAAACAAAGCATGAATTCCTCCTTAGCAATTCAAGCTCTTCTAAAATTATTAGCATCAACATACACTGACCATAAAACTATACCACCCCTCAACCCAACAAATTCAGTCCTACATGAGGTTCATTATGATCCATAAAATAAGCAACACACACATATGGTAATAATAATGAATATCAAATTCACCAAATAAGGACAAGATTTAAGACTCGAGCATTTACAAAGACATCAACAATTATATGTCACATTCTCCTAACTATCACAGGCACTTTTGCATGGTTATGTTAATCATGATCTTGAGGCCTTAATTCGATCATCCATAAGACATGGAATTTTTCATAGATAAACTAAATTAATTAAGAGCGCTTACCACATGAATAAGTGAATGAACTATGAGGAGAAAATCCATAAGAGTTCTTTAGTAATCAATTCTCTTGATAGGGAATTCTAGTGGGTGAAAAAGGTGAAAATGCATGAATTAGTGAAATGGAATGATGAGGGGAGTTATAAACTAAAACGGAATACTTCATGAAGGGACATGAAGAACCAAGAGACGTTGGACTCTTATAATTTGCAATGTTTCACCCTCTGAAATTTTGCAACTTGGTCTTACGAGACCCTAACTATGAGTCATATGATGACATATGACTCATCGGTTCCAATGTCATAGTAGACCCAACACTTAGGAAAATATCAATTTCATACCTGACTACCAACCCCACTTATGACTCATAGGGGACCCTATAAATAGTAAGATTGGCTCGTGGTATGTGTGCTATCTTCTGGTACTCACTATTTTCCTCTAAGAGGCATGAGTATGAGTCGTAACATTCACTATGACTAGTAGGACTACTCATATGAGTTGCATCAGAACATAATTTATCCATTCTTCAGTACTTGTTTTGTTCCTGCAACCTATTTCCTAAAATGCATCAAAATGCCAATTGATACAATTGGTTTGGAGTCTCAACAATCACAACACACTATGGACTCACTAATTAATAAATTAAATATGATAAAATATCTCAAAATAAAGCAACACATAAAAGATACTTGGGTTGCCGCCCTAGAAGGGCCTTGTTTAACGTTGTGGCTCAACTCAGTTATTCATGTTTACTCAGACTTTCTTATGGGCTCCATCACTACTTCTTCTACTTTCCCTTTGTTCATCCTACACTACATCTAGTTGCTCAGCGAGTTGCTCAATCCTATCACCCAGACATTGCATTAATATAGTTTGTTTTTGTAACTACATTTGCAGACATCAAACTTTTTTTCCCTGACAATGTCATCTTGCTCATTCACCTTGGTCAGGATTTGTTCAAGCATATACTCAATCCATATCAGCTTATCAGTGATAAAATGCTTGTGAGTTAATCTTGTCCAGCATGTAACATTTTCACTTTTGGTTTTACTAGAGGGTCCAGTAGATGCACTAGTGGTTGGACCGACTTGCCCTGAAGGGGTTGATAGACTTGGGCAACCACGAATAGCCTATCCATAATCTTAATGATATCATCAAATATTCGCCTTACGAACTCCTAACAGTCTCCTCCAAATAATGTGTTAGCCTCCCCTTGTTTCTCAGAAGTTAAGGATCTATAGAAGCTAGAGTCAACTCATCATCAGTCAGCCCATGGTTCTGATTTTCTGCCAAGGCTTGTATCTTTCCCAGACCACTACCAAAGGTTCTCTTGGCATTCTTTTGAAATTACAGATATTGTTCTATAGCTTTTGTTTGTTGGACTCTCTATGAAAGTACATAAGAAAGATTCTATATACTTCCCCTAAATTAGAGCAAACATCAGGTGGAAAAATTGATCACCATTCTGCAGCTTCACTCCAGAGAGTCATGGGGAAAACTTGAAGATCCATGGCCTCCCAAGCAGGATGTCTTGTCCCAAGGATCCATCTCAATGTATGAGTGAAATTCTGTAGATAGATTTGTGGATCCTCGGTCTCTTGTCCATAAAATCGGGTTCGCCTCTGTAAAGCTTCCCACAACTTGCTTACAATATAAAGCTTTTTCTCAGTCATAGTGTCAACCAACGTGCACCTAGGATAAACTAATAAAAACAAATAGAAAAAGTAAAATGCAGAAAACTCTAGAGATCAACAATAGAATTAACTAATAGTGAATTCAAGACAACATCTAGCCATATTCCCCATCAACCGCACCATAATTCTTGATGTGATGGTCACACTCCAATAAGAAAGCAGTCACTATTAGTAATTAAGCTAACCGAGGTTAGGGTCGAATCCACAAGGAATGCATGGATTTGACTACAAGTCTTCACTACTAATCATTTCTACTATTTATGACTACGATCTATAAATGAAGGAGGGGGTTTGTGCTTAAAAAACAAAATCAAATAAAGACTAATTAAAACATGAGAAAAAATTCAATTTAGGGACAACTTGGGAATTATGTTCCCCATGGTTAGTTGAATTGATTACCTTAGATACATAAATATAATTGGTGAGTCGCATGAAGGACTGTAACTTAGGTTCTTCTAGCCCTCTTATAAAGGTGAAGGACGAATTCCACCATGGCTCTTGGTTAGCTACCATGACATGCCAACTAACCATTACCAGTAGTCACAGTCAATCTCCCATTGGTCAGGTTTGGTCAATTTGACGAGAACACATTAACCAAATTCTATCATCTACTTTCATTTTCCTATTCTTCACTATATTAGTCGGGATAGTGATAGTAGGTCGGGTTCAATGTTGGCCACAACCAAACAACAACAAAAATGAAGGGAAACATATAATACATGCAAGACCCCAATCATAGAAATGAAACAA
Organism: Solanum sejunctum; assembly: GCA_025642045.1. Classification (NCBI taxonomy): domain Eukaryota; kingdom Viridiplantae; phylum Streptophyta; class Magnoliopsida; order Solanales; family Solanaceae; genus Solanum; species Solanum sejunctum. The sequence goes on from JAOTQJ010000083.1 coordinate 8,145,262, forward strand.
AACTAGGTTATTTTATGTCAAATACCCATGGTTCCCCAACCCAATGTTGTAGGTGCTTAGCTACTCATGGCTAAAGCAAAACACACAAGAATGCATATAATAGACATAGTTGACAGTTTCACCAATAACTATGAAGTAGATAGGCACCACAAGTTCCAAACCTCACAAGCTTGATTGATCAACAATGAGTACAAGGTAAGATTTGCAATCCCCAAAATGGATTTTTCAAGAGAGAACAATAATCTACCCTAAAAACCTAAGAAAAGCTCCAAAATCTAATTCTAAAATTTCTATTGCTCGAACTTCTTTTAAAAACCTAACTTAAGCTATATATAGTATTTACAAAATAACCCTAGAATTTACACAAAAAATACAGTTGGTAGCTGATAAATCTCGCAGTTATGACTCATAGGATGACCTATGAGTTATAGTCAGGGTCTCATATCAAGTTTATCACATCTTCGACTAAACTGATATGACCCATAGGTACGAGTCATTGCATGGGTTGTGACTCGTATATTTTTCTTATAGTCTTGGTTTTTGGTTTTTGGTCCGATATTTTGGATCTTTGATTCTTGCTAGTAGTCCACCTATACGAGTTATAGTGTGTTTTACGACTCGTAGTCTAAGCTCATAGGGGTAGCCTTCACTTGGTAGATTTTTGATTTTGGGTCTCTGATTTTGCTACGACATAACCTATGACTTGTAGCATGAGTTATAACTCGTAGGTAGACTTGTATGACCTATGCTTTAGGAAAATCTGCAACTTTTCTTCAAAATCATACCAAACTAACCTTTCTGTAAAATTAAAATAAAAACATATCAAAACACTAAAAAGTCGCTTCAAGAACTTACAAAATCCCTTGTTTTAGGAACCAAATACACTATATTTTGACAACACATCAGTGAGTCCCTATTCTCGATCAACAGAGAGGAAACAAAGTAGGGGTGAATACACCAAAATGAGTCAGTAGGTTCAATCGACTTGGTAAGAGAAACCAAACAAGTATGTAATAACGAAGAAACCTAGTGTTTGCATCAAAAGGGTTAGTACACAATATAATAAAGTCGTGAATAATGGCAAGTACAGATGGTGAATTGATCACAAAATGCAATGAAAATCTATGCATGAATAAAATGGTATCACTATATATATATGAAGTGAAATCACGACCATCGCAGGGCTGATGTACACATCTACTGAGCCAAAGCTATAAGATAGGACCTGGGGGCATCGCAGGCTATGTACTCAAATATCTCAAGGTATCGCAGGCCATGTACTCAAATATCTCAAGGTGCCGCAGGCCTTAACCAACTATCCTAATATATGTATTTCGTAATATGTCAAGTGATGCAATAAAATTAGATGTGTGCATAACAATGCAGCCCATCATGTATAAGATGTATACATGCCAATGCAAATTGTCATATATATAATGTGTGCGTATCAATGAAACCCAATCAAGAATAAGATTTGTGCATACCGATGCAACTAATCAGTTAAGGGACATATGCATACCAATGCATCTAATCCATGTAAGATACAATATGTTGAATAGACATCAATGGGTTTACCATGTTTATCAACTAGTAGCACAAGACCAACAATATCTCGTCTCATCACTAACACACTAATAACCATGATGTCAATGAAACAAGCTCTACAAGTACCCAAATGGGCTCATAACTCTTAAACTTATCACACTCATTATCAATTAGTCACAACATTGACCAAAAACTATCTCAACTCTTATATTATAATAATGATATCATAATTACCTCAAATCAAATGATTTCATCTCAATTAATCAATAGGATTGCCATTTACTCAATATTTGCATAACCAGCATCATATTCCCATCAAATTCAACATATCATCTTATCATCTTATAATTCAATCTACAACTCATAATTATCACATAAACATGTTCAATAACTTAAATTTTAAGATCATAGACAAAAACTCCTCAATTTTGGACATTTAGAATCATAAAATTCAAAATAAAATCAAGTTAAAAACCATGGTAATTAATCAAAAAAATGTTAAAAATACTTATCCAAAAGATTTCTTTGAAAATTCTCCTCAAAAATCATCTCTCAAAGCTTGATGTATTGAAAATGGAGTAAAAATGATCATTCTACATCTTTAGAACTAATACAGATAGGATGTTCTCAATGAAAGTGGATAATTATCTACGTACATGGAGAAAAAAGGAATTATACCTCCACCAACACAGAGAAGAAAATAGGGTTGCACTAGATATTTCACACTAATAATTGCAAGATCTCGAAATTCACCCCCGAGGTCTATCCGAAACCCTTTCATGAATTGAACATGTATCCACACCTAAAATAGTGATCCGGACTCAATCGAATCAACGAAATTCGATTCTGAGGTCTTCACGGCATATTTATCAATGCAAGTTAATAAAACTAGTGTAAAACTAAAAATACCAAAGCTGCCCTCAGTAACTCTAAAGATTATGACGAGACCATTTCCAACATTAGTTTCACTATTCGAACCTACTAGAACAGTCAAAATTCTGATCTGAGTTTCTGAGCTCCAAATGTGGACCGAAGTCAAACTTTGGTTCCAAAAATGACTAAAATCATAACTGTGGGCCTAAAAACCTTATTTTAACTCTAAATTTAGTTCTACAACTATCTGTAGTTCAATTTCAACATTTCGGAGATAATGAGATCGACGGATCTCCAATCCAACTCTCAAATCTCAGAATGGTACAAAAGCTTACCTTTTTAACAACTTAAGTTTCCAAAATGGTCAAACTCATATTTTCAACATTTAAAACTCAAGATTCCAGTTCCAACCATTCAAATAGTTTAAAATTGGCCCAAAGCAACTTATAAAATGATAATTTTCACATATAAGGCCGAAAATGATAAACCACGTCATTACAAGATCTTCGACAAAGACATGCGAGAACTCATTGACAACATGAAGTAACTCAAGAATAGGAGGCTCAAAATCGACATCCCTAACCTTTATAATGTGATAAATACAACCCTTATGTCACGATCCTGTTTTGGGGTGATGACACTTTTCTTTATCCCACTATGATAAGCGAGCCTGAATAGATCACACTAATATAAAATAAGATAATGCAGAAGCTTATACAGCATAACATTAATAATAACAAGACTATAAAGCATAAGTCCAACCATAACCATACTAGAAACTATCCCAAAACAGATTTACACAAGGTACATGCCTTCAATACATTAGAACAATAAGAAAATATACAAGTCTCAATAGTATTTGTTTCTCAAATAAAACAAAACTACAAATAGCATCTGAAAGTCTTGAGCATATGCTGGACCAACAGGCGACCACCTGTCAGCTGTTAATAACTCTATACTCAAGAAGGAGATGAAGAAGAGCATTAGCAGGATCTGGGCTCACAATCTACACACATATGTAGAAAAACAAAAGTGAGTACCAAGGTATCTAACAAGCAAACCTGATCACAGGTAGAGAATGAAGAATTAAGCACTCCTTCCTTCGGAATCACATACCTCTGGACTACAAAACCTATATGCAGGAAAGGCTAGCATACACAGTATAGGCAATATAAACAGTTACAATCTAATATCACAATAGTTTAATAATCAAAACTCCATAATCTACAAGTCTCAAGTTAGTCAATATATATTATAACCTTTCAATAGTTCAATATAAAAAATATATAAGGGTCAAATCATTCGATACATTACACTTAGTTCATATATCAACTTCGAGAAAAGAACGATATGAAATGGAATGAGTGATATGAGACGTAATTAATGTGATACAATGTCAAGTAATTATGATATATGTTTTTCCTCTCATACACCTCTACTGATATAATTAGGAGGAAACCCATGAAGGCCACATATGGATTATTTATCTATCAAAATCATTGTGCTTCAACATTTAACATTCAAATCTAGTCGAAACCATTTACCTTTGATTTTTATTTTGCTTCTTCTATCTTTCCTTCTTCGAGCCAAAACCATTTTTCAGCGGTTTTTCATTTATTTTCTTTTTCTAGATGAAACCATATCCCTTTGTCTTTTTATCATAACTTGTGAGACTTGCCTGTGGATCAACAATCAAGTGTCACATTCATAATCATGAGTGCATACAATATGTCAACATAGATCATTTATTTATAATCATGTACTCATTCTCATTATCAAATAGTTGTAATCATTTTCCTTTGACTTTTCATCATCAAAAGAACACCAAGAATTTCATGTCATCATGGCACCAATAATCACTTTCACAGGTATAAAAATAGGTAAGATGTCCATATAACATCATTTATTCAATATCATTAATTGTTTTCACTATTCTTACAACATTTGAGTCAACATCAACAAATTACATAGTAATCACAATATAACATAGTTCAAGTCTTTCAAATAGCTTTTGTCATCATAGCTTAGGAAAATCCCTCGTTTAGGTCTTCATTTCATACGCGTTTAGTTCCACAATTCCAACAATATCATAATATAAGCATATAGCTCAAAATTTCATACAAAGTAATTTAAAAGACAAATTCATGTAACGTGATTCAAGATTCAATAATTAGAACATCATTAGCACATTTAGACTATCAACAAAGGTATGACAAACCCCTATACACAACATCAACCCAGAAGTTTAAGTCAACAACAATAGACATCAATTCGTGATTTGAGTCGTATATGTCATCACTTCCATATTTCAATTAGGTGAATCTATCCACTAGAATAATTTAGTAATTCTCGAGTTTTATATTGAAAGAAAACTCTAAGTTCAATAAACACATCAAGTGTTAGTACCCACTTGCCTCAATTTAGCCAATCAATGATTTTAACGACATTATCTTCCTCTTTTGAATTGAATCCTAATCCACAGTCTAATTGAAAATAAATTCACAACTACAGTACAAAACTAGCAACACCAAAATCAAGCAATTTGGAGAAAAGGGCAAAACTATCCAAAAATTCACTATAAAAAATAAAGATCAAAATTTGAAAATTTTTAGATTAAAGAGTTCCTCTCATGATTAGGGAACCACCAGCGATAACCATTTTCAAACTAGATTTGAAACAAGCTTATAATCATCAATTTTATGAAAATCTGAAAGTTCATGAAAATCCCCAAATTTCTCAATTTAATATTCTAATTTTTTAATTAAAAATCAAGGGGTAATTTATGGTATTACTAAGGGAAGTGGAAAATACCTATTTAAATCAAAATCCTTCAAATAATTAATAACAAGTCATCTTATCCTACCTCCCAAAGCTTTAAAATGAAGGAAATATTCAGATTGAGAGTGAAGGGTTTGAAAATCCACCTCCAATCACAAAAAATTATTATGCCTTTTCTGTAGCATAGCCTATCTCTCTATAGCAAGGTTGCAAAAGTCGGCAGGCCCTTTGCTATAGTAAGACCTCCACTAGAACAAAAGAAAAATTCTTTTTTAACAATTCAAGACTCGGAATCAAACCTCAGGATTCAATCAGAATCCTATACACACAAATTATAAATATAATCCCACTACATTCGATGTTCTATACTCAATGGAATTGTCAGAATTTAATCTGAGGCCTCCTTAAGTCATACTTGATTAGATGCCTTAATTCTAACGTAGGCCACTTGAAACATCAAGATTACACCAGGGCACTCAAAAAATATGACAAATTTATTTTTAGTACTAAAATCTTCTCTCGAGACCATTGAAACAATCAGAAAACTAAACCAAGCACTGAAACTCAAATCTTTGACCAAAATCAAACCAAAGTCAAACTTCAACTCAATTTTTAACTCCAGACTTAATATTCACATAATAACTCCAAATCTAATCCTGACAAGCCTCCTAGACTAATTTTGAAATTCCAAAACTAATGGAATTGACAAAATTTCAGTCTGACACTCTATTCTCCAAAGCACTCAAAATTTAAAAATTAGGTAATCTAAATCTCAAAAATCCAAACTTGGGAAAAAAGCTCGACTTCACACAAATTTTTCGAAAACCAACTATTAGAATCAATCAAGCATGACTCAAGGCCAATAACAAAAGGGTAAAATAGTAATTTTCTGAAAATGTAAAAAATGACCTTTGAGGTCGCCAATGTCCTTCGTTAGACTATGCCACCAATATACTTCCTTAAAGTCTTGATACATCTTGGATAATCCTGTATGTGCAGAATAAAGACAGTTGTGAGCTTCAACCATAATCACGTCCCTAAGACTATCAACATCTACAACACATAATCGATCTTGGTACTAAAGTATGCCATCTCCCTCATGGGATAAAACCTCTATACTATTTTTGACAACAAGCCTCTTTAACTCAAACAATGATGGGTCCAAGTCTTTCTTTGTCTTGATATCAATAACCATAAAAGACTCAGACTAATTCTTAAGATAAATGCCACCATCATTAGAATCAATCAGCCTAACACCCAATTTAGCAAAATGCTGCTCATTGTTCACCAACTCTCTTCCCTTCATCAACATCAACTACATTACCTATAGATAGCAAGGATGATATTGAACACTCATGGCATAATCCTTAAGAAGTTCCCACTATCTCCTCAGCCTCAATTTAAGATCTCTTTGAGTGAACACATAGTGCAAGATCTTATGATCGGTGAATATATCAACATGAATCCTATATGGACAATGTCTCCAAATCTTTAAAAGAAAACACTACAATTGCTAATTCAATATCAAGAGTCAAATAATTTTGTTCATGTAACTTTAGCTGTCTAGATGTATAGGCTATCACCTTACCATGTTACATAAGTATACAACCTAAATAATTTCAAGAAGCATCATAATATATCACAAATCCATCTATGCCATCTAGCAAGATCAAAATAGGAATTGATATACGTCGATCATTCAAAGTCAAAAAACTCTATTCGTACTTAACTTATCTCACCATATGCACTTGGCCCTCATTTTCGTTAACTTAGTTATTGGCAAGGCAATAGATGAAAAAACCATAACGAATCTCTTTTAACATCCTGCTAACCTAAGGAAACTTTGAATATCTAAAAGAGTCAATAGTCTAGGCCAATTCTTCATTGCCCTAGTCTTATTTAGATCAACTTTAATACCATTACCTGATATAATGTGACCAAGGAAGGCTACTTGTCCCAGCCAAAACTCACATTTACTAAACTTGGCGAATTATTACTTCTCCTTCAAAGTTTGAAGAACCAACCTCAAACGATCAATATGCCTTGGTTCACTCCAAGATAAATTGGGGTATCATTAATAAAGATCACCACAAATATATCAAGGCTTGAAGACCCAATTCATAAGATCCATAAACACCATCGGAGCATTAGTCAACCAAAAGGATATCATTACTAACTCAAAGTGAACATATCTAGTTCAGAAAGATATCTTGGGAATATCACACTCCCTTATCCTTAATTGTTGAAAGCCGGAACAGTGATCAATTTTTGATAAATACATAGCCCCTTAGAATTGGTCAAACTAGTCATCAATCTAGGGAAACAAACATTATTTTAGATAGTTTCCTTCTTCAATTATCGATAGTCAATATGCATTTAGAGCGACCAATCCTTCTTCCTCATAAATTAGAGAGAAGTAGCCAAAGATGATATACTTGGCTTACTAAAGCCTTTCTCTAAAATATCCTCCAACTGATCCTTTAACTATCTTAATTCAACCGGTTCCATATGGTAAGAAGGTATGGAAATAGATTGTGTATCAGGAAGAAGATTGACATGAAAGTCTACTTTCCTTTCAAGAGGAATACCATGCAAATCTTCGAAAAAGACATCAAAAAACTCATTAACCATCCGGGACTGACTCAAGAGTTGGTGACTGACTCTATATCTCTAACCTTTACTATATAATAGATACACCCTTCAGAGATCATTTTTCTGTTGCTGAGACAAGAGATATATGACCTTTAAAAGTAGAGTTACTACTCTCCTAGTCTAGAATAGGCTCATTTGGAAGCTAAAACTTGACTTTCTGGGTTATATAATAAATGGAGACATAAGAAGCACACAATAAATCCATCTTTAAGAATAATTTCAAAATTAAGTATCTCAAGTTCTACAAGATCACATGGAAAGTATTTATGCAAGACATGAACTGGACAACTTCGATAGACTCTTTGGGCAACAATAGATTCACCCACAAAAATGTAGATCAAAAATGGCCCCATCAACACTTCAGGACTCAAATCAAGTATAGTAGCCAAGAGAGGAGTCATAAAAGATAAATTTGCACCTGGATCAAGTAAAACATACACATCAAAATGTCATAACCCAAGCATAGGGCCTAGACGGACATGGCGCATGGGGAACCCGAAGGGACCCCAAGCAAGCCTCTTAACATATCGTTATACATCCTTAGTCGCGAAAGCAATGAAGTTCAACTAGAAATAGTAAATAGGGATAATCGGGGCTGAGGGACAACATTCATATCATAACATCAAGAGTCAAGTTAGAGTCAAAGCTCATAGAATTGTACATAGCGTGTCCAACAACACCTCTAAAACTTAGATACTTAGCGGGGGCCAAGACAAGCTACCAGGCTCACCCTCATAGTTATTATATAGATAAAAGAAAGATAGTCTTAGAACACAACATGAAATCATAAACATCATCCCTAAAATGAAGGACTCACCAAAGAGCTTTATAAAAGTCGTACTAGCCACATAGAGTATGTGTTAGTACATTTGAATTACTAACTACGTAGGATGCAATGCAATAAGAGATAAGTGCCATAACAAAAATGGATAATAGTAGGCAATGGGTAACATAGTAGCAATATGACATGTATGATCAATGCTTAAGTAAAGCATGCTTACATAAAATATAAACAAGGTGTAAGAAGATACCAACATTATAAAACTTGTAGGATACTAAGGTACAAACGTTTTGGTTGGTTCGTGGATTATCGCACCCTGCCACCCTTGGAGATTGAGGCATAAACCCTTCATCCCAGTTACCAAGGTATGAACCCATTGATTGGTTGGTGGATACTCATAACCTATATCACCCCTTATAATTGAGGTACTAACCTCTCAACCCGATTACCAAGGCACAACCCCTTGCTTAGTGTCAAGGAGAAAACCCCTCGACATGGTTACCCAACCTCTTAACCACTAGATCAAGGCATGGTCACATTCCAATACTATATAGGAGAATATCATATACATGTGTTCCTTTCATCATCGTAAAGTCAGTCAACTCTTAATATATGCATTAGACCTTCAATTCCTCCAAAATACATTAGCAAGGCATTTTATCAAACACTTGGTGGGTGTGTACTGCTAGTGTAAAACCATGCAATTCAAGCATGTAATAATGCTAGAAAATTCAATATAAAATCATCAATAGATACTTAGTAAAACCCTCGAGTAGTATACATCAAAATCCTTTATCAAATATCACAATATATCTTAGATTCGAAGCTTAAAACATGTTAAAACAAACATCATTTCATGAAACCCCAACATAGATGTGCAATGAAATTCATAATAATTAAGACCCATGAGTAAACTAGTTTTAAATAATGCAATTTTAGGAAAAGGAAGCTTGGGCATCATGGGTGAAAGCAAACCATGAATAAAATCCACATACCTTGACTTTGGAGAATAGCTTAATAAAGATTTGAGATGATGACTTGAAACTTGAATGACAACCTTAGAATCTGGATGAGTTTTGTGACTTGAAATTTGGATATAAAATATTGTCTAAGTGTTTGAGAGGGTATTTAGTAATGTCTTGAATGATATAAGGGTGAAATAAGGCTATGTATAGGTATTTTCATATATGGGAACACTTAGGCCCAAGATCCAAAGGCCTTGGAATAGATAAGTAAACTAGTGCACAACATACGCTGTAGTGCACCCTTGGCGCGTCGTGCCAGGGGTGTGGATAGTCCCTTGAAGTTGCATTTTTCTGATTTCAAATTTTGCTATGGTTACTCTTAAATTGGAGTTAGACCCATTTTCCACTAAATTTCACTCCTTGAACAAGAATATGAGGTCACATTATCGATATCACGCGCGAAGTTTGAGATATATAAAAATTATGATTCCAGGCAATTCTAAGGCACATTTTCGGGCACTTTTTGAGGTCATTTCAATATCTCCTCCTTGAGAACATTTGTCCCCGAATGTCAAAGGAAAATATATGAGAAGAGTAATCATAAAGATGTCAGCCCCAACAAGAATGCAACATAAGTGTAAAATCATCATGACCTTTGTCAACAAAGACATGAATGCATACAAATGACTTAGGGGATAGAACATAAAACATAAAAAAACATAGAAGACTTAGAGTTAGTACCTTAGGATTAAGTAGGGTGGAAAAGATAGGGGTATCACTTTTGCATATTTGCTTCCCAAGTAGGATGATAATGAACACTTATGTCATAGTCCTTAAGAAGTTCTAACCATCTCCTTTGTCTTAAGTAGAGGTCTTTTTGGGTGAAGAACTATTATAGGCGCTTATTATCGTTGAACACATCAACATGAACCCCATACAAATAGTATGCAAACACAACAACAGCTAACTCAAGATCATGGGTAAGATAATTCTTTTCATGCACTTTGAGTTGTCTAGAAGAATAGGCAATCACCTTACCATTTTGCATCAACACACAACCCAAACAAACCTGAAAATTATCACAATACATGACACATCCCTCTAGCCCTTCTGGTAGTGACAATGTAGGAGCTGATTGTAAGCGACTAAGTTCATTCCTGAAAATAGCAATCAATAAAAGAAAATAGCAACAAACAATGATATTTATTTCAATAATTTGTGCAAAGGTTACAATCTTTATAAAATCTAAACTAATGATGTAATGCTCTAATTCTTTTCTTCACGATCTTCAACTGAAGATGTTACCTTGTTCTTGAATCGATGAAACACTTGCGGCCCAGCACTTGGAGATGAAGACTTCATTATATGTAAAAGAATTGTAGATCACTACTGAGAAGTGGGGATTCTCTCTATATTTTTTTTGTGTTCTTTTGTCTTATGAAAACTCCTTTATATAGGTGTGAGATTTGTTTTTAGGGGTACTTTGGTCTAAGTATTTTAAGGGATTTGGACCTTTATCCTGAAGAATATGAGTTGGGCTCATCTTGTAGACTTAATGGACAAGCCCAAATGTAACTTGGTCTTTGTAAGTCATATACCTTATTAACCAATAATTTGACTTGGCCAATGCATCATGAACTTAAGATTTAATTTATATTTAATATGAACTTCATCAACAAAACTTCACTGTCAACAAATCCCCCTGTTTCGAGGCTTGTCGTGGTGCTTGATTTGTCAAATGTACAAAAACAAGCCTTGGAGCACTAGTATCTTAAACAAGTATTTCTTTTCTTCACGCAGTTGACCCCACATGTAATGTTTGGAATGACTATACCGATATGCTGAAGTTTTTTTTCAAATTGATACATACCAAGGTCTTTCTAGTAATATTCTTCAAACTTGCAAGATGTTATCTTTTTGGTCATTTAGCAACTTTTTCGGTTTGACATGATTATGGTTTGTGGAACATTATAGCATGCTATTCATTTTGTCATTTCAATGATTTTATAATTGGACCATTGACTACAGGATGACCATTAACTCATAAGCTTAATTTAGTGATATGAACTCGCGATTTCGGCATGAATTTTAGATGTAGCCTTCTTTTGACATCGAACACCCTTTTGATAGGTTATCCTAAAATTTTTCTTGATCACTTTAACAAAATGTGAGTTTTCCAAACCTTAGCACCTTATATAAGTGTAGCCTTATTAGGAGGCTTTTTTTCACCTATACAAGAAACCTCTCAAAATTTTTTACATTTGGCTGCATGAAATGATTTCCACGATCTTATTCAAAAATATCCATATAAGTGTACAATTTTCTTTTTTTAAAATGAAAATTTTCCATAGTAGCCATTTTTTTATTGTTTGGCGCAGTTGAAAATTTAGGACGAGAAATAAGGTCACGAAAAAACCTTATGACCTAGCCTCGCGTTATCATTTGATTTCCTAACTTTTCATATAGGTTTGATGGAAGACCATATGCTTTTTGTCTTTCAAGATATTATTATTTTTTTCATGCTTAACATCCAAAAAAAATATACCATAATTTGATCCCATGAAAACTTATAATAATTAGATTTTTAGTTTTCCATAATTAGAAGTAATCCTACTTTCCACAGTTGTAATTTGTCACAACTCATAGGAATCTGATTGAAATGTCCATATACGTGATATCTGTGTATAGCTACATGTATATTTGGTCATATGTATTAATATGCAGCATCATTGAACTCCCTTGAATCTATGTCTTACGAGTAAGTCCCTTCCTAACCTTAATTTTCGTCACCTTTTCCAATGCTCAGCACAACAGAAGTAAAAAATTTATATCCTATTGTAAGTAAATCTAAATTATATTTTGTTTAATTTTCCAAAAACGCGTGATGCTACAATATATCTAAAAATCTCGATACAAAAACTTGCGAATTTTTTCTGGTAATCTTTTGAATCCAGCCCAAAATTTTCATAAGCTCACTGCACCAGCTTTGTTCGACATTAAAAGTAAAATCATATCTTAACGTAGAAACCTTTAAATCATGTTCCATTTGATTTTTGTGGAATTAGACTAGTGGATCTATATAATATTCAAAAACATCAATGAAAACGCTTGTGGATTCTCACAGGTGATTTTTTGAACTCAACCCAAAAATTTGACTAGTTGATTGCACTTACTTTGTGCGGCTTTGCGAAAAAAATTATACATTAACGTAGAAACCTCTAAATCTTGTTCCATTTCATTTTTTAGGGACTAGGCTCATAACGGTACAGAAATTTCAAAAATCTCGATCAAAAGGCTTCTCAATTCTCTCAGGTGATTTTTTTGAACTGAACCCAAAAATTTGACGAGCTGACTGCGCCAGGCTTGTGCATTTTTAAAACCAAAACTATATCTTCATGTAGGAATGATAAAATAAAAATTATTTTATGTCATTGGGAAGAATATTCATAGGGTTAACTCATATATAAGAATTATATTTAGATCCCATCTACATTGATTCAGTTTTCTATTCATAAACTAGCCCTCCAATGGCAGCAAAAATTTGACGTCGTAGTCTTTGTGCTAGACCTATCTTATTGAATTTGACCCTTTTCTTTTCATTCCCCTTTTTGCAGGTTTTTCATATAGTTAAACAGATTTGATCCAGTAAGATGCTGCAATTTCATGATCATAACATGCTACATCCTCACCTAGAGATAAAGAGTGACCAATGAAATTTGAATTCCATAGCACTAGTTTTGGAGGTTCAACCTTCAGTGACTGACATCTTATCTCTTGTTAGTAGGTCACCTGACGAATCTATTCACCTTAAAGAATGGTCATATATAGATACCAAAGATGCTATGGGAAACTTCTCATGTAAGGCTACCAGTATGAAAGTTCCTCTACCGAGATCCGCACTTCATTAGGAAGCCGCATCTATTGACTTTTCTCATTCCAAGAAGTGTTTCAACAATTGGAGTGTTTTGTCTTCTAGTTTTGGAAATGTCCACTACATAGCTGGCTATTGAGAATGGGTTGACGACATACTAGCCCACCACAAGGAGACTTTAAAGTACATTAAGATTTACAATGCCATTTATACTTGTTTCTTCACATATGACTATAACGACAATGTACTCCATGTTTTTTGTGAGCTTTGGTGCCCATTTACCAACACACTTTCTATTTTTATTGGGGAAATATCCATATCACTTTGGGACTTATGAGTAATCAGTGGTCTTTCTATCCAGGGATCTTTACATGATGAAGTCATTCCTACGGCAAAGGAATTGACCCAGTCAGATGCTTATGGAAGTTTGTTTCTCCTCAAAAGTTGTCTACATTTAATTTTGGCCTTCTATAACTTAGTAAAAGGTGATATTCAAGAGGTGTCTATCTACGATTGGGTTATATTTTAGTTCAAAGGACCACATAGATATACAGAGCCCCCCAAGAAGATGTCAAAGGCACGTGCCACAAAGCCAAGGTTGAACCATAATCCGTCTGGACACATCGACATGAATTTTATTCCATGGACCGATGATGAAAATATGCCCTTTGTTGAGCTAGGCATGGAAGAGTCACTTAGAGATGAGACTAACTTGGCAGCCTTTCTCGCTTGTCAGCTATACAAATGTATGCTTCCAAACAAGAAGGTTTGTTATATGCATGCTAGCATTTTCGAAGCTGTAAGTTTGATGGCTCATAGTGAAAAATTCTCTCTGGCAGTCCCAGTCCTTGCAAGTATATATCGCGGCTGGGGAGATATTTCTACTTCTTCAAATATGGAAAATATAATTTTTCCTTTACACTATATATATGGATGGCTAGGAGAGTATTTTGGGACCCATCATTTTATGGATCACATATATCAAATCATATTCTTATGCAAGACTTTTGGTGAGAAAATGTCTAAATGGTTCAATTTAGTTGATGCTCAAAAATTATTTCAATAGGATGATGCCCATCGCCTCCATCACTTGGCACTATTACAAGGCAATGATTTACACATTATTGATGATGGTCAACTCTCAAATTCATGCATTGAGTTTATCATAAGTCTTTCCTCAAGCTATGTCACACTTAGATGTGATTCAAAATTTGCAGTGGAGTCCTATAGTCCTATGAGATTTAGTTAACAATTTGGCTTTTGTCAAGACATCCTTGGAGATCTTATGGAATTACCATATAATGGTATGTTGTCAACATTAGTGCAACTTTGGAATTCCTCTTTTCAACTTGGTACTTCTTCAAAAGTCAATATTTGACGTGGCCATTAGAAGGAGCTCAAATAATGACTCGTGAGTATGTAGATTGGTGGCCATCCCATAGGATAAATCCTTCAAAAGAAAGTTGGTGTAGCATTTTGAAAATTTCAAAGCAGGATCATACACCTATGTCATTTAACGGGGCTTCTGATCAATCGAAAGAAAATCCACATTCTTCTACCAAGCATAAAGTGAAGTCAAATGATATTTCGCAAGTCATCAAGACTTTATCCTAGTCCCAAACTCCAAAATCAAAATTGAGGCACCTCATACTAGGCTCAAAGATGACCACCATTACTTCAAAAGTTAACAACAATTCCCGCATGCTTACATTGTCATGTGGTTTTCATAAAGTTAGTACTTCTTCTAGTTCAATAAAGAATAAGGATTGTCACTGGAAACATCTAAAAAAAGAAGGCAAGGGAGCTAGACAACATTTGTTGCAATCTCGACACAATTGTGATTGACAATAACACTTTTGTCGATAAGGATCCAAGCTCTGCATCATTGTCTGATTTAGCAAAATAGATAGAGTCCAACTTTCTCTTTCTTTTCTTTCCTTTTTTTAAAATTTTTTTCCTATACCAAATCTTCTAGTGTCTGAGAAAATCTGATTGCTCTTTTTTTGTTTTATCTTTTTTAGCTGGACCTTCAAGATGTATGCAGCAGCGATCTTTGTGGTGATGTTATTACAGATATTGCCATGGGCTTTGCTAATGTTGGCAATGATCAGCCTGTTGTTATAGATGGAATATCTTCGCAACAAATAGTCTTACCTTTCACTTCTTTAAATATCAAGAAACCTCCCCAAACAAATGACACCGATATGACTGAAGTTAGTGCTGATGAATTCATACGTCAAAGTTGTTGCATCCTTCTTCATGGCCATTGCAGCCTAGCACTCCATCATTTGATCCACAAGAAACTATTTTTTGTGTCAAATTAACCTTTATTTCTGAGATGTGGAGTGATCATGTGGATGGATTACACAATTTTCCTTGGGTTCGTTAGATGGTTTTGCTGAACTAGAAACGAATATGGCTTCAACTCTTGATGAAATCAAATGGGTCAATATCATTGATACTTCTACATTGGACAATCTTATTGAGAATTAGTTGACATCATATGCAGAGTATGATGCTCTGAGACCATCAAAAATGACTAAAGAATCACATGAGAAGGCCCATCACCATGCACAAAAACATCTTGATGATGCAAGGTTGGAACATGAAAAGCTAGATGGATCCATAGGGAAGTTCCAAGTAAATTTTACAAATGTGGAGAAAGATCTAGCCGCCTTGACCTCCAAGAGAAATAAGACTATTACTTTCTTAGTAGACATCAAGAGAAACTGTCCAAAACTTAAGAGATCATCATCATGGTTGAGGGAGAGATTTATACCATTGAGGCGAACAACACGTTTTTTGATTATAAAGCAGAAAGATTATCCAAGCTAGAAGAGGCGGTTGACACAAGCCTAGTTTAGATCCATTAATGTATCATACTATGTGAATAGATTAATGTATCATGTTAGCTTAGAAGTTAACATGCTTGATTTTTCAGCTTTGCATGGTTGCAAAAGAAAATTCATAACTAGAAATTGGAGCGTCCAATTCAAGAAATTCTTTTTTTGTTGGAAATATAACTTCTGAAACATCAATCTTTCCAAAAATTGCAGAACTGTGATTTATTAATCAGTACAACTTTGTCTCAAAGTCAGCTTAGAAGTTGGCATGCTTGAGTTTTCAGCTTCACGCGCTTGCAGAAGAAAATTCATAACTCAAAATTGGAGCGTCCAAATCATGAAATCCTTTCTTTGTTGGAAAGATAACTTCTCAAACTTGAATCTCCCAAAATATAAAGCCTTGCGATTTATGGATTAGTATAGATTTACTTTCAAAGTTAGCTTAGAACCTGACATGCTTGATTTTCTTTTAATTTTGTGCCCCTACCAAAGAAAAATCATAATTTGGAGCTGGAAAGTCAAAATCATGAGATTCTTTTTTATTTGAAAGATCACTTCATAAACTTTAATCTCCTTAAAAATCAGAGCCTTGTGATTTACGAATTAGTATGGATTTGCCTCCAAAGTTAGCTTTTTAACTCTTGTGCGCCTATCGAAGAAAAATCATAACTCGGAGTTGGAGCTTAGAAATCATGAGATTTTTTTGTTGGAAAGATCATTTCATGAACTTTAATCTCTCTAAAAATTATAGCCTTGTGATTTATAAATTAGTATAGATTTTAATTTGAAGTCAGCTTAGAATCTACCAGAGCTTTATTCTTTAAATTTCGCGTGCCTACCGAAGAAAATCATAACTCGAAGCCGGAGCGTCAAAATCATAACATCTTTTTTGTTGTAAAGATCACTTCATGAACTTTAATTCCTTTAAAAATTAGAGCCTTGTGATTGACGGGTCAGTATAAATTTGCCTCCAAAGTTAGCTTAGAATTTGCCAGGCTTGATCTTTTTACTTTCGCGCTCCTACAGAAGAAAAATCATAACTTAGAGATAGAGAATCGAAATCATGAGATTCTTTTTTTGTTGGAAACATCACTTCACAAAATTTAATCTATTCAAAAATCAATTCCTTCTGATTTACGAATTAGTACAAATTTCTGTTCTAAGTAAGCTTAGAATCTGCCAAGCTCAATTTTTAAATTTCACATGCCAACAGAAGATAAATCATAATTCAGAACTGGAGCATTGAAATCATGACATTTTCTTTTTGTTGGAAATATCACTTCACTTACTTTAATCCACATAAAAATTACAGCCATAGGCCTTATGCATTTATCAGAGTACCCTTTTTTTTAAGTTAGCCATGCTTTTTAGCTTTGCATACACTCCTAAAAGAACTTAATTTATGCTTAGAGTTTTTTCACTCACTCATCACTTAAAATATTAATATGATGATCATATAACGACATGTACCTCTTTTTTTTAAAAAAAAAATTATGTGATTGATATAGAATAAAAAATATTCTAGGGTGCTTACATACCTCAACGAATAGGATCATGTCATATCATAGTTCAGAAGATGGGTAAATTTTTATTTTTTTGTCCTAATTTTCTCATAGGTTGCCTCTTTCATGATTTTCAACCTAGCGGAAATATTTTTTTGTTTGCTTTTTTATTTTGTGGTGCCGTACACATTTTATACTCTTGTGGGCCAGGAGTAGGATGTTGCTTTAAGGATTGTACTTCTTCAAGAACATTCCATTGATTGGACCAATCTGTATGCCATATGCGTCTACAAGCTTATAAGCTCCACTTGAATAAGCTTCTTGGAGGACATATAGACCATCCCATTTTGAGGTGAACTTGCTTCCCATTTGATGAGATGTCATGATTGGTGTTCTTACTGTAAGGACCTCATCACCAATGTGGAAGGACCTGAAGCATACATTTTTATTAAAAACACGAGAAGGACGAGGTTGATAACATTCAAGTCTTTGTTGTGCTTCCAACATCTTCTCATTGAGAGCTTCTAACTCTTTAAGGCATAGAAAAGCATTTTTCTCTTTAATGAGTCCTTCTTGGATAGTAAGACTCAATGATGGTATTTGGTATTTAAGTAGAAGGACAACTTTAGTTCTAAAAACAAGAGAGTATGGAGTTACTTGAGTTAGCGTGGGATGAGTCGTCCGATATACCCAAAGGGCTTCTTCCATCCTATTATGCCAATCTCTCTTACACTTTGAGATGAAATTCTATAATAAGTTGCATAAAGTCTCATTAAATCCTTTGGCCATTCCATTTGCAGCAGCATAATACGTGGACAAATTACGTTGCTTAAAGCCAAAAAATCATAGATCTTATCCATTAGTTTGTTGGTGTATAGCTTTCCATAATCTATTATTATATAACTAGGAATGCCAAAATGATAGATAATGTTCACCCTGATCAAATTTGCGACATTTTCATTATTTACTTTTTTGAGGACGACAATCTCAACCCATTTTGAAAATTTGAAATGAGCCCCAAAAGTGCCCAAAAATGTGACTCAGAATACCCAAAATTTTTAATTTTCATACATCTCAAATCCATTCATTATTTTAAAAATCCAACTTTATATTTGTGATCAGAAAGTCAAAATTAGGTGAAAAAGGGTCTTAACCCCGATTTAAGAGCGAAAGATTAGCAATTATAAATTTTTAAGTGACGAAGTCTAGTGAGGTTTACGCTTTCCCTCCACAACATGCCAAGGGAGAGATTTAGTTTAATTACTTCTCCGTGCCCTCTCTGCGATGCGAAGAGGTGTATTTTGCCTGGCAGTGTTTTTCTATGTAGTCTAAAATATTCTAAGTGTTTGGCCCAAGTTTTCCAAATGTGATTTTATCAATACTTAGCCAAACGTCACCATTGTATCATCCTAAATATTTTCCAATACTCCCCAAAACACTTAGCCATATTTTCATTCCATAATTCAAATCCCAAAACCCTCATCCGAAATTAAGGATTCTGTTCAAGCTTTAAGCCTCCATCTTCAATCTTCACCAAGAACTTCTCTAAAGCTAAGGTATATGGTGTTGAACCATTGGGTCCTTTAACCCATGGTGCCTAAGCCCCTTTTTTAGTAATCTTACATCATTTAAATACAATTTTACATGTGGGTCTTGTATATTGTGAAATTTACTGTACAGTAATTTTACTTCATGAAAGTATGGTTGTTTTAGCATTTTTTGGACTCTAAATCTTGTATCTAATGTTAGATTTGATGAGGGATTTTGATGTGAATATTTTGGGGGGTGTTACAAGGTGTTGATTGGTGGTTTTAGTAAAGATTTTCTTGCATGATTTCATCTCTATATTGCATGGTCTTTCACCCCTATTACATAGCCCTAAGGTGTTTGATAAAATGTTCGGTTATGTTTTCTTGAGGAATTAAATGTCCAAAGCATGAGATATGATATGAATGATGTTGTGATGATGCAATGAGCTTATATAAATTATATATATATTTTGTATAATGTGTTGATTAGACCATGACCGATCCTGGGGGTCTAGGATCTCGGATAACCATATGAGATGTAAGTACCTTGCCTCTAGGGTGTTCAGGTGTGAATGGCATCAACCATGTGAGAGTTATAGTACCTTGCTACAAGGGCGTCCAGGTGTGAATGACATCAACTATGTGAGGGGTGTAGTACATTGCTACTAGGGTGTCCAGTTTTGAATGATATTAACCATATGAGGGCTGTTGTACCTTGCCACCAGGGTATCAGGTGTGAACGGCACCTCCCAGCCATACTTGGGATTTTAGCTTGGTCTCTTCTACACATATGATATCTTATACGAACATGAGTTATTGAAAATATGTTTTACTTATACATTGATCATACATGTAACATTGTTGTACTATGTCTATTGTCTAATGTACGCATTTTGAGAATGATGTCTATTTATTATTGCATTGCACCCCACATACTAAGTACATTCAAACATACTAATGCATATTCTTGCCTACATGATATACCCATGTAGGGATCAACGCTCAAGTTGATCATCCTCCTTCTTTACGTGGCTAGTTTGTGCTATTCCAAGCTTATTAGTGAGTCCTCCATTTAGGTGACCTTAGCCTATAATTGATATTTTCTATATATTGAAACACTTTCTTATGTTCTATTTTGACCATGAGGGTGAGCCCAGTTATTTTGTCTTATCCTCCGCTCTATCTATATATTTAGATATGTTGGTTGGACAAGTTGTATAATTATGATATGAGCCATGACTCCTTGGTCCAAGCCCCTCATGCTACTACACTGGGAGCTAGGGTAAGAGACTTTATGAGGATGAATCCTCCAGTTTTCCATAGGTCCAAGATGGATAAAGATCCACAAGAGTTCATTGATGAGGTCTACAAGATATTAAATATCATGGTTGTTGCGCCAAATGAAAAGGCGAGTTGGCGGCATACAAACTCAAAGGGGGAGCGAAAATTTAGTATGATCAATTTAAGGGTAAGAAGGGGATTGGTGATATGGTGCTTTGGAGGAGTTCAAATTGGCCCTCCTTAATTAGTTTTTCCCTCTTGAGTTTAGGAAGGAAAATTTAGTTGAGTTTATGAACTTAAAACAAGGTGTCATGGGTGTGAGGGAGTATGCCCTCAAATTGAATGAACTTTCAAAGTATGCTCCTCACTTGGTGGCAAATCCTAGGTCGAGGATGAATAAGTTTACAATGGGGGTTTTCGACATGGTAAGTGAAGAATGCCTATATACTTTATTAATTAGTGATATCGACTTGTCTCGGTTGATGACTTATGCCAAGCAAATGGAGGAAGAAAAGTTGAGAAAAAAGAAGTGTAATGAGGTCAAGAGGGCCCATTTTGAAGGTGGGTTTCAAAAGGGTACTAGACATTATCAAGTCCAAGGGACTCCTCATGCTATTAATATTAGGTTTTCCAATGACTTCCTTAGGTCTCAAGGTGTGGGTGGAATGGCTCCTAATGATGTGTATCCTAGATATGGAAAGAGTCACAAGGGACCATGTTTGAAGCATTCCCATGCATGTTTTGAATGTGGGAAGCTTGGTCACAAGAGGGTGGATTGTCCGAAAAATCGTGGCAAGGTCCAAGGTGAAAATACGGTTGCATTGGGTAGAGGTGGTCCTCAAGATGGTGCCCCAAGGAACAACCAGTTTTAATCTCTATGTGGGAGGTAAGCGGTTGGTGAGGTCCCCAATGTTGTTAGTAGTATGTTGAAAATCTTTGACTTTGATGTGTACGCTTTGATTGATCCGGGTGCCATTCTTTCTTTTGTTCCTCTTATTGCTAAAAAGTTCCATGTTGTTCCCAATTTATTGCATAATACATATGAAGAGTCTACTCCTATTGGTGCCTATATTATTCCTAGAAAAGTTTATAGGAGTTGTCCTATTTGCATTTTGAATAAGTTGTTTCCTTGTCATCTTGTTAAACTAGACATGGTAGACTTTGATGTCATTCTTTGAATGGATTTGTTGCATGCCTACTATGCTTCTGTTGATTGTGGAACTCATAGGGTCAACTTTTAATTTCCAAATGAACCCATCATTGAGTGGGAAAGGTAAGATATGGAGGTCAAGGTAGATTCATCTTATGCATTAAAGTCCATAGGTTGATTTCCAAGAAATGTTTGTATCATCTAGTGAGGGTCAAAGCTGTGGAGTCAAAAGTCCCTTCTATCAAGTCATTCCCAGATGTATATGAGTTCCTAGATGTCTTCCCAAATTACCTTCCCGATGTCCCTCCCGACAGGGAAATATATTTTTCCATAGATCTCCTTCCGGACACTCAACTTATCTCTATTCCCCCTTATCATATGGACCTGACAGAGTTGAAGAAATTAAAGGAACAATTGAAATATTTGTTGGAAAAAGAAATTTATTAGACCTAGCCAATCACTTGGGGTTTACTGGTATTATTTGTAAAGAAGAAATATGGGTCACTTTGAATTTGAATTGACTACTGGAAACTCAATAGGGTCACTATAAAGAAAAGATATCCTCTTCCAAGAATTGATGACTTGTTTGACCAATTTTAAGGGACTAGGTTTTTCTTTAAGGTTGATCTTAGATCTGGGTACCATCAAGTGAGGGTGAGGGAGTGTGATATTCCCAAGATGGCCTTCCAGACCAGATATGGGAATTATGAGTTTGTTGTGATGTCGTTTGGGTTAACCAATGCACCGACCATCTTTATGGACCTAATTAATAGTGTCTTTAAACCCTATCTTGAGTTCTTTGTTGTGGTCTTCATTAATGATACATTAATCTATTCACATAGTAAGGAGGACAATATGGGCTATTTGAGGGTTATGTTGCAAAAATTAAGGGAGGAGAGATTGTATGCTAAATATAATAAGTGTGAATTTCGGTTGAAGGAGGTTGCATTCTTGGGTCATATGGTGTCAGGGGATGGCATTAAAGTGAATCCTAAGAATACCAATGTTATAAGAAATTGGCCTCGAGCATTAATCCCATAGGATACTAGAAGTTCCTTGGGATTTACGGGTTACAATAGAAGGTTTGTGAATGGGTTCTCCTCCATTGCTTCCCCAATGAAAAAATTGACTTAAAAGAGTGCTAAGTTTGAGTGGACCGATGTATGTGAGAAAAGCTTCCTAATATTGAATGATAGACTTGTGCCCACTTATATATTGTCACTACCAAATAGGCTTGAGGGTTTTGATGTGTATTGTGATGCATCTAGAGTTGGTTTGGGTTATGAGCTAATGCAAAATAGTAAGGCCATAGCCTATGCTTCTAGGGAACTCAAAGTGCATGAAAAGAACTCTCCTACCCATGATCTTGAATTAGCTACTGTGGTGGTTACATTAAACATTTGGCATTATTATTTGTATGGGATGCATGTTGATGTCTTCTGCGATCATAAGAGCCTTTAATATGTCTTTATACAAAAAGATCTCAACTTGAGATGAAGAAGGTTGCTAGAACTTCTCAATGATTATTACGTAAGTGTGAATTCATCTTGGTAAGGCAAATGTTGTGACAGATGCTTTGAGTCAGGTGTCTATGGGAAGCCAAGCTCATGTGGATGGTGGTGATAGGTAGACGGCTAAGGAGGTGCATAGATTGTCTAGATTGGGGGTTGAATATATGGGTAATGGTGTAGTTGTTGTTCATTATTCTAAATCTTTCTTGGTTTAGGAGGTGAGACCCAAACAAGATCTTGACTCCTCGTTGCTCGAACTGAAGGCCTTGGTGAAAGAGGGAAAAGTGGAGGTCTTCTCTCAAGGGGGAGATGTGGCCCTTAGTTACCAAGGTAGATTGTGTGTACCATTTGTTGATGGTTTGAGGGAGAGAATTTTTGATGAGACCCATAACTTTTCTTATTCTATCAACCCTGGTTGCACCAAAACGTATAGAGACTTGAGGGATGTGCATTGTTAGGGAGGCATGAAGAGGGACATTGCTATATTTATTTACAATTGCCATAGTGTCAACAAGTCAAATCCAAACATCAAAGGACAAGTGGCCTAACCTAAGACATAGAGATTACTACTTAGAAGTGGGAGGTAACTAATATGGATTTTTTGGTTTGGTTGCTCAATACTATAAATGAGGCACTGGGGTATGTTGTTGTTGTTGTTGTTGTTGCTCAATACTATAAATGATTTCGACTTTACATGGGTGGTGGTTGATAGGATGACGAAATTGGCTCACTTTCTACTGGTCAAGACTATATATTAGGCTGAAGAGTATGCAAGGTTGTACATCCATAAGATAGTGAGGTTACATGGGGTACTTCACATTTTTGGAGATCTTTTCAAAGGGGTCTTGGTACCAAAGTTCACCTTAGTACGACCTTCCACCCTCAGATGGATAGCCAACCTAAAAAGACAATTCAAACACTTGAGGATATGCTTAGGGATTGTATTTTTGAGATTAAAGGTAGTTGGGATAACCACTTGCCATTGATTTCGTTTGCCTACAATAATAGCTATCACACTAGCATCGGTATGGCTCCTTTTGAGGATCTTTATGGAAGACGATGTAGATCATCGGTGGGCTGGTTTGAGGTTGGAGAGGTGGATCTGTTGGGGCTGAATCTTCTTATGTAGGCTCTTTAGAAGGTTAAATATGATTAGGGAATGGTTGAGAATAGAAGAAAGTCGTCAAAAATCCTATGCTAATATAAGAAAAAGAGACCTAGAATTCCAAGTGGGTGATTGGGTCTATTTTAAAGTTTCTGCAATGAAAAGGTGTGGTCCATTTTGGTAAAAAAGGGAAGTTGAGTCCAAGGTATATTGGTCCTTACGAGGTGATAGAGAGGATTGGCAAGGTAGCATATGAGGTGAAGTTGCCTAGTGAAATGAATTTGGTTCATCCAGTATTCCATGTTCTATGTAGATGAAGTGTGTTGGTGGTCCTAATGCTATTGTGCCTCTTGATGTTGTTGGAGTTTTTGAGGATAACATAACTTGTGAGGAGGTTCCGGTTCAAATCTTTGATAGGTAGGTAAAAAGATTGAGGAACAAAGAGGTGGCATCAGTTAAAGTCCTTTGGAGGAACCAAGAAGTTGAAAGTGCTACATGGGAGGTCGAACTGGACATACAAAAGTTGTATCCTCATCTTTTTCACTCCACTCAAGCCTAAGGTACTAGCCTAAGTCCCATATGTGATACCAAGTCTTACGTTCTTGCCCTTATGTCATTCATATGCATTCATGTTTAAGTAGTATGTTGAGAATTTGAAAATGGTTTTTTACATGTTATGTTGTATTCTTGTTGGGGATGATTTGTGCATGATAACTCTTATCTTATACGTCTCTTTTACATTCGGGGATGAATATTCCAAAGGGGGGAGATATTGAAACGACCCCCCAAAGTGCCCAAAAATGTGACTCGGAATGCCTGAACCGTTCATTATTTTTAAAATTTGACTTCATATTTATGTTGGGGGTTAAAATTAGGTGAAAAAGGGTCTTACCCGATTTAGCAATTATAAATTTTTTAGGTGATGAATTCAAGTGAAGTTTACACGTTCCCTCCACGACCCGCCAAGGGCACGCTTTAGTGTAATTACTTCTCCGCATCATCATCGAGATATGGAGAGGTATATTTTACCTGGCAGTGTTTTCCTGTGCGGTCCAAAATATTCCAAGTATTGGGCCAAAGTTTGCCAAATGTTTTTTTATTTATACTTAAGCTAATTTCATCCTTATATCAACCTAAACATTTTCAATACTCCCTAAAATGCTTAGCCATATTTTTACTCCAAAATTGAAGTCCCAAAACCGTCATCTTGAATTAAGGATTCTTTTCAACCTTTAAGCCTCCATCTTCAATCTTCACCAACAACTTCTCCAAAGCTAAGGTATGTGGTGTTGAATAATTGGGTCCTTTCACCCATGGTACCTAAGCACCTTTTTCGCTAATATTGCATGATTTGTAGTCTATTTTACATATGGGCCTTGTATATTGAGAAATTTACTACATAGTGATTTTAGTTCGTGATAGTATGGTTGTTTTAGAACATTTTAAGCTCTAAATCTTTGATCTAATTTTGGATTTGATGAGGGATTTTGATGTGAATGTCTTGGGGAAGTTGCAAGGTGTTGATTGATAGTTTTACTAAATATTCTCTTTAATGATTTCATATCTAAATTGCATGGTCTTTCACCCTCATTACACCCCCCAACATGTTTGATAAAATGCCAGGTTATGTTTTCTTGAGGAATTGAAGGTCCAAAGTATGAGATATGATATGATTGACGTTATGATAATGAAATGAGCTTATGTACATGATATATATGTTCTATATTATATTGTATTAGACCATGCCTGATCCAGGGAGAGGGGTATAGGATCCCGGATAACCATGTGAGGGGTAAGTACCTTGCCACCAAGGTATCCAGGTGTGAATGGCATCAACCATGTGAGGGGTGTAGTACCTTGCCACTAGGGGATCCAAGTGTTAATGGAATCAACCATGTGAGGGATGTAGTATCTTGCCCCCAGGATGTCCAGGTGGGAATGGCACCTCCCAACCATAGTTGGGATTCTAGCTTGGTCTCTTCTACACATATGATATCTTATATGAGCATGAGTTATTGAAAGCATGTTTTATGTATGTATTGATCATACATGCCATATTGCTATACTATGCCTATTGTCTAATGTATGCATTTTGAGTATGATGTCTATCTATTATTGCATTGCATCCCACATACTTAGTACATTCAAATGTACTAACGCATACTCTTTCCTACATGATGTCACCATTTACAGACTGGCGCTCAAGTTAATCATTCTACTCCTCCATGTGGCTAGTCGGTGCTATTCCAATCTTGTTGGTGATTCCTCCAATTTAGGGACCTTAGCCTATTATTGTTGTTATCTATGTGTTGAAAAACTTTCTTATGTTCTATTTTTACAATAAGGGTGAGCTCAGTTACTTTGTCTTAGCCCCTGCTCTATCTATGTATTTAGAGGTGTTGGTTGGACAAGTTGTGTAATTATGATATAAGCTATGACTCCTTGTCATTGATGTTGATATTTTTGCATGCTATCCCTTAGCCCCTTTGGCCCTTATGCTTTTTTTTATGTCTTTTACAAGCTTCCGCGACCAATGATGTGTGATAGTAAGTTGAGAGGCTTGATTAGGGTTCCTTCGGGTTCCTCATTCACCATGTCACGTCTAGGCCCTAGGCTTAGGTCGTGACAAAAGTAATATGTCACTGCCAAGATGTACGGGTGGCCTCCAGAATATTTTGGAAGTGGTCCAATTACATCTATTCCCCAAGCATGAAATGGCCAATATGCAACTTTTGGATGTAGTACTTTAGCAGGCTGGTGCACAAAATTTGTATGAAGTTGACATGCCTGACATCTTCGAGCATAATATAATCAATCTTTCACCATTGTTGGCCAATAATATCCCATTCTTTTTATGTGAAAGTTTAATTTTTGCACAGATTTATATGATCTGCAAATTCCAGAATGTGCTTCTTGTATGGCCTAAGTTGCTTCTTCATCTCCCAAACAACGTAAAAGTACTCTCTTGAATGATCTTCGATACAAAGTATTTTTTGTAGTTAGGAAATCAAGAAGCACGATAATGAATTTCGACCTTTCCTTCTGGATCTTCTGTAAGTATATTGTAGCATAAGTAATTAATAATATCTTTTATCCAATCGACTTTCTCAGCCTCAAAAATGGCTACAAGATATTTGATGTTCCTCTCTTCACCCTCATTTTCATCCTCCTGTAGTGGTACTATTCATTTTTAACAAATAGTGATTTGTGCTTGGTTGAGCAAGGTCAATGTTGAAGCTAAAGTATCTAAGGCATCAACCTTCTTATTTTCTTTTCTTGGAACATGTTGAAAAGTCACATCTCTGAGCCACCCAATCAACTTCTACGCATAATTATAATAGAACTACAACTCCGACTTCTTGACTTCATAGTTACCCAATAATTAACTAATCACCAATTTAAAGTCCCCCAAAATATGCAATTGCAATTGGATCATATCGGCCACCATTTTAAGCCCAAGTATCAATGCTTGATATTCTGCAACATTATTGTAGAAACTTTGCATCAAGGTGAAGGAATAAGACAAGATCTCCTCTTATGGAGTGGCGAATATCACCCCAGCACCAGCCCCTCTGCGATGTGAGTCCCCATCAAAATAGATTTTATAGGGTGGTTGAATATCAACTACCATTGCATGTTTATATGGTAATTCATCACTTAGCTCCCAATTATTGGGTATTGGATGGGCTGTTAAGAAGTCCTCCAATGCTTACCCTTTCACAACCTTTTTAGGAACGTATACAATCTCAAACTGTTGAAATTGGAGGTACTATCTTGCTAGTAGATCATTGAGGATAGGTTTTGACATAAAAAATTTAATGGAATTTGCTTTAGAAATGAGATAGATGATGTGAGCTTGAAAGTAGTGTTTCTTCTTCTGAATTGACAAAAACTAGGGCCAAACATAACTTTTCGATTGGCGAGTACTCCAACTCATTTGGCATCATCATCCTACTTAAGTAGTAAAGAGCATTTTCCTTCCCTTCATCATTTTCTTGGGCTAGAAGTGCCCCCGTTGATATTTCTTGAGCTGATATGTATAGTATTAATGGTTTTCCAGGAACAATAGATGCTAAAATTGGTGCTCTTGTCAAATAAAACTTGATACTCTTGAAGGCAATGCTGCAAGAATGGTCCCACTCAAAATGGGTTCCCTTTTTCATAAGGTGACTAAATAGTTGGCACTTCCCTGCCAGATTTCATATGAACCTTCTGAGATATGCTATCTTCCCTTGAAGGCTCTTTAATTCATGGACATTTCTTGGCTCCACTATCTTCAGACTAACATCTATTTTGACTTGATCAATTTCTATACCCCGATGTCATACGAAGAAGCCAAGGAATTTTACAGAGGTAACTCTAAATGCACATTTCAAAGGGTTCATCCTAAGCTGACATCTTCACAGTGGATCAACTACCATTCTCAAGGCATACAAATGATCGTCCTTTTTTATTCACTTCACCACCAAATTATCAATGGAACGTTCAGCATTTTTGTGAAGAATGTTATCAAAATTGTTTTGGATAGCTCTTTGGTATGTTGCTCCATCATTCTTCAAGCCAAATGACATCACTTTGTAGCAATAAATACACTTAGGTGTGCGAAATGTCATACGCCCCTCATCCTTTGGTGACATGTGGATCTAATTACAGCCGAATGAACCATCCATAAAAGATATTGTCTCATACCTTGTAGTGGCATCAATCATATGATTTGGGATAGGCAGTGGATATTTATCTTTGCAACATGCATTATTAAGATCCCTAAAGTCAACACAAACTCGAATTTCTCCATTTTTCTTCCTTCCTAGGAAGATACTTAAGATCCATTTATGATACTTAACATCAAAAATAAAGCCAGCTTCAATAATCTTGGTAGACTCAACTTCAATTAGAGGAATCAATTTAAGCCTAAAGAATTTTTGTTCTTGCTTGACAAGACGTGCACCTTTTTCACAGCAAAATGATGGACCGCTAACTTTGGATCTAACCCAGATATTTCTTTGTAACTCCAGGCGAATACATCTTTGTTATTTTTGAGTAAGTCAACATAGGCCTTCTCTTCATCACAATCAAGTAAATCATTCATAAAGGTAGGTCTTGGATCTTCATCAGTGCCAAGGTTGACTTCTTTTAGCACATCAACCATTGCCTTCACTTCTTCTTCAAGTTCAGGTGGCGTATCCTTAGCAACTTTATCTTCTTGAGGTCTTCTATCACTAAACGATATATGGTAACACCATGAGGTATCCTCCAAGTCTTCATCAACTTCACTTCGACTCAAATTACACCTTCTATCTTATGTAGTAATGTGATATGAAAAACCAACACTTTCCTCACCTTTGTCATGTTGCTTGTTGTAAACCATAACATGCGATTTTGCTTTTCGTACTCCTCGACACAAAACCATAACTTTCATTTGTTGCCTCATTCTAGAAGGGATCAGACTTTGAAAATCCTTAGGAGTATTTTTGGATTTAGGTAAAGTAGAAGCTTTAATGCACCTATAGTTTCTCCAAAGCTTATTTTTCTTCTTTAATGGCCATAAACTCTCAAATATGAAAATTCTCATAGTTGAGTTTCCAAGTCAGTCAAAGACAGAAAGCCTTTTATTATAAGGAATGTGTTTATCATCTACAGTGATATAGTTATTGCTATCCCTATTAATGAAAATGCGGACCGGTGAAGGTCGTTCGTATCCTAAACCTTTACATTATTGCCACATAATGGGTTTTGATGGAAGCTTCCCTAATTTTGAAAGTTCATTAGGATCATACCCAACCCCTGCCAAAAATCAATAAGCACTAGGGTCGAAGCCTTCATCTATGCGCTTCATTGAGAGTGCCTCGTTTGTAATAATTTAGGAGCCACAAACTTTTCAAACAATTTTGTGGATGACTTTATCACATCCATTTGTTTAATAAGAAGGGTCAATCCATCTAGTACATCTCTATATGATTTGAGAGAGCATTTCACTTTCCTTGGCCTTTAGTGTGTAACAGAGAATAGGTGTCAATGATTTACTTGAAGAAGTACCATTTACTTTAGGTACCTTGTCTAGATTGTTGAGCTTTGACTCTCCACTATTTTTTGATCTTGTCAACATGTACCTCAGCCTTCTTATTTATGTGTTCAACTTCTTTGGTTGCAACACCATCATATTTTATGGCATATTTATTCAAGTAAAACTTTGCATTGGCAGAGTTTGTTTCATATTCACTGAAGGGATTATCATCCGCAACAATCCTCTTTATGACTCCATCCTCATATTGCTTCAGACATTGGTTGTAGGTAGATAGAACCACTTTGTTCTGATGTACCCAAGTCCTTCTGGGTAAGATGTTATATGAAGTCTTCGCATCAATTACATGTATCCACACTTGATTGCAACTCTCCAATAGCACGGTACACTTTGTCAGCCCCTATGGCCCTTTGTCCCCCTTGGTTAAATCCTTGGATCATTAAGCGACTTTCAGTATAATCAGCTGTTGAGATCCTACGTTCCTTTATTGTGCAAATTGGAAGGATATTGACCCTAGAGCTTCTGTCTACTAGGATTCTATTTATTGTCTGCTTACACACAAAACAAATAATGAACAAAAGGTGATTTAAAAAGAATGTGTGTCACCAAGTAAAAGATCATCATCGGAGAATTCAATTTTAGCCATGTATACATCCTCGGTCTCAAAAGTTAACTTTAGAAGGACTTTAGGTAATGGATATTACAAAGTTACAGTTTTTGCGTCATTCTTGTCAATATTATAGCGTAAAGCTTTTGCACCATCACATGTGGACTTAGTGTGGAACTAACTTGGTGGATAATCTCCAAATGTAATCGGTCGACGCAATTCCTGGTATTGATGCACCTTCATTTTCTCCTCCTTTGAGCGCACAATCAACATTTTTCTTTGGGGTCTCATCACCATCTTTCCCCTGACGTATTTCTTAGTCGACTCCTTATGTGAACTTGCTTTATGATGTCTATGATAAGTCACAAGAGTCTATCCATAATCATCATGATGATATTCCTAGTCTCCATCTTTTTTTGCTGATTCTCCTCCTATGGAAGCCACACTGCTTACTGTGAAAAGAGGCCACAACCCAATGACATGAATGGGATCAAAATCTCCAAACTTAATCACTCTTATTGGATGCATATTTGGGACAACGTTCTCTTCTACAAAATTGCAGATCATGACTTGATTTGAACTTGATTTCTCGTCTTTAATTTCAATCTTTCCTTCATGAGCTAAGTCCATGATTTTATCCCTGAAGATAAAGCATTTCTTAATAGGATGCCCAACTAATCTCGATGGTACTTGTAATAGTTCAGATCATCACTCCTTGCTTCATTCGAACATTTCATCTCTGATAACTCAAAGATTTTTTTCTCAAGTAGTTCATCAAAGATTGCAGTGACATCTGAGTCAAGAAATGGATAACTCTTCTATTGCATTTCCTTTAACTTAATTAGTCTTATCTTCTAGAGAAGTTGTCTTTACTCTGTGCTTACTGCTTACCTTTTTGGTGAACATCAGAGGAGAAGCATTGACACTCATGGACTCTTTATTTTTAGCCTTAGGCAAGTATCTTTCCACTTTCTTAAACTCTTTCTTATCTTTGCCTTTGCGGAGTTCTTGGGTGAATGGCCTTTCAGTTCCGACTAATGCCATGCTTATCTCCATATCATGATCATGAGTAGCCAATTCTCCAAATGTTCTAGGCTTTTATACCTTAAGAAACATAGCAAAGATCCAAATGCAATCCATATATAGATATCTCTATACCCAAAGCTTTGCTGAGTCTATCTTTATAGTTTAGACTTGCATGCTCCATTGATTGATGGATTTAAAAATTAGTTCTTCATTTCGTTGACATTTGTTCATAAGTTCCACCATGCTTATGGTATATCTCATGCTATAGAAGTGGTTGAGCAATTCTTGTTCCATTTGCTCCTAATTTTCAATCGAACCAAGCTCGAGGTCTATGTACTAATCAAAAGAATTTCCATTAAGGGAACAAATAAATTGTTTAACGAGGTATTACTCGTATATCCTAGCATTATTGCATGTCTTAACAAAGTGAGCCACATGTTTTTTGGGGACTTCCTTTACCATAAAACTGCTAAAATTTTAGGGGTTGATAACTAGTAGGCATCTTCAAGTTATCAATCCTTGCAGAGTATTGTTTTGCATATGTGAGAGAAGATCTTATGGCAACCTAATACTTTTCCTTAATGGTCCCATGATAAATTCATTGATTTGGTCAATCGGGATTGTTCTTTCAAATGAAACATCGATCTCCTTACCATGTTCCACTTGCTTTGCGGGATGATCCATTGTCACTTGTATTTGAGGATGCTTTCTTGGTGCATGACTGGATTCTTCATCCATCATGCCTTCCACCCTATCAGTTAACTTGACAATTTGATCATCTTGATCTTGAACATATTTGGTCAAACCGTTAATAGCTCTTGTCAAGCTTGCAAGTTGTTCCTCTATGGATGAAACATTAGTCACCATCACATTCATCGCCATTGTAGATGATGGAGAATAACATCTATTTTCCCAAACATAGGATACAAATATGTTATGCAGCACAGATTCAATGTCCAAAACATCACCATTGGTAAAAGCAAAGGAGTTTTTGGAGTTAGGTAAGCTCAATGGAGCGAGAGCCTTTTCAACTATTTTGGTAATATCATTGCCTTCTTATGCAGGTTTGTAGGAGATGGACTAAAGATAGAAGCAGATTCAAATTTTGTAGTCACCTTTGAGGCTTCTTATCCTAGAAGTTTGGCTTGGTTCCTCGTGATGGGCCATATTCTTCCCACAAAAACATCATGGATATACTCTACAACAATAGAGAATTTGGATCCAATGGCTTTTACAGATGCGGATTTTGAGTTGACCTTTTCGAAAGATGTTTCAACTCAAGACGTTACATTGTTCTTGAATAAATGAAACACTTGCGGCTTAGTACTTGGAGATGAATTTTATATATCCAGAAGACTTGAAGATCACTACTAAGAGTAAGGATTCTCTAAGTATTTTTTTTTTGTGTCCTTTGTTCTTATGAAGACTCCTTTATATAGGTGTGAGCTAGGGTTTTAGGGGTACTTTTGTCCAAGTATTTTAAGGGATTTGTACCTTTGTCTTGAATAGTATGAGTTAGGCTCATGTTGTGGAATTAATGGACTAGCCCAAATGTAATTTTGCTTTGTGTAAGTCATATACCTCTTTAACCAATAATTTGACTTGGTTAATGTATCATGAATTTAAGATTTAATTCATATATGCTATGAATTTCATCAACAAAACTTCATTGTCTACGGAGACACGAGTTTATGTTTCAATGTTTGGAAACTATTTTCAAACTTATCAGATTACACAAATTTGGCTTTTTTTTTGAGTCAACTTTGTCATGGAAGAAGTAAGAGAACCCATTGACAAACCTCCGATAGTAATCTGCTAAGCCTAAGAAGCTCCTAATATCCAGATGAGTTCAATGGTCTAGGTCAATTTCTAATCATATCTATCTTTTTCGGATCCACCTTAATACTATCCCTCGACACCACATGGCCTAGGAAGGCAACCACTTTTAACTAAAATTCACACTTCTCATATTTAGTATACAATCTGTCTTCCCTCAGTCTTTGTAGCACTACCCTCAAATGACCCATACACTCCTACTTATTATGTGATTAGATCAAAATATCATCAATGAACACCAGAACAAATGAATCAAGGTAGGGTTTGAAGACCCTATTCCTAAGATGCTTAAAGATGGTCGGTGCTTTGGTCAACCCAACAAACATCACAACAAACTCAAAATGCCCCTACCTAATTCGGAAGGCCATCTTAGGAATATCACACTCCGTTACCTTCACTTGATAGTACTTGGACCGAAGATCATTTTTAAAGAAGTGGTTGAAATTGGTCAAACAAATCATCAATTCTTTGAAGAGGATACCTATACTTGATGATGACCCTAAATAGTTACCAGTAGACAATATACATTCTAAGAGACCCATCCTTCTTCTTCATAAAAAAAACCAGTGCAGCCTAAGGTGATTGACTAGGCTCAATGAATCCCTTCTCCAACAAGTCCCTCAAATGCTCCTTTAACTCCACCGGGGCCATAAAGTAAGGGAGAATAGAAATGGGTTGAGTATTGGGGAGGTATTTACCAAAATCTATTTCCCATTTGTGAGGAATACCAGGAAGGTCATTTAGAAAGACATCAAGAAACTTATTTACAATCAAAACCGACTCTGTAGGAAGGACTTTAGACTACACATCCCTAACTCTCACAAGATGATAAAGACACCCCTTAGAGATTAACTTACGAGCTTTAATGCAAGAGATAAACCTACCTTTGACCATAACATTATGACTCTCCCACTCAAGAACGGGTTCATTTGGAAATTAGAACTTGACCCTATGGGTTTTACAATTAATAGAGGCATAGTATGTGTGCAACCAATCCATCAAAAAAATGACATCAAAATCAACCATATCCAACTCAATAAGATCACATGGCAATATTTTATGAATGATGAAAATGGGACAATTTCTATATACTTTTGTACCAACAATAGAGGCACCGATAAGAGTAGACACTTCATATGACTCGCACTACTATTTGGGGTCAGAATAAAACTTATTGACAGTAAAAAGTGTAAAAAAAGAAAAATGGCACCTAGATCAATCAATGCATACATAGTAAAATCAAAGAATTTAACATACCAGTAACAACGTCGGGCATCTCACAACCCCTTGCCTTCCATGTTAAGCATAAAACCGATTATGCTTTGGGGCACCACCTTGTTGACCACCCCTTCCCAAAAGAACCACATTTGCACCTTGTAGATGGACCTCCTTACGATTGTTGCTGTTACGAGGACATTTAACCTTTTTGTGACCAACTTCTCTGCACCCACAACATGTATTAATGTCTAAATTGGTACCTATGGCCCTTACCACATATTGGCCATGTATTATTAGGGAGCACACCACCAACACCTTGGGACCTTGGGAAATCATTGCCAAATCCCCTAAGGAGCATTTGAAAACCCTTGGCCTTGATGGAATTGGCCACCCTTTCGAATTTGGCACCTACCCTCAAAGCAAGCCCTCTTGGCCTCATTAACCCTCCTTTTTATTAACTTTTCTTCCTCTATTTTCTTAGAATAGGTCATTATACAAGACAAGTCCATGTCACTAATCTACATAGCGTACAGTCATTCCTCACCACAAAAATTGGAAACATGAATCATAAATTTATTCATTCTAGACCTTGGGTCGTCCACCAAGTGAGGAACATACTTAGAGAGTTTATTGAGATTGAGGACATACTCCCTCACACTCAAAGACCGTTGTCACAAATTTATAAATTCTACCAATTTGGCTTTCCTAAGCTCAAGAGGGAAGAACCAATTAGGACAATCCACCTTGAACTCTTCCCATAACACCACATCGTTCATTCCCTTCTCCTCCTTCAATTGATTAAATCATATTTATGCCATCACTTAAGTTGGTAAGGTTATAACACCGCCTTCTCCTCCGATCTAACACACATAATAGCCAAAACCTTGTAGATCTCATCAATGAACTCTTGAGGATCCTCATGCACCTTTGACCCATAGAATTCTTGGGGATTCATCCTCGTGAATTCTCTTACCCAAGATATCGATGTAGGAGCATGAGGGCCTTATATCCCTAGAATGGCTTGTTTAGACACAACTTGTGCAAGTAAAGCGAGAGCATCTCGGAGCTCACCATGAGCTGGTTGTTCCTCTGGAGTTTGGTCCCTTCTTCTTCTTGTGTTAGGAATCTTCTAGCATAGCAAAGAATAGTTGTTAGGGGGAAAAACCTTATTTAAACTTGATACCACAACTTAGAACTTGAAGAAAGGAAATATTTCCTAAAATGCCTCATAGCCTCCAACTCATAGTTGTGGTGCACAACATAACCATGAATAAGACTCTAATCAATGTTGTCTATTGGACTCCGAGAATCACATAACCTAGTGCTCTGATATTGTGTTTATCACAACCCAAGCCTAGGGCTTAGACGAGACACGATCCATGGGGATCCCAAAGGGACCCAAAGAAAGCCTCTTATTATATCATTACATATCGTTGGTCATGGAAGCAATAAAGTCTAACAAGAAGTAGTAAATAGGGACAAGCGGTGCTAAGGGACAACTTTCATATCATAATATCAAGAGTCAAGAGAGACTCAAAGCTCATAGAATTTTACATAACAGGTCCAATAACACCTCTAAAACTTAGATGCTTAGTGGGGGCTAAGACAAGCTACTGAACTTACCTTTATAGTCAATATAAACATGAAATAAAAATAGTCCTAGAACATAGTTTGAGATCATAAACATCGTCCTCAAAATAGATGACTCATAAAGAGCTTAAGATAAGTCATCCTAGCCACCAGGAGGAGGAGGATCAAGTGGGGCTCCGATTTCTATATGGTAACATCATGTAGGCATAGAATATGCATCAGTACATTTGAATATAATAAGTTTATAGGACATAATGCAACAAGAGATAAGAGTCATAACCTAAACGCATAATAGTAGGCAATGGATAACATATTAGCAATATGGCATGTATTATCAATGCTTAAGTACAATATCCTTACATAGAATATAATACAAGGTGTAAGAAGAGACCGACTTTACAAAATGCATAGTCTACAAAGGTACAAACCCAATTGGTTGGTTGGTGGATCAAAGCACCCTTCCACCGTTTGTGATTGAGGAACAAACCTCTCATCTCAGTTACCAAGGTATGAACCCCTTGATTTATTGGTTGATACTCATACTCTACCACCCCTGCTGATTAAGGTACTAACCCCTCAACTCGGTTACCAAGGCATAACCCATTGGTTAGTATCAAGTCACAAACCCCTCAATATGGTTACCCGAGCTCTTAACCCCTCAGGCAATGCATGGTTACTTACCAACACTATATAGGAGAATGTCATATACAAATATTCATTTTATTATGATAAATAAATTCAACTCACAAGACATACATTGGACCTTAAATTCCTCTAAAATACATTAACATACATTTTATGAAATAGTTGGCGGGTGTGTAGTGCTAGTGTAAAATCATGCAATTCAATAGTGTAATAATGCTAGAGAATTCAGTGTAAAACCATCAAATAGATACTTGGTAACACCCTCAAGAAATATACATCAAAACCCTTCATCAAATCTCATAATGGATCTTAGATTCATAGCTTAAAACATGCTAAAACAATAATAACTTTATGAAACCCCAACATAGTGTACAGGGAAATTCATAATAATTAAGACCTATGAGTAAACTAACTCTAAATCATGCAATTTTAGGAAACGAAAGCTTGGACATTATAGGTTAAAGTAACCCATGAAAGAAACCCAAATACCTTGACTTTGGAGAATATCTTGATGAATATTTGAGATGGAGACCTGAAGCTTCATTGAGAACCTTAGAATCTAGATAAGTTTTGGGACTTCAAATGGAGATGAAATATTGTCCAAGTATTTGACATAGTATTTGGGAATGTATTGAATGATATGAGGGTGAAATAAGGCTAAGTATATGTATTTTCATCCATGGGAACACTTAGGCTGAAGACCCAAATGCCTTAGACATCATCTCTAGAAATCACATTTCTGCGATTTCAAATTTTGCTGTGGTTGTTCTTAAAAATTGGTTGGACCCCTACCAACTCAATTTGACCCCCTGAACAATAATATGAAGTTGAATTTTTAAAATCACACATGGATTTTGACATATATGGAAACTACAATTCCGGACACTTTCAAGGCACATTTTCAGGCAATTTTGGGGGTCATTTCAATATCTTCCCCTTGGAAAAATTCATCCCCAAATGTTAAAGAAACATATATGAGAAGAGTAATCACGAAAAAATTAGCCCCAACAAGAATGCAACAACATACTAAAAACACCATTTTCAAAATTCCAACATAAGTGAAAAATCATCATGAACTTTGTCAACATAGATATGCATGCATACAATTGTCTTACGGGCTGGAACATAAAACATTAAATCACATAGAAGACTTAGAGTTAGTACCTTAGACTTGAGTACCATGGAAAATATTGGGGTATCTCTTTTGCATATCCACTTTGGCCTCCCATGTAGCACTTTCAACTTTTTGATTCCTCCAACGGACCTTAACAGAAACAACATCCTTATACCTCAACCTCTTCACAAGCCTATATAAGATCTCTACTAGAACTTCTTCATATGTAGAGTTGCCTTCAACTACCCCAACAACATAAAGAGGCATAATGGCATTAGGATCACCTACACACTTCCTCACTATAGACACATGAAAGATCAGATAAACCAATTCCATTTAGTAGACAAATCCAACTCGTAGGACACATTATCAATCCTGCTCATCACCCTATAAGGACCCACATATATAAGGATTAACTTGCCCTTCTTACCAAAATGAACCATGCCCTTCATGAGTGACATCTTCAAATAGATCCAATCATCAAGCTTAAACTCAAGCTCTCCCCTTCTTACATTGGCATAAGACTTTTGGTGGAGTTGGGCTGTTTTCAACCTTTCTCTAATCGTCCTTACCTTCTCCATAGCATTAGTAACTAGATACAAACCCAAAAATCTACCTCTCTATCCTCAAACCAACCAACTAGTAATCTACAACATCTACCATATAGAGCCTCAAAAGGAGCCACACCAATGCTTGAATGATAGCTATTTGTTATAGACTTAGACTTATGCTAAGACTTCCGTACGACGCTAGTCAGTTTGCCTGTGATTCTTGCCCAAATTTGCAAACACTAGCAAGCCTTTAAACTTTGGATCGCTAAGGGAACGCTAGATTAAGAAGACAAAGAGCTTTTAAGAAGGAAAGATTTGTTATTACTTGGGAAAGATTTACAAGATTTGTTGCTTCATGAATTTCTTGGTTGATGTCAAATGATAAGCCTATGAGGGGTATTTATACTAATCCCCCTTTCTAATGGACTATTAGAATCAACTTCATCCAACGGTTGACAATGCAAGCCTAGAACCTTCCTATGAAATATCTAAGATATTTATAAGTAGATATCTAAGATATTTAGGAACCTTGGCTGCCCAAGACCGTCCTACATCTTTCTAGAATATTTTGGGACTCTCTAGTGTGGTCTTCAATTTTCTGCACCATTCTATTGAGTTCCGGGGCCTTCTGGAGCATGTCGGGCTCGTTTTCTGCACTGTTTTGGGCAAAAATAGAGGTGGGTCATGACACACTCCCCCACCTCATTTTCCAATGAGCCCAGTGCAATGATGTTGTAGGAACTTCCTATCCTCCACCTTTAGACTGCTGCATCTTCTTACGTCATCCCTTTGTGGCCTTTCCTGGAGTTTGCTCCTCTTTCATGCCCGAATCGTAATGCTGCAAGTGGCCGTCCTTCTGCATCCTCAGCTTTCTTCATTGTTTCCTCTTCTATCATCTCCCCTTCTTCTTAGGCGTGGAATGTAGCAATGACTGCTTATCCTAGAACCACTCCACAAGCTGCATGGTCAACAGCTGCGCTAATCCCCTTGACTTGGGCTTCTCTTCTAAGGGTACCATGCAGGGGCATTCCTTCTTAAAAATTACAAGTTGTTTTAGGTAGGGAATAATACCTGCAGGGCACTCTTAGAAAAATACCTATCCAAGGATGATGTCAAAGATATCAACTGGAGCGACATGGAAGTTGGTCTTACCATGCCACTTTCCCAAAACTATATCGACTCCTCGAGCAACGTCACATACTGGAGTCGTTGGCGCATTGACTGTCTTAAGCTGCATATCACTTGGGCTATATTTTAGTCCCAACTTGGTTGCCGCAGACTTAGTCACGATGTTAACCTCTGCACCAGTGTCGACCATGGCACGAGCGGGTCACCCATTGATCATTATGTCCATGTATTGTGTGTTGCCCTCCTTCGGCTTTCCTATCTGCTACATGACTGCTTTGCATAGCCCAATCACGCCCAACTGCACTTTATATGAATCTTCCCCTAATTCAGATGCCTTCTCCTATGCCTTCGACTCCTTCCGTTCTTGCCATATGGCACTAAGGTTCTTCAGTTTGGGACATTTGAAGTAACTGTGTGGTCCCCCGCAGATGTAGCATTTGCACTCCTTCACGGGCGGAGCCTTACCCTCATCGTAGCCCTGTCTCTCGATCCTCCTATCTTCAGGCCTGTCGGGACCATGACCTCTGGGAGGTGGTTACCAACTCCAACTTCTGCCATTGTCTCTCGCACTTTGGCCATGACACTTGGGATATGGCTGCCAACCCCGGCGTATGCCACTGTCTCCCCCACCTTGGTCATGACTAATATTGTTGTCGTCTTCCCGATCTTTATCTCGCCTGTCAAGTCGAGAGTCCATCAGGGGCTCTACCTGGGTGATGGCCTCATCATTGGTGGAAACTTGTCGGTGCTCCAGTTCCATCATGGCCTAAACCAACAATTCATCCATTAAGTGGAATAATATGTCCTCCTCCATGAGGTTGGGGATTTGAAAAGTGAGCATTGTGAACTCCTTTATGTAGGTCTTTACGCTGCCAGTTTGCCTCAAACCACTAAGTCTCCTTTTGACTTCATAGACGACATTGCTTGGGTAGAAGGTCTTCTTGAACTCAGCTTTAAGCTGCTCCCACGAGTCAATCATGTAGAGTCCCTTGCTTGTCTCAGATTCCTTTCGCTTCGACCACAACATAGCCATCTCTGTCAGGTATACCATAGCCATGTTGAGCTTGGTATATTTGCCCCTTATCTTGTTACACTTGAAGTAAGTTACTAAGTACCACAAGAAGTTCTCCACCTCTTGCGCATATCGAACGCCTTTAAAGACATGTGGCTTGGGAGATTCGATATTGGCCTCCATTTCCCCGACAGTCCGCAAGCATCTCCTATCGACCACTCCTTCCTCCAATGCCTTCATCCTTGCACCCATAGCCTCCATGGTCTTGTCCATGCCCTTTATTATGGCACCCATGGCCTCCATCTTACTAAGTGCTTCCATAAGCCGGCATTCTAAGGATGTGATCGTCTCCCTCAGCTCGTACACCGCCAACTGCTATCCATCCAACTCCTTCCGGATGTGCTCATTCTCTTCAAGGGTGAGCTCCTCCACGCCCTTAAACTTTCCATCAAACTCATTGAAGCGATGGCCTCAGAACTCTACTGCACGTCCTGCAGTATCTACCCTCTTGACCAATCCTTTGCCGAGCGGGATATCGGAGGGATCTTTCCCTCGTTTATCATCACTCGACTCTTCATATGAAGGCGAGTGAGTTGTTCAAGATCCCCTTGGGGACGGTTTTACGGGCACCTCCCAAGCCTTCTTCGAGCTTTTCTTGCTCTTGCATTTTTTGCCAACATCCAGCATAACGTTGGAGGTAGTGGCGTAAATGTGTCCTTCGCTTTCCATGCTTCCCTTAGTTCAACCCTCACTATGATACCACTTTGTTATGGACTTAGACTTATGCTAAGACTTTCGTACGGTGCTAGTCAGTTTGCCTATGATTCTTGCCCAAATTTGCAAATACTAGCAAGCCTTTAAACTTTGGATCGCTAAGGGAACGCTAGATTAAGAAGACAAAGAGCTTTTAAGAAGGAAAGAC